>JAUMIR010000003.1:34562500-35162500 GCA_030847615.1 Gambelia wislizenii
CAGAGTGAAGGGGAACCAGCAAAGCATCATGTAACCTGCTATTTTGAAAAACAACTTTCTAACACAGAGTAACTGCTTAGCATTCATTTACTTCAATAGAAATGCTTGTTCTTGCTACAGCAAACCTTGTAATTCCTACATCACAGGGAAGTCAATGTCACTGACAACTGGTGATTTAAATGGAAAATGGGCTGGTGTAAACAAATAATTTACTTCTCAAACAGCATATTGGTTCACCTCCTGGTGTCCCAACACATGCAAAATTGGTGCTTTAAAGGGATATTTATTCATAACCTTCAGCAGTAAGTAATTCATCTTTCCATTTCAGGAGAGAGCAAAATGTCTGTTTTTATTATTTATTTACAATAAGCAGAATGATCATCAACATTCCACATAAATCCAGGTTTAATTTATCTTGGTGTGGGGATTTGTTTCTATACTTTGGGATTTTTTTAAAGAAAAGTTTTATTATAATATTATACAACTGTATTTTTATTTGTATGACTATTTTTTGTTCATCATCTTGGGTACAGTTGATTCCAGAGGGATCACTTACAAATGTTTAACCCTCCTGCTCTAGGATTTTATATAATGCACTGTATGACTTCTTACCCAAATGAGAATTCCAATGTACATCGGGGGGGGGGGGGCTGTGTACAAGAATGGGTTCTATCCAAAACATCCAAAGCCAGAAAACACAAAGTGGAATAAAAGTAAAATAAAATAAAATAAAACTAACTTTTGATTGGTAGCATGGGGATTCCCACTAAATTTCAACATCCTCCCATTAAATAATAATAATAATAATAATAATAATGTATTTATATTCTGCCCCTCTATGAACGCAATCGGGGCAGCTTACAACAATTAAAATATACATCCTGGACCCTCAATCCCACCCCCATTAAAATACAATTAAATAATACAGGAATTAAAACATACTTTAAAACAAAACACAAAAAATAAAAATAAACAACGGACAGTGGCCATAGCGAGTTTGGGACACGCTAGATTTTCTTTTCTTTTTTAATGGTTGGGTATCTAATCAGGAAAAGCCTACCAGAAGAGATCCATATTAAGAGCATTTTTAAAGCTATTTAGGTTGGTGACATGATGGATCTCATCCGGCAGGCCATTCCATAATCTGGGAGCAATAGCTGAAAAGGCCCTCCAGGAGGTTGGAAAAAGCCTAGTTAAATTAAAATATTAAAAACAATATTCAGTTATTCCCATAGGGACCAACCTACAGATGTCCAAATCATTCCACTTTTGTTTCACAGCATCATGGTTTGTTTAGAAAAAAAATCAAGTTAAGTAATTTGTTTTTGTTGTTTTCCAATATGTTACATTGCTGGGGGCAAAAAGTACGCAAAGTCAAAAATCAGCAGATTTGTTGGAACAAATTTCATCCCAGCCATTCTTTTGTTTATTGGTGGGAACCTGGGAAGTGGATGAAATTTCAACCCAGTGGCTGGCATCCTGTTAGTGACTTAACAATGTCATAAGTTAAACTTATGTCATAGTAACCATTCACTTTTGTTGCTGGTCTAGAGGCTGGAATTCTGTTCTGACCATGCAAAGACCAAAATACCCTGCTAACCACATTTTCAGTGTGACAGCCCCTCAAGATGGGCCATTTCCATGCTGGTGGAGAGCAGAGAGAGCACCATGATCTGTCTAGCTATTTTCCTTTAGCTGGATGCACATTAATACAGTACCGACCCCCATATCCATGGGTGGTACATTCCGTGGACACTGGAAACTACAGATAATAGGAAAACCCTATTAAAAATGATTGCCATCCAGCCCAAGCATGTCATAGAATTGCAATGGAAGACCTAGAAGATGCCTAAAGAGAACACCTCTGTAGGTATCTTCTAGTTCCTCCAGCACAGCTCTATGGTCAGCTTCCAGCAGAAGCATACCATACTGTCATGCTGGAGGACCTAGAAGATGCCTAGAGAGAACACCTATGTAGGCATCTTCTAGTTCCTCCAGCATGCTCTATGGTCAGCTTCTGGCAGAAGCATAGCATACAGTCATGCTGTGATGTACACAGAACACAAACTCAGATATCTTCAATATATTTCTTTATTGGAATAGAAGCATGTGTAAGGAACAGTGGCAAAGCTGCATACTGAAGACCAAGCTTGCAATCAGGACAGATAAGGTACCCCCAGCGTGGGAAAGCAGAAAGGGGGGGGGAGGAGAACTTCAAAGCTCACTTCGGAGGAGAGAGATCTGCCAGGCCATCTGGCCGGCCTTGACCTCCCGGGATGAACAGCGTTCCCAAGGAAACCAACATCTCCCAAACATTCCGGAGGCCCAAGGCGGAACCAGTCTCAAACCATGAAAATGTCAGGGATCACCACGAACTCCACTCTAAGCCTTAGAATTCGTGGACGGCCCTGACATACTGCCCCCCCGAAGACCAACTCCCCCCCTCAGCCAGGCTTATCGGGAAAGCGGGCATGAAACTTTCGCAACAAGCGTTTGGCATTGACATGCTCAGAAGCAACCCACTCCGCATGGCCCAAAGGCAGGTGTTTCCACTTTACCAAATACTGTAACCCTCCCCGGTGAAGTCTAGAGTCCAGAATCTCAGAAATTTCAAAATGTTGGTCCTGATCCACCAGGATCGGCTGAGGAGCAGGTTCTGGAGCCGGATGGTGTTTGTCCGGAGGGTTCACGGGCTTGAGTAGGCTGGAATGAAACACAGGATGCACATGACGGTACAACTTAGGCAAGGACAGTTCAAAAGCCACAGGATTTACCATCCTAACAACACGAAAAGGCCCAATGTATTTGGCTCCCAACTTTTTAGAGGGTTGGGGACACTTAAGGAATTTGGTGGACAAATAAACCAGATCTCCCACCGCATATCTAGGGGAAGGGTCCCGTTTCTGATCAGCATAATGTTTGTAGCGTGCTTTGGCAAAGTCCAAGGCCGAGATTACATGAGGCCACGCATCCCTGGCCTTTTGACTCCACTGGGAGACCGAAATGGGGTCAGAGTTGGGGGACCCCTCCAACAAGGGGAGGGGACCGAAATCATGCCCAGACACAACCTTGAACGGTGAGAGCCCAGTGCTCTGGTGAGTGGCATTATTGTAGGCCACTTCAGCAAAAGGCAGAAGATCAACCCAATCAGATTGTTGGAAATTCACATAGCATCTTAGGTATTGTTCCAGAGTCTGATTCGTTCATTCCGATTGTCCATCCGATTGGGGATGATGGGAGCTGCTGAGACCGAGCTCCACCCCTAGAAGGTTCGTGAAAGCCTTCCAAAACTGCGAGGTAAATTGTGCCCCCCGATCCGACACAATCTTGGCCGGAATGCCATGAATCCGATAAATATGCTGAATGAACAATTTGGCTAATTGGGAGGCCGTGGGGAGTTTCTTACAGGCCACAAAATGCGCTTGCTTTGAGAACAAATCAGTCACCACCCAAATAACCGTCTTTTTCCTACTCTCTGGTAATTCCACAATAAAGTCCATGCTAATGACCTCCCAGGGCTTGTTTGGGGTAGGTAGAGGGTGGAGCAAACCTTTGGGCTTCCCTGACCCCCCTTTTGACACTGCACAAGTGGTACACCCCTTCACATATTCCTCCACCTCCTTCCTCATATGGGGCCACCAAAACTGTCTCCGGGCCAAATGCAAAGTTTTGAGATACCCAAAATGTCCCGCACTCTTGACATCATGGCACTGCTTGAGAATACTCGCTCTCAAGACCTCAGGAACATACAGGCAATCCCCTTTCCAGGCCACCCCATCCCTCACGGTCACCTCATTGGGGTGAGCCAGGAACCACTGATCCAGGGGCAGTTCCGAGGCCAATTGAGAATGCCACCCTCCTTTCTCCCCTTGAGAATCTGTGGGCGTGGCAGAGCTATCCGCCGTAGGGGTCACTGCCTGGGTCCCCGGATCGGGGGAAGGTGGTTCGGGGTTCAAGGGCTGGGGCACCGGTCCAGGCGCCGAGGGTGAGCCACCGCCAGTTTCAGTTGGACCCGGCACCTGAGCAGGGCTAGCAGTGGATTTCTGTTCTTTGGCTTTGCTCTGCATGAGGACAGCTAGCCCCAAGTGGGAAGGAGAAAAAACGGTATCAATGACCTCCTTGCGCTTACTCTCATGTTGTGGTAGCCTGGACAAAGCGTCAGCCAGAAAATTCCTTTTCCCCGGGATAAATTTCAAGGTGAAATTAAATCAGTAAAAGAAACTGGCCCACCTGACCTGCTTGGGGCTCAAACGCCTAGGGGTAGCCAATACTTCCAAATTTTTATGATCAGTCCAAACTTCAAACGGTTTGGGTGAGCCCTCCAGTAGGTCTCTAGTGCCAACTTGATAGCACCTGCCTCCTTCTCCCACACCGGCCAATTTCGTTCAGTGTCATTGAACTTTCTGGATAAATAGGCACATGGCCTCAAATCCCCTTCCTCCCCCTTTTGCAACAGAACACCACCCATAGCTACATCAGATGCGTCCACTTGGACCACGAAAGGTTGGGAGGGGTCGGGGTGTTTGAGAATAGGCTCAGAAGTGAAAAGGGATTTCAATTTGTCAAATGCGTGTTGGCACTGTGGTGACCACACAATTTTTTGGGGAGGTTTGTTCCCTTTACCGTGCTTGGAACCTTTGTCTTTCCCATCTTTAGTTTTTAACAAATCTGTCAGGGGAAGGGCTACCGACGCAAAGTCAGGGATGAAGGACCGATAGAAATTAGCAAATCCCAGGAAGCTCTGCAACTGTTTCCTGGTTCTAGGGGCTTCCCATGCCAAGACCCCCTTAACCTTTTCTGGGTCCATTTCAATCCCTTTGTTTGAGATGCGGTACCCTAAATAATCCAGACGGCTTTGGTGGAACTCACACTTGGACATTTTCGCATACAGATGATTTTCCCCCAACCTGGTAAGCACCTTTTCACCAGTTTCACATGGGACGTGTAGTCCTCAGAATAAATCAACACATCATCAAGGTACACCAACACCCCTTTGTACAGAAATTCACGTAACACATCATTAATTAAGTTCTGAAAAATGCCAGGGGCCCCTTTTAGGCCGAAAGGCATGACGAGGAACTCAAAAGCCCCTAAGGGGCAATTAAATGCAGTCTTCCATTCATCCCCCTCCCGAATCCGTACTCTGTAGTAGGCCTCTCGCAGATCCAGCTTCGTGAAAATCTTCCCTTTGGAGAGATGGGCTAATATGTCCTTCATCAAGGGCAGGGGGTACTGGTTGGAGACACTACAAGATCTAGCAAATTCCTTACATGCCTGGAAGACAATTTCATGGTCCAAAAGGTGGAAGAGGCAACAAGGGGGTCAGCTATTTTAGATCTGATCCTAACCAACAGAGACGACATTGTTAATGGGGTGCAAGTGGTGGGATCCTTAGGTGAGAGTGATCATGTTCTCCTGGAGTTTGTTATACAATGGAAAGGAGAAGCCAGGCATAGTCAGACACGCATTCTTGACTTTAGGAGAGCTGATTTCAATAAACTCAGGGGAATACTGGGGATGATCCCATGGTCAAGAATACTAAAAGAGAAGGGACCTCAAGACGGATGGGACTTTCTCAAAAGGGAGATACTGAAGGCACAATTTCAAACAGTACCATTGAGGAAGAAAAATGGGAGGTGTCTCAAGAAACCAGGATGGATGACTAAAGAACTTTCAATGGAGCTAAGTTTTAAACGGAACATGTATAGGAAATGGAAAGGGGGGGAAATCACCAAAGAAGAATTCAAACAGATAGCGAACACGTGTAGGAGTAAAGTCAGAAAAGCTAAAGCGCAGAATGAGCTCAGGCTTGCTAGGGAGGTTAAGAACAATAAAAAGGGTTTTTTTGGGTATGTCCGCAGCAAAAGGAGGAAGAAGGAAATGATAGGGCCGCTACGTGGAGAAGATGGCAAAATGCTAACAGGGGACAGAGAAAAGGCAGAATTACTCAACACCTTCTTTGCCTCAGTGTTTTCAGAAAAGGAAAAGGAGGACCAACCTGAGGAGAATGGAACAGAGGACACAATAGGGGAAATCCAGCTCAAAATAAGTAAAGAGGTAGTACAGGAATACCTTCTTAATCTAAATGAATTTAAATCTCCAGGACCAGATGAACTACATCCAAGAGTATTAAAAGAGCTGGCAAATATAATCTCAGAGCCATTGGCAATAATATTTGAGAACTCCTGGAGAACAGGAGAAGTCCCAGCAGACTGGAGGAGGGCAAACGTTGTTCCCATCTTCAAAAAGGGGAAAAAAGAGGATCCCAACAACTATCGTCCAGTTAGTCTGACATCAATACCAGGGAAGATTCTAGAACAGATCATTAAACAGAGAGTCTGTGAACATTTAGAAGGCAATGCCATAATCACAAAAAGTCAGCATGGGTTTCAGAGAAACAAGTCATGCCAGACTAATCTGATCTCTTTTTTTCATAAAGTTACCAGCTTGGTAGATGAAGGGAATGCTGTGGACATTGCATACCTTGATTTCAGTAAGGCCTTTGACAAGGTTCCCCTTGACATTCTTGCAAACAAGCTTGTAGAATGTGGGCTAGACAAGTTAACTGTTCAACGGATTTGTAATTGGTTGACCGGCCGAACCCAAAGGGTGCTCAGCAGTGGCTCCTCTTCGTCTTGGAAAGATGTGACCAGTGGGGTGCCACAGGGTTCTGTCCTGGGCCCAGTGCTATTCAACATCTTTATCAATGACTTAGATGAGGGAATTAGGGGCATACTTATCAAATTTGCAGATGACACCAAATTGGGAGGAGTAGCTAATACCCTAGAGGACAGGATCAAAATTCAGAATGACCTGGATAGACTGGAGAGCAGGGCCAAAGCTAACAAAATGAAATTCAATACGGAGAAATGTAAAGTACTGCATTTAGGGCGGAAAAATGAAATGCATAAATATAGGATGGGAGAGACCTGGCTGAATGAGACTACGTGCGAAAGGGATCTAGGAGTCCTAGTAGACCACAAGTTGAACATGAGCCAACAGTGTGATGCGGCAGCTAAAAAGGCCAATGCAATTTTGGGCTGTATCAATAGAAGTATAGTGTCTTGATCAAGGGAAGTAATAGTGCCACTCTATTCTGCCTTGGTCAGACCTCACTTAGAATACTGTGTCCAGTTCTGGGCACCACAATTCAGAAAGGATATTGACAAATTGGAGCGTGTCCAGAGAAGGGCAACTAAAATGGTGAAAGGTCTGGAAACAATGCCTTATGAAGAGAGACTTAGGGAGCTGGGTATGTTTAGCCTGGAAAAAAGACGGTTTAGAGGCGATATGATAGCCCTGTTTAAGTATTTGAAGGGATGTCACGCTGAGGATGGAGCAGGCTTGTTTTCTGCTGCTCCAGAGACTGGAACACGGAGCAATGGGTGCAAGCTCCAGGAACAGAGATTCCACCTCAACATGAGGAGGAACTTTTTGACAGTAAGAGCTGTTCGGCAGTGGAACGCACTCCCTCGGAGCGTGGTGGGGTCTCCTTACTTGGAGGTCTTTAAACAGAGGCTGGATGGCCATCTGTCGGGGATGCTTTGATTGTGATTTCCTGCGTGGCAGGGGGGTTGGACTGGATGGCCCTCGTGGTCTCTTCCAACTCTGCAATTCTATGATTCTATGACTAATCGCGTTTAGCCCTCTGTAATCCTGAATCAAACGAAGCCCGCCATCAGCCTTGCGCCTAAACATCACCGGAGCCCCCACAGGCGAGGTTGAGGGCCTAATGAACCCTCGGGCTAAGTTTTTGTCTATGAACTCTCGGAGCGCCTCCATTTCAGCTGGTGTCATAGAATAAATGCGAGGTTTGGGTAGGCTGGACTCCGAGAGTATCTCAATGGCACAGTCAAAAGCCCGGTGGGGTGGCAAAATGTCACATTCCCTCTCCTCAAACACATATTGCCAAGCCTTGTACTCCACTGGCAGCCCTTTCAGCTCCCCTTTTACTAAGGCAGTTGTGTAATTCTGCGGCTCATCCACCAGGGGGCCCCCGTCCCCTGGGGATCCTCCCCCCGCCCCGTGCTCCTTGGTACACAATGGGTCTGTAAAAGTCAGTGTTTCTTTTATCCAGTCTATGGTGGGGTTGTGGTACTTTAGCCAGTTCAGACCCACAACTGCCGCGGGGACTAAACCTGGAGCAATCACAAACTGCAGTTCCTCCTGGTGGGTGCCCATCCTCATGTGCATGGGACCAGTTATGCACCGAGCAGGGCCCCCCTTCATCATCCCCCCATCCATCTGAGACAGCCACACGGGCTTGTCCAGCTTAACAGTATCAACGTTCAGTTCACTGACTAAGGAGGGGTGAATGAGTACTTGGGTACAACCAGAGTCAATCATTAACATTACTTTGCGGGTGGGGCCCTCCCCTCCAACCCCCACTCGAGCTTTGATAAAGAACGGGCCCTTCACTCCACTCACCACGGCATCCGGGCGCCCTTCCGGATTAGCCCGCCCTCGGGCGCTCAGTAGGGCGGGCTGGGCCCGTTTCCCGCCGGCTCAGCGTCGGAAGAGTAGGACCCACTATCCTCGGGATCATCTGAGGACTCCCCTGCCGCATGGCCCGCTGCCAGGGCCCTGGCCGTCGCCTTGGTCTTGGGCTTAGAGGGAGTCTTAGTGGACCCGGATCTCCCCTCGCTCCACGCTGGCTTGGCAGCGGCGGGTTGCTCCCGAGGGCTCCTCTCTGGGCACTCCGCTATGCGGTGTCCGCTCTTCCCACAATGCAGGCACAGCCCCTTTCTCATCCTTCGCTCATGTTCGGACTCTCCGGTGGTGCCTCCCCCCGAGCGTGCCGCCTTGGTCTTCTTCCCGGGGCCCCCAGCGGGCTTCCCCTCCGTCCCGGCCTGGCGGCGCAACATCTTGATGCTGGCCTTCACCGACTCCACTTCCCCAGCTAGCCGTATCCACCCCATGAGGGTTTCGGGGTCTCCCTGGAACTTGGCCCACTCTAGAATGTCAGGGTTCAGGCCCTCCTGGAAAAACTGCACCTTGACCTCCTCTGGCCACTCCGGCACTTGGCTGGCTAGGCGGCGGAACTCAGCCGCGTACTCTGCCACCGGCATCGTACCTTGCTTCACGCTCCTAAGCTTGCTTCGAGCCCGCTTCCCTCTTAAGGGATCGTCGAACTGGGCCCTGAGAGCCATCAGGAACTCTTGGTAATTACCCAGTTCAGGGGCTCCCATATCATACAGACCCACCAACCACTGGGCCGCCTCTCCCTCCAGTTGGTTGGACACATACTGCACTTTCTCAGCCTCAGACTGGAACTCCCCTTCCCACTGAGTCATGTAACTCACCACTTGAGTCATGAAGTAGGGTATTTTTGCTGGATCCCCATCGAACTTCGCCTTCAGATGCCGGTGCTTCCAGCCCCGGGGTCGCTCCTGCGGCTCAACCAGGCCAGCCCCCGCTGGGGGAGCCGGTCCAGGAGCCGGCAGGCCAGGTACAACAGGGGGCTGAACGGGACTCCATCCCCGGGTGCCTGGGCAGCCGCAGGTGGCGCTGGGGGAGGCTGGGCCCCTCCAGGTGCTGGTGGAGCTGGAGGGGTTCTGTGCAGGAGTTCTAGGAGTACCTCCCGTATCTCACCCATTTGCTGTTTCAGTTGAAGAACCTCGGTTCCAACTTCTGCCAGGGAAAACTTCGCTTCTGGCTCTCTAGGCCCCTCACCCTGGGGTCTGTCCCACCGGGACCTGCGGTCTTCTCGGCGACCGGCCCCTGCCCATGGCCAGGCAGGGCCCAAAACCCCTCGCACCGGAGTGCCAAAGCTTGGCAGGCTGCCCCTCCCTGGAGCCAGCTCGATCCCCAGCTCCCAGGGCTCAGTGGAGGGTGGAAATCTTGCAGCCCTCCGGCGGTCTCGGTCGTGGCTGGCGCCTCCAGCTGCGGCGGCTACAGCACCCCCCTCTGCCCCGGTCTCCTGCTTCGAGGCATCGGCTTCTCTGGCACTGGCTACAGTCAGATCTTGGTCCATCTGTGTGCCAGTCTCTGCGTCCTCAGACATTGCAGGTAAAGGCTCCACAGTTTCAGGACAGAGAAAAAAAAATAAAAATAGAGTATGCAGCTTTCTGTGATGTACACAGAACACAAACTCAGATATCTTCAATATATTTCTTTATTGGAATAGAAGCATGTGTAAGGAACAGTGGCAAAGCTGCATACTGAAGACCAATCAGGACAGATAAGGTACCCCCAGCGTGGGAAAGCAGAAAGGGGGGGGGAGGAGAACTTCAAAGCTCACTTTGGAGGAGAGAGATCTGCCAGGCCATCTGGCCGGCCTTGAGCTCCCGGGATGAACAGCGTTCCCAAGGAAACCAACATCTCCCAAACATTCCGGAGGCCCAAGGCGGAACCAGTCTCAAACCATGAAAATGTCAGGGATCACCACGAACTCCACTCTAAGCCTTAGAATTCGTGGACGGCCCTGACACACGCTGGAGGACCTAGAAGATGCCTAGAGAGACCATATTTTTTCAGACGTGGGTAAGTGAATCTGTGGATATTGGTCCCACTGATACAGGGACTTGTACTGTAATATCATTCTCAAGGAGTGTCTCTGCTGATCTCCACTCTCCATGGAAATGGATGCCTAGAGGGGACTGCCACACTGGAAAGGGGGGTGGAGGTTGTATCAGGAGATATACAGTAGCTACGTGGAAGAGATACATTCCCCAGTGCAGGATTTCAATCACTGTGTGGGTGACAAACTTGTAGAATGCCTTCATTGTTCATCTTGTCATATTAAAATGTGTGTGTGTGTGTGTAGCTTTGATTTTCTAACCAGCTCTTGCTCTTTTTTACTCTGGGTCTAAGGACTTTATCAGAAGCAGCAAATACGGCATCATAACGACACCTAATTAATGCGAAAGGGCGCACATATCAAATGTTGTCATCCTTTCGCAATTTTGTATTGTCCAAATGCCATTCCTTTTTCTTGATGGGCCAAGCGGTCAATAGATCTCCCCTGGTGCTTTTTTTTGCTTGTATTGCCAGCATTTGAAACCTTGCAACATTGTGTTAATGTGAATACAGCGTCAATGACAGAACACTTCTGGGTGAGATGGGGAAAACCAGGTAGGGGACCCACTTTATCATCCCCCCTGGTTTACTTGGGACTTTGTGGGTGCATTTCTGTGCTTGTGTGTACTTTTTGTGGGGTTTTTTGATGTATTTTTGAATTTACCCGCACTCGCGTCTTCTCGCAAGAATTGCTGAGTCTCGAACCAGGAAGTAAATGGAGCTCCATTCCTGGTCCATTATGCTTACCATGCTGCTTAAGGTAAGGTCTGGGGGTGGGTGTTGTTCTTTTGCCAGCAGAAAAATGCAACAATATAAGCCAGCAAAAGAATGTTTATGGAGGGTGGTCCAATAAAGTAAGTATTTAGCTTATAGGATACACCTTTACACCATTAAGCAGAGGGATCTTGTAGCACCTTTGAAACTGAGAGAGAAAAAATGGTAGCATAAGCTTTTGTAGATTTATGTGGTGCGTAACTGTTTATTCATTGCTTATATATGCAAATAGTAAAAATAACAACAACATCAAACATTTGTATAGGGCTTCCAATGAGCATTTCATAT
The DNA here is from genome assembly GCA_030847615.1 of Gambelia wislizenii. Classification (NCBI taxonomy): domain Eukaryota; kingdom Metazoa; phylum Chordata; class Lepidosauria; order Squamata; family Crotaphytidae; genus Gambelia; species Gambelia wislizenii. Next base: position 34,574,081 of record JAUMIR010000003.1, read on the forward strand.
CCACCATCTACTTTCAATCTCACAACAGTCTTCTAATATGAGTCAAACTAGGGGTTGGAGGCACTAGGGCTCTCTGGCAGTGAAATCTAAATACTTCATGAGACTACATGAGATTTCACCTAAACATTAAGAAGAACTTTTGATAGTAAGAGCTGTTCAACAGTGGAATGTGCTGCTTCAGAGTATGGTGGAGGTTTTTTGGAGGTTTTTAAACAGAGGCTGGATGGCCACCTGTCAGGAATGTTTTGACTGTGTATTCCTGTAGGGCAAGGGGTTGGACCGGATGGCTCTTGTGGTCTCTTCCAACTCTATGATTCTCTGATCCTATCCAAATCCCAGGATTCTGTAGGATGGAGCCATGGTAGTTAAAGTGAAATTAAAGAGTTATTACTGTGAAATGTTAAAAGGGCATGAGATTGAGAGAAAATGGCTTGTGTAAGGCCTCCTGGTAAGCACATAGTACAGATGAAATTCAAACCCACAACTTCCTAATACAAAGCTTATAATAATAATAAAAAAAAATCTCAAGGGATTTCCCTGTTCTCCTAAGCATATTTTATACCTCTGTATGCCTCATAAATCCTCACTGCTGTTACTTGGTGGCCTCATTTTGGCTACAAATTTGTCAGCACACTGGAACTGGGATCAGTATCATACCCTCCAACATACCCTGGAGGGTATGATGTTGAGCTCAGGTAAAAACTGAGGCAATGTGGCCAGACAACATCAGAGTGTGGTCAAGATAGCAAAAGTCATTAATGATGAAGAAGACACAAGCTAGGACAGGCTATAGCAGTTTGCTTTTGCCTGAGTCTACTGGGAAGGGCAAGATTCTTCTCTCCCCTTGCTGAATTAATTTAGAGCAAACTACTTTTGTACTTTGATGTCAGTTAGTACCAAAGTGGAAGCAAGAGAGGATTAATCAGGGCTGTTCCTGCCAAATTGGGACAGTAGGACAATATTAAAAAGATGTGAGGCCAGAGAGACAGCCTTGTATATGAAATATGGAACACTATCATAGACACCTTACATCCCTGAATGCTTATACAAAATTGTGGCTTTCTTTTTATGGTTAGTAATAGGGCTTTTCAGTGAGAAGTAGGACAGTGGTGGATATCAGACAATGACAATGGAATAGTTTAATTGCTATGATCTGTTTCAAAGCCAAGGTGGTATCATAATTTAAGTTGATTTTTTGTACTACTGAATCAATAGGTATAATTCGGAGAATTATTTTCCTACTGGCTACCTAAGACATTCCATCCAATATAGTTTCATTCTATCTGCTTTCATAACCTAGTGTCCTATTTTTCTTCCCTAACCCCTTCATTGTGTTTTGTATCAGTGGGAAGTCTCCATAGCAACTATCTGAAATAAATCGATTCAGCTTCTATTTTCTGGGTGCCATTGCTATTTCCGAGGTCAGAATCCAAAAGCAAACTAAACTGAAGGCCTCCTCTTTGTGGTTAGTGTTTTTTAATTTTCCTTTAACCTGACTAATCTGAACAGAAGCAGTAAGAGAAGGTACAATTCTGTTTCTCCTAGGCTATGCCTGCCAACATGACTATTATGAAATTTCCCCATGTGCCTATTGTTTTGTTTTTACATAGAATGAAATTAAAAATTAATTTTTCAGAACAAATGGCATGTATTCCTAATTTTCTCAAGAGTCTATTTATGGAAACATTATTATCCTGGAGAAAATATAATCTGAGTCTGAACCCACTCCCTAGATGTTAATCCTGAATATGATTCATTTTCTTGACCATCCAAGAGCAGATTTCCTCAGCCTCATGGCTTCCAATGGCTATGCTGGCTGCAGATGATAATAATAATAATATAATAAAATTTTATTTATATCCCGCCCCTCTGCAACGCAATCGGGGCGGCTTACAATATAAAAACCCCATACTCACAATACCCTAGCCCACCCACCCCTTAAAATAATATTAAATTGCAAAGGATTAAAAACATGCATTAATTAAAATATATATAAATTAGAAGAAAAAAAATTAAAAACATACAATCGTAGCCTATAAAGGGCAGCTGAGTCTTGGGCCGGGATAATTATTCAGGAAAGGCCTGCCGGAAAAGATCCGTCTTGACAGCTTTTTTAAAGCTGTCTAAGGTGGTAATAAGACGGATCTCGTCCGGCAGGCCATTCCATAATCTGGGAGCAGCAGCAGAGAAGGCCCTCTGGGAGGTCACCGACAGCCTTGTTTTCATAGGCTGTAACAGATTCCTCCCAGAGGACCGAAGTGTGCGGGGAGGGTCGTATGGAAGGGGGCAGTCCCGGAGGTAAGTTGGACCCAAGCCATGTAGGGCTTTAAAGGTCATAACCAACACCTTGTACTGTGCCCGGAAACTAATAGGCAGCCAGTGGAGAGCTTTTAGCACCGGTGTTATATGCTCTCTTCTGGGAACACCAGAAATCAACCTGGCTGCCATGTTCTGGACTAGTTGAAGTTTCCGAGTCAAGCACAAGGGTAGCCCCATGTAGAGCGCATTACAGAAATCCAGACGGGAGGTTACCAGTGCATGTACCACAGTTTCGAGGTCCCTAGTTTCCAGGAAAGGGCGCAGCTGGCGTACCAGCCGAAGTTGATAACAGGCACTCCTGACCGTTGCATTTACCTGATTAGTCATCTGGAGTGACGGGTCCAAGAGCACCCCCAGACTGCGAACACAATCCTTGGAGGAGAGTGTAATTCCATCCAGGATTGGAGTTTGTATTCCCAGACCTGGTTTTGGGCCTGTAACTGTTAGTACCTCCGTTTTGTCTGGATTCAGTCTCAATTTGTTTTTCCTCATCCAGTCCATTACTGCTTTAAGACAATCATTCAGAGGAGAGACGCCATCTGAAGTCGAAGCCGATGACCGAGACATGGAGAAGTATATCTGGGTGTCATCCGCATACTGATGACACCGCATTCCATGCCTCCGAATGACTTCTCCCAGCGGCTTCATATAGATGTTAAATAGCATCGGGGACAGGATGGCACCCTGAGGAACGCCACAGTTAAGCTCTATTCTAGTAGAGCAACTGTCCCCAAGCCTCACCCTCTGGGATCTGCCCGAGAGGAAGGAACGGAACCACTGCAAGGCAGTGCCTCCGATTCCTAACTCCTTCAGGCGATCCAAGAGGATGGAATGGTCTATTGTATCAAAGGCCGCTGAGAGGTCCAGGAGCACCAACAGGGTCACACTACCCCTGTCGATACCCAAGCGGAGGTCATCAGCCAGAGCAACCATGGCAGTCTCCACTCCATAACCCGTCCTAAAGCCAGTTTGAAATGGATCTAGATAATCGGTTTCATCCAAGACAGCTTGGAGTTGGGAAGCGACCGCCCTCTCAATCACTTTGCTTAGAAAAGGCAGCAAAGAGACTGGTCTATAGTTGTTCCTGTCCAAGGGGTCCAGGGAAGGCTTTTTCAGGAGCGGCTTAACCACCGCTTCCTTCAGACAAGGTGGAAGGGACCCCTCCCTGAAGGACGCATTGATAATATCCCTAAGGAGTACTCTCGATGCGTCACCCCCTTGGGTGGCCAGCCAAGATGGACAGGGATCGAGGGGACAGGTCGTTTTCCTCACTCTACCAAGGAGCTTGTCCACGTCATCGGTACTCACAGATTGAAGCTGATCCAATAAAATTTCATCAACGGAGTTGCTGGACACCTCGTCTATAGATTCTGTCATAACACTGGCATCTAAGTCGGCTCTTATCCGAGAGATTTTATCTGCAAAGTGGATGTTAAATGCATCACAGCAGGCCGTTGTCGGGTTGAGTAAGGGGTTCTGCGCAGGTGGAATCTGCGTCAGCTCCCCCACTACCCTAAACAGTTCTGCTGGACGGGACTCTGCAGATGCAATAAGTGCAGCGGAGAAAGACTTCTGCGCTGCACGTATCGCCTCTCGATAAGAATTAAGGAAATTCCTATGACGAGTCTTGTCGGATAAGAGTTGAGTCTTCCGCCAGGTGCGCTCTAGTCGTTGTCCAGCCTGCTTCATTTTCCTAAGCTCCTCTGAGTACCAGGGCTTACGGTTAGGAGCAGGCTGGAAAGGACGCTTGGGAGCGATTGTGTCAATAGCCTTGGTGAGGTCGGTATTCCAAATATTAACCAAAGCTTCAACAGAATCACCGGCGTTACCAACCATTAAACCCTCCAAGGCTTTCTGGAATCCAATTGGTTCCATTAGCCTTCGAGGGCGGACCATTCTAATGGGTCCACCACCCCCGGTGGGGCAGACAGTGGCTCTTAGCTCCATCTTGACCAGGAAATGATCCGTCCATGACAATGCGGAGGTTTCAATCACCTCTGCCCACGGATATTCCTGTTCCGTACTAAAGGCCGCATCGAGGGTATGACCTGCACAGTGAGTAGGCCCGACAACCAATTGGGATAGGCCCATGTTTGTCATGGATTCCATGAACTCCCGAGCTGCGCCTGTTAGATTTAGCAAGCTGGTCTCGAGTGGGATGTTGAAGTCACCAAGAACTAAAAGTCTGGGCGACTCCAGCAGCAACTCTGAGACCAACTGTGTTAGCTCGGTTAGGGAGTCTGTTAGACAACGGGGTGGCCGGTACACTAACAGAATCCCTAAGCTATCCCTGGACCTCAGGCTTAGGTACATACACTCGATGTGGACTGTGTTCCGGATAGGCTTCCTGGTCAAGGTTAGATTGTTTTTATGAACCAGAGCCACTCCGCCCCCCCGCCCACTTTTCCTTACCTGCTCACTAACTGAGTACCCAGCCGGGAGTGCCTGCGCCCAAGTCGCAGCACTGGCCTCTCCCAGCCAGGTCTCCGTAAAGCATGCCAGGTCGGCAGCCTCATCCAATAAGAGGTCATGGATAATATGTGTCTTGTTTTTAACCGACCTGGCATTGCAAAGGAGCAGAGTAAGGGTCTGTGGAATGGTTGGTGCGCTCTCCAATTTATTCTGGGAAACAGAGTGAACTGAAGGCAGGATAGGTATTAAACATCGATCCTGCCTTCTTTTGTAACAATTTTTCACTCTGTTGCCGCCATACCTTCCCTTCCCCCACACAACCTCAATTCCCGCTCCCAGATCATTCCCGGCCCCTGATGAGAACTGTTTCCCACCATAGCTGGAAGGCACCATCTTAGGAAAGCCTGCCCTAGAGTACTAAATGAACCCAAGAGCGGGCTTTTTCATATCTAGTGACACAACTAGAAGGGATGGAATTTGGATCCAGATTCAAATCCCCACTGAGCTATGAAACTCACTGGGTAACTTTTAGCCAGACTCTGGAGATTATCAGACAAGCATCTAAAAATGCTGTAAACACGAATGAAGATAGCAGGAACATCACAGCATTATAATACTTATTATCACATGTAGCTGTAATCACGTGAAAGAAACACCATGGAATTATCGCACGACAACCACTAGTGCTTTAAGAATGGGAGTTTCTTCCATGATTTGGCATGGGTGAGATTTCAGTGGTTCTCACGAAAAGACACAAGCATGCGTAAAACTAAAAAAAACAAAAAAACAAAAAAAAACACCCTATATTAACAAAGTAAATGAACACAAAACCACTGAAACAAACCTAAAAATGTGCAAACTAAATGGGACAGTCCAAAAGAGCATCATGTGCTTTGTTATCGCATCCTCACCCAGAGATTTTCTCACTGGGAATGGGGAAGGGGGTAAGAGGACCTCCCATTCACAATGTAATCTCACAATTACAATGGGGTGTGGTTTTGTGCACCATCAATAGCGTGAAAAAGTGTTATTGATTATCTATTTATGGCTTGTCACATGAATTGCAAATAATACCCTTTTTGCAGCTGGAAAACAGTGTAAGAATGTGAAGACAACAATTTTGTGCAATAACGGGGCCCATTCGCACTACCCTAATGTCTTAATCCCATGATTTTTGTTACATCTGATAATGTCCTCTGTCTTCCTGGACCTACCTCCCAGGGTTATTCTGGGTATAAAGTGTGGAGGAGGAGAGCTGTGTGTACTACTTTAACTTCATTGCAGGAAAGGTAGAATACAAAAGTAGCAAACAATACTGTCAAGATTGTTTTGAGGTACAAGATGGGTTGGTGTTCTCTTTAAAATGCAGTTTTATAACACACTCAGATGTTATAGTCAAGACACTCCCAACACAGTAGTACCATTCCAAACAAGAAATCAAAGTTTTAATGGACATTTGAATATTTTATTATTAGAATTACCAGAGGAAGCTTACACATACAGTAGTTCTATATTAATATATGTAAATGCTAAACAAACCCATGCCATACAAATAATTTAGACAGTTTTAGACCTCAAATTTATACTCAAGATTTCAGGTTAGTCAAGCTCATGTCTGTAATTCTTTCCAGTGTCCCCAGGACTAATTCCCTCATTTAATTAAATAGTGTTACAAAAGCTTGTACATTTCCACTGGGTAAACGAAGAAGAATTATCTCCAATGCAGAGGTTTTACACTGTAGTTTTGGAAATTGGTTATTACAATTTGTGCCATTACCGTGAGCATTTCTCTAGCATTAAAGATCTATTTAATGAAAACATTCAGAACTTTCATAGATAACCTTTATTATGTTCCTCATGGAGTACAAAGGTTAATACAGAATTGTCTGTCCTTGTGTAAGTCAACAGGACATTTGGAAATTATCTGCTGCCTCAGACCAGGACACATAGCAGTCAAGACCCAGAATCTTACTTTATCTACTATCAGTACTACTACTACTACTACTACTCCGTCTTCTCCTTCTTCTTCTTCTGTGTCTTCACATTATCTCTGACTTATGGTGACCTTAAGGCAAACCTATACAGAGAGATCTGAGGCTAAGAATGTGTGACTTACCCATGGTCATCCAGTGGGTTTTCATGACTGAGCGGATATTTGAACCCTCTTCTCCAGAGGCATAGTCCAACACTCAAACCACTACACCACTCTGGCTCCTACCAGTACTCTACCTTATCTGAAAACATGGCTAACTACTATAATGCAAGAGCAAGGAATCAGGAATGGCCCATTTTGTGAAAAAGATTATTGTCCTATTATCAACAAATATTTATTTTACTTATCAGATCCTATCTTTCATCCAGTGAGCTCAAGGTGGCGGACACAAATCTCACCCACAGGACTTTATGGTCACCACAACCATACAGGGTAGATCAACTTGAATATGGGTCTCCCAATACTCTATCACACCACAACGGGTTGTCACACTGATTTTTCTCAGACCTTTGATCTTGCTTGAACTATACTCCCCTGGCCCATTGGAACCTATTCTGCTTTCTCCAGCCTCTTCCTGGAAGGTTTGGGCCCCACCCTTGGGTCAACATCCAATTGCTGGTCCCTGCTGAACCTGACCTTTAAAAAATGTAAAGTTTTTCAAATGCGTTCTAGGAAAATTAACTCTTGAGGTTCCTTGGAAGGTTCTCAAGTGTTCCTCAATGGAGGGTCAATCATTTTTATTTTATTTATTTATTTATTTATTTATATCCCCGCTCCTCAGCCACAAGGCTATCAGAGTGCCTTACAAACTGTTTTAAGCAATAGCAATTTGCACATCTACACTGCATTAAGCAGTTTCCAATGTGTGTTAGCTAATTGCTCCCACAAGCTGGGTACTCATTTTACCGACCTACGAAAGGATGGAAGGCTGAGTGAACCTTGGAGCCCTCTGGAATCAAACTTGCAATGCGGTGACTTCCAGTCCTGGCATTTAACCACTGTGCCACCAGGGCTCTTATTTAAGCTTTTATATGGGTTGAGATAAGCTTGCTACTCTCCTCCTCATCTCCTGGTGATTGTTCTGCTGTCACTTCAGTGAAACCCATACACACATGAGCACACACACACACATGCGCGCACACACAAAATCCAATCACCATTCCTATGTTAACTCCAAGTGACTGATACAGCACTTTGGAACAAGAAACAATTAATGCATTATCACCGAAGCTATTATATTCTCATTTTAAAATTTGTGTAGTAGAACATTATCCTTGGAATTAGCTATCACACTAACAATATATTTAAAATTTGGCCATAAAATTATAGCAAATCCATACCAGGTACACACTATGTGGTAAATATATCCATAAAGTTTTAATAAAGACCCAGTTCCTAGAAAGACAATTTGCCCACCATAATTGATGTTTCATATAATGTGTGGCTACAAGAGAGTACTGGGTGATCTCCATGATTTTAATCTCAGTTTGTGTGGGTAAGAATAAGAGGCCTACTGAGTGCATGTGTTACTAAGCAAGTGCATGTTCTCAAGTTATGTTCTCTACCCAGTCACATCAAAGTGTACAGTACCCAAACCCACCTAGAGTATTTTGGCCTATGGGCCCTTGGAGGAAAAATGCAATCAGCACAAGGTTGTTCCAGAGCAAAAATAATCAATGCAACCTTTTTTGTGTTGCCTTGAAAATACAGTCCTTGAAAAACACTTATTAATGGATGTGGTGCACTGAAATTTTCTTTGTGAATTGAAATTTGTACAAAAGGCATTCCCTTAACTCATGAAAGACAAGAGAACAAAATATCAGTCCAGTTTAAAAGAGAAATTGGCCTGGAATGCCATTAAAAGAGAATGACAGAGGTTTTACATTTCCCCAAAAAACATTGTCTATGTCACACATCCTATGGCTTCACTGAGAGGTAGCAAGGAGAAATTTATTATTTACTTGCAGATAATACACGTCAGGGATTACAAAGTACAAACTTCATTTCTTGTTCTGTACCAAAGCCTTAACATTCCTTAGGGCAGTGCTTTTGTAGTCAGTGACAAATAGGCACGTCCAACTTATGTATATATAATTTTAAGCTTCATAATTGTTTACAGAACAGAGCAAGTGTTTCGTTGTTTGGAGTAAGAGATCTCAGAATGAAACTTATTACTTTGTGGGGCATTTTTTGTACTTTTTGCACAGCTGCGAGACATATTATAATGGCTTTTCTCTTTTCTGATGTACAACAATATATGGGGGACACAAAAAAGTGAGCTCCCAACCATAGAGCATCAGTCAACGACCAGACAGGTAAACATGCCAGAGGCAGAACAACTAATTTCAGCACACATTAGAAATTCCCCTTCACAGCTGATGATGAATTTACCAAGAAAGAAATCATTGCTGGGTCTGAAGGAAATAAACATCAAGAAAGTAGAGATTCTCATGTTGGCATAAAGAACCACTTTCAATTTGCCTAGGCCTGAGGGGGTGGGATGGAGAGTTTAGTTCTTCAGAAATCATTTCACAGATATGAATGTTATCCCTTGAGATAACAGGCTGGAGCATTTGGAGCCAGAGCATTCATTTATCATTGGGATGTCCTGGAAAATAGCCTCCCCCAAACTACATGATCCCCACACATATATATTCAGCACACATGTTGCAAATTGTGTCCACTTCCACCTAGGGCCAGAGTATTAAAATATGAAGCTAAGAGAAGGCAAGATCTCCTTTCTCTCTCTTTCCCCACCCTATGTCCCATCCATTTCCCTTCCTTCTTTGTCCATCAATGACAGTGGAAGGATACAAAGGGACATGGGTTCTTTCCTCCAACCTCCCTGCCCTCTTGCATTGATACCCTACACAGCAGTGCTCTGTGGGCCTTATTGCACTACACTGTTATAGCACTATTGTTCCACTTTAACTGCCACAGCTTCCTCCTGTGAAATCCTGGGATTTGCCATTCAGGAAGGGGTATTTTGCATTCTCAGCCAGAGAGCTCTTAGGCTTCATTTAGGCAGCAACACACTTGCCATTTAGGCAACAAGTTAAAACTTAGCTGTTTTGCCAAAGCCTTTGGGCCTTATTAGTTCAAACCAAGATTGTTATTTACAGTTTTTAAAACTTTAAAAAAACTTTAAAATCTGTTTTAACTCACTGTGTTGTTTAATACATTTTAGTTTATTTATACTTTCTTGCTGTTTTTTAACCTGTTTGACCTGTTTTAATGCTATTTGTTAGCTGCCCTGAGATCTCCTGATATAGGGCAGGTAATAAATATTTTAATAAATAAGTAATGTTCCCCTTTAGGGTTTTTTTTTTCTCTTGTTCCGCAAAACATGAGATTTCCATAAACTTGATGATATCTTTCCCTTGTTTGAAGGTGGCAATCATTTGGCTGCCTAAGGATCCATACTCAGATAACTGAATTCAGTCTTAGAATGCAAGATAAAGTGCTTAATGAGAATGTGGAGGGGGGGGGAGATGCTAGCTAGAACAGATGGCTAGAAAGTGGTTGCCAACCTACCTGCTGTGTACTAACAGAGTTGTCCTGTTTGCCAGAAGTCCAGACTAGGGCAAAACAGTTCTGAGTCCTTGTGTTTCTCTGTCCTTGACTTTCTCTATCATACTACAGAGAAGAAGTATGGGGTTGGGGGATCTGCCTGTGTTTAGTGGGCTATCTCTCTAACAGAAGAATGCTTTGTTGGGAAGAGAGTCCTGGCTTGGCTGCTCTGAGATAAAAACAACAACAACAACAACAACAACAACAACTATGGCTGGAATCTCAATTAGTAACTATGATATTGTAAGGTCCTAAATATCCCAAAGGCACCAGATCTCGTATGATTTTTGGAAGCTAAGCAGGGTCAGTCTTTGTTGGTACTTGGATGGGAAATGGCCAATGAATACCAGGTGCTGTAGGTTATATTTCAGAGGAGGGAACTGGCAAAACCACCATCTGAGTACTCCTTGCCTCAGCAAACCCTATGAAATTCATGGGGTCGCCATAAGTTGACAGGTGACTTGAAGGCATGTATGCATGCACACACACACACACACCAGTTAATGACATCGTATTTATACAAATTCACTTTTATGGTCATTGCATCATCCAATGACTGAAAATATCCCCCCTCAAAAAAGAAACCCTACGTTTTCAGGCACACAGCTCTCCCCAGCAGAGGAATTTCTAAGGCACTGGAGAGAGGGGCAGTGAGTAAGGACACACCCACCCCTTTCCTGCTAGTAGGGCATAGTGTGACAGGCAGTTGTGACAGGACCAGTGCCCATTGCATTATGCCCTGCTACTGGGAGAGGGCTAGATGCATCATTGTTCACCACCCCACTCTTCAGCACTTTAGAAATTCATCTCTTGTGGTGCTGCATGGCTTAATAGATAGGTTTGTGCATGGTAGCATTGGGAGATGTATCTATGCAAGGTCTTGACTTAATGTTGTTACAGTCAACGATATATACCTTTTAGAATTAGAATTTCACTGGCAGAATGTTCTACAACTCCCTTGAATATCATAAAAAGTGTTTACATACTGTAGATTCCATGATAACTGGAAAGGACATGAAGCCTTGAGAGACCAGTTCCTCTGAGAAACCATTCAGTTTTATGTGAGGTTCTCTCTCTCTGTCTCTCTCTCTCTCTGTGTGTGTGTAAAGCAGAGAACTTTCTATTGTGCTAGGTTCTTGATTGCCAGATATTATTTTATTGGAGGGGGGATAAGCACTTTAACACATACACAGGTCACTTGAAAAGTAATAGGCTGCTCCATATCTGCAAGGAAGATAAAATAATGGATTAGGAAATCCTTCCCTAACACTACACATTCAAACACATTGAACATCTTGTAAGACCAGTACTTGTCTGACACAATAGATCCATGATAAATTTTTTGTTGTCATTACTGGCTTTTGCTAATGGTTAGCTAACACTCTTCTTGGTAGATGTTTATGACTATATCTGACAGCATTAATGCAAAATGAAATACAACAATAGAATCATAGAGCTGGACAGGACCACAAGGGCTATCTAGTCCAACCCCTGGCTATGCAGGAATGTACAACTAAAGCACTTCCAAAAGATGGCCATCCAACCTATGTTTAAAGACCTCCAAAGAATAAAAGTCCAATACTCCTGAGGCTGTGTATTCCACTGTTGAATAGGCTTACCATCAAGTAGTTCTCCATAATGTTTTGGTGGATTTTTTTTCATTGCAATTTTAATCCATTGGTTTGTGTCCTAGTCTCTGGAGCAGTGGAATATAAGCTTGTCCACCTCCTACATGATAGCCCTACAAATATTTAAAAATGCCTATTATGTTGTTTGTCAAACTTCTTCAACCTAAATGTACCCAGCTCCCTAAGCCATTCCTCATAGGACTTGAGCCATTCCAGGCTTTTTACCATCTTGGTCACACTCTTCTGGACACATTTCAAGTGGTCAATTTCCTTCTTAAGAATCTTGAAGTCTTTTAGCAAGGTGTACTTCCATAAAATGGCAAATTATTGCAACCTCTTAAATCCTTTACTATTTATAAGTCATTCAATAGGAAAGGGTGTTTTGTTTTCCTGGACATGGCCATTGTGAATAAGAGTTCATATTACCATGAATATTTCATTAGATTATGTATAGGAACATCTGTCAGTAAGAATATAACACACTGGGTGATTGAAACAGGCATAATTCCCCATACTTGTCACTTTAGATGGAAGGACTGAGGGTTCTTTGCTATTAGTCAGCTAACTTGTATCTATTTGGCAGTCCTTTCATCATCATCTTGATACTTGGGCTTCCAACTCATGAACAAAGATATAGTCCAAACAGGCAGAGTTGGCACCAACATGCCACTTAAGCATTCTTAATTATTGGAATTCCAGAATTTTTAACATGGGTGAATGAGTCAGCAGTTTAATAACCTTTTAGATTATTTTATTAATATAAACATAGCAGCACATTTTAAAACATATACCAAAATAGCCTGTAAAATTAGTATGAACCTATTGTTGAAGTACTGGAGGACAAACAGGTACAGGGAGATCAGCTTGTTCAGACTGTCAGAATTCATCCAGAAGTTCTTTCCTGAGAAACTGATTGCTCCATGGAATGAGAGTATTATCGTTTATGCAGCTAAATTAAACAAGAGGATTCTGCCAATAAGCTGAGGATAATGGCTAGAATATTTTTAATGCACCTGTAAATGCTGTAAGAGGAGAGAGAGAGGAAGAGAGGTAAAGGGTAAATTGACAGTTGAAAGGAGACAATGAGTTGGTGGTAAATTCAGTAGCTGAGTTCCATCAACAGACCAGTTTCTTTTTTTTAGAAAAATTGCTTTCATTGTTAAGAAATTATTCTACAACATTAACATTTACACAACCAGGGAAGGTTCTGAAATAGCTTGCAGTTACAGTGAGATTTACCACATCCTATATAAGGACATTGAAGGGGGTTAAGCAGTCTCAACCCCTCCTTCCAAATTTCAGGGTGTAGATGTTAAAATCTCTTCATGTGAGGGGGAGCTCACCAACCCTGTCTGAAATTAATCTTGGTGGTGGTCCCCATTTACTTTTCCCAAAAGCTCCTAAAAGTGATGTCACGACGCAGCATTGCTCTGACAGGGATTCATTTCCTCAGCCCTATGGGGAACCCCATCGGTTGAAATGTATTGGAACAATTTAAACACTTGGAGCAAAAAAAAAACAACAACTGACGGGGAGGGGAATCCCTTTTTTCCTCCCATTTTCCATGGCACATGTTGTTTTTTGGTAAGATGTGACAGGTGTGTACTTTATATTTCTTACTAAGTTTTTTTTATAAAGATATTCCTTCTTCAAACTGAGGAAACATTAAAATAAGCAGCAGAAGTTTATTGATTCAAGCTGAAGAAAATGTCGAACAGGGAGATGAAGTCATATGCCTCTTTGTGCAAGTTTATATATGTGAAGGGTTCTATAAATGTTACAATGAAAAGATGCTGCCTCGCATCCATACTTTTTAGTCTTGGAAAGGTGGGAACAAGATGTACCTGTCAAAATTTAAAGACTGAAAGTAAAAAGGTTATAGATGGGTTCATAATATGCTATGTGTATTCAGGAATGTCAACAGGATGAGGTAATGGTCAAGTCAAGTCTCATTGCCACTAGTCCCTTGGGTGGCAATGAGACTTCTTACTCATGAGAAAACTTCAGTAAGATGGAAATCAAAGTTTTAAAATGGAATGTTAAATGTACATATTACATTACTAAACCCCCTCCCATTTTGTTTGGACACATTGATAAACTTTTGATGTGTGTGGATGGGGATGGGGTAATTTTGTCAACTGATTGTTCCCAACTTTGCAACAACTCTGAGGGTTTCTGAGGTCATACCACAGCAAGCAGGTTGCTATGAAACAAGAGCTTAATCCAACAAAAACTGAACATTTTAAAGCCCCATTGACTTCAACAGTAACAAATTAAAGCAGGTTTTCACAACTCCCTAGTTTTCGCAGTCCCAACCGGGCAACAAAAGCAAGAAGTATATTAGCAGCAAAAGCGAAACAAGAAATCCTGCTGGGCCACCATGAATTGCTCTTACAGACTTCATTCAGCTAAGTGGGTCACAGGTTTATAGCCCTGATCTTTTTTCCTCATGCTCCTTCCAGTTACCTCCTGTAAAACATGGTTTGTCTCATGTGTTACTTGCAACCATAATAGATGGTTGCCACAATATATATTTGACCATTGTTTCATTACTTTCGGCTAAGCACAACCTGTAATTGGCTAATGTTCTCTTGTATTCTCACTGTGAGCTCTCCTTGGTCCTGTAGCATGTGAAAGTGACTAGCTGTCTATAATTGGCTCTGTCATTTAAGATCTGACTCAATTTCCTCCATCAGCCCATAAGAACCAAAGTCCAGCTAACCTGTGAACTATCTACACTATACAATTCTAGTAGTTTTGCCACTTTAACTGCTATGTGTCTGCCCTATGGAACAGTGGGGTTGTTGTTTGGTAAAATTCTCTGCCACAGAGCTATAGCACCCAGCCCTGAACTGCAGCATTGAAGTTCTCTAACAGAGAATTCTAAGTGCTCCACCAAACTACAAAGCCCAGGATTCTGTAAGAAGCAGACATGGCAGTAAAAGAGGTCTCAAAAAGCTGTAACTGTGTGGTGTGGATTGACTTCTGTTGTTTATTTTGTAGCTGATGCAATACTGATGTGATGGAAATGCTCATGGTTCCTATGCCAGTAGGACAGTATATCTACTCCAGGGCTTATTTACTCTGAAATTTAAAGGTGCTACCCAAAGTGCTGAATCTCTGTACTTTGGATAGCTCCTTTAAGTGTAGACTAAAGCTCAGAATAGATTCACCACCCCACTGGTGATCCACTAAAAATGAATTAATATTATGGTGATTGGGGCTTGCAGCAGCAACATTACTTCCACCCCTTCAGGCTGGGCTGCATGCTTGCTTGATGTTAAAAACAAATACTCTTAAGAAGATAAATTAAGGTATTTCAGCTCCATCCCAAGCCAAAGACAGTTGCCATTCAGACTACATCATTTCACTTACTAATCCATCTTCTAGCAGGCAATAGTAGAAGAGCACAACCCTTTTTGTTACAAAACAAAATGATGTTGGGAAACAGTTATACTTTGCAAAATATTGATCTTTCAAAATGTTCCAGGAGAAGCAACTGAATTTTTACCATCAATGAGAATATAATTACCCCTAAATTTAGAACAAATACAATAAAACAATTGGAAAGTAAATGGTTTTCTATTTAAATCCCATGTTTTACATTCTATTACCAAGCAATAAAAAGTGGAACAGTGCATCAAAATCAATATTTTCTGTTTCTATGCTAGCCAAATTATTCTTGGCTAGTCTTTGATGATTATTCATTCTAATCCAGTACATTTGTGTTTTAAAATGTGCAATATGTTACATTTTAATAACACACTCATGGAGAAAAAAAATATAAATAACGTCTTTCAGAGAGAGGAGAAATGGGAGTGGAAATAGTACCCATCTCTTTTTCTTTTCCATGTGCTAGTACATGTGTGAACAGATTTTAAAATATCCACTTCATTTTGGTCAAAAATTTTGCTAGACTGTGCTAGGCTTGCTTTACTGAGACCTGGCTGGGAGGGGATAGCACCATAACTTGGGTGCAGCCCCCCCCCCAGCCGGGTACTCTGTCAGTGAGCAGGTAAGAGGTAAGGGGAAGTGGGTGAGGGGATGGAGTGGCTCTGGTTCATAAAAATAACCTTACCTTGACCAGGATACCTGTCCAGAAAATAGTCCACTTCGAGTGTATGTACCTGAGCCTGAAGACCAGGGAGAGTTTAGGGATTCTGTTAGTATACCGTCCATCCCATTGTCTAACAGACTCCCTAACTGAGTTCACACAACTGGTCTCAGAGTTGCTGTTGGAGCCACCCAGACTGTTAGTTCTGGGCAACTTCAACATCCCACTTGAGACCATCTTGTCAAATCTATCAGGTGTGGCTCGGGAGTTCATGGAGTCCATGACAAACATGGGCCTATCCCAATTGGCCAATGGGCCCACTCATTGTGCAGGTCATACCCTCGATGAGGTATTTAGTACAGAACAGGAATATCCGTGGGCGGAGGTGACTAAAACCACCACATTGTCATGGATGGATCGCTTCCTGATCAAGGCTGAACTCAGAGCCACTGTCCATCCTGTCGGGGGTGGAGGACCTATTAGAATGGTCCGCCCTCAAAGTCTAATGGAACCAATTGGACTCCAGAAAGCCTTAGAGGGTTTATTGGTTGGTAACACCAGTGATTCTGTCGAAGCCTTGGGCAATACCTGGAACACCGACTTTACCAAGACTATCAACATGATCGCTCCCAAGCGTCCTCTCCAACCCGATTCAAATCAATATCCATGATATACTGAAGAACTTAGGAAGTTGAAGTAGATTGGACAATGACTAGAGTGCGTCTGGCGAAAAACTCAGCTCTTGTCTGACAAGACTCGTCATAGGAAATTTCTTTGTTCCTATAGAGAGGCAATATGTGCAGTGAGGAAATCCTTCTCATCTGCACATATTGCATCTGCAGAGTATCACCCAACAAATCTGTTTAGGCTGGTGAGGGAACTGACACAGGTTCCACCTGTGCAGAACTCATTGCTAAACCCAACAACGGTCTGCTGTGATGCATTTAACAACTTCTTTGCAAATAAAATCTCTCAGATAAGAGCCCATTTGGACACCGGGGTTGGAGCAGATTCAATTGACAAGGTGTCCAGTAACTCCATTGATGAGGTTATACTGGATCAGTTTCAATCTGTAAGTACTGATGACATGGACAAGCTCCTTGGTAGAGTGAGGAAGACTACCTGCCCTCTTGACCCTTGCCCTTCGTGGCTGGCCATCCAGGGGGGTGATACCTTGAGGATGTTCCTCAGGGACATCATCAATGCATCCCTTAGGGAAGGTCACGTTCCATCTTGCTTGAAGGAAGCGGCAGTTAGACCACTCCTAAAAAGACCTTCCCTTGACCCTCTGGATATGAAGAAGCATAGGCCAGTCTCCTTATTACCTTTTTTGAGCAAGGTGATCGAGAAAGCAGTTGCTCTTCAAATCCAAGCTGTCTTGGAAGAAACCAATTATTTAGATTGGTTTTAGGACGGGATTTGGAGTTGAGACGGCCATGGGTGCCTTAGCTGATGACCTCCGCCTGAACATCAACAGAGGTAATGTTGACCCTGTTGGTGTTACTGGATCTCTCAGCGGCTTTTGATACAATAGATCACAACATCTTCTTGGATCACCACTTGGATTCCTAACCATGAAGGTTAGGAATTGGAGGCACTGCGTTGCAGTGGTTCTGCTCCTTCCTCTCAGGTAGATTCCATAGGGTGATGCTGGGGGAAAGTTGCTCTGCAAGGAAAGAACTTAATTGTGGCATCCCACAAGGCGCCTTCCTGTCCCTGATGCTATTCAACATATATATATGAAGCCGCTGGGTGAGATCATCCAGAGGCATGGGGCGGGGTGTTATCAGTATGCTGATGACACCCAGATATATTTCTCCATGACTCGGTCTTCGGCTCTGACTTCAGATGGTGTCTCTTCTCTCAATGATTGTCTAAGGGCAGCAATGGACTGGATGAGGAAAAACAAATTGAAGCTGAATCCAGACAAAACAGAGGTTCTCATGGTAGCAGCCCTGAACCCAGGTACTAGGATACCACCTCTGGTCCAGGATGGAGTCACACTCTCCTCTACGGACTGTGTTCACAATTTAGGGATACTTCTGGACTTTTCACTCCGGATGACAAATCAGGTAAACAAGATGGTCAGGAGCGCCTGTTATCAGCTTCGGCTGATCCACCAGTTTCGCCCTTTTCTGGAAGTCAGGGACCTTGAGACCGTGGTACATGCTCTGGTAACCTCCCGTCTTGATTTCTGTAATGCACTCCACATGGGGCTACCCTCGTGCTTGGTCCAGAAACTTCAAATAGTACAGAATATGGCACCCAGACTGGTCTCAGGTACATCTAGAAGAGACCATATAACACCGATCTTAAGATCACTTCACTGGCTACCCATTAGTTTCTGGGCCCAGTACAAGGTGTTGGTTATCACCTTTAAAGCCCTAAATGGCTTGGGTCCAACCTATCTTTGGGACTGACTCCTTCCATATAATCCTCCCCATGCACTCAGGTCCTCTGGGAGAAATCTGCTGCAACTTTTAAAAACTAGGCTTTCGTTGACCTCCCAGAAGACCTTTTCAGCTATTGCTCCCAGATTATGGAATGGCCTGCCGGATGAGATCCATCACATTACCACCTTAAATAGCTTTTAAAAAGCTCTTAAGACGGATCTCTTCCGGCAGGCCTTTCCTGAACAGATATCCAACCGTCAGAGAGAAAAAATATTATTAGTTCGATCCCATCCAGCTTTTTATTGTGTTGTTTTTAGTATTTTCAGTAATTATTAAGTATGTTTTAAATATTTAATTATTTAATTGTATTTTAAGGGGTGGGTGGGATGGAGGGGTTTGTATGTATATTTTAATGCTGTAAGCCGCCCCGATTGCATTTTGTAGAGGGAAGGAATACAAATATTGTTGTTGTTGTTGTTGTTGTTGTTGTTACTAGACAAAGTGTCAGTAGAAAAGAATTCAGGGCTGTGTCCAGTGTGCTTGTGTTATGCTGGCAGTTACACAACATCTTGTTGAACAACGAACACAATTATTGTAAGCAGTGCATTATGTAATAGTGTCCTAAGCTGTACAATGGTTTGTGCTACTCCTTGTGCAACTGTGTGTACAGTTGGCACACCACATTCACTGGGGTCAGAGGCACAAAGAAGAAAAACCATTAATATCGCTACCCCCCCAACCATATAAAACACACACAAAAAAAGTATGATCCACGGAATCAACCCACCATGGAAGCCTTCGAGATGGCAGGCTTCCTTCACAAGGCAGAAGCAGGCAGCTGGTGGGACTTTCCCCGTCCTCTGCTGCTGCCCTACGCCATTTTTAATAAGGACTTACAAGCCTCACTGTGCATTTGCAGTCTCGCGAAGCTTACAGTCCCTTATAAAAATGGCATAGGGAAGCAGTGGAGGCAGGATCAAATAATCCCTGAATAATTAAATCCACAAAAGTTAAACCCGCAAATATGGAAGGACAACTGTACAAGCAGAATCTAAGTATAAGATTTAACATTTGCACAAGGATTAAAATAGGGTTCAGGGATAGCAATATGACAGCACTAGATACAACCAAGAGAGTGGACTCTCTTGGATTTTAAAAGGTCAGGTAGCACCCTGCTAGCCCAAAACTATATAATAAGTTAAACGCTCATATAATCATGGGCTACAACTTTGAAAGAAAGAATTGTCTTAAAATAGAGAGCAAGTGGGTTCAAGGTGCCTCAAGAATGAGTAGATCCTTTCTGGCAGAATTAGTTATAGGCTGCAGGGTATATTTTGCATTGCAGGTCCCAGGAAAACTCTTAGGGAGAGGTGGAGTTGAATGGACCTGGCAAGGTCAACTAAGAAGCAAACATGATGGGACAGGGGAGATTCATGATGAGAAATGCACAGGACTGGATGAGGAAATCTTTTGCATCTTGACTAGTTTGACCTTTATTATTTCTAATCCTTCACATAATGTGTCTGTGTTAGTATTCTGCTGGAAACTCATGTTTCATGTTTTATAGAACTATACATGATTAAATGAAATCCCCAAATTGAAAAGAACCAAAAGGCCATCCCTTGCTGGAAGACAGAATAATCTTCCCATTAGCTCAAATAGGACAGGTTTAACACAGGATGGTAGCAATACCAATCATATGGAGTATTTCTTTTCTAACACAGGTTTCACTCCAGCCTATTTTACAGCTGTAGGAACCCCAAATCTGTTCCAGAGAGGTATAGCCAAGTGAACCTGGTTCACATAGGTGGCCAATACTCTCGCAGGAGAAGGTGTGCTGCCTATAACTATTAAAAATATCTTCACTTGACCATGAGGTATTTTCTGGATATTTAAATTGCTCCACCTGACAGTTGAGGCTTGTGGCTTCTATGTCAGTGGGGCAGTGAATCTGCTGTAAGTTTTATTTTTAACTTTAAGGGAGCTACCCAGGTTGTTGGCCCACCTAATCAAATAAATAAATGAACTGTATCCCCAAATACAGTGTAGTGGTTTAAGTATTGGCCTAGGACTCTGTAGACCAGGGGGCCGTTTACACGGCAAAATAAATCCTCAAAGAATGCGACAAGAAGCCTGATAGTTCTCATGCATTTCGAAGCTACAGTGCCCTTTTCAGAAGGAGGGGCTGTGAAAAACCCATAAGTTGTGCAGTATCAGCTTTCACTACTTTTCCAGACTTTTTTTTATTAAGTTTGCAAAAATGCACACAGTTGATTGTGGGAACTTACCATCCATGTGAACTTGCATCAACCTTTTCAAATTAGCGTGAGCAGAGTTGAATCCTGATTGGTTGGAGTGACCATTGTTCCTTCTCCAAATAGACGGAGGGGTTTGCCCCTTCTTCTGCTTGTAGCTGACTTTGGGAAATCTGCTCTGAGCCCTTCCTGTCTGTTTCAAAGGAAGGCTTTGGGGGCAGGCAAGATGATCAGTAATGGGGCTAGCCCCCACTTGGGTAGTGTGTGTGTGTGTGTACGTTCGTGCGTACAGCAACTGGCCAATTGCAACTTCGTTTATTTGTGCTTCCCTTCAGTCATTTGTCTTGATTCAAGGCTTTCGGGGCAGCAGAACTTAATCCTGATTGCTTCAATTGACCAAATAGGGAGGGGGTTTGACTTGCAAGAGATGAGTCTGAAATTAAAAGATCCAGCTAGCCAGCTTGCCTTCTAACTACTGTTCCTCCGTCCCTCCCTCCCTCTCTTTCTCTCTCTCTCTCTCTCTGTGTATGAGAGAGAGATTAACCGGCTGATCGATAAATCATCCTTTTGTTTATTTTTTTTGTGCGTGTGCACATGCGCGCTCTGGCAGGGATCTCCTTTCGGCTGCTTTCCTTCCCTCCAGCTGCTTCTTTTCTGTGTGCACACAGGCTTCAGCTGCATTCCAGAGAAAAAAGGAATCTCAGCAGATCCTTGTGTGTGTTTGCTTCCCTCCTTCACCATGCTGTCTAAACTATGAAACTCAAAACGCATCGCATTTTCCAACTTAGCAAAAACTCTGTGAACTGGGCACTGCTGATTCAAAAGAATGGTAATCCGGAATTTCCCGCACTTTCTCCTCCAGTGTAACCAGCCCCCAGGATTCGAATCCCCACTCAGCCATGGAAACTCAATAGGTGACCTTGCACAAGTCACACTCTCTCAGTCTCAGAGGAAGGTGAAGGCAAACCCCTCTTAACAAATCTCACCAAGAAAACCATGTGATAGATTTGCATTAAGGTCACCATAAACTTGGAAATGACTTGAAGGCACAGTAACAACAGTTTCCAAAACTGGGTCCACTCCTTGGTTAGTTTCTTTATAATTTGCACTCAAAGCTAGAGTGGACTTACCACCCCACTGATGTGGGAGCCACCAGTGCCACTGCAAACACTTTTTAAAAATCAGATAGGTCTTTTCCACATATGCCTATCTGTTGTTAAAGAGGGTTAAACCAGGCCTCAGTGGCTGGGTGCTTGCTATGAGTTTTCTTGGTGCATTTTTATTACATTTTTAATGTTTTTAAATCAAGACTTTATCTGTATTTTCCACTTTGGTGGAAAAGCAGGGAATGAATAAATGAATTTATTGTTATTATTATTATTATTATTATTATTATTATTATTTTGTTGGCATATTAATGGCCAAACCAAGTTATGGCAGAAGATGAGACAAAGTAACAGGCCACCCTTTGCACATGTCATTTTTGCATCAGGTAAAAGCATTAAGAGTTTTTGCAAAATGTCCAGCTTTGGAGAGTTACACAAGACTGAGGCTAATAGGAGACTTGGGGGCATTGCCTTGCAGTGGCTCCAGTCTTTCTTTTCTGAACATTCCCAGAGGGCTCTGCTGGGGAATTGTTGCTCAGACTTTTGGCCATTAGCCTCTGGGGTTCCACAGAGGTCAATACTGTCCTCTATGCTTTTCAACATATATATGAATCCAGGAACTTTGGGGTTGGGTGTCATCACTATGCTGATGATACTCAGCTCTATCTCTCCTTTACAACTGATGCCAAGGAGGCTGTGGTAGTACTGAATCATTGCCTGGATATAGTAATGGACTGGATATGGGTGAATAAATTGAGGCTTAATCCAGACAAGTTGGAAGTGCTGGTGGTCAGCAGGAAAACCAACCTGACATTGGGATCACAGCCTGTTCTGAATGGGGTTGATCTCCCTGTAAAAGATCAGGTTTGTAGTTTAGGGCGCTCTTGGACTCACCGCTGCTCATGGAAAGCCAGGTTGTTTCAGTGGCCAAGAGCACCTTTGCCCAAGTCTGGCTGGTGCACCAGCTGTGCCCTTTCTTGGGAAAGACAGATCTGGGTACAATGGTTCATGTCTTAGTTAGCTCCTGATTAGACTACTATAATGTACTCTACATAAGTGCCCCATCCCATATGAGCCTGCAGAAATTTGTGATCTTCAGAGGAGGCCCTGTTGTGTGTCCCAACACCTCATGAAGTTAGGTTGGTGGGTACATGTAATAGGGCTTTCTCTGTAGCAACACATCAACAGTGGAACTCCCTACCCAAGGAGGTTAAGCTGGCCCCATCTCCTTTAAGCTTCCTTTGGGCAGCCAAAACAGTGCTTTTCCACATGATATTCAATGTTTGAAATTTCTGTTTTAACTGTGTCAAAACTGTATTCTAGGGGTTTTTAAAAGTGTATTTAATGTGTTTTCAAAATGTTTTTATCTTTGTATTATTTTAATTGGTTTTTATTTGTTCATCGCCTTGTGTGCCCTTGTAGGGTGGGAGGCGATACAGAAATATTTAAATAAATAAATTAAGTAAATAATTGAGATACATTTCTTTCACTTTTGTATTTTACTGTAACATCAGTGCTACTGTTGCAGTCTCTCCCATTGCTTTTTTAAATTAAAACACAATACCTACTGTGCTAATCAGCAGGTGTAGGCCTGCTACCAGGCATTTTGTGGGCCTCGGCATATTTGGAGAGGCATCGTTAATCAATGTGAAGCTTCAGTAGAAGCAGCTTTGTGATGTATTTAATACAGTATATAAAATTAAAATGTAATAGAATTGATATATAGGTATTAAGTCAAAGTCCATGTCACTCAAACCAACATCTTCACACTATTGGGCTAATTGGAGGTGTGAGCACTGCCTCTGTAGTTTTATTTGTTTTTGTAAGAAGATATATGGTCAGCCTTTGATCCTCTAACAGTTTTGGACTTCAACTCCCAGAATCTCTGACCATTGACCAAGCTGCCTGGACTTTCTGAAAAGTGAAGTTCAACACATCTGGGGAATGAGAACAACTGGTCTACATCCTTATTATTTTCTCTCACCCCTCCCACCCTCCAAAAGTTCCAGAGTGGATTGGAATTCCTTCCACACACACGCCCAGGTCCTGCATAAGTATCTCATAGCATTTCCAAAATTTTCTAGAATAATTCACATAATATTTATTTACAGTTTGGGGGAATTTCCTTTGATTATTTATCTGTCAGCCTTCATATGGGTAAGAGGTCTCTGGAAGGCAAACCAATTTTATTTTGGAGATCCATATGCCATACCAATGGCTCTGCTTCATCCTGGAGAGAAGTGACCAGTGAGGTGCCACAGGGTTCTGTCCTGGGCCCAGTGCAATTCAACATCTTTATCAATGACTTGGATGAGGGAATAGAGGGTATGTTTATCATGTTTGCAGATGACACCAAATTAGGAGGGGTAGCTAATACCCCAGAGGACAGGATCAGAATCCAAAATGACCTCAACAGATTAGAAAGCTGGGCCAATACCAACAAAATGAATTTCAACAGGGAGAAATGTAGGATACTACACTTTGGCAGTAAAAATGACATTCACAGATATAGGATGGGTAACACATGGCTTGAGGGCAGTACACGCGAAAAGGATCTAGGAGTCTTAGTGGACCACAAGCTGAACATGAGTCAGCAGTGTGATGCAGCAGCTAAAAAAGCCAATACGATTCTAGGCTGCATTAATAGGAGTATAGTGTCTAGATCAAGGGAAGTAATAGTGCCACTCTATTCTGCTTTGGTCAGGCCTCACCTGGAATACTGTGTCCAGTTCTGGGCACCACAATTCAGGAAGGATATTGAGAAGCTGGAATGTGTCCAGACGAGGGCAACCAGGATGGTGGGAGGCCTGGAAGCCATGCCCTATGAGGAGCGGCTTAGGGAGCTGGGCATGTTTAGCTTAGAGAAGAGAAGGTTGAGAGGGGACATGATAGCTATGTTTAAATATTTGAAGGGATGTCATTTTGAGGATGGAGCAAGATTGTTTTCTGTTGCTCCAGAGACTAGGACACAGAGCAATGTTCCAACTAAAGGAAAAGAGATTCCACCTAAAAATTAGGAAGAACTTCCTGACAGTAAGAGCTGTTCGGAAGTGGAATACACTGCCTCAGAGTGTGGTGGAGTCTCCTTCTTTGGAGGTTTTTAAACAGAGGCTGGATGGCCATCTGTTAGGAATGATTTGATTGTGAATTCCTGCATATCAGGGGGTTGGACTGGATGGCCCTTGAGGTCTCTTCCAACTCTATGATTCTATTATTCTATATTTCCTGGGAGCTCCCAGCCTTATCAAAGACTTTTTACAGTATTTCCATTCCTGAGGCTGATTTAAATTAACCCAATATGTTCTGAAATGAAATGTATTTATTACTTGTCTGTGTGTTTCTACTGTCTCAGACCCAGTAAAGATGGCTGCCAAGTAAACACAGCCATTGTTTTCAGGACACAGATTCAACAGAGATCAAATAAAAGAAAGAGGAATGTTAGCATTAAAAAATCAACCTAATGCTTAGCTAGCATATTATGACTAAAACACTTTAGCACTTTGATTATAACTCCTGAATAATAATAATAAAAAAGGTTCAGTGGAAATTGGTGAAAATCAATTTTTGAAATGTTTTGTGAGACTGGGTGTCACATGTGATCAGTGGGAGTGGGAAGGAGAAGGACACATGGGAGGGAAGGGACAGCCAGCATGTTTCAAGATAAAAGTGCAGCACACATACCACTTTAAAAACCTTCTATACAATGTTATAAATGCCTGTTCAAATAACAAAAAATACCTGATGTGAAAGAATGCAGTTTTCAGGAGTGAAGCTTTTGTATTCCGCTTTCAGGGAAACTGAGAAAATTTATGGGACTAGTAATCCTCATAGTAAGAAGTTTTATAAGAATTTCTCCCCCCCTGCCCCTCCCACCCCCAGATCCTCTGTTTAATAATGCAAGATTTTCAAGTCAACAAAATCCTTACATTATTTTTCACTCTCCTTTAGGCTAATATGAATATTATGAAAGAACAGTAGACATTTTAGAATTCTAGGGACCATGGGACTCTTTGGACTACTCTCTCTGTAGACAGGGAGAGAGAGATTTATGCAAGAAGGGGGGCACTATGAAGCTCCCTTGTCCAGTGGCCAGGAAGGGACCATTCCCCACCCCACCCCTCACTGCTGCCTCCAGAGGATTGCATCATTAATAATACTGGCCTAGGTGGAAAGCAGCATACCCAAGATGTCTGAGAAAAATGGTGCTTATGAAATAAATGCTCAGTTTTTCCTTTATTTAAAGACATTTACATAAAATTCACCAAGCATGTACTTATTGAAGTTTAATGGCATTTCTGAAAATCATCCCCCACCCCGCATTTCTGCATCAAGAACAGAATTTGCACTCAAATTAATATGACTGACACATGTGCAGGTAGACTGTTCTTCTGAGCATAGCCCATTGAAATGTGACTAGGGCTAGTACAATAATAGAGATATGGAAAAGGTTCTATTTTTCTAACAAAAGTTTTTAAAAAATAGTGCAGTCAGTCAAACGTGAAATGTGCTGTTAACTTGCATATATTTTAGAACTTTCCCCCACCTATTTGAAAATACATTGCTGTGTTTCTACAAGTCACTAGTGTATCTCAATGTATCTGCCAGCCTGGTGCAGTGGTTTGAGCATTGGACTATGACTCTGGAGGCCAAGGTTCAAATCCCCATTTGGCCATGGAAACCCACGGGTTAACCTTGGGCAAGTCATATTCTCTCATCCTCAGAAGAAGGCAAAGGCAAATCCCCTCTGAACAAATCTTGCCAAGAAAACACCATGATAGATTTGCTATAGGGTCACCATAAGTCAGGAATAAATTGAAGGCACACAACAACAAAGTGTATCTGTAAATTCTTTAAAAGAAGAAGTTACATTCAAACCCCTGTATCTGCAGAACCAATATCCACAGTTTCAGTTATCTGCAGGACACAAAATAGGGGACGCATACCATCAAGTCACACTGGTAAAAACCTAGAGATTCATCCTCTCTAGACATTTTCTAGGTCCTCCAATACAACTCTATGGTGTGTTTTTACCAGAAATCCTTTATTTTAATAGTGTTTGCTGTTATCCACAGTTTCTAGTATCCACAGAAAGTCTGGGAATAAAACCTCCATGGATAAGGAATCCAACTCTACAATATGGAACAAGCTCACAGCTAGGATAAATTGGGAACACAGAAAACTCTCCTACAGTATGTAGGAAAATTTGTTCTTCTACCCTGAAGGCACCAGATCCCATCTGATCTTGGAAGCTAAGCAAGGTCAAGCTGTGCAGGGGAACACCAAGGAATACCAAGTGCTGTGGGCTGTATTTTAGAGGAAGGAAATGAGTTACTTCTCAGTATTCCTTCCCTAAGAAAAACTTATGAAATTCATGGGGTCACCATAAGTCAACAGGGAACTTGAAGGCAAACACTCACACATACCCTAGTATTGTCTCCACTCCTATCCCTGGGACAGTAGCTTTCCAGGGTCTCAGACAGAAGCCTTTTGCATCACCTGGCATATGTCTTTTAGCTGAAGATGTCAGGGACTGAAACTGGGATTTTATTTTATTTTATTTTATTGCATGTAAGCCATGTTTCTCTCTGGCTTTTCTTCGCAAACGAAGATTCAGGAAGGACTCATCCCACGCTTTCTGCAAGCACACTGATGACTAAAAAGGCCAATCTGAGATAAACAAGTCCAGTTGCAGAAAACACAGCAGAAAGTCTCCTTCGATGATGTTTCCGGGTTGTGATTCTTTCTGCGTTGTCGTTTCTCTTCAACACTTGTTCAGCATGAGTTCTCAAATAGGCTGCAGCATTGTGGATAGTGCATCTCCATGCCTCCCGATTTGAGGCCAGGGCGGACCATTGTTAGTGATCAATTTGGCCAAGCCTGAGATGTTGTTTCAGGTAAGCCATGTATTTCATTCAGTATCACACAAGTGGACTTCTACTCTCCCAAAAGGATTTCTCTTCAGTCTTCTTCTTAGTAGAAACCCAAATGTATTACAGAAAGTCCTCCTAAAACCTCTGAGGAAGACTTGCTGGAGTGTAGGGCTGAACAGGGAGAAGTATTCTGAGTGGGTTCCATTCTGCTAGAGGATACATACTCCATCTACCTATCTACGCTCACCCTCAGAAATTCATGAAGTGGTTTCATAGAATCATAGAATTGCAGAGTTGGAAGAGACCAGGAGGGCCATCCAGTCCAACCCCCCTGCCACGCAGGAAATCTTGATCAAAGCATCCCCGACAGATGGCAATCCAGCCTCTGTTTAAAAACCTCCAAGGAAGGAGACCCCACCATGGTGGCTCAGTGGTTAAATGCCAGTCCTGCAAGTCACCACGTTGCAAGTTCGATTCCAGCGGGCTACAAGGTTCACTCAGCCTTCCATCCTTTCGTAGATCGGTAAAATGAGTACCCAGCTTATGGGGGGCAATTAGCTAACACACATTGGAAACTGCTTAACGCAGTGTAGATGTGTAAATAGCTATTGCTTAAAACAATTTGTAAGCCGCACTGATAGCCTTGAGGCTGAAGAGCGGGGTATAAATAAATAAATAAATAAATGCTCCGAGGGAGTGTGTTCCACTGCCGAACAGCTCTTACTGTCAAAAAGTTCCTCCTCATGTTGAGGTGGAATCTCTGTTCCTGGAGCTTGCATCCATTGCTCCGTGTTCCAGTCTCTGGAGCAGCAGAAAACAAGCCTGCTCCATCGTCAGCGTGACATCCCTTCAAATACTTAAACAGGGCTATCATATTGCCTCTTAACCGTCTTTTTTCCAGGCTAAACATACCCAGCTCCCTAAGTCTCTCCTCATAAGGCATCGTTTCCAGACCTTTCACCATTTTAGTTGCCCTTCTCTGGACACGTTCCAATTTGTCAATATCCTTTTTTAATTGTGGTGCCCAGAACTGGACACAGTATTCTAAGTGAGGTCTGACCAGTAGCTTCTATCTGAACTGGTTCAGATAGAACTGGTTCAGATAGATGCTCAGACCACTGGCAGTAGCTTCTATCTGAACTGGTTCAATAAATATGTTTCTAACTGAATTCAAGATGCTGGCAATAACATTTAAAGCCCTAAAGGTTGTGGGACCTCAATACTTGAGGGAGCGCCTCTCTTTATATATGTCTGCCCAAGAATTAAGATCTGTTAGAGGGTCCCTCCTCTGTGTCCCATCAGGAGGGGAAATACATTGTGGAAGGACATGGGAGAGGGCCTTTTCTGTGGTGGCACCCTGGTTATGGATTTCTCTCCCCCAGAGGCCCAATTGGTGCCAACTGTGGAATCAGTTCAGCGTGAAATTAAAACTTGCCTTTTATAAAAGCTTTCGGGTGAAACTGATTTTATCCAGGCTGCACATGTTTTATGGTTGTATTATTCAAGATTGTTTTTACTGGTTTTAAATTTCCTGTTCTCAATTAAGCTTTGGTTTAAATTATTTATTTTCAAATGTTATAAGTCCTAGTTGGACCTTTTAAAACTTTTGTAAGTATTTATTGTTTTAAATTGATTTTATTGTAAGCCACCCTAAGATCTTCGGATAAAGGGTGGAATATACATATCTTATTAAATAAATAAGTGAGTGACATCTCCGGTGATTTGTGGAACAATTCCACTGTTGTGGAACTCAAAACACAGAAAATGAATCTACATTAATGTAACTGCCACTTGAAGAATAATGACACTATGTTGAATACACTCAAAGTTCATGAGGTGGCCCTATGCTGCACTGGGTCTCCTAGATCCCTCTCCCTGATTACATATGGGTAGTGATATCACTGCTGAAGAATGAAGCCTTTATTACCGTTGACAGAAATAGGGGAATCCATGCAGCATTAGCATTGCCAGAAAACATAGTTACCATCCTGAAACCAGAGCAAAGGCAGGAGAAAAATTAACTGTACTGTACTATCTGACAGCTTTTATTTCCATGGCACTGGGAAATGACTGAGATAAAATATATGTGTTTTTCTGAGTGCTGCGTGAAATATACTTCTAATTTTATTCAGAAAATGGACGGAGGAGCTGTGTTCCAGATACCAACAGCTTGAGAAACAGCGGTTCATATGATCATAATAGCCTCTTTTAAAAATTCTCTTTCTCCAAATTAACCAGTCTATAATTCACCATAAATCAAAATCTCTGAATTTTAGATATTGTTGTATACTGAATTTCTGAACAATGGGTTCAAACTACAGGAAAAGAGATTCCACCTTAACATTAGGAAGAACTTCCTGACAGTAAGAGCTGTTCAGAAGTGGAATGCACTGCCTCGGAGTGTGGTGGAGTCTCCTTTAAAGGTTTTTAAACAGAGGCTGGATGGCCATCTGTCAGGAATAATTTGATTGGGTATGCCTGCATGGCAGGGGGTTGGACTAGATGATCCTTATGGTCTCTTCCAACTCTATGATTCTATGAACATATGGAAGCATGTTTTCAGCAGTGATCTGAGATAATAGCAATTGCTTTATATATGGATAGACTTGAAAATCAGCTTCTTGCTTGCGTCCGCAAGAAAGATCAGGCTTGCTGGAATGTGGCCACTGAAATCCATAGCTCCCAAAATTGTTCCTCATTGTTGCAAGTCATATTCAATGATGGCTATGCTGGCTATGTAAATTTTTTAAAACCAAAGGGATCCAGTGCATCATACTGCAGGGATAGTCAACTGCAGTGGGAATAGGAGCCATTTTCTGCCTCTTGGACTTTTCAGGGGCCACAGTCTGCCCAAAGGTGTGTGTGTGTGTGTGTGTGTTTGTTTGTTTGTTTGTTTGTTTGTTTTTTAAAGCAAGTGTCTGGAAAACGTTTTGGAGGAGAGAACTATGCTAAACAGTACAGAGAAACAATCTATTTAAAAGGTAAATCACCACTCTTGGAGGCCCACTTTTTTTCCATAAAAAGGGCAATCCAGGAAATATGGAGGGGTTGAGGGCCACAAAACCTCAACCTCAACAGAAAGAGGCCCCATTCTCTCCTAGAGCCACACTTTGACCACTACTGATGTAATTAGTCAGGGTGCTGGACTGGAACTTGGGAGATCCAAGTTCATGTCACTACCGAACCATGAATCTTACCAAGTGGCCTCAGAGCAGTCTCCCGTCCTCTGTATCCCTCTCTCTCACACACCCTCTCTCAGCCTGACCTACCTCACAGGTTCATTGTGACAAACAAATGGGGACAAGGAAAGCTACAAACACCATCTTGTACACTGGAGAAGAGGTGGAATACAAATGCAATTAATAAATGGCAGTAGACTCATTTGAACAGTACACTCATCAGGTGAGGATTGGTAGCAATAGTGCCCCAGTAGCAATAGTGATGGAAATCCACACAAATAAAAGATTAGTATGTGTAGATTCTTATAATTATAGCTTGCAGTTCCTACAGTTTAGTTTGTACACACAGTATGAGACAGATACAATATGAAAATTCCATTGTGATAATTAGTGCCCACTTTGCAGCTTTCTTTTACCAGGATGAAGCTTTCTGAAAAACAAAACAGGGGGAGATGACACAGACCTTAAAAGGTCCCTGGTATAATCATGTTTAACCTTTCCTTTTCAGCTATTGTAGTCAGTGTATGTGAGATGGGTTTGAGGAGCCTACATCATGAACACTCCAGCAGTTCCTTGATTCTGAAATATGGTTCAGTTTAACCTTGGTTTCATTTCGAATCAGCATTTTCCAAGCTTTTCCTTGTTATCCCTTGGATTTTCTTTTAAGGAACAGCTACCCTAAATCTTCACAACCCCATTTATCATCCACTAAGTGAAGCATGACCTGTATTGTCTAAGCCTCTTCCCAATACTCCAAAAGGGTTCTGTAGGGAGTTTTATGTTCCTTCTGCCCCTTATCTTTTTACATCGGGAATCTTAATAGCAATACCACAGAAGTTACTCTCATTTTCCCATGCTTTTTAAACCTCAGGAACCTTAAAAGAGGAATCCCCTCTTTTCTCGCCTTTTTTCTGCTTCAGGAATCTTAGCAACTGTGGGGTTGTCTAAACAGTGAAAATAATTATCATAGACTTCAAGGGGGACACGTGTTGTCTTAATGGCAACCTGCAGTGATTTGAAGTATTCAGAAGGAGGGGGCAAAAATCTGCCATATACTGCGCACTAGGAGACTTTGCAGTTTTCTGTGGAGTTTTTTAAATACTGCATGGGGAATGTGCATTTCCCCTCATTGGGACAAGCAATTCAATATGGATCCATTTCCCATAAGAGAAGTGCAAAGCTGTGGCCAGATGAGGGGAGACAGGGCTTGCTAACAGGGCAAGCACCCACTGCCACAATGTTGGATTTTTGCCTTAGGAGATTTTCACACGGGGCCAAAATGCCCCGTTACTGCCCCGCTACCTCCTCTCCCATTCCTGCCACGGAATAATGTAAATATTTCACACACTTACCTTAATTCCACGGCAGGAACGGTCTCCCCCTCCCCTTGCTGGCCAGCCATAAATGTAGCCGTTGTAAGGCTGCTTTTACGACCAGCCGTCTGAAACATTATCATGTTATCGTGTGATAACAGTGGATGGTAAATTTAAAAAATAAAACTCCCCCAAACATAAAATCAGTTCACCAAGCACAAAAACACACTTTAAATCACACAATCACAACAGGGAGGGTAAAATAAATGCTGCCACTAACCTGGATGTCCAGATCGTACCAGGAAGTACTCGGAACAGACCTCCCCTCTGCAGCTGTCATTTCAGAACAGGAACAGGGCTCCTGTTTGCACACCCGTGATTGCGTGATAGCGATGGAACTGGAGGTCTATTCACGATGAAAAATCGTGATTACATTGTCGCAGAACAGTCATGGGAGCAGGATGGATGCTGGACAGAACGGGGTCAACGACTAGATAGATCTTCGGTCTAATCCAACATGGTTCTTCCTACCTGAAAGAGTCTTTCCCGACCCTGTTCTGTTCCTGCCACGGGATATATAGCCCATGTGAAAATCTCCTTAGTGAGTGATTGCTAAGGCGACAAAATGGGGTGGTTTTGTTTGTTTGTTTGTTGCTTGCTTTCCTGTTAAGTCAAAAAAATTGCTCTATCACACCTTGGACATCGTTGTTGTTGGGTTTTTTAAAGTTTGGCGGTGGCAAATTGAGTTAAGTACAAACACGAGTAAATCACTTGTGGCTGCCATCTTGCATGTGAAGCTTATGGGGGCAAAAACACCATTAGGACAAGTTGCAGCTGCTGTGAAATGCCATTATTGAGGAGCAATCCATCCCCTCCCCCGGTATAGATAAGCCCTGTGCCACTATTACACCTGTTTATATCCTTTATTTTTTATTTCATTTTTAGTGGGAGTTTGTAATTAAATAACATGAAAAGTAGGGGAGAGAACAGGCAAATTATCTTTTCCTTTTGAATTCTCTAGCTGCCAAATACTAGATTAAAAATGCCTGTGGAACAATGGATTAGATCCATAATGGCACATAGTACTCATCTGAGCCAGCATTTCCATTGACAGTAATGCCACTCTGGGATCAATGACAGCACCTAATGGGAATGTTTATGGTGGGCTAATCCTGACATTGAAATGAATAAAGATGCCTCTGTGTACAAGGAAACTGTTGGTGCATAAGTGCTCCCAAGCACACATTGAGCCATGGAGTTGTCACATTTATTACTTCTTTTTGGCTTATCTTTTAATTTATTAAATACTTAAGTGGAGAGAATTGGAAGACTCAAGCTACTTAACTACTGCACCCTTTTTTGAACTTTTATCACATTTTTATTCTGTGAATAACAACTGTTGCTTCCAAGACAGATCTTGGAAAAGTTAGTTCTTTGAATATAGCAACCTGAAAAAGTAACTTTTCAAAGTGCTGTTCCAACACATAGGAATGCATTCACAAGAGGGAAAACACTAAATATTTTTCGTCTGTGGCAGGGACAGAATACAACTAGTCTTGATGACAGGTAGATCCGGATGATGTTGGCATAATAGTGAGCTTTGCATGGACTTTGGTCAGCAGTTGCAGAATACAAGACACCCTCAGAGAGATGCACAGTACATAGTTGACAAGTGGGGATATGATGTTTTTGGCTAAGGAGAGGAAGAAGTACTGACTTGAGCAATTTTGGGGGTGCAGGAGACTGAATGTCATGGAAGATGGGCTATCAATGGCTACATGTCATGGTGGGTATATATTTTCTTCCAGAACTATTCTGCTACATATAAGTTGTTAGTGACCATGAGCTGGTAGATGCTGTAGCATTCGTGTCCTATTACTGGGCTTTCCAGAGGCAACTGGTTGGCCACTGTGAACAGAATTCTGGACTAGATAGATCTTCGGTCTAATCCAACATGGTTCTTCCTACCTGAAAGACTCTTCCACTTGCAGCTACAGAATCTAGAAGTCATCTCGTTAGGGTGAAAGGGGGCAAAAGAAGAGTAAGTAAGGAAGAGAGGCAATGCCAGCTTTCTGTCCACTGTTTCTCTACTTCAAATTGTTTTTCCATCACCTGCTTTACAAAGCACAACCGACATTGATAATGCATAGTTTACTGCATGCCACTGCCGTGCCTAACTAGATCTTCAGAATTCTCTAGATCTATTTAAGTAACCCCGTGAACCTGTCAGTTCCACACCTTGTCCTCTGAAGCCAGCCAGGCATGAATATCGTACACTGAGGGGAAAGATGAGGTGGGGCCATGAAGACCTTGTCCACATAGCAGTTTCTGTTATGGTAGGCTTTGTCCTAGAGTGTAAAATGCAAAACACACAACACTAATTACTATGCTGAGTGTGTAAGGACCCAGTATGATGTAGCTGAGTGTTGAATTAGAACTCAGGGAGACCAGGGTCTGAATCACTCCTCAGCCACAGAAACCATTGGGCAAAATTCTTCTGAATAAATCTTGCCAAGAAAGCCCTATGATGGGATTGTTATAAGTCAGAGTCATCTTGAAGGCATATAATGACAAGGGCAATATTGGAAGTAGGGACAGCGAGAGCAAACTACTTTGGTCTACTGCACTTACACTGTGTACTTTGTGAACACAGTGGGCCATTGTTATCTGCTGGGGCTTGGATTCTGGACCCCTGCGGATAGCAAAATGCATGGATGCTCAAGTCCTATTATAAACAATGGCATAGTAAAATGGCGCCCCTTATATAAAATGGTGAATAGCAAGTTTTGCTTATTGGAATTTTTCCCCTTAATATTTTCAAGCTGGGGTTGGTTGAATCTGTGGATGCAGAATCTGTGGATACAGAGGTCTGGCTAGAAATAAGTGTGCTTGTTAGCAAAGAAGATGAATGCAAAATTGCACGTTCACATGTGTGCATGTTCACACACACACCCTCTCTCTCTGGCTTTTCTTCGCAAACGAAGATTCAGGAAGGACTCATCCCGCGCTTTCTGCAAGCGCGCTGATGACTAAAAAGGCCAATCCGAGATAAACAAGTCCGGTTGCAAAAAGCACAGCAGAAGGTCTCCTTGGGTGATGTTTTTGGGTTGTGATTCTTTCTGCGTTGTCGTTTCTCTTCAAGACTTGTTCGTCGTGAGTTCTCAAATAAGGCTGCAGCATTGTGGATAGTGCGTCTCCATGCCTCCCGATGTGAGGCCAGGGCGGACCACTGTTGGTGATCAATTTGGCCAAGCCTGAGATGTTGTTTCAGGGAGTCTTTGTATCGCTTTTTTGGAGCGCCCCTCTTACGCTGACCCGTGGCGAGTTCACCGTAGAGTAGTATTTTTGGGAGGCGATGGTCCTCCATCCTAGAAACGTGCCCTGCCCAGCGCAGCTGTGTTCTCAATATCATGGCCTCAATGCTGGTGATCCCTGCTTGCTCAAGGAAGAACTAAAGAGATTATTTTTTAAAAGAATCACACTGAGAAAGCAACAAATGTGCCTTAAAACAAGAATTAGGAAGGGAAGGAGAATAAGTCTCACCACCTAAAGACTCATGCAAAATAATGAGGTTACTATTCAAATTAACAAAGTCACAATAAAGTTAAACACATGCTTCTGCTAGGCTACTCAACTCAACAAAAGATTGGGAAATGAAAACATCAGGACTCAGAGAGACCAAGCTCAGACAACAACCAACAACCACTCAAATTATCACCACTGCTCTTTCAGCAATCTATTACTAACAACAAAATCCAGCAAACAAAGAGGTCCAGGAGATAATGGACCATATAAGTTCAATGACCTCAGACAATCCATCACTAGGACTGGAGAGTGCTGGTGACATTTTTGTTTTGGACTACACATTAGAGCTGTTAATAAGCAATGCCCAGTTCCCTTCCTCCCCACCCCACTACACCATCTTGTCATTTTCTTTATATGGCCATTCTACGCCACGCTGCCTGGACTTCCCTTCTTCTTTTCAATGCCTCAAGCCTCTATTTTGCTTGAATCAGACCAAGCTGATCCAATCTGGACTTGGTACATGTGGTTTCCAAAATCATCTCATTTTAATGTGGTTTTTGGAAGTTGGAGAAATGTGTTGCAAAGTCCTATTAACAATGCCACCTCCATTGTGGGACATTTAGTGGGCTTGATTCTGTGGCCTCTCAGGAGATGAAGGGATTTTCTAATGGATCCAAGGCCATCCCCAACATGCCAAAGGAAAGTCCTCTCTCAGAATTTGCCATCAGCACCAACATCATTTGCAGTATGTACTCAGATGCCTACAGATTTTCCACAGACCTACCAGAGTCCTCTGGGGCAGGATTTTCACCCAACAGGCTGAATTCCTTTTTGTTAGTGTTAAGGTTCTTCTCCCCCCCATCCCAAGGCCAAGGGGGTTAAGCACTCTTCTGTTAATTAGTAATCAATATTTAAACAAATATGCAATGGCTCTGAAGGGGAAAAATTATTATTCTGTCCCAGTAGCTCAGTATATTTTCATACAGAAAAATGCTTTCCTCCTCTACAATCAATATCCATTCCCATTTCAGTGTCAAACATCTCTTCTTATTTCTCCAAAATGTTTTGGCATGCAGAACTTTCTTTCCCCCAGATGGCAGGCTCGGTGCAGACATTCATTTAAATAATTTAAATCAATTTACTAGTATAAATTATACAAAATACTCATGGGTTCTCATTCTCCTTTTGTATGGATGCATAGAAGTTGCTGGGAAATGTGCAAAACCAAGGACTAAATGCAGCCTGGAATATGTAACATGAGAGTCCTTAATTGAACTCCCCCGATCATTTATTCAAAAGCTATTAGTCATATTAGACATCACACCAATGTGATGAAGCAATGGGCTAGATTTCCACACCAAAAAAAAAAAAAAATCATATCTGAGTGTATTCCCCTAAAGCAATAATGAACAGTGAAATTCAGAGCTGTTATTTATTAGAAACATTTTAGTTTGATGACTCTTTGGAAATAAGAAAAAGTCTCTCTCTACACATATGCCTGGAAAAAAAGAAATGAAAATGGCAAAAGTTGCCCAAAAAGGGTTCTCTCTGTGGCTAATCGTTCCCTATTAATACACAATGTGCTTCATAATAGCGTAAAGTTTCATGTTTCTATTTACTGACTCATAAGGAAGCTCTATAAAGTGTTAAAGAAAAGTTTTGTCACCAGCATTCAACTAATAAAATTATTCTTTCCCAATGACTCCAGCTTTGAATCACACGTTAGTCTGTTTTTATACCAGTGAAAAGTGTAGGGGAAAGGATGCTCTCATTCTGCATATTGTCAAACAAGCTGATTAGTGACAAGGTCTAGTCTGGATTCTCCAGGTGAATTTTCATCATTAGATCAATTTTTTCCAGGGCAAGCAATACTTTCCCACCAGAAATAATTTCTGGTTTTGTTATTTAGTCACCTATTGAAATGTGACTAATACATACATGCATACATCTCGAAAAAAAACCTTTAGGAAGGTAAAGGCTGTTTTCTTATGTATCTATTGACCACGTTTCAATATGGAACATGCTGATTTTAAGGTACATATGCATTAACCCACTATGGTATAACATGGTAGTAGTTTCTGAGAGACACATTTACACAACATGATATTCAGCCCTTAAGCAATAAATAGCACAGTAGGAAAAACCCACCTGGATTAGACTAACGTGGACAGTTCACATTCACTGTACTAGACAACCAATAAGAAAAATATCACTGCATGGATGGGACTTTAAGGTCTCTGTGTGCTGATTCTTAGGAACATAGCAACATGGAAAGCTTCCTCATATTGAATCAAAACATTGGTCCATCTGTTGAGTTCTGCCAGTTTTGAGTAGCTGCAATTCTCCAGGGTTTCAGGCAGAATTATTTGCTAGCACTACCTGGAGATTCCTGGTGATCTCATACCCAAGTACCAACCAGGTCTGATCCATCTTAGCTTCCAAAATCAGAGGAAATCAAGCATTTCAGAGTAGTAAAGAATATGAAAAGTGTCAAAGATAATATTGCAAGGGAGGGAAAAGGGAGGGATGCATAGAAGTTGCTGGAAAATGTGCAAAACCAAGGACTAAATGCAGCCAGGAATATGTAACATGAGAGTCCTTAATTGAACTCCCCAATCATTTATTCAAAAGCTATTAGTCATATTAGACATTGCACCAATGTGATGAAGCAATGGGCTAGATTTCCACACACACACACACACACAAAAGTCATATCTGAGTGTATTCCCCTAAAGCATGACCTGGATAGACTGGAGAGCAGGGCCAAAGCTAACAAAACGAAATTCAATATGGAGAAGTGTAAAGTACTGCACTTAGGGCGTAAAAATGAAATGCATAGATATGGGATGGGAGAGACCTGGCTGAACGAGACTACGTGCGAAAGGGATCTAGGAGTCCTAGTAGACCACAAGTTGAACATGAGTCAAGAGTGTGATGCAGCAGCTAAAAAGGTCATGCGATTTTGGGCTGTATCAATAGAAGTATAGTGTCTAGATCAAGGGAAGTAATAGTGCCGCTCTATTCTGCCTTGGTCAGACTTCACCTGGAATACTGTGTCCAGTTCTGGCCACCACAATTCAAAAAGCATATTGACAAATTGGAGCATGTCCAGAGAAGGGCAACTAAAATGGTGAAACTTCTGGAAACCATGCCTTATGAGGAGAGACTTAGGGAGCTGGGTATGTTTAGCCTGGAAAAAAGATAGTTAAGAGGCAATATGATAGCCCTGTTTAAGTATTTGAAGGGGTGTCACGCTGAGGATGGAGCAGGCTTGTTTTCTGCTGCTCCAGAGATTGGAACACGGAGCAATGGATGCAAGCTCCAGGAACAGAGATTCCACCTCAACATTAGGAGGAACTTTTTGACAGTAAGAGCTGTTCGGCAGTGGAACGCACTCCCTCGGAGCGTGGTGGGGTCTCCTTCCTTGGAGGTCTTTAAACAGAGGCTGGATGGCCATCTGTCAGGGATGCTTTGATCGTGATTTCCTGCATGGCAGGGGGTTGGACTGGATGGCCCTTGTGGTCTCTTCCAACTCTACAATTCTATGATTCTATGATTCTATGATTCTATGAATTGGTGTGAACAGTTTGAATAGCTTGCTAAAATGTCAGTAACTGGGGGGGTCATCATATGAAGCTGATTAATAAAAGACTTGGGACACTCATTATGAAACACTCCCTCAAACAATTAATGTGGGAGATTTAATTCAACAGCATATCATGATAACCACCAACTTACTTAGCTGTATTTAAAATGAGACTAGATTAAATCTGTAGAACCGTATGGAGAAACTGAGCAGGGGGTCAAATTTCACCCCACAACCCCCTGCCATGAGTCATACACTGTCTCTCAGGCATGCCAGAAGTGCTGCAACACCACATCCAGTCCTTTTTAAGATTTTTTTTTCAGCTGATTTCAGCCATTTTTCTTTCAGGGAGGCTTGGGGTGGGTCGGTGAAACTGCCATGTTTGCACATGGTTTTGAGGCAGTTTGGGGCTATTTTTTGATGTAAAATAACCCCCAAATGAGCTAAAACATTCTTTTTATATTTTGAGGGCCTGGGACAGGATGTCACATACAACCTGTGGGCCAAACTATCCCTAACCCTGCTGTAGAAGATAAGGCTCTCAATGGCTAGGAGTCATGATGGCTATATGGCATATCCAAGATCAGTAGACGTATACCTCTCTTTACTAGTTGCTAGGGAACATAAACAGGAAGATGCTATTGCATTTACATTCTGCTTGTGGGCTTCCTTTAGGTTGCAGACAGGGGCCTGTGATGTTCTGAATGGCACAGGACCTATTTTCTAATAATAATAATAAGAAGAAGAAGAAGGAAAAAACACTCTGGCCACTTCACATAGTAAGGTGAGGTCAAGGTAAATTCCCCTTCCCCCCTGCAAAAAAACCATAATGTTAATGGCAACAATAATAGGATTTGAAATGGCTTGCAATGAATAGTGCAATTAACTACTTTGTTAATAGTAATGC
Organism: Gambelia wislizenii; assembly: GCA_030847615.1. NCBI lineage: Eukaryota > Metazoa > Chordata > Lepidosauria > Squamata > Crotaphytidae > Gambelia > Gambelia wislizenii. The sequence goes on from JAUMIR010000003.1 coordinate 34,614,191, forward strand.
CATAAACTCTGGTAAAATTAGGTGGGTACCTTTTTTAAAACGTGGAAACCTTGGCTGACAGGGCTCAGACTTTATTGTTTTGTTGTCATTCTTCTTCCAAGAGATGTATACCTAATTCTACATGCTTAGCCCTCTTCATGCTTGACACATGTGTAGGTATTGTTTACTCAGTTTGAGTCCCCAAAGGGACACAAGGAAAGCTTCCCTGGCTGGAAGGTGTTGTCAAAACAACTTCTCATATTGTGCCAACTCACCCAAATTGGAGAACTGATGAGCAATAAGACTATTGTGGTTTTCCTTTTAAAAAAATTGCCCTTAGAATTATTACAGTTCTTTGCCACTCAAAAAAAAGGGAAGCTTTTTTTCAAATACAAGCAAAATCATTTTGACAACAAAAAGAGCTGATCTTTTATTCTGAATGTTGGTTTTGTCAAAGTAAGCCACTAAACACACACCTGTGCGCATGCGCGCACACACACAACTCCTAATCTGGGATAGATTAATAACAGAAAGAAGGAACAATCCCGTTTCTGCCTCTTCCAGATATCACAAATGGGGAGTAACATATTTTGCCCATGACTAGAAAACTGTAGGAAATCCACCCCAGTTTACAAAAGTACGTCCCTGAGAAACTATCATTCTGACTGGCATTTTATTTATTTCTTCCCTCAATTAGCAAACATGAAATCATTCAAATTCAGAAGAATGCATTATGCTGGCTGAAGCTGGCAAACAAAAGCCATTAATTACAGTCTCTAAATTTAGTGATGTATGAAATGCTGGCATCTATGAAAAAACTCTGCAGGGGAAAGAGTTCCCAAGCAGAACTCCAGAAACATGACAGACAGCCTTACAAACATTGTCTAGGACTCTTTGACCTAAAGGGGAACAAAATGTCAGAGATCCTACTCCAGAAGACAGTAATACTCTTACACTTAACTCCTTCATGTTTGTTTTGTTGTAAAAACTTGCCCAACTTTTATCCTTGGGGAGGGCTTTCTTTGTATCCCACCACCATCACAGGTATGTGTGGTAAGGATAGAGAAGAGAAGCTCCTCAACAGCTGTTCCCAAGGAAGAGTGGCTAGCCCTTTATCTGCTATCTTTATGCAAGGAGGCAAAGACCTTTTTTTATCGAGGCTGACCTTTGGCTCTTAACTTACTATTGCAATATACCTGAAATATTTTACATAATGGGAATCCATACATAGTTTCTCCTCCACTATGCAAGTTCCCCATGACGGTCTTCCCCATGTCTTGGTGAAAAAAATGTTGGGGGGATGCATAGTTTGATTGGTGCATATAACCACTTCAGATTCACGAAGATTCAGGAAGGACTCATCCTTCCTGAATCTTCGTTTGCGAAGAAAAGCCAGAGAGAGAGAGAGAGATAACCACTTCACAAGTTGGACATGTATCTTGAGGGGGCTAACAGATTAATCTTTGTGACATCCTGCACCATGCATTCATTAAAGATATGAGGGGTGTCTGATCCCCTTTACTAGGAGGTTAAAATGAAGCATAAATCCTTTGCACTTCCACAGATTTATGAGAGCAGCCCAAGCCACTCACACCATTAACATTCTTAAGTACCAAAGGGAGGTTGTTCTTGTTGTGTGCCTTCAAATAATTTTGACTTAAGCTAACCGAAGGTGAACCTATCACAGGGCTTTGTTTGGAGAGTCTGCCATTGCTTCCTCTAAGTATGACTTGCCCAAGGTCACCTAATGGGTTTCCATGGCCAAGTGGGGATTTGAATCCCAGTCTTTAGACTTAGTGTCTTAGTCCAACCCTTATACCACCATGCCACACTGGCTCTCCAAAGGGAAGTTTTTTGTTGTTGATAACTGCCATCAAGTTTACTTTGACTTACGGTGACTCCATAAATGAGAGACCTCCAAGTCACCCTATCCTAAACAGCCTTGATCATGTCTTGCACACTCAGGGCTGTGGCTTGATTGCTTGAGTCTATCCACATGGAATGTGGTCTTCCTCTTTTCCTATTACTTCCTACCTTACCAAACATCATTGTATTTTCTAGTGAGTCATGTCTTCTCATGGTATGACAATCTCAATTTAGTCATCTTGGCTTCTACGGAGAGCTGAGGCTTGATTTGCTCTAAGACTCATTTGTCTTTTTAGCAGTCCATGGTATCCATAAAAATCCTCTAGCACCCCAATTCAAATGAATTGCTTTTCTTCCTACCAGCTTTCTTCACTGTCCAGCTTTCACAACCAGACATAGAAATGGGAAATACACTGGTATGGACACTCCTAACTTTAGTTTTTAGATATGTATCTTTACACTTCTTGATCTTGTCCTTCAGAACTGCTCTCCTAAATCCTAAGTTTCATCTACACCAGGTGTGATTTACACCCGGCTCCCTGCTGACATATCCTCACTCTGGATCTGGCCTGTCCCCCTCCCACTGTTACCTGGAGAAAACAGGCCAGAGTCCAAACAGAATGCTAGCCCAACACAGAAGCCACTGCCACCATTTTGCCCACTAATGCAGAAGCCAGCCAGGGGTCCCACAGCATGTGACTGCAGGCCCCCTGCATGTGACCAGCCTCAGTCACATGTTGGGGTACTCCTGTCTGGTTTCCGGAAGAGCCTAGCAGCTGGCAGCAGCAGGGAGGAGCAGCATGCTCAGGCCCAATCTGGTTTTTCACAGTTAACTGGAATTATCCAGGTATTTTCCTGTAATGGGTTATTGGGCCCTATTCCAGCTTGCCCCCATTCCAGCCCTGTATCTGCCCTCAGGGTCATTTGGACTGCCCAGGAGAAGACTGGAGTAAATGCTTGCATTGTTTGGACTGCAGGGCTCTGGAACAGGGGCAAGCTGGAGAATTTAGCCAGTGTAGGCAAGCTCCTAATCTTCTCATTTCTTGAGAGCATTCTCCATTCTGATTAATGACTGAGATAAGGTATGGAAAATTGTGAACTATTTCAATGTTTTCATCATCTACTTTAAAATTATGTAAATCATCTGTGATCATTATTTTTGTTTTTTGTTTTAATGTTTGATTGTAAACCTGCCTTTGCACTTTTTTCATTGACTTTCTTTAGTAATCATTCCAAGTCTTCTCTATTTTCTGCTAGTAGTATGGTGTCATCTGCATATCTTAAACTGTTGATGTTCCTTCCTTCAGTTTTCATGCTTTCTTCCTCCAAGGCTAATCCTCCTTTATGTATGATATGTTCAGGGTGGTAAAATGCAGCCTTGCCTGACCCCCTTGCCAATTGGAAACCATTCTGTTTCTCTGTATGCTGTCCTGATGGTAGCCTCTTGTCCTGAGTACAAGTTACACATCAGGACAATCAAATGTTGTGGCAGACTCATTTCTTTAAGACCAAACTGTTAGTTGAAGAGATCTACACAATCAAAAGCTATCCTATAATATATAAAGCACAGGCTGATTTTTTCTTGAAATTCTTTGATGCACTCCATTATCCAACACAATATGATCCCTAGTACCTTTTCCTTTCCTTAATTCAGCTTGAACATCTGCAATTTCTCACTCCATATATGGTCAAAGTCTTTGTTGTAGAATTTTGAGCATCAATTTGCTTGTATAGGAAATTAATGCAATGGTCCTGTGATTACTGCAAGCCCTGTTGTCCCCTTTCTTGGGGATTTGTTTGTATACTGTTTCCAATCTGTGGGCCATTGTTTTGTTTTCCATATTTGTTGATATATTTTAGTTAGAATTAGAGTAGATTCTGTCTCTGTGGCTTGGAGCAGCTCTACCGGTATGCCATCTGTTCCTGGCGATTTATTTCTCACAAGTGTTCTGGGTGAAGCTTCCACTTCACTTTCTAAAATTGGAGGTTCATCTTCGTATGGTTCTTTGTTGAATATGTCTATCAACCTTTTATAATTTTTATATAGTTCTTCTATGTATTGTTTTCATCATTTGAGTGGGTGAGTTTGAATTTTTTAAAAACTCTTGGGAGAGGCTGCTTGTTGCTGAGGGAGGGGTGGAGCTTCTGTGAGTCACATCTAGCTCTATATAACTCCTCCTAGAGGCACACGCCTAACTGCGCATGAATTTTATCAACCAAGCAAAACTATAGCAACAAACTTTCTTTTAGAGGTTCTCCTTTACAAATTTTTATTTTTTAAAAAAATACTTTTGAGGGTTTCTTGCTTAGAGGAAGTGAAGCAGTAACTTGCCTTCAGAACGAGCTTGCAGCCAGGAGATCTCTATAAAGTTATATTCCCAGTAGACTGAGCTCACTGACAGAGATTGGTGAATACTGGAGGATTTTTTGAGGGGAAGCCCACAGTCCTGTTTCACTGATTACTTAAGACTTCTCAGCATGGACACTGAGGGAACTGCTGCAGTCACCTGCAACACTTGTGGGATGTTTGTCTTCTTCTCTACAGATGTGGGGAATTTCACATGCACCAAGTACAAGTTGGTAGCCCTCTTGGAGGAGAAAGTCCAGCAGCTGGAGACCCGTGTAGCTACACTTCACCATATTTGTGAGCAAGAGGTTTTCCTGGACAGAATGGAATGAACAGTCTTGGGCAGGGACCACAAAGAGGAAGTTGCTGGGGAGGAGAGGTTCACTTCACATACACAGGAGGTAGACAGCTGGAGGAATGTCACACACAGAAGTAGAAAAAACAGGGTTTGTTCTGGCAGCTGGCAGCTACAGAATTGATTTGAAGCTCTCTCCCTTATCAAGGACAATGAGGAAGAACAGCATCAACAGGCTTCAGGGGCAGAGCAGGGAACCTTCAGAGTACCACTGCAAGGAACAGCCACTGCTAAGCTTCGAGGGAGGTGTGTGATGGTGGGGGATTCCTTGCTGAGGGGTACAGAAGCAGTGATTTGTGGGCCTGACAAGATGTGTTGTCTCCCTGGGGCAAAGATCCATGATGTGATGGAGAGGCTGACAAGACTGGTCAAGCCTACTGATCATTGCCCCTTCCTTTTGGTCCATGTGGGAACCAATGATACTGCAAGGCACAGCTTTATGAAGATCAGAAGAGATTATGAGGCTCTGGGGATGAAGCTGAAATGGATGCACATGTCATCATCTCGTATCTTCTGCAAGATGAAGGGCATGGTCCAGGAAGGGAGAGGAAAATAGCTGATGTAAACAACTGGCTCCATAGATGATGTCACTGAGAATGATTTGGATTCTTGGATCATGGGCTGCAGTTCCATGAGAGGGAACTTCTGGCAAGGAATGGGGTGCATCTCACACCAGTTGTCAGAAATGTTTTTGCCAACAGTCTCAAGAATTTGATCAGGAGGGCTTTAAACTGAAACATATGGGGGAAGGAGACAGTATTCTGGAAGGCAAAGGGGCTGGAGAAAATAGTCAAACTGTCATAGAAGGAACAAGGCAAACAGTGCAACGACCCAACAGTGGGAGGCAAAAAAACTTGCACAGGCAGCAAGTAAAGGGAACACGTTGTTTTAGATGTCTCTACACTAATACTCAGAGCATGGGAAATAAGCAAGATGAACTTGAACTCCTAGCACAATGAAGCAAATATGATATAATAGGCATTACTGGAACCTGATGGGATGAGTCTCATGATTGGAATGTAGGAATAGAGGGGAATAACCTTTTCAAGACAAACAGGCCAAACAGGAAAGGAGGAGGAATAGCATTATATGTCAGGGATATTTACACCAGTGAAGAGATCCATGACATCAATACTGGAAGCCAGGTGGAGAGCACCTGGGTAAAAATTAGAGGGGAGGGAAACAACAGGGATGTTATTGTGGGACTCTACTACAGACCCCCAAGTCAGACGGAGGAATTGGATGATGCCTTTCTAGAGCAGATGACCACACATGCAGAGAGGAGAGATGTAGTAGTGATGGGTGACTTCAACTACCCTGATATTTGCTGGAAATCTAACTCAACCAAAACTTCAAGGTCTAGCAAATTCCTTACTTGCCTGGAAGACAATTTCATGGTCCAAAAGGTGGAAGAGGCAACAAGGGGTCAGCTATTTTAGATCTGATCCTAACCAACAGGGATGACCTGGTTAATAGGGTGCAAGTGGTGGGATCTTTAGGTGATAGTGATCATCTTTTCCTGGAGTTTGTTATACAATGGAAAGGAAAAGCCAGGCATAGTCAGACACGCATTCTAGATTTTAGGAGAGCTGATTTCAATAAATTCAGGGAAATACTGGGGGTGATCACATGGTCAGGAATACTAAAAGAGAAAGGACTTCAAGACAGATGGGACTTTCTCAAAAAGGAGATACTTAAGGCACAATTTCAAACAGTACCAATGAGGAAGAAAAATGGAAGGGGTTTCAAGAAACCAGGATGGATGACTAAAGAACTTCCAATGGAGCTACGTTTAAAATGGAACATGTATAAGAAATGGAAAAGGGGGGAAATCACCAAAGAAGAATTCAAACAGATAGTGAACACGTGTAGGAGTAAAGTCAGAAAAGCTAAAGTGCAGAATGAGCTCAGGCTCGCTAGAGAGGTTGTGAATAAGATGCTACTGAGTGTATCACTCTCTGGCTTTTCTTCGCAAACAAAGATTCAGGAAGGATTCATCCCGTGCTTTCTGCAAGCACGCTGATGACTAAAAAGACCAATCTGAGATAAACAAGTCTGGTTGCAGAAAGCACAGCAGAAGGTCTCCTTGGGTGATGTTTCCGGGTTGTGATTCTTTCTGTGTTGTCATTTCTCTTCAAGACTTTTTTGGCGTGAGTTCTCAAATAAGGCTGCAGCATCGTGGATAGTGCGTCTCCATGCCTCCCGATGTGAGGCCAGGGCGGACCATTGTTGGTGATCAATTTGGCTGAACCTGTGATGTTGTTTCGGGGAGTCCTTGTATCGCTTTTTTGGAGCGACCCTCTTACGCTGACCCATGGCAATAGGAGTACTACAGATATGGTATTTGTCCTTAGACAACTGCAAGAGAAACGTAGAGAGCAGAACAAGGATCTCGATGTAACATTTGTCAACCTCACCAAAGCCTTCAACACTGTGAGTAGAAAAGGTCTGTGGCAGATCCTGGAAAGACTAGGATGTCCCTCCAAATTCCTTAAAATGATTATCTTGCTACACCAGGGCCAGCATGGTCAAGTCAGATATGGCGATGCTCTTTCAGAGCCCTTTCTAATAACCAATGGATTAAAGCAAGGTTGTGATCTTGCTCCAACTTTATTTACAATCTTCTTCAGCATGATGTTCCAAAGAGCTTGAAGAAGAAGATGGCATCTATATACGTTACCGTACTGTTGGTAGCTTGTTTAACCTAAGCCGTCTGAGTATATCTGCTGCATAGCCAATACTTCCAACAGCAACAGCTTAACATGGAGTCTCTCAGTGTCTGCTCACACCCTCTGGAATTCCCTTCCAGGGGAGGCTAGGCTAGTCCTCTTCCTGCTTTCCTTTCACTGGCAGGCAAAGACATTTCTGTTCAAGCAGACTTTTAATATGCAGTCACTCTCAGGGAGGTTTTTTATTGGTTGTGTGCTGTGTTTTAACTAATTTCATTTGTGAGCCACCTTGGGTCCCCCTCTGAGAGAAAGTCAGCATATAAATAAATTCCATCCATCTATCAATCAATCAATTTTAAAATGGAGGTATAAAGATGAGATTAGTATTTTCCATGGTTTCCCTAATTTTTAACCAAAATTCAAAGTCCTTGAGCAACTCAACATATTCCTACTATTTCAGAACTTCAGTGATACTGATAAACAAACAGCAAACCATAGCCAAATATGAATATCTTAAGTCACCTTATACTGAGGACTTTTTCAGACAAGCCTTACTGCACAAGAAGACTCCGGGAAAGGTACAACGCTCATACGCAGGAGGGGGTCCTTTTCAGACAGCACTGTTCCTCTTGCAGCATCGTCCGTGACAGTTCCGTGTCCCAGCTACAGCAACCACACCATTTTTTACTCACGGACAACTTCCATGAGTAAAAAATGGCACGGTTGCTGTAGATGGGACATGGAACCATCATGGATGATGCCGCAAGAAGGACAGCAGTGTCCGAAAAGGACCCCCTGCCATGCAACAGTGCTGTACCTCTCCGAGAGTCTTCTTGCATGGTAAGGCTTGTCTGAAAAAGTCCTGAGTCTAACATTAGTTCATCTAGCTCTGTGTTACCTTCACTGACTGGCAATGGCTCTCATGTGTTTTTCCACTGAAATATTGCCCCTGTTTTAGGAGACCACCAGACCTCTACAAAATACTAAAATTCAATTGACAGGTTAAGAAGAGGAATGTCTGTATAGCAGAGCATTCCCCCAACCCTGTTTTCAGTTATGCAATATGCATCATGTTTACATGGACATTCAGAGGGAAAGGAAGGAATTGCGACTGTGTGCTTACGGGTTGGTCCAGATGGTGAAATAAATCCTCATGGAATCTGGGGGGTGGGTGGGAATCCCATGTATCCAAATGGGATCCCTTAGTGTTCTGTCATTTTTGGAGGAAAGGGGAGCAAAATTCAGGAAAACTGTGGGGGGGAAGCCTTCAGAGCTTTCCCCAAGTTTTTAAAAAACTGCTGAGAAAATGCACACTCCCACTCATTAGGACAACCAAATCGCAGTGCAGCGCATTCCTGAAGAGGGTAGCTGATTGGTTGGACATGCGCAGGGGCGGAGCTTGCTAACAAGGCAGTGCCTGGAACCACCATGTTGGATTGCCGCCATAGCAATTGTGCACTGAGTTGTCAATGCAGACTTTCTTTCTTTTTTATTGTTTAAATGGAAGATTGGTCTTTCACACCTTGGATTTGTTTGGTGGGGGCAAGTTGGAGAGTATAGAACCACAGGTAATTCACTCACACACACCATCTTGATTCGCTGGCATGCCTCTTTGAAAAGCAAACATGGATAGCTTCACACACCAGCAACCTTGCAAAACGATCTTTGGAACAGATGAAAGCTTCTGAGAACTAGCATAGGTTCACACCAATCCACATTTTATTCCATCATCTAGACCGGCCCTATGTTTTACTTGACTATTCACAAGGATTGTCAAACCTACCTCAGGGCTAAACCAGGCCTTGACTTGACACATAGCCCTACACTGGAAGATGGGGAACATATTGAACTCTGTTTCTGGTGCTAGAGAGGAAAGACAAAGAAGCTTTCCTTCCCCACAGATTGTGCTTCTATATGATTGCATTACTGACATGCCTGTAATTAAAGGAAAACTTGAAATGCTTCATGCTACATATCAATGAAAAATCTAGCTTGATCCCCCATCATCTGTTGCTGACTGTCTTTCCTTCTCAATCCCCTTCCCCATTAGAAGAGAGATGGTAGAAAGGTCTATCATCTCCCCTTGTATTGGGTAATACCAATTTCAGTTTTATCTGTATGTTAGCTAGCAGTATGAATTTTTCTCGTGGTGTTTAACACAAAAGTAAGAAAAATGTATTAATAAAAAATGAATCCACAATCACAAAAAACCTAATACAGCAAATTAATGCATCAAAAATACATACAGTCATGTGGCTTTATTTTTGTTGAATAAATCATGACACAGTGTAATACGTCATGTTCATCTGAGCTTGTATTTACCTAATTTTAAGAGTTGCTAAGGAACAGATGATTGTTATTATGTCTTTATATGTAAAACCATAGATTTCAAAGAGGGTGTACTTTCTTTTTCACACGACTGTAAATGATAATTACACATCAAACAATTCATCAAAATATTACTAAGTATAAGAACAAGAAACCAAATTATATAATAAGAATAGTTGGTATCTACTAGATCATAATAGTATCTCAAAATGGCAACGTTATGAATAATAAAACAAACCAATTTAACAATAACAATAACAATAATAAACAGGAAGGCAGTGTGGTATAGTGGTTTGAGTGTTTGACTATGACTCTGGAGAACAGGGTTTGAATCCCTGCTCAGACATGAAAACCCACTGGGTAACCTTGGACAAATCACACTCTCTCGGCCTCAGAGGAAGGCAATGGCAAACCTTCTCTGAACAAACTGTGCCAAGAAAACCCTGTGATAGGTTTGCCTTAGGGTCATAATAAGTTGGAAATGACTTGAAGGCACACAACAACAACAGCAACAACAACAACAACAACAACAACAACTCTTCCAATAGAACAAGCAATGTCCAATAGGAGAAATCTATTGAAACAAGAAATACCCAGTTAAATACCCAGTTATGGTTTACATAAACTAAACAATTTACAAGGGAACACCTAAATCTGGAAATACATAATTAACAGCTGATGACATTACAGACTAGGCTGTATCAGAGCTATGTTATAATTTAAACTCCCTATAAATAAACTTAATTAATATGTCCTGGCTGCTGACATACAGTGTTGTTGTGTGCCACCAAGTCATGGGGTTTTCTTGACAGAATTTGTTCAGAGGAGGTTTGCCATTGCCTTCCTCTGAGGCTGAGTGAATGTGACTTGCCCAATGTGACCCAGTAGGTTTCTATGGCTGATCAGGATTCGAATCCTAGTCTCCCACTGTCCTAGCCCAACACTCAAACCACTACACCATGCTGACATATCTTATCACAGTCTAATCCCCTCTTCCTTCACTCACTCACTAGGAAGACAGAAGTTTTCAAAGAAGGAACTGTAGTACCGTATATTCCAGCGTATAAGACGACTTTTGAGCACTCAAAAGTGCACTCCAAAATTGACAGTCATCCTATACACCGGATACACTTTGCTTCGCCCACCTGCCTATCTCCTGCCTCTTCGCAAACGGAGCGAAGAGGCAGGAGATGGGGCAGGGGGGTGAAGCAAAGTGTTTTGAGGATCATTCGCCCCCCTCCTCTGCCTTCTCCCCCTTTGGGGAACAACGGAAGACAGAGGAGGGGGGCGAACATTGCGGTTTGCCGCAGCCGCCGCTGGATCGCTTCTGCAGCGGCCGAGGCAAACCCGCGATTCGCCCCCTCTCCCCACTTTCCTGGAAGGTCGGGAGAAGGGGCGAACGTGCCCCGTTTGGCCGCACAGCCTGCGGATCCCCTCCTGCGCTCCCTCCTGGAAGGGAGCGCCGGAGGGGCATGCGGAGGCTGCGTGGCCAAACCCGTGATTCGCCCCTTCTCCCCACCTTCCTGGAAGGTGGGGAGAAGGGGCGAACGTGCCCCATTTGGCCGCACAGCCTCCGGATCCCCCTCCTGTGCTCCCTCCTGGAAGGGAGCGCAGGAGAGGCATGCGGAGGCTGCGCGGCTAAACCCGCGATTCGCCCCTTCTCCCCACCTTCCTGGAAGGTGGGGAGAAGGGGCGAACGTGCCCCGTTTGGCTGCACAGCCTGCGGATCCCCCTCCTGCGCTCTCTCCTGGAAGGGAGCGCAGGAGGGGCATGCAGAGGCTGCGCGGCCAAACCCGCGATTCGCCCCTTCTCCCCACCTTCCTGGAAGGTGGGTAGAAGGGGCGAACGTGCCCCTTTTGGGCGCACAGCCTCCGCATCCTCCTCCTGCGCTCCCTCCTGGAAGGGAGCGCAGGAGGCGCATGCGGGGGCTATGCGTTGGAAGAGGGGGTCGTCTTATAGGGCGAATATATCACAAACTCTGCATTTTACCTTAAAAATTGGGGGGGTCGTCTTATACGCCGGGTCGTCTTATGCGCCGGAATATACGGTAGTTTCTTGCAGCATAAAATGAGGAAGAAAGGTGGTGAGGAAAGAGGGAGCACCGTTAAGCTAACTGGTTTTTATTTTAGGACTTTATCAGACCACCCTCTGTAAAAGTTCTTTTGTTGGCATATTTTGAAGCATTTTTATGCTGGCAAAAGAACACCCCACCCCTGCACCAGACCTACCTTTAGCAACATGAAAAGGCAGCCCAAGCAGTAAAACAGCGCATGAACAGAGCTCCGTTTTCTTCTGGGGTTGAGATCTTGCCAAGTCTTGTGAAAAGACATGAGCGCAGCAAATTCAAAAAGTTAAGAAAGAAAAATACATAAAAAGTACGTGCAAGCACAGACACACACTTTAAAAATTACAAGTAAACAAGGAAGGTTAAAAAAAAGTGTGTCCCCTACCTGGTTGTCCCGATCTCACCCGGAAGTGTTTTGACAATTGATGTTGTATTCACTGAGCACAACGGTGCAAGGACTCAAATGCCAGCAATGCCAGCAACAAAGCGGAAAAGGAAATCTATTGATGGCTTGGGCCATCAATAAATAGAATGGCTTTTTGACAAGACATGATCGCAAAAGGACGACGTCATATGGCATGCATGCCCTTTCACAATCATTAGGCATCATTATGCTGCCATATTTGCTGCATCTCATAAAGTCCTTAGTATGAGCTTTCCACTTCTTCAGAGGCAGTACAGAGTGACAAAAAGAACAGAGGACAGAAGGAGCACAAACTTTCTGTCTTCTCACATAGGATGTAACTGCTGGACCTTGATTTTACCAGAGGCAAAGGCACTCAGGCAGTAAAGAGGCTATAAGATTTTATACATACTCTAAAGGCACCAGATCCTGCTGATCTTGGAAGCTAAGCAGGGTTTGGTCTGGTTAGTACTTGGATGGGAGACCACCAATGAATACCGGGTGTTGTCAAGTATATTTCAGAGGTAGGAATTGACAAAACCACTCGGAATATTCCCTGACTAAGAAAACCCTAGGAGACTTGAAGGCACATAGATACACACAAGGAACTAGAGGCAAGATACTGGAAGGTTTCTCAGAATAAAATCAAACAAACTAAAAAAAAGAAAACTCTAGGCAAAGCAGGCTGCCTAATTACAATGCAGAGTTATTCATTCTGGAGAACCCAGCCAATGCAAAAACTGAGTCACTGAACATATACCTCTCCTCCTTGCTTTAAGCAATTTAGAAATGTAATAAAGTCATTTACACAATTAACATACATACTGTGTAATGGCTAATGGGCCATCCTTTTGTTAGCTTGGCAGAAAGAAAGGACACAATAGAAGGAGGCATTATGATTTTGCAGCCATCTGGGGTAGTGAAAGCAGTAGTAAACTCAAAGCGCTGTTATTATACACATTATTGTTCCTAATGAGCCAGTGTTTTCAAATATTTATGCCATTTTTGCCTAGGTTAATGCTTTCACATTTTTGTAGGGAGGAAAGCAAATGTTTTCAGCCTCTTCCTCCCATTAATCTTTCTCCCATTAATCTTGCTGAGCAGTCCTGGTCCGGTAGAACAATACAACTTACATCATCAGGGACCACCAGACTCACTAGTCTCTTATAAAATGCAGGACATTCACTTCTTACATAATGCTCTGGTTTTATTTCATTCCAGTTTATTTTGTGACAGGAACCACTAGTAACCATTGTCTAAGATTGCTTTATCTTTTCATACCAAGAATCTCTCCACATATTAAGTTTTGTAGAACATATCTGTCACACTGATCTTGTTGCTTGGCTTATGAAATGAACACAAAGTTACTCAAAAGGACAATAAAACCCAGGTTTTAATTTAAAATTCATGTAAGGATATTCATACACCTCTTTGTGACAGGCGCTGTCACCAAGTTCTATATTTAATTGCTTCCTCCTCCCCCACCCCAAGTGAATATGTTTGCTGTCCCGATGATAAATCTACAGCCTACCCATTGCCAAAGAAAAATTGCTCAGGCTTTTCAGTATGCTGGCACCGCAGGTCACATCTATCATCCTCAGGCCCCTGTTTTACTTTTAATTACAAAACTTCACTCAAGAATGTTACTTCCAGTCCTAAAGTGAAAGGGAAAGTAGGCTTTAATTTGCAGAATGGCACTTAAATTTTCAGCTCAGACAACTTTAATTTGCTGGTACTAAGCAACCCCAACAAAAACGTGTAATTTAAATTTCGATGAAAGAACTTGTTATGAACTGACATCACAATCTATATTTCCCAAATGCTCAGCATATTATTTTAATCAGAATGGTGACATATGTCCTTCCTTTCAGAATAAATGGGATTAAATTCCACCAAATTCAGTCAGGTTTACAGGAACCTAATTTTGCCCATGGACTCTTTTCAATAAACAGGAGTTGACAGCTGAAGTCTATATAGAGCTTTGCAGAGAAGAACCTAGTGTGAATTAGACCACTAACACTGAATGTACACTATTTATGTAAGAGGATATTAGCCTTTTTCTAAGTTAGTCAAAAATATATGAGGGCTCACTTAGGGGCAGAGGCTGGTTTTGCACACTAGGCTAAATCCTAGGATTTGTCCACATGGGTAATATACCCCATCTTGCCCCATCTTAAAGCTCTGCAGCCCTGGCGATGCAGTGGGTTTGCCTACTTCTGCCCCCAGGCAGTCCTCATGACCCCGGGGAGCGATATGGGGATAAGACCGGGAGAGGGGATATGGGGTGGGGTCCAATAAACCATTATTTATGGTTTGTTCCCACTTGGAAGAAATTGATTGGGCCATGGAGACCTCAGGAGGCTATCCTGGCAGGATGGCTTGTTGCTGCAACTGCTGGTCTGCCTTTCTCTCTCCGAAGCAGGCAGTAATCCCATACCATGTGACCAAGGCCAGTCACATGCGAGAAGCCTTGGTGACATATTGCAGGTTGACATCCTAGTTTCCAGGAGAGCAAGAGAGGTGGTGGAGGTGGCTGCAGCAATGGGCCAGCATGCCTATCTGAATATCCTCCCATTTGGAGTGGTAACAGAGGACAAACAGGCCTGATCTGTGGCCAGGATACACCAGCAGGGAGCTTCCGTATTCTGGGTCATGTAGATGAGCCCCTACACTGGCACCATTGGAATGAGTGGGTCTTACATAAGTAATGATTAACAGGTTTCACTCAATCCAGTGGGTCTACTCTAGTTAGGACTAACACAGCCCACTGACTCTACCCACCTCCCACCCTCCCTGTGCATGATGGGGCCCACTCCTGACTGTGCCAGGTGGAGCAATAGGGTCTGGAACAAGAGTTCTTATTTCATCCAATTGAATAATTGCTATGTGTGACCTTTAGAAAATGCAAGTAGAACCCTGCTTTGGATCTAACTCCCCATGTGGCAACAGTGGCAGTGAGGGGGCGGGGCTTGATCTACGTGGGAATGTTGGGGTGGGATGTGGGAAGACACCTAATATCTTTGCCCCATGTTTTCTTCATTTTAAAAATAGAGAAGACTACCTTATACTGATTCTAAACACCTCTCCATTTATGCTAGTACTGTCAACTCTGACTGGCAGCAGCTTTCCAGATGTTTCTGGCAGCATCCTTTCCTACTCTTAGAGGGAGATCTCTTGTATGTCTTCAGGATCTCTCACCCAAATACTAACCATGACCAACCCGGCTTAACTTCAAAAGCAGATAAGATCCAATGTGTTCAGGTTAGTATGGTAATAGCTGAATTAGGTACATATCATGAACAAACAAACTTTGTGGTCTCCTTGTCTGATTCCCTGTCCTCAAGACATGATTTTCCCCAGGCATTCAAACAAGCTTTCATGCCATGCCTGCACATGTGCAAAAGCACCAGCCACAAAACATGACCATCCTAATCCAAGTATATGGAAGTTTGAGACTCAAATAGGCTCAGAACCACTTGCCCAAGTATTTCCGCCCCCCCCCCCGACGTCTTAACATTCCACTAGAAGGCCATGCAAACTCTCTGAATGTCTTTGAAGAACCAACCATTTTGATTGGTAATGCCAGCCCCACATAACTAGCAGGGACATTATTGAAGCAGATTAGTCCAGCATTATTCAGGATTTAATCACACACACCCCAAAAGCCCATTCTTTTGCTAGCATAACTTTTCCATTTTTTTGCCGACAAAAGAACTCCCCATGCTACACTTACACTCCCTCCCATCCAAAGGCTCCCCAGCAATGAATGAGGAAGTGAACAGAGCTCCATTCACTTCCTCATTAAATATCCCACGGATTCTCATGAGGAGACACAGGGCTAGTTTAAGGAATTTTGGGGCCCCCTGCAATGCTTTATTTGGGGCCCCCATATGTTTATCTCAGGTCAATGTAACCTAACCTATTCACCTTACAGGATGTTCAGATTACAGTAGGACCCCTGTATCCACGGATTCATTATCCATGGGACACAAAACAGCACACCTACCATAGAGTCTTCCTAGAAAATGTGTCCTCCCTAGCCGTTTTCTAGGCCCTCCAAGGCAACTCTATGGTATTTTAAACCAGAAGTCCCATTATTTTCAATGGCGTTCACTATTATTCTTGGTTTTCAGAATCCACGCCCCCCCCCCCCGAACCAATCCCCAGTGGATAAGTGGGGCCTACTGTATTACATAATTTGCCACCAATAATTTAGTTTAAAACTATATTATAGACACTAACATAGTATTTTTTGTTTATTAGTAATTAACGTAATGGTGTAGATTACCTCAAAGAAAAGAAAGAGTAGACTACAAGCTGAACATGAGTTAGCATTGTAATGCAGCAGCAAAAAATGCCAATGCAATTCTAGGGTGCATTAATAAGAGTAGTATCTAGATCAAGGGAAGTAATAGTATCACTCCATTCTGCTTTGGTCAGACCTCACCTGGAATACTGTTTCCAGTTCTGGGCACAACAATTCAAGAAAGATAATGAGAAGGATGGTGGGAGATCTGGAAGCCATTACGTCCTATAAGGAACAGCTTAGGGAGCTGGGTATGCTTAGCCTGGAGAAGAGAAGGTTGAGAGGGGACATGATGGCCATGTTTAAATATTTGAAGGGATGTCATACTGAGGATGGATCAAACATGTTCTGCTGCTCCAGAGACTAGGACACGGAGCCATGGGTTCAAACTACAGGAAAAGAGATTCCACCTGAATATTAGGAAGAACCTCCTGACAGAAAGAGCTGTTCGGAAGTGGAATCCGCTGCTGCCTGGGAGTGTGGTGGAGTCTCCTTCTTTGGGTTTTTTTAAAACATAGGTGGGATGGCCATCTGTTAGGAATGCTTGGATTGTGTGTTCCTGCAGGGCAGAAGCTGATCAGATGGGATGGCTGTTGGGGTCCCTTCCAGCCCTATGATTCTAGGCTGTATTCAGAGCCTGGGAAAGTTACTCTTGGATTACACCTTCCAGAATCCCCCTGCCAGCACCCTTCTCAAGGTCTGGTTGCATTGTTCCTTTTCTAGCATCCTCTAGCGCAGTGGTTCTTAACTTGGGGTCCGCAATGTCCTCCCAGGGGGTCCACAAAGGCTTGAAGGCTTCTTGGCCCACCTCCTCCCTGTAGTGGAGTAGCCACGTGACAGGAACCAAGGCAAAGGCTGGCTAGCTTGGCCTGCACATTGCCATTCAATCCACTCCAGCCACAAACTTGCAGGAAGAAGCAAGAGTGTCTCTGAGGGAAAGTTTAATGGATGGTGTAATTGTGTTGTTGTTGTTAGCTATTATTAGCTATTATTATTAGGGTTTTAAATCTTGAGTTAAGTCTTGGGGCAACAAAAGATATTTAAAGGGGGTCCCTGGTAAAGAAAAGGTTAAGAACCACTGCTCTAGGCCAATGCCTCTCACATAACACTAATGGGATACTGATGTTTTAGTGACAACAATAAAACCATTGTTCCCAGTAATATTACTCCAAATTTTAATTTATATTCTTTATATTCTTCTGTTAAAAGGGCTAGAGTGTTGTAGAAGTTTCAGCATTACACTATGACTGTGGAGACCAGGGTTTGAATCCTTACTCAGCCATGAATGCCCACTGGGTGACCTTGGCAAGTCACACTCTCTCAGCCTCAAAGGAAGGCAAAGGCACACCCCCTTTGAACAAACCTTGCCTCAAAAACCCCATGGTAGGTTCACCTTAGTCAGAAATGACTTGAAGGCACATAGGCAAACACACACACGTTCCTTTTGCAGGCTGAACTCAGTTGGCAGCAAGGGGAGGAAGCTGAAGAAGACCAAGGGGTGAAGGGAGGGGAGAGGAACCAAGACAGTTAAAAGCAGCTGGAAAGATGGGCTGGAGAGGATCTATGTGGAAGGAAGAGAAGGGAAGGAAGGAAGGAAGGAAGGAAGGAAGGAAGGAAGAAGTCCTTTCCGAGGGAAAGAGACAACCCTCAAATTCCCTGTCTTTCTCTCTCACACACACACAGTCACCCCGCTCCGTGCCTGGCTGGTTTGCATTTTGCAGCAGCAAACTCCCTCCTGCTTCTGTCACAGAGGGTGGCTGCTTCTTTCTCTTTCTCTTTCGGGGCTGGGTTTTTTTGTTTTTTTAAAAAAGCCACCAGGAGGTTTTGGAGGAGGAGGGTAGGAGGGAGCTACAAAGCAGCAGCTTTGTCAGATAAGCTTCGTCACATAAGGAGGCCTCCAGGGCCCCCCGCCAATGCTAATTTGGCAGACTGGTTAAACCAGCCCTGAGAAGAAACTTGCATGGGTAATTAAAAAACAAACAAAAACAACACACAAAAAGTCACACAAAGCACATACACACACTTAAAAACTTACAAGTACACTGGGGAGGGTGATATAAAGTGTGTCACCTACCTAGATGTTGTGATCTCACCCAGAAGTGTTCTGGCTGGATCGGGCATTGATGCTGCATTCACATTAGTTAAATGTCACGAGGTTTCATACACTGGCAATGCCAGCACTAAAGTACCATGGGAGATATATTGACCGCTTAATCCGTCAATCCGTCAATAAAAAAGTACAATTTTTTGACTTGGCATAAACATAAAAGGGTGATGTTGTGTGGTATGCGTGCCCTTTTGTGTTCATGTGGCATCATGATGATGCCATATTTAGTGTGTCTGATAAAGTCCTCACTCTGCAGTGGCATTTTCCCATGCATACCATTCACCACCAATTGAGGTATCCCCCTTTTCATTTATTATTTCTAGAGTATTTCCCCCCCTGCTGAGATTAGACTGTTCAATTGTTCTGTTTTGCATCTCTTTTGTTTTAATTAATTATTTTAGTTATTTGATGATGAAGTGGGGACACGTACTTTCATAACAAAGAAAATATAATGTTAATTTTTCTGAACTGCAGAAGCTGGTCACGATTACATACTGTTTATGTACATGCAATCTTTGGCAACCTTTGCATTGAGAGTTAGATGTATCAATATCAGTAGCCGAAGATTGTGGGGAGTGATAGAAGTTTTCCATTTAGCAAGATATTTCTAGATCAATAACTATCACTACAGGATATTTTTATTCCATGACAAATTACATGGTTGAAATCCTTGCTCTTGCTGGTTTCCTCCCCACTTTTCAAAATATCTTCTAAGAAAAGACACTGCTGAAGAAATTGCTTCATTTACTTGGGCTCTGCAAAATAGGGTTTAAACTGAATCATGTCAATTCAATTTTGATCCTTAGTTTATTGCAAGGCAATTGAATAAACGGTAAATAAATTCAGTTCTATATATACAAAATGCCTTGAAGATCTTGGCTTATCTGACATGAACAAGCTAATGCAGAAAGCTCAGAAAGACTGGCTGCTTTATCAGTTGTTTCTATGTAATTTGCAGTGTGATCCTGCCTTTGTTTACATAGAAGTAAGTCCGAGTTTGTTCAGTGGTGCTCACTCCCTGGAGTACCTGCCTAGGATTGTACCCGTTGTGTGTAAATTGGTCTTTAGATGTTAAGGACAGAGAAAGGCAATAATAAGGATTGATTGCTGCATATTACAAATACATAGGCAGTGGATTCTCCAGAGACTCTTCTTAGTAAGTACACATAGAGAAAATAAATTATCCACTTAAAGTAATAATAGTATCTGGGAGAGTTTATAGTGGAATAATATATAAGCACAAAGTATACACGTCTCAATTAACAAAGCTTCAAAATATTGGTTTTACAGTTTCCAAAGAAATCTTAGGGATTTTAAAAGATTCTGGGCAGGATCTAGAGAACTGCAAGCAAACATCTATTCACACAGCAGTGCTACACACACACACACACATACACACACACTCTTACTTGGTTCTTTCCACTGAAGCACTTACATTCAGACATACGCAAACCCCAAAGCTGTCCTGACAGTCAAGGTTGGAAGTTGGGGACTACAAATGGTGGGATGGTTTGGGAGAATCACGGGACAGAAAGATGTAGGCAATGGGGAAAAGTTGTACAAAGGAGGATTCCAACTTTTTGGGATGAGGAGGAATTGGGAATTTTCTTGCTCCTGCGGAGAGACATGGCCATCACAAAATGCCTGTTATGGAGGGCAATCACAAAACAGATGGATGTAAATCTTCATAAATTTCTTTGTCATAGGCAAAAGGGAACAGTTTTATCCCTTTCTCCACTCACTGCAAGAAACCATAGTTTTCAAAGACTAATTGCAGTTCAAGACTTATTCTGTGCAAAGAAAAAATGCACACAGATATTATTATTGTTGTTGTTGTACAGGAAACAGCCTTTTCTGTGCAGAAAACAAGTTACCTGGTATTCCTGCATAGAAAACAACCCATACAGAAAATATTTCCTGTGCAGAATGCTATTTTCTGCACAGAAAACTGTATTTGCTATGTAGGAAACTTGTGTTCTGAACAGAAAATGCTAGTTTCTGTACCAAAAAAGTATGAAATTTTCATGTAGAATAAGTGTTGAAGTTCAAAGATTCTCACCTATCTAGCATTCCCATCAGAATTCCTTACACTCAAGAAACCTGTGGGTATTTTTTACTGTTTTTGAATCTTTTTAAAAGGTGTTCATATGATCCCAAGACAAGGTGCTATCAGCTCAACATATGCTAGATGTTGATACGGTTCAGTATTTTTGCTCAATTTTTCAGGCTTTCATTTGTTTTCTGTGCAAGAGCCTATGGTTAAGTAAACAGTCTTTCCACTAGATCATCCCAGGGTAAACACTTCGGAATGAAATGCATGCCAGAGGTATAACTGGAAATAAGTGTTTGTTTAGTGCTGTGTGAGAAGGTTTAATAACAACCGCTCTGAAGCAATAATGTAATAGCAATGGTTTTCATAAGGTTTAGGCTCTCTGGAAGAAATTCTCTAGATTCACAACACCTTAATTTGACATTTGCACATGCTTGCTATTTCCATTCGTTTCTCCAGTACCACCAGCCATGTTCCCATCTTATGTTTTTTTTTTAAAATGTTTTAAGTGCCTTTCTACTACAAAGTTCCCAAAGCTATGTTTCATTCTTAAACTCTTAATCAACTATCAAGAACCAAATACTGTAATTACCAATATAAACCACAGAGGTGTCCACTGAGAAAACAGAAGAACATTTAGCCTTTGTATCTGATTCTAATTAGGTGTTTACCTGGTAGGCTTCCTTGAACAGCTAATTCTGGAACAATACCACTGAAAAAGGCCATGGTTACATCACCAGTCATCTCAAAACCAAAACCAGACATTTAGGTAAGTAAGGCTAAGCAGCTGACAGAGCAAATCCAAGCAGCTGACAGATCTTATATTTGCATAATGCTCTTTGGTACATGAAGAATGATCTAGAACACTTAACCTTTTCTTTACCAATGACCCTCTTTAAATATCTTTTTTGCCATGGACCCCAAGACTTAATGCAAGATTTAAAACCCTAATAATATTAATACCTGATAATAATAATAATACAATTACACCATCCATTAAACCTTCCAACAGAGGCATTGGAGGGAGAGGGAAGACTTTTCTCCTGCCTTTTCCTGCAAGTTTCTTGATGGAGTGGATTGAATGGCAATGTGCAGACCAAGCCAACCAGCAAGCCTTTACCTTGGCTTCTGTCATGTGGCCACTCCACTGCAGGCAGGAGGTGGGCCAAGCAGCCTTCAAACCTTTGTGAACCTCCTGTGAGTCCCCGGATCACAGGTTAAGAATCACTGGTCTAGAAAACAGCAACACCTTGGTGGTTTCCAAGTACTATGCTGTCATGTTCTGCCCCCAACTGTTCATGCAAAGGTTGTACAGCTTTGAGATCATAGAATCATAGAATTGTAGAGTTGGAAGAGACCACAAGGCCCATCCAGTCCAACCCCCTGCCATGCAGGAATACACAATCAAAGCATCCCTGGCAGATGGCGATCCAGCCTCTGTTTAAAGACCTCCAAAGAAGGACCACCACGTTCCAAGGGAGTGTGTTCCACTGCTGATCAGCTCTTACTGTCAAAAAGTTCCTCCTAATGTTGAGGTGGAATCTCTCTTCCTGGAGCTTGCATCCATTGTTCTGTGTTCTAGTCTCTGTAGCAGCAGAAAACAAGCCTGCTCCATCCTCAATGTGACACCCCTTCAGATACTTAAACAGGGCTATCATATTGCCCCTTAACTGTCTTTTTTCCAGGCTAAACATACCCAGCTCCCTAAGTCTTTCCTCATAAGGCATGGTTTCCAGACCTTTCACCATTTTAGTCGCCCTCCTCTGGACACACACCATATTGTCAATATCCTTTTTGAATTGTGGTGCCCAGAACTGGACACTGTATTCTAGGTGAGGCCTGACCAAGGCAGAATAGAGTGGCACTATTACTTCCCTTGATCTGGACACTATACTTCTATTGATGCAGCCCAAAATTGCATTGGCCTTTTTAGCTGCCGTATCACACTGTTGACTCATGTTCAACTTGTGGTCGACTAGGACTCCTAGATCCCTTTCGCACGTAGTCTCATTCAGCCAGGTCTCCCCCATCCTATATCTATGCATTTTGGTTTTTTGCCCTACGTGCAGTACCTTACATTTATCCGTATTGAATTTCATTTTGTTAGCTTAGTGGTATGAAGAAAAATATATGTTGGAAGTAATAAGCAAAAGAAGGCTTTAGAAAGCTATCTTTAAAAAATCATGCATTCTTGTTGCTTCTTGTTGCTCGTTATTGAATGAAGAATAATTCATTGCTGATAATAATTTCAGTGTTGTGAAAAGAAAGTAACTTGTTGCATTATTCATGATGAGGGAATGATGTGGCATTTTAAAAATCCTGTAAAAAAAACCTTAAAATGCTCTTGAACATTAAGTTTCAAAAGTAATTTCATGTTAGCTGTTGCACCAATAAAATAACATTGGCCAGAATCCTGTTGCCGATTTATATCCCATTGTACATTGGGACACTGGCTGACGGAATTGGAGAAACATCTGGCTATATTTCAATAGCTAGACACAAACTGAGAACATCTTCCACTGAGATCTACTTGGCTACTCCAGATGTATCAGCAGATGATGCCCTTGGTTTATGGGAACACAGCCAGACGCTTCTCCAATCCCACCCACCCCCCAACTCTTCACCAGCAGCAGAATGGCTTTGGAAGGGCTATTGCAGTGAAATTATGAGTCAGGGGTGGGGGCTTTAGATATTGCAGAAGAAGAAAGGGAATGCCAACTTCTGTAATGACTATAAAAATACATACACAAATGTAAAGTGGGCTTATGCCCAAGTCTCCATCTCTGTCCTGGATTAAACTGTTCTTAATAAGCAAAATGCCTACTGTCATCTTTGAACATCACAGGTGGTCCTCTACACATAAGTATGTCTAAGGTGGTGCGGAGCCTCATGTTGAAAGTGTGGAGGAGATCGGGATTTTGGAAAGAAGCTAAAGAATAATACAAATAAGGCTGAGGAGAATGAACATCCATTACAGGATCCTGCTTGCATATTCCTAATATGGGCCCAGACCCCAGGTTTAAAGGCACTGCTTTAAAAGGAGTATCCAATCTCCTGTGGATATGTCCTTCTTAGAATCCATTTTAGTATAATAGATTTTTTTTTTAGTGTTGAAACTCATATCCTTTATTTATATATAAAAAATTACCCAGCAGTGCCATAGCACCAATATTGGGTGAGCATAATTGTGTTACATCACATACATACATACATTAAAAAATACTATAGCTTCATCAGTTTGCCCCCTGGAGCAATAGACCAGGAGCAGGTACCACATCAAAGTATGATCTTTACTTTAATCTACAAATGGATATTACCAGTTTTTTAATGGCCCTTAAGACAAATAAGAAAAAAGTACATTATCTGCCACTTCTGAGTTATGAATTTCAGAAAGTGCACCAGGTCATATCAAGAGCTTCTGTATTGTTTTAGGGTCTATTTCAGAGCCATTTTGAATTTTTCCAAAGAGATGTAAAAATATAATGACTCCACACTCCTGGAGGTTCTATCTCATACTGATAGGCAACAAAAGCTCTCATTCTTGTGTACATGAGAAAAATGGACTGGTTGACAGATAAAGGGATTGTCTAGATGAGAAGATATAATGCAGATCGCGGAGCATTAAAACAAATTCACAGCAGCACTTATTTGCCTCCACAATTTTTTGGCAAAATTGATTGTATGCAAAGCTATCCATGTTTGAAGTGCACACATTGTGGAGAATTTTTTTTAACTGCACATCAAATGTGTGCAAGTGAGACCTTCTGCTTAAAAAAGCTATTTGGTCGCTTCAGTGCAGCAAAAAGCCCATGATCGATAAAGCGAAAATCCAAAATGGCATTTCCAGCTGCTTCCTTGACCACAAACCCGCCCCCCATGCATGTCCAACCAATCAGCTCTTCACTTCCGCCCTCACCAAGAATGCACAGCATCCTGAATCAGATGTTCAAATGAGCAGTAATATACATTTCCATGCATTATTTTAAAAACTTTGGGGAAATCTGTGAAGGCTCTTCCTGCACAGCATATGGAGTTTTTGCCCCCCCCCCATCCTTCCAAATACCATGAATCTTGTTCAGTTCTCATTGGGAGAAAAGGTATTCTCCTCACATTTTATGAGGAATATTTTCACCATCTAGATAACCCCACGGTGAAGTTTCAAAATGTTAGACCATAGGTTTCTAAGGGGATGAACCCCTCTAGCACAGTGGTTCTTAACCTGTGGTCCAGGGGCCCCCAGGGGCCCACAACATCCTCATAGGGGATCTGCAAAGGCTTGAAGGCTGCTTGGCCCATCTCCTCCCTACAGTGGAGTGGCCACGTGACAGGAGCTGAGGCAAAAGATGGCTGACTGGCTTGGTCTGTGCATTGCCGTTCAATCTGCTCCAGCCAGAAACTTGCAGGAAGAAGCAGGAGAAAAGTCTTCCCCACCCCTACTCCAGTGCCTCTGAGGGAGAGTTTAGCAGATGTTGTAATTGTGTTGTTGTTGTTTTCAATCTTGATTTAATTCTTGGGGATCTACAGCAACAAATCTGTTTAAAGGGGGTCCCTGGTAAAGAAAAGGTTAAGAGCCACTACTCTAGCAGACCTAGAGCCTTCACATTGGTTGCCCACGTTGAGCACTACAACTTTAAGAGAAAGGCCCAGAAGGCCTCAGTGTTAGGAAGATATGTTCATTTTCAGTTTGAGCATAACTTGGAGAAGTTGAGTCCCGCATCACTTGCTCAGGACCATCCTGGATCTATTTGGTTAAGTTTTATGTTTAGATCTTGCTCTATGTTCCATCCCATTTTAATAAATGGCTGCTAGTGAAGGCATGTGGGTATGTCTCTTTCTTGTGTATCACCCCTTCCAGCTGAAATCTTCTAGCGCAGGACTTGATGCATTTTATTTTGGGGCTGTCAGATCTAAGCAATGCTGTTTGCCAGGCTTTCAACTGTAATTGCTTGTTTTTATCTGTTCTTATTGTTATATATAAAAAGTTATGGAGGATTATTTTCATAACTGTGACTTTTCCAGCGGAAATTTGGTGATCATGGAAATCTGTGGTAGGATATTTGAGAACCAACTAGCCAGCACTGTGAACCCCTTTGTGGGGCTTGTTCAAAGGCTGACACAAAATAACAGGTTCCTTTCCTCTCCAAAACCTGAATTGCAATTTCATTTATATAGGCTCCAAAATGTAGGGCTATTTATAGGACTTAACTACACAAAATATTAAATGTGCTACTTACTGCAAGGCTGAATTTAGGTTTAATATTTCCCTCTCTCACTCCAATTCAGGTGGGGGAAGTGTGCCCTATACAGCCTATAATGATGGCCGGGGCAGTGGTGGCTCTTACTGGTGCCAAAGGAACATTCCTGACAGTAAGAGCTGTTTGGCAGCAGACAGCACTGACTCAGAGTGTGGTGGAGTCTCCTTCTTTGGAGGTTTTAAAGCAGAGGCTGGATGGCCATCTGTTGGGAATGCTTTGATTGTTTATTCCTGCATGACAAGGGGTTGGACTGGATGGCCCTTGTGGTCTCTACCAACTCTATGATTCTATGATTCTGGAAAATTTACCACAAGTCCTTTCACATTACACCATTATAAGCACTTTAATGCAACATCTTATACAATTGTAGGGTTTGTAGTTTGGTGAGGCACTAGAACCCTTTGGCAGAGACTTCTCAATACCCTCCCTAAATTGCAAATCCCAGGATTCCATAGGATGGAACCCTGGCTATTACAGTAGAATCTCAGGACTTTTTCAAACAGGGTTAAAAAATACCTGAGGAGGTGGGGAGAAGAATGGGGCTATTGTGCTTATAGAGCCCTGTTTCAGATGACACAGTGCTCCTCCATCCTCCTCCCGTCTTCCCCTGTCCTTCCTCCATGCTGCAGGCACTGCTTTTTATTGACAGAAAACCTCCATCAATAAAAAGCAGCACCTGCAGCTCAGGGGAAGGTCAGGAGGAGGATGGAGGACAGGGCTGTCTGAAACAGGGCTCTGTAAGCACAACAGCCCCGTTCTTCTCCTGACCTCCTCAGAGTTTTTTTTACCCCATTTCAAAAAGTCCATAGTGTTGTAACTATATGATGCAAAAGTGCTTCAGCTGTCGCCTAGAATAATGTTGATGATTTTGGTTATGATCTGAATGGGGAGGGGATAACCAATAGCATTTATCATGCTTGAAATTTGTTTCACACATGCAAAATGGACCAAAACCAGAAGTTTTCCTGTAACTATAGTTTGCTGATCAGTAGTTTGCTGTAGTTTGCTGATCAGTTTCAAGCTTACACACATAAAAAATGTAGGACACCTCTGTAAGTCTAAATATAAATTTAGGTACAAAAAAATTATGTTACAAACATACCATACAGTTACATTGGAGAACCTAGCAAATCCTAGAGAGGACACTTCTCTAGCCATTCTCCAGCATGACTCTATGGTATGTGTCCCTGTTCTTTTTGCTGTGGATAACTGAAACAGTATACATTGGTTACACAGATATGGGAGATGGCCTGCACGTTATTGTTTAATATATATCCCACTTTTCTCCCATAAGGGACCCAAAGCAGGATCACAAGGGTTCAGTTTCAATCCCTAATAGTTCAGTTACAGACTGTATTTCTAGAGAAGGTGGTGCTTTCGTTTTTACATATGATTGCTTACGTGACTGTTTTAGCAGTACAAATACAATCTGTTGCACAACTAATATGAAGTGGAATACATTCAATATGGGCTCAATTAGTTTTTCCCAGATTATCTATTCACAGAAGCACCTGCATAATATATTCTAGAAGGTTGCTGCAGAACTTTTAGAGAGAAATATGCCTCCTAGGCATCACAAAATTTATCTCTGATCATATATTGTTCTTTAAAAATAGCATTAACACTTGAGAACAAAAGAACAGCTGGCCAAAAATGCAAAGGAAACTATGTTATACATCACACACAGAAATGTGTATACTTCTTTGGAATGGGAATATTTAATTTTAAGGGCCTTTTCACTCTAAACATTTACAATGTTGTGATTCCACTTTAACTGTCCTAGGATTTGCAGTTTAGGCAGAGATGTTTAGAATTTCCAGCTAGAGAGCTCTAGTGCCTCACCAAATTGTAAACCCCAGAATTCCATAGACTGCACCAAACATCTAGTACATATTAAGCACATATATATAATGCTATGAAACTTGAAGCAGAGGTGTCACCAGTTGGGGTGCAAGGGGGTATGGGCCACATCAGGTGACACCTTCAGAGGAGTGTCAATAACACCCCACCCCCACTCTGTGCTTACTTTGCTGTGCCGCTGCAATGGTTCATGCCTGCCTAGAGGAGGTGATAGCAGCTCAGCAAGTGAGCACAGCTAGGGGGCACTGCAATAGTTTCTTTCTCTCCCTGGCCCAGGTGGAACACCTCCCCAACATGCTTACTTTACTGTGGTTACTCAGGAGGTCCCCCTTCTTGGCAGGTAGAAACCTCTGCAGTGGTTCATGCCTGCTTAGAATGGATGACCTCCTGAGTAAGCAGCCACGTGAGGTAACCATGGCGGGGAGTGTGATGGCAGCCATTGGTTTGTCTCCCCTGGGCCAGGGAGAGGAAGGAACCAGTGCCATCATGGCATGCCTCCCCGCCATATTTACATCACTGTGCCGATTACACAAGAGACATACTTGCTATACTGTGCCACTTACTTGCTTACCCTTCTCAACAGACAAACTGCTACAGTGGTTCATGCCTGCCAAGAAGGGGTAATCCCCAAGTAAGTGGCACAGTGAGTGAATTAAGCATGGTGGGGGAAGACATGATGGCTGTGGTTGCTTTCTATCCCCAGCCCAAGGGAGACAAAGGAACCACTACCATAATGGAACACCTCCCTGCTGTGCTTATTTCATTGTGCCACTTCTTTGGGAATCACTCCTTCTTGGCAGGCATGAACCACTGTGGCAGTTTGCCTGTCAAGAAGGGGTGATCTTTAGACAAGCAGCACAGTGAAGTAAGTATGGCATGGCAGTGTGCTGAAACGGCATGATGGCAGCAGTACTTCACTCACTATGCTGCTTACTCAGGGGAGGTCACCCCTTCTTGGCAGGCAAACTGCCACATGGTGGTGGTTTCTTTCTCTCCCCTGGTCCAGGGGAGAGAAAGGAACCACCACCATGCAGCAGAAGTCTTCAGTTGACAATGGCCATAGACTTGGTTTGCCCACCTGATCTTACATAGAATCTTGCAGGATTTTTCAGTCCTGCAAGACTTCAAAGGAGATCTGATAGGCAGGCATATGAGGGCCTGCCTGCCCACACCTGAAGTAAGCTTGGCAGCAGCAGGGAAACCCACTCACCTCCCAGCTGGCACAGCCGGGGAGGGGAGGGAGTGGCTATTTGCTGGGTGTGAGGGGAAAGAGGCCAGCCCTTAATAATGACTTTCATGGTGCATGTTCCATAAACAGAGGAGGGAGGGGAGGGCCAGAGGCAATACAGCTGGAGAGAACCCCAACTCTTGGGGTTCCTCTCAGGTTCAGGTGCTTGCCTGGGGAAGCTGGAGAGTAAGGACTAGGATATGCCTACTGCCCCAGCTGCTCCCTCACTAGGGTTGCCTCCCCTGCTGAAGATCTTTAGAGGGTTATAAATAGGTAGGGCTAAAAATAAAATACCATCTTATCATATCCCATTTCTTGTGTCTGGTCTCATTATTTCCCTGAATCGGTTGGCAAGCCCACTCACCTCCCAGCTGGCACAGCCATGTAGAGGAGGGAGTGGCCATTTGCTGGGCATGAGGGGAAAGAGGCCAGCCCTTAATAATGATGTTCATGGTGCATGCGCCATGAACAGAGGAGGGAGGGGCAGGGCCAGATGTGATATAAGGCCCTGCCACCCCTTGCCTCCTCCTCTTTGTCTTCAGAACGACCCACTCTCCTGCCATTAACACAGTATGATAATGGTCACTTTGGGGCTGGGTAGGATTTTTTTTTACCCCTTTTCCGGGCTTTTTTTGCCTACCTCATACTGTGTTAGTGGGCATTTGGGAAATTGGGTAGGGTAGTGTCTGTAAATAGGTCAAGCCCTACAATGATGTTGGCCAGAGGAGTGGGCAGGCATAGGTTTCAGTGGGCACCTTGGCACCAATTTTGGTGAAGGGGTGTCTCCGGAACTGCTGCCTTAGGTCATGGGACTTAGGGGTGGGAAAATAGACTTTCATTGGGGTTGGCCTGAAGGATAAACCCTCAGCCTAAGTCATGGGGCTTGGTTGGGGGACTTTGGGGTTGGCCCTCCAGATGCAGGCCAGCTGGGAAGGAACCCCAACTCTTTCTGGGGCTCAAGTGCTCGGCCAGGGAAGATGGCGAGTAAGGCCTGGGGATAGGACTACTGCCCCAGCTGCTACCTCAATAGGATTGCCTCCCCTGCTGAAGATCTTCAGAGGATTATAAATAGGTAGGGCTAAAAGTAAAACACCATTTTATTATATCCCATTTCTTGTGTCTGGTCTTGTTATTTCCTTGAATCGGTTGGCAAAGCTTTTACAGATGGCAAGTGGACCACAGTGTGAGTATGGGTGAAAATAATTTTGTTGTAGAGAGATGGGAGCATGTTAAAAAATCATCTGCCCTAGGTGTCATACATATTAGGTCTGCCACTGACTTGAAGGCCAGGTTAACTATAAACTGAGAGGAAGCTGGAAGCCTCTTTTATAAAAACACATAATCCTTCATAGTTCTACTCACAAGATACAGCAACTAGAGAGCCTTTCATAAAATTTGCACAAGGATTAGAAGGTGGACTATTCATTCCTTCCCCTCTCCCTCACTTTGTGTGTTCTTCCATAAAAAAATGCTTTTTTCATTACCAGACTGTCCACTTTTCTAAAATCTGAAGACTGAATGAAGCTTCAAGTGAGATCCAGCTTCAGTTCTGTAGGGACATTATCAGATGAGCCTTATAATCTATGACAGGGATGCCACAGGATAGCTAAAGGTTTTTCCTTTCAGATGACATTGTTCCTGTCCCATTCTGCCTCCGTTCAGTCTCCATTTTTTTTTATTAACAACTTAAGCCGTTAATAGATCACCCATTCCATTTCTGTCATGGAATCACAGTTTGTGGACCGGTGCACCGTTATGCTGGCGCAATCTGGGAGGTCCATGCCGAACACTTCCAGGTACAACCAGGACATCCAGCTAAGTGACAGCCCTTTTTGTATCCTACCCATGTTGCTTGTAAAGTTTTAAGTGTGTTTTGGTGCTTAGTTTAAGTCTTTGACGTCTGCTTGTATTTT
Organism: Gambelia wislizenii; assembly: GCA_030847615.1. Lineage (NCBI taxonomy): Eukaryota > Metazoa > Chordata > Lepidosauria > Squamata > Crotaphytidae > Gambelia > Gambelia wislizenii. The sequence goes on from JAUMIR010000003.1 coordinate 34,644,922, forward strand.
TATTTTTAAATTTTCTGCTGGCTGCCTACCTCTGAAAGTTCGTGGAAGGTAAGTAGAGAACACTTCTGGTGGTGATCCTGACATACAGGTAAGTGATAGCCTTTATTGTACCCTCTCCTGTTTACTTGTTGATGTTTTAGTGTGTCTATGTAATTGTTTTAATTTTTTGGAGTTTGGTTTTATTTATTTATTTATTTATTTATTTATTTAACTGTGCGATCGTCCCTCCTGGATTTGGTTTCCAGGAAATAAATGGAATTCTGTGTGAGGAATCCATTAATGCCTGGGCTGCTGGAGGGGAGGGGGCACTTACCACTTTAAGGGTAAGTGTCTGGGAATTTTTTAAAAAAAAAATCATGAGAGGGATGGGAGCTGGGTGGGAATTAGAAGGTGAGACAGAGACTTTTTTTTTTTTTTTGGACCCATGTGATAATCTCCTCGGCATTTGCTTTTTAGGGAAGCTTGCCTTGCCTAATCTTTCTCCACAGCAGGAAGTAATTTTAGAGTATTCTATGCTTAATGGTGGGGAGGGGGGCATTGGTGGTATAAATCTACCCCAAAGCTGACCCTTGATGGTAAGCATTGCCAGTTTCTTTCCTTAGATGGAGCACTGCCTTCAAGTAAAATGATCACCACATCCCTACAGAATGAGAGCTCTCCTTAAAAAAAAAAAACAGAAACAGAAAATACATTCTGAACCTTTTTTTCCAGAAAGCCAAGTGAACCGACACATCAGCCACAAGTGGTATGTTTGGAATCCATAGCAGCGGTGCATACAGTGCAACTGAGAATGGAGCCAGTGCCCAAAATCTACTCATTATTATTCGGCACACATGCCCCCTTCCTTGGCAGAAGCCTTTCTCCTGACCCTTTCTTTTTTGAAGACTGCAAAACAAGGAAAGGCATTTGCAATGAATAGTTATTCATCCTTTGCTGCCTCCCATTCCATATGTCAAAGGAGTGTTTGGCTGAACTGTGTTCCAGTGCATTCATTCCCCATTCTCCCACTGGAAACAGAGCAAAAGAGGCTTGGCAGAGAAGTCTCACTGGGAAGGCACATTGCAGCTGGTCTGAGCTGGGTGATTTTTGCTGTAGGGAGCAGGAATGCCAGGCTATGGCCCATTTGCTCCAAAAGGAGGGGCACTGGGGAGGCAAGTGTTCATTTTGAAATGTTCCAGCCTTGCAAAGCCTATGTGCCTAAGTTTTATAAGCAAAATTAAAACAGATTTTATTGTAGGTCTCAACTGGTGGCTATGTGTACTACAATAAAGAGAACATGAGTGAGAGGAGATTATGCTCACTAAACCAGGAGAAACCTCTCAGCTTCAGAATATTCCATGAAGTTGTCCTCTTCATACCTATTTAACCCTGGCTGTGGCTTCAGTCATTTACTCCCTTTACATCCTCAGCATTCTGAACACCTCATGCCCCCTGAAATAAAACCATCCTTTCTCCTTTGCTGCCCATTGCCTAATTATTGGAAACTGATTGTTTCCAATAATAGGAGGCCTATAAATTACTTTTTTAAAGATGGTTGTAGTTGTTTCTCTTTCTCTGCCTTATTTGAGCAACTTCTTTTCGAATTTCCTATTCCTGTTCTTCATACTGTGTAGTAATTGCTACAAAAGGCTTTGCAGTAGAAGTAAACAGTTGTGGTCTCCCAGATGTTTTTACACTACAAGTCCTGGTGCACTGGCCATCCCAGCTAGGTCTGCATGGCAATAGTTACTCACCCCCATAGGAAATATTTGACAAAATTGAATTCTATAGTCTATGAAGCTAATTGGTTTACAGCTCTATAGCACTCTGCTTATAGTGCCAGAATCCTGAAGCCAGAGGACTCTCTTTGCTACCTACCCTTACCACTGAACCTTGGTGCTGCCTACCACTGTCAGTTACACTCACTAGGACTGGCTTCCATGGTAGCAGTTCAAAGGGCAGCTTCCCCAGGACCTGCTTAAGCCTGGTATTGCCCATGCCCTTTGTGCCTGGAACTTCCTCTTAGCAGAGCTACATTAGGTCTTGGCAACCTGCAGCCGTATTGTTGAACTCTGATCCTATCATCCTGTCTGGCTAATATAAATTTAATAGGAGGAGTAGCTCACCAACATTTGGAAGGCCAAAGGTTATCCAGCCTTGATATACATAATGCAACTTCTTTCTCATCCTTCAAATCCTTCCCACAAAGGTACCTCTGTGATGGCTTAACCCCTCAACTGTCATCTCCTACTAAAAATGTTAAATATGTTGGACTGAATCAAATACATATTCTTCTGCTGTTCATTATTGCCTCCTTTTTGTGGCTCTTTTTCTGTATTGGATTTTAGAAGTAGGCTAGACTATACTTGATTTTAGGAGATTATCAGACATAGGAAAAACCATGTGAGAAGAACACAACAAGAACAAAAACAGACAACATTATCAGACAACATCATCCTTCAGCGTTCCAGCGGCGTAGCACAAGAGTGAATAAGGCATCCCTTTGTATTGATGGCTTAGCCCTGTCAATACAAAAGTGAAGCCTCATCTGCGCCAGTGCTACACCCCAGGAATGGCTGAGGATGTGGACGTCTGGTAATGTCACCCTTTCTGTTTTTGTCATGTTCTTCTGACACAGTTTGGGATGTGGGTTTTTTGCCACATTTCCCCACATCTGGTAATCTCCTTAGCCAAAAGGCCAAGGAGTTCCTGCTGAGTTCCTGGGGACAGAGTCCAATTTTTTTGCTATTCTATAAAGTGTTCAATATCTCATAGACAGCAAGTATAAATCACTTTGGCCCTTGAGAAGTAGCTTAATGTTAGGTTTCTTTATGCCTGTCAAGAGCCTTTTAATGTACATACTGCATTCCTTAAGTACATTCCAATTAATCCCCAGTTTTATATTGCTTAAGTCTGATCTGCCCATACATTTCTCTGTTTGAAAAGTCAGAGTTTGAATCCTACTGGTTAGTTCCAGCTAGAGTAGACCAACATATAGGTAAACCCTATCAGTTTAATGGGATTACTCTGGTTGAACTGACAATAGGATTCATGCCCAGGTCTCAGAGTTCTACCATCTTTAATAATTTGGTCTCATTTGTAACCATGGTGACATTCTGAATAACTGGGACCAGTTCTCTACATATACATTCCTGGGGAAACATTGGAAAAACTTCTGATACATCCCTACCTTCTGCCTTCTGGGTAACTTTGTCAAAGCCTTTTGAAAGTCTAAATATAATACTTGTAATGCCTATTAGGCTGCCTCATCTACTTTTTTGACACTGAACCCATTTAGACTTACTTTGGAATGCATAGGGTTTGTTTTCAGTTGACCTCACTGAAAAAAAAGCCTTTGAGATCTAACATTTTCATTGATATAAAAATCCATTCAGTTACTCTGTAGCTTTGCTAACTTCCTTAATTCATCCTTTCATATAGAATCATAGAATTGCAGAGTTGGAAGAGACCACGAGGGCCATCCAGTCCAACCCCCCTGCCACGCAGGAAATCACAATCAAAGCATCCCCGACAGATGGCCATCCAGCCTCTGTTTACAGACCTCCAAGGAAGGAGACCCCACCATGCTCCGAGGGAATGTGTTCCACTGCCGAACAGCTCTTACTGTCAAAAAGTTCCTCCTCGTGTTGAGGTGGAATCTCTGTTCCTGGAGCTTGCACCCATTGCTCCGTGTTCCAGTCTCTGGAGCAGCAGAAAACAAGCCTGCCCCATCCTCAGCGTGACATCCCTTCAAATACTTAAACAGGGCTATCATATCGCCTCTTAACCGTCTTTTTTCCAGGCTAAACATACCCAGCTCCCTAAGTCTCTCCTCATAAGGCATCATTTCCAGACCTTTCACCATTTTAGTTGCCCTTCTCTGGACACGCTCCAATTTGTCAATATCCTTTTTGAATTGTGGTGCCCAGAACTGGACACAGTATTCTAAGTGAGGTCTGACCAAGGTAGAATAGAGTGGCACTATTACTTCCCTTGATCTAGACACTATACTTCTGTTGATACAGCCCAAAATCACATTGGCCTTTTTAGCTGCCGCATCACACTGTTGGCTCATGTTCAACTTGTGGTCTACTAGGACTCCTAGATCCCTTTCGCACATAGTCTCATTCAGCCAGGTCTCTCCCATCCTATATTTATGCATTTCATTTTTCCGCCCTAAATGCAGTACTTTACATTTCTCCGTATTGAATTTCATTTTGTTAGCTTTGGCCCAGCTCTCCAGTCTATCCAGGTCATTCTGAATTTTGATCCTGTCCTCCAGGGTATTAGCTACTCCTCCCAATTTGGTGTCATCTGCAAATTTGATAAGTATGCCCCTAATTCCCTCATCTAAGTCATTGATAAAGATGTTGAATAGCACTGGGCCCAGGACAGAACCCTGTGGCACCCCACTGGTCACATCTTTCCAAGACGAAGAGGAGCCACTGCTGAGCAACCTTTGGGTTCAGCCGGTCAACCAATTACAAATCCATTGAACAGTTAACTTGTCTAGCCCACATTCTACAAGCTTGTTTGCAAGAATGTCATGGGGAACCTTGTCAAAGGCCTTACTGAAATCAAGGTATGCAATGTCCACAGCATTCCCTTCATCTACCAAGCTGGTAACTTTATCAAAAATAGAGATCAGATTAGTCTGGCATGACTTGTTTCTCTGAAACCCATGCTGACTTTTTGTGATTATGGCATTGCCTTCTAAATGTTCACAGACTCTCTGTTTAATGATCTGTTCTAGAATCTTCCCTGGTATTGATGTCAGACTAACTGGACGATAGTTGTTGGGATCCTCTTTTTTCCCCTTTTTGAAGATGGGAACAACGTTTGCCCTCCTCCAGTCTGCTGGGACTTCTCCTGTTCTCCAGGAGTTCTCAAATATTATTGCCAATGGCTCTGAGATTATATTTGCCAGCTCTTTTAATACTCTTGGATGTAGTTCATCTGGTCCTGGAGATTTAAATTCATTTAGATTAAGAAGGTATTCCTGTACTACCTCTTTACTTATTTTGAGCTGGATTTCCCCTATTGTGTCCTCTGTTCCATTATCCTCAGGTTGGTCCTCCTTTTCCTTTTCTGAAAACACTGAGGCAAAGAAGGTGTTGAGTAATTCTGCCTTTTCTCTGTCCCCTGTTAGCATTTTGCCATCTTCTCCACTTAGCGGCCCTATCATTTCCTTCTTCCTCCTTTTGCTGCGGACATACCCAGAAAAACCCCTTTTTATTGTTCTTAACCTCCCTAGCAAGCCTGAGCTCATTCTGCGCTTTAGCTTTTCTGACTTTACGCCTACACGTGTTCGCTATCTGTTTGAATTCTTCTTTGGTGATTTCCCCCCTTTTCCATTTCCTATACATGTTCCGTTTAAAACTTAGCTCCATTGAAAGTTCTTTAGTCATCCATCCTGGTTTCTTGAGACACCTCCCATTTTTCTTCCTCAATGGTACTGTTTGAAATTGTGCCTTCAGTATCTCCCTTTTGAGAAAGTCCCATCCGTCTTGACGTCCCTTCTCTTTTAGTATTCTTGACCATGGGGTCATCCCCAGTATTTCCCTGAGTTTATTGAAATCAGCTCTCCTAAAGTCAAGAATGCGTGTCTGACTATGCCTGGCTTCTACTTTCCATTGTATAACAAACTCCAGGAGAACATGATCACTCTCACCTAAGGATCCCACCACTTGCACCCCATTAACCAGGTCGTCTCTGTTGGTTAGGATCAGATCTAAAATAGCTGACCCCCTTGTTGCCTCTTCCACCTTTTGGACCATGAAATTGTCTTCCAGGCAAGTAAGGAATTTGCTAGACCTTGTAGTTTTGGCTGAGTTAGATTGCCAGCAAATATCAGGATAGTTGAAGTCACCCATCACTACTACATCTCTCCTTTCTGCATGTATGTTCATCTGTTCTAGAAAGGCAACATCCAATTCCTCCATCTGATTTGGGGGTCTGTAGTAGAGTCCCACAATAACATCCCTGTTGTTTCCCTCCCCTTTAATTTTTATCCAGATGCTCTCCACCTGGCTTCCAGTATTGATGTCATGGATCACTTCACTGGTGTAAATATCCCTGACATATACAGTCGTCCCTTCACATTCGTGGGGGTTCCGTTCCGCGGACCCCCGCGAATGTGAAAAATCCGCGAATAACAAACACCCCTCCCCCTCCCTCCCTAGGCCTTCGCGGGGCCTTGTTAGGCCCCGCGGAGGTCTCCCCGGCCCTCCCTCCCCGGCCCTCCCTCCCTCCCCAGGCCTTCGCGGGGCCTTGCTAGGCCCCGCAGAGGCCTCCCCGGCCCTCCCTCCCTCCCTCCCCAGGCCTTCGCGGGGCCTTGCTAGGCCCCGCAGAGGCCTTCCCGGCCCTTCCTCCCTCCCTCCCCAGGCCTTCGCGGGGCCTTGCTAGGCCCCGCGGAGGCCTCCCCGGCCCTCCCTCCCTCCCTGCCAAGGCCTTCGCGGGGCCTTGCTAGGCCCCGCGGAGGCCTCCCCGGCCCTTCCGCCCTCCCTGCCCAGGCCTTCGCGGGGCCTTGCTAGGCCCCGCGGAGGCCTCCCCGGCCCTCCCTCCCTCCCTGCCCAGGCCTTCGCGGGGCCTTGCTAGGCCCCGCGGAGGCCGCCCCGGCCCTCCCTCCCTCCCTGCCCAGGCCTTCGCTGGTCCTTGCTAGGCCCCGCGGAGGCCTCCCCGGCCCTCCCTCCCTCCCCAGGCCTTCGCGGGTCCTTGCTAGGCCCCGCGGAGGTCTCCCCGGTCCTCCCTCCCTCCCTCCCTCCCCAGGCCTTCGCGGGTCCTTGCTAGGCCCCGCGGAGATCTCCCCGGCCCTCCCTCCCTCCCTCCCTCCCCAGGCCTTCGCGGGGCCTCCGGAGGGCCTCCGGGGGTCCCGCAAAGGCCTTCGCACCGCTCCCCAGGCCTTCACGGGGCCTCCAGAGGGCCTCCGGGGGTCCCGCGAAGGCCTCCCCACCTCTCCCCAGGTCTTTCACGGGGCCTCTGGAGGCCCCGTGTCGCGGTTTTGGGGGGGCCCCGGGGGGGCCCTCCCAAAACCGCGAATAACTGAAACCGCGAATGTCAAGTTCGCGAATGTGGAGGGACAACTGTAATGCTATTCCTCCTCCTTTCCTGTTTGGCCTGTTTCTCCTATAAAGGTTATACCCCTCTATTCCTACATTCCAATCATGAGACTCGTCCCACCAGGTTTCAGTAACGCCTATTATATCATATTTGTTTTGTAGTGCAAGGAGTTCAAGTTCATCTTGCTTATTTCCCATGCTCTGTGCATTAGTGTAGAGACATCTGAGACCATGTGTTCCCTTTACTTGCTCCCTGTGCAAGTTTTTTTGCCTCCCACTGTTGGGTCTTTGCGCTGTTTGCCTTGTTCCCTCTATGACAGTTTGACGATTTTCTCCAGCCCTTTTGCCTTCCAGAATACTGTCTCCCTCCCCCATTTGACTCAGTTTAAAGCCCTCCTGATCAAATTCTTGAGACTGTTGGCAAAAATGTTTCTTCCAACTGTTGTAAGATGCACCCCATCTCTTGCCAGAAGTCCCCCCGCATGGAAGCGCAGTCCATGATCCAAGAATCCAATTTGTTCTTGGCGACACCATCTACGGAGCCAGTTGTTTACGTCGGCTATTTTCCTCTCCCTTCTTGGACCATGCCCTTCAACTGGCAGAAGAGACGAGATGACCACCTGTGCGTTCATTTCTTTCAGCTTCCTCCCCAGGGCCTCATAATCTCTTCTGATCTTGGGAAAGCTGTGCCTTGCAGTATCATTGGTTCCCACATGGACCAAAAGGAAGGGGTAATGATCCGTAGGCTTGACGAGTCTTGTCAGCCTCTCGGTCACATCACAGATCTTTGCCCCAGGGAGACAACACACCTCCCGAGTCATCTTGTCAGGCCCACATACCACTGCTTCTGTACCCCTCAGCAAGGAGTCCCCCACCACCACCACACACCTCCGCTGAGGCTTCGAAGCTGCTGTTCCTTGCGGTGGTCCTCTCAAGGTCCCCTGCTCTACCCCTGAAGTCTATCCATGCTGTTCTTCCTCGTTGTCCTTGATAAGGGAAAGGGCTTCGAATCGATTCTGTAGCTGCAAGCTGCTGGAAGAATCCCTGGATTTTCTTGTTCTGTGTGTGACATTCCTCCAGCTGTCTACTTCCTGTGTCCGTGAAGTGACCCTCTCCTCCACAGCCACTTCCTTTGTGCGGTCCCCATCCAAGACTGTTCGTTCTGTTCTGTCCAGGAAAACCTCTTGCTCACGAATCTGTTGAAGTGTAGCTACCCGTGTCTCCAGCTGCTGTACTTTCTCCTCCAAGAGGGCTACCAGCTTGCATTTGGTGCATGTGAAGTTCTCCACGTCTGTAGACAAGAATACAAACATCGCACAAGTGTTGCAAGTGACTGCTGCAGTCCCCTCAGTGTCCATGATGAGAGCTTTTAGGTAATCTAAGAACTCTTAGTTAACGCTGAGAATGCTAAGCTGTACTTTTAGGTCTGCTGTATTTTTGTTTGGTTACTGAAATTCGCGCGCCGTTAGGCGCTTGCCTCTGGCTCTTGAGGGTAAAAGGGCAAGGTCAGAAGTTCAAGCCCCTCAGCAACAAGCAGCCTCTCCCAACAGTTTTTTAAAAAAATTCAATCTCCCCAGTCAGAATGGCTGTCCAGAAGTTGCTTCCTTCTTCTCCCTGGCAGGAAACTGGCAGGAAACTTGTTGTCCAGAAGCTGCTCTCCTTCTCTCTGGCAGGAAACTGGCCTGGAAAGCCTCTGCAAGGACTTATATAGAGCTAGGCTCCCAGCTCCACCCCCTAATGACTCACTGGTGTGACTCACAGGTGTGACTCACAGGAAGGCTGTTGAGGGTAAAAGGGCAAGGTCAGAAGTTCAAGCCCCTCAGCAACAAGCAGCCTCTCCCAACAGTTTTTTTAAAAAATTCAATCTTCCCAGTAAGAATGGCTGTCCAGAAGTTGCTTCCTTCTTCTCCCTGGCAGGAAACTTGCTGTCCAGAAGCTGCTCTCCTTCTCTCTGGCAGGAAACTGGCCTGGAAAGCCTCTGCAAGGACTTATATAGAGCTAGGCTCCCAGCTCCACCCCCTAATGACTCACAGGTGTGACTCACAGGTGTGACTCACAGGAAGGCTCTTGAGGGTAAAAGGGCAAGGTCAGAAGTTCAAGCCCCTCAGCAACAAGCAGCCTCTCCCAACAGTTTTTTAAAAAAATTCAATCTCCCCAGTCAGAATGGCTGTCCAGAAGTTGCTTCCTTCTTCTCCCTGGCAGGAAACTGGCATCTAGCAGTAAAACTTTTTGTCTGTATTTCTCCTTTTGAGGTGTTTGTTCTTCTGTTAATATTTTCAGCTATATGTACATTTGGGTGCCTGTATTCACTGGGGTTTGGTTCTAGCACTTAGCAAAGATACCAGAAACCGTGGATAACAGGAAGCCCTATTAAAATAAAGGACTTCCAGTAAAAACATACCATAGAATTGCATTGGGTGACCTAGAAGATGCCTAGAGAGGATGCCTCTCTAGGCATTTTCCATCATGACTCTATGGTATGTGTCCCCTATTTTGTGTTCTGCAGATAACTGAAACCAGGATACTGGTTCTGTGGGTAAGAGGGTTCAACTGTTATTGAAATCCTTTCCTTTTTTCCTACTTGTCTTACCGCCAACTTTTATCTCCTGTGCCAGAACTTAAGAACTTTTTTATTCGCCTTATACGAAAAAAAAACAGGCGTGACTTTTTAAAAAAAGTCTTCACTCCCACCCCCCACACTTGTCAAGCTCAAGGAGGAGCTGCCATTACTTACCAATGGGAAGGGGGGAATGTAGAGAGGAAATTCAACTGATGCAGCTCTCAGAGGGATAGGAGAGTGCACTCCATCTATGAGCACATTCCCATTTACTTTCTTCTCTGAGAGAAGACAAGCATCGACATCCGGAGTGCCTCCCCATATTCCCACAGTAACCTGGCACCCAGTGAACCCCCCTTTTTGCCACTATCACCCTGATCTGAGGATGCTGTGCTGCCATTTCCTCAGACTCCATGTTCATTCTTGAAACCATGGCTGAACTGCAGTCCTCTAATACTCTCAGAGAAAGGTTGCTAAAGCAAGCAGGGTTCCTTTTACCACAAGTAGCTTTATTCAGAAAATTCATAGCTAGCCATCTAGACTGAGATGCACTCCTGTTTAAGCTCATTTTAGTTCCATGCTGCTGATTCACAATGTACAGATATGTAAGAGCATCAGAGAATTTTAAAAATTGTGGGTTCATCATCAAAAAATTCTACTTTCAAGGAATCTGTCATCCTTTCTTCTCTCTGTATAAATCTTCAGTGTATTATTGTGAGAGTATGCTTGCATGTATGATTGTGTGTATGTATGGGTTCCTGTCGATCCTAGAGAAGCATGGCCTTAAAAGACCCAAATAAAATGGATGCCGCGCAGAGCATTGCTAAGAGGTGTATCTTGGATGCTGGACCAAGAAATAAGGAAGACTTGGCAGACGAAGCGAAAATGTTAACCAAGCAGAACTTGAACAATTTTACTTGTCAGCTTGGCCCGTGGAAGTTTGGTACAAACAGAACTTCCCAGTGGACTGCTAGTGGACTGCTGACCATGCATAACATAGACAATACCAGCTGTTGGCATGATTGAGGGAGTTCTTTGCGAACACAGAACATACCTTGCTCGCCTAAGGAACTGTCATGAGATCATGCCAGCTCGAAAAGCATGCAGTTCTCAAGGAAGGAGATGGAAAAGGTATAAGAGCTGGGACATTTTCGGCCGTGCTTTCAATAGACCATCCATGCCTTCATGGACGTCTGATCACCGTTCAGGGAAGGATCGTTGTGAGTATGTGGTGTGAGTGTGTGTGTGAATGGAAAAGAGCTCTTGATAGTTAACTGAATGTCTTATGTCTAAATAAATGTTACATGCATAGTGACTAAAACCCAAATTTGGTCTCTCTGTGCCTTTTTGCCTGTCACTTGTCTGGGAAAATCTTAAACACTACCTGATCTTCCATAGTCTTTTTTTTTGTCCTAATTGCTAATCATATAATGTGTCCCTCTGTTGATCTTTCAGTATCCTTAGGACTTTATCAGATGCAGCAAATATGGCATCATAATGATCGATGCCTAATGAACGCAAAAGGGCGTGCATACCATACAACACCATCCTTTTGTGATCTTTTCTTGTTAAAAAGCTATTCTATTTTATTGATGGACCAAGCTGTCATTTGATCTCCCAGGGTGCTTTGTTGCTGGCATTGCCAGCATTTGAAACTGTGTGCCATTGTGCTCACGTGAATACAGTGTCAATGACAGAACACTTCTGGGTGAGATTGTGACAGCCAGGTAGGGGAAGCTCTTTTTTTTTATTCCCTCCCCTGTATATTTGGGACTTTTAAAGTGTTTTTCTGTTCTTGTGTCTATGTGTTATGTCTTTGTCTTGTTTTAATTTTTCAATTTATTGCACTCGTGTCTTCACACAAAAATCGCCAAGATTTGGAACCTGGAAGTAAACAGAACTCCATTCATGCTGTTACTGCCAGGGCTGCCTTTCTGACACTGCTGGAGGTAGGCCTGGTAAAAAGATTTCAAAATATGCTGGCAAAAGAACATTTCTGGGGGGTAGTCTGATTTCTCAATGTAAATTTCTCTTTGATTTCTGAGCTCTTTTGGAAGAGTCTACTATTAGGTTATGTTCGCTGCCACCGTCACCATTGGAATTATCCATTCTTTTCTGTGATTTCAGTTGTTACTCCCTGAAAGGGGGTGGAAGTTTCTTAGCCTGGTGTCTCCACTTTGATCACTAGGAGTCTACTTGCCTCACAGTATTACTCTCAGCTAGAAATGTGAAGTTTGGGATTGGGGGGCAGTGTGCATATTTTTTCCATTTTTATCAAAGTCTTTTTTCCTGAAAAAAATTGCAAAAATTTGGCAGTATGACTGCCAAAATCTGACAAGATAGTATCACATTGAAGTGCTTCTACCAATTAGAACTGAAAGGTTCTAATAGAACAAATACATTGAACAATAGGATAGAATAAAATAGAACACAAACATTGTTCTGGTATTCACTTACAGCCTTGCAAACTGAAGGTGAAATTTAATTCTGGTTTGTATTTGTGTCAGATCTCAATGTGCTACTCACATGAGGCAAATTACATAGGGTTACCCCCCCCTTTGAAGTTCATTGTAAAAAAAAAAAATCTGTCTGCATAGCACATAACTCAGAGGACAGAGGTAGAAAGAAGCTGCTTAATGCTTTCTCCTTTGATTGTTCAGAAGTCAAAAAATTAAACAAGCTGATTTATTTTGCACCTGATGACAATGGGAGCTAAAAAGCAACCAGAAAGGATAAAACTTCCTCACTCTGCATGGATTTCTACTATAATGTAGTGATGTATGGCATACTCACAGATTTTCTTGTTCTTGACAGGCAAACATGTCTCAATATACTGAAATACACCACCGAAAAGGAATAGTCAATCCCGTGCCATTTCTCACATTTCATGACTTTTTGTGAAAAGATTGTGGAAAAACATTGTATATTGCAAAAACTGCTTTTTGAACAAAGTATCATTTCTTGAATAAAAACACTGTTTTTGTGCAAAATGGATGGTAGCTTTTTTTCTCTGATATATCCCAAAATGCAAAAAAATAATTTAAAAATGTACAAAATCTCTTGAAATCTCACCCAGATGAAAGAAACCTTTTGAAATTATTAGTTCTTGGATATGAGGATAAAATCAGCAAAGTTTTAAATCCCTCCTCTGATCCACAGCCCATGTCAACAGGATTTGTTTGGTTTTGTTTGTTTGTTTTTTTAAATGCCATGTAGGGAATGGAATTCGGGCTAATATGCAGTTTGAGCTTGTTTAAGTCCTGAAATTCTACCTGAGTTTTTGATATCTTGTCCCTCAACTTTCAATTCTTTTTTGTAACTCTCCTGAATAATCATATCCTTTACTCTTTCCCTTGTAAAGTAAACCACGATATGGCAACAACTTCTTTTTAGCAATCCACAAATCAATTCTATAAATCTTATCAATCTCAATGTCCAGTTGTTCTGGGGATCACCCTATATACTCAGCTAGTACTGGTATTAATCTGGACTCTAGATCTTCTTTTCTTTGTTCACCTACGCCCCTCAATTTTATACACCTTGATCTGATTTTTATCTCTTGAACCATTCTTTGTATTCCTTCATATTCTATCTTTGTTTCCAATGTTTTTGTTCTGGTCTCTAATTTTTTTGTTTTGTTCTGCATCTCCTTTAACTCTCCATTCATCTTTGTAATATCCCTTGTTACCTCTTCCAGTTGTTTTCCAAATATATCTAATTGTTTTTGTATATCATTTCTGATTTCCTCTTTTAGTTCTTTCATTTCTGATTTTATCCCACTGCTTAATTTTTAAAATTCATTTAAGAGCAGTTGATTTGTATCTGTTATTTTGGATACCATTTCTATAGAGGGTCTTCTAGTAATTTGAATTTGACTCTGGCCTTGCACTGTTGTTTTCCTAGTGTAAGGCATACCTGATACTTTCCAAGAAGCTCAACTGTACCTGTAGTTATCCTACAATTTTATAGTATTGACCTTACTCAACATCAAATTTATGATTTGAATATTTAATTCTGATTATATATTCTCCTTTCCTTCTAGTTAATATTTAATCTATTTCAGATTGTCTATAGTAATCTATTTTCCTCCTTTTAACATCTCTATTTTTCACATAAACCTCTCCAATTATATCTTCCACTGATGTAGTCAAGATTTCTTGAATATATCTAAGAATTTTAAATTACAATCTTAAATTTCTAAAGATAAACATCCAATGTCTCTATTATTAATACATCTATTTCCACCTTCACTTAGTCATTGTATCACTTCCACAAGAGCAATTTTAATATTCATATATATGCAATTAAATAATGCTTACAGGTATATCATACTCATGTATATCTATCTATTCACCTGTCTATCATCTAGCTAGCTAGCTATCACCTGTACATAACATATGTATATATCTGTGAAAAGGGCAGTTTGGAAGTAAACAGAAGAATTAGTAAGTAGCCCCAATCCAAAATATCCCCAATCCAAAGCTTCTCAAATGTATATATCTACTGCTTGAATATAATTCCTCCATTCCCCTTATATATATTTTCAAATTCAGTTTCTTTTTATGTATATATGGTATATATTATGTATATCGAGGCTTTCGGCTACCTCCCAGAGGGCTTTTTCTGTTGTCGCCCCCAGACTATGGAACGGCCTGCCGGATGAGATCCGTCAATTGACATCTTTAGACAGCTTCAAAAAGGCTGTCAAGACGAATCTCTTCCGGCAGGCCTTTGCAGAATAGATTATCCTGGCCTCGGGATCCCCCCTCCTTCAGGAGAGTCCACACAGCCTCCTTTGTTAACAGAACTGAATATCGCTGGGGACCTACTGTTATTGCCAAATGTAGATAGGTGTTTTTATCAAATGTTTTAATTGTTTAATTTGTAAATTGATTTAATAACTTTTTAAGGGGGGTGAGGGAGTATATTGTTTTACTTGTATGGTTTTTTAATGTTGTAAACTGCCCTGATTGGATTACCAAAGGGCAGTATATAAATTATTATTATTATTATTATTATTATATCTGTATATTGTCAATGTTATATATATTGTATATATCACTATTATCTTATGTAAATAATACCCATATATATATATATATATATATATATCCTGTCAAGGGGAGAATATGGGCGGAGGATGGTATGTGGTAGGAGGGCAGGTGAAAATGTAGCAAATTCTATTCTATGTATCAAATGAAACATATAGAACCTTTCTTAACCATTATTCTTCTCTCCCTTATTTTTAGCTGTTGACTTCAGGTGACTAGTTCATGTGCTTTTTGATATTTTCAGTCCTTTCACAAACATGACTCCCCCTTATTTTTAATCCTGTTCTGTCTCTTTCCTCCTGTTATCCCTCACCTCTTTACCCCCCTTTCCCCTTTCCCTTTCCCTTCCAATTTTATTTCCCAATTTTATCTGCTTTGTTCCACTTTTCCACTTAACTTCTTTTAACTTCTTTTAAATATATATACATCCTTGATTACTGTGTTTTGTTTATTCCTATTCTTATGTTCGTCTTTCCCTTCTCTTCCTTTCCTTTTCTTCTAGTTTTATTTGTTGACTTTAATCCCTTGGATACACTTTCTGTGCTTTCCGTGCTTCTTTATAGCAGTCTCCTCATAGCAGTCTCTTTGTAGCTTTATAACTTTATATCTTTATAGCTCTCTGTCTCTCTGTCACAGTCTCTCACTCTGTCTTTCTTTGAACTGCCTTCCCCAATTTCTTTTGTCCTTTTGTCCTTCTTTCTCTTCTTTCCTTCCTCTTTTATATTCCACTGAGTTCTACTGCACTGGGGTTCTGACTGTGGGTTTGTATTTTACCTCTTCATGCTTTCTCTCTCTCCCCTTCCGGGTGTAAGACTTCAATCCAGTCTAAGTTTTCTCTCAGTCTTTAATGTCAGTAGTAAAAAAACAGCCATTGACTTAGGAATCCTCCACTTAAATACTTGAAGTACTTAGAAGATACCGTACTATTTTCTTGAAAATGAAAGTGGTGATGACCGCATTGCTGCTGAACAGCTGCTCTTTGTTTGAGGGAGCCCGGCTACCGCCCTTCTCAGCTCTTTCATGTAGCACAGTTTGGTGTTAACACACCAGCTGTTATTTTAATTTATCGGTCAGCTGGAGCTGAGATATTTGGGCTTTGCTTTGCAGCCTCTGTTCACCTTTGCCTCAGGCGATTTTTTTCACCCCTTCAAGTTTTTATTGGGGTTACTTTCCCTCAAACAGAGCAGAGAGAATTGCGAGCTCCACACTATCTCTCCTCTTCAGTCCCTATAAATGGAATAAAATCGAAGGGATATCTTGCACCTACAACTATAAAAATTACAAAATAAATATGATAATGAAGGCAAAAGAATTTTTAAATAAAATTAAGAAAACACCAGAGAGAGAAAAGGAAGAGAACAGGAGAAGAAAATAAAAAAAAGATATAAACCAGGAAAAAGAAAGTGAGACAAATCAGAGGAAAGAAGGGAGGGAAATTAAAGAAAAAAAATAGAACAAAACGACAACTCCCTATATCGCCAGAGAATGATGGAACATTAGAGAGATTTCAGAAAAGAAAAGAGAAATATGGGGTAGATAAGGAAGAGAAAAGTGGACAAACATCAGAATCAAATGAGGAAGAGGATAAAGAAAGGTTAGAAATAGAGACGGCGATTCTAAGAAATGCATCAAATGAATCTAATGTGGAAGAAGACATATCGGAGGAAGAAGGAGAAGTTGATGATGATGAAGAAGAAGAAACAGAGGAGAAAAGTAGACAGGAGGAGGATAATTATGGTTAAAATAGATAGATGGGATTCAGAAAGAGATAGATCTGTTAGGAAAAATAAAACAATGAAACAAGGCAATCTCCCCAAAACAGCAAGGGAATTAATAACTCAACTGGGACTGATAGATCTATGGCGACACCTACATATTACAGAAAAAGACTATACTTTCTATGCAGACCGACATCAACGTTGGTCTAGAATAGATATGATTATGATATCAAAGAATTTACAGAAAGAGGTAAAGAAAGTTGAAATATTTCAAAGACTAATTTCAGACCATGCACCAATGATAATGGAAATTGGAAAGAGGGTAACACATTTTCAGTGGAGGTTAAATGATATGCTATTGAAAAAAAAGATAAAATAATAGAGCAAACATAAAAAAGACAATATTTTATAGAGAATATAGATAAAGGCATAGCAATGAACATAGTTTGGGATGCAGGGAAAGCAGTAGTGCGGGGAGAGTTATTAAGACAAGAATTAGAATACAAGAATGAAAGAAAAAATGAAATAAAATTCTAGAAGAAATAGGACAAAAAGAAAAAGAAGATAAATCAAACCAGGAAATAAAAAAATAGGGAAAGAGTTAAAAATGTTAAGAAAACAATTAGATATGAAAGTAAATTTAGAAATAAGTCAAAAATTGAAATTCACTCGCCAAAAACACTTTGAACACACGAATAAGCCAGGAAAATGGCTAGCATGGAAAATAAGAAAAGAGAGAGAGAGAAAAGTTATAACAGAGATTAGAATAAATAAGGAAAGGTTGGTTAAACAGACAGACATCATGAAAGCCTTCTATGAATACTTCTGTGGAGTATATAAAGAAGATAGATGTACAAGCGAAATACAGGAAAAAATTAGAAAATATCTTGAGAAAGAAAATATCCCACAATTAACTGATATTCAAAAACAAGGATTTGATAAACCTATAACAATTGAAGAAATCAGGGAATCAATAAGGAAATTAAAGAGTGGTAAGGCATTGGGACCAGACAGATTTTCGGTGCTTTACTATAAGATATTCGTAGAGGAATTAATAGATCCCCTATATAAACTTCTAAATGAGATCAACCAGTCAAATATACCAGAAACTTGGAGAAAGGCAAATATTATCCTCTTACCTAAAGAAGGGAAAGATCAGACACAAAACAGCAAACTATAGGCCGATCTCGTTGTTAAACATTGATTATAAGATCTTCACAAACATTCTTGGAGAGAGACTGAAGAAAGTGTTAGTGTCATGGATAAATGAAGACCAAAGTTGGTTCTTGCCAGGGAGAAATACAAAGGATAATTTGAGAACACTACTGAATGTGGTAGAATATTATGAAAAACATAACGAATGTAAATTAGCAATGGTCTTTATGGATGCAGAAAAAGCATTCGATAATGCAAACTGGCAATTTATGAACATGGTATTAAGAGAAATGGGGATCGGCAATAATTATCTTGATTGGATTGGGAAGATCTATAAAGAACAAGAGGCACATATAATAATCAATGGGGAAAAAATCTAAAACATGCCCGATAAGGAGAGGTACTCGACAAGGTTGTCCCCTATCTCCTTTATTGTTTATTACAGTTCTAGAAATCTTGAATAGAAAAATTAGACTAGGTCAACAAATAAAAGGGATTAAAATTCAGGAACATCATTATAAATATAAAGCATTCGCAGATGATTTGGTCTACTTTTTAGATAACCCAATAGAAAACATTGAACCATTAATAGAGATTATAGAGGAGTATGGAGAACTAGCTGGGTTAAAAATAAATAGAGATAAAACTACAATAATTACTAAAAATATAAATAAAGAGGAGGAACAACATCTAGAGAAAATCACGGGATTTAAGGTGGAAAAGAAAACAAGATATCTAGGGATAACTATAACAAATAAAAATATAGATATATATGAAAATAATTACATTAAAGGATGGAAAGGAATAAAAGACGACCTAAAAAGATAGAGTAAGTTGAATCTATCATGGTTGGGTAGAATGGCAGTAATAAAAATGACGGTACTCCCCAAGCTATTATACTTATTCCAAAATATCCCTATACTCAATAATGATAACTTCTTTAATAGGGCTAATAAGGATATATTTGGTTTCATATGGAATAATAAAAAAAAACCGGATTAACAGGAAACAACTATACGATCTTAAAGAGAGAGGTGGCTTAAACTTCCCAGATATTAAAAGTTACTATGAAGCAAGCTGTTTTTTATGGATTAAAGAATGGGTATTATTAGAGAATACAAGGTTGTTACAATTAGAGGGTTTCAATTTACGCTTCGGATGGCACACATATATTTGGTACAAAAAATTTAAAGTACATAAAGATTTTATACATCATTACATTAGACGTGCCTTATTAAAAACATGGTTAAAATACAAAGCAAAGCTATATTGGAAGATACCAATTTGGGTATCAACGCATGAAGCATTCTATAAAAGAGAGAAATTAGTAAAAGATAGATGGCTAAGATATAGGGAGATTTTGAAAAAGGAAAAAGGGATATATAAAATGAAATCTGAGGAAGAATTGAAAAAAGAAACTATACAATGCCATTGGTTCCTTTTTAGACAAATAACAGGAAAGTTTAAGAGTGATATGAGCTCAGAGGGAATAGAAGAAGAGATGAATGAAGTAGATAAAATTATATGGGATAAGAAAGGGAAATGTTTGTCAAAAACATATAAGGACATTTTGGGATTGAATTTGGAGGAAGAAACAATAAAACCATACATGATTGCATGGGCCCGAGACTGCAATAATCAAATATCGCTAGAAGAATGGGAGACTGCCTGGATAAGAAACATTCTATTTACAAGAAGCAATAGTCTGAGGGAGAATTTTTATAAATCCATCTTCAGATGGTATCTTACACCAGTCAAAATAGCGAAAATATATAAGAATACATCAAATATCTGTTGGAAGTGTGGTAAAGCAGTGGGCACATACTTTCATGTTTGGTGGGGGATGTAGTAGAGCCAGGAAGTATAGGAAAGGAATTCATAAAACTATATGTAAATACTTGAAAGTGGACTATCCATGCACACCAGAGATATATCTCTTAAATATATTACAAGAAATAAATAAACAAGATCTAAAAAAGTTCAGGAAAATTATTCTATATATGATAACAGCAGCCAGAGTGATATTTGCAAAAAATTGGAAAAAGGCAGAAACCCCAAAATTGGAGGAATGGGTATTGTTTGAACTGTATGAGATGGACAGGTTATCAATAATCCTAGATGAAAATGAAACGTTGAAAACTGTGAAGTTTGGAAGAATTTGTTACCCCTATGGAAAGAAATAGGGGTAGAAAAAGTAGTGTTAAGCATAGAATAACAAATGATAGAGACATTTCAAGGAAAATAAACAGAAACAAGTTAAAGAAGTGAAGAGAAGGGAAGAGAAGAAATATGTAATAATACACTTGAAAAAGAAGATAATAAAGGAAGTCAATTTATTTGGGTGATTGGATAGATATGAAGATATATATGTGTTGGTTTGTAATTTATGTACATATGTTATTTATGTTGTATGTTTGTATGTTAATTTTGTTGTATGTCAATTGTGTTGTAATGTCTAATATAATATGTATTGTACGTTTCTATGAGAGGAATTTGCAAATAAAAATATTTTTAAAAAAATCTACCTGGGTTTTGACCCTACTGATTTTGAAAATGTTCAGTTCATTCTGGGGAAGGACTTCCTATCATATCTGGCTTCCTATCATATCACTGAATATTAAAGTCAGGATTGTCCGTGCCATCATACTTCTGATTTCATTGTATGGTTGTGAAAGCCTGACAGTGAAGAAAGCTGATAGAAAGAAAATCAACGCATTTGAAATATGGTGCTGGAAGAGAGTTCTGTGAATATCATGGACTACCAAAAAGACAAATAAATAGATCCAAGAGCAAATCAAGCCTGAATTCTCCCTAGAAGCCAAGATGATTAAACTGAGACTGTCATACTTTGAACATAGCATGAGAAGACATGACTTACCATAAAAGTATGCTTGGCAAAGTAGAAGGCAGTAGGAAAAGAGGAAGATGGTGTTACAGATGGAAATCACAGCCCTGAATCTACAAGACCTGAGCAGTGCTGTTTATAACAGGGTGAGTTGGAGGTCTCTCATTCACAGGGTTGCCGTAAGTTGAAGTTGACTTGAGGGCAATTAACAACAACAGTCTGGCTTCCTGGTCTATAATCATTGTCTTGTATGTAAAGCAAAGGGTAAGGGAGCACCATATACTGACCTTAAAGATATGAGCATAGCATTAATTCATCTCAAAGTAGTTGTCTTTCTTTATCATAATTTGGCCATTTTGCATTGGACAGGCAAGGATGCCTAGTACTTCAGCATTATGCCTCTAGGGGCTTCTTTTTTAAAAAAAGGAATAGAAATACACATGGCTCGCCCAAGACTTTTTGTAGCCTGAGGCAAAAGACAAGAGGTGACCCACCCCACTCATTCCACAGACAGAAGCTAACCAGATTGGCAATGAAATCTCACTTCAGCAATAGTCATGGGGCAGTACCTTCTACCTGAGGACAGATGAAGAGGCATAGCGCAGGCTCTGTGAAATACACAAGTCTCACCTCTAGTTTCTTTCTGCTCCTCCCCACCCCATCTGAGGGCTGATGAGGTTGTCTCGCTATGCCTCATGCTGACCCACACTGACTTTTTTTCAGTTGTGCCCCTGTTATTTTCATCTCTGTGGCCGGACTGAGTTTTCATTATAATTGTTCTCCATTTTGTCCAGAGATGCAAGACACAAGACATCTGCATGTCAGAATAGTCACTTGTCACAAAGGTTTTGCTCTGGGCCCAGATCACCATGGAGGAGCAATGTATACAGCTGCACCAATAAAGCAATCCTCTGCAGGGAGACCTCTGCAGGGAAGAAATGGGAAGGAAAAGAAGCTCTGTTCCCTATGACCTCTTGGTGGCCAGGCAGAAGCATACCCTCCAATATTTCACAAATGAAAACTGGTACACATGTGGCCAAGCAACAACAGAGTGGTTGTCAAGATGACAAAAGTTATTGATAAGGAAGACAACACAAGCTAGGAGAGGCTGTAGCAGTTTACTTTTGCCTGAATCTACAGGGAAGGACAAGATTCTGGCCCTTCCTGTCCTCTCCCCCAGCTGAGTTAATTGAGCACAAACTAGTTTTGTGGTTTAAACTCAGTTTGCAGCAGTGGAAGTAAGGTGAGGACAAAAGGGAAGAGCGGGGGGGGCACATTTTAAAAGCAGCTGAAAAAGTGGAAAAATTGAGGATTAATCAGGACTGTCCCTGCCAAATTTGGATCGCTGGAGGGTATGCAGAAGGCCAGGTGGAGAGATCAACAAAACACCAGTCTAAACTTGAAACAAAAATGTGATAATATCGTAGATGTTTGAAATCAAATCTGTCTCAAAGTATTTTGTCATTGTTAGCCATGTTAATAAGCAGAACCTGTGCCATTTAATCAAAGTCACCAGGCTAAAGAAAATAACTTCAAACAATGAGGCAAATAGGAGCTGGTCTGGTGGTTAGAATGTTGGATTAGGACTCCAGGAGACCAGGGTTCAAATACTCCTTCAGCTATGGAAACCTTCTGGTGACCTTGGGCAAGTCACACCCTCTCGGCCTTAGAGAACGGCAATGGCAAACCTCCCTTGAAGACATTTTGCCAAGAAAACCTTATGATAGGGTTTCTATTAATCAGAATTAAGTTGAAGTCACATAGCAAAGGAAAATACACCTCTGTAGCCTGTGGTACAACTCAAGGAGGAAATTCTATCTCATCACTGCAGGATGAGGTGCTTCTTATAGTTGGACTAAGGACTGCCCCTGTAAATAGGTAAGGTGAAAGCTTGGGAAACAGCTAGAGAACTAGAGAACTGGCAATTTCTTTGTTGTTGTTTTTCCAAAGATTTCTGTATAAAACAAGCTCTGCAAAGTATCCAAAATCCATGATTTCAAAAAACAAATCATGAAATGCAAGATAATAAAAAATATATATGTCATTCTCTAGCATACAGTTTCCAAAGTAACAATTAGCAACAAACTTTTCAGTTTAAGGACTGGTAAACCAGCATAGTGTAGTTGTCTGAGTGTTGGACTAGGGACTTTATCACATCACCATCCAGAAAAGTTCTTTTGCCAACATAAATTGTAGCATTTTTGTGCTGGCAAAAAAGCCCCCCCCCACCACACTTACCTTAAGCAATGTCCATGAGGCTTCCCCAGCAGTAACAGAGCTCAAACGGAGCTCTGTTTATTTACAGGGTTGAAATCTCCAAGATTTTCGCAAGAAGATGCTCACGTGGGAAATTTTAAAATAAAAGGGAAAAAACACACAAGAAGTCCATCAAAGCACTAAAACACATGTTAAAAGTCCCAAGTAAATGGGGGGGGGGGACATAAAAAGAGCGTACCCTACCTGGCTGTTGTGATCTCAACTGGAAGTGTTTGCCCATTGATGCTGCATTCATGTGAGTATGATGGTGTGGAGATTTAAATGCTGGTGATGTCGGCAACAAATTGCTACAGCCGATATATTAATGGCTTGGGCTATCAATAAAACAGGACAGGTTTTGGACTGGACATGATTGCGAAAGGGTGCCGTCTCTGTGCACGCCCTTTTGCAATCATTAGGTGTCCTTATGATGCCATATTTCCTGTGTCTCACAAAGTCCCAAGACTCTGGAAGACTGGGGTTTAAATCTCCACTTGGCCATGGAAATTGATTAGGTGACCTTGGATAAGTTGCATTGTTTTAGCTTCTGAAAAAGGCAAGTACAAATCACCTCTCAACAAATCTTACCAAGAACACCCTGTGATAAGTTCACCTTAGGATCACCAAAAGTCAGAAATAATTTGAAAGCACATAGAAACAAAATTAGTGGTCAAATTTTATACTTTGACAGAAGACTTTCTTTGATACAATTGGTCTTAGGAACACTGTCCCATTCTTTATCTAATACCATTGATTTAAATGCAATGGTACCATTCAAAAGATAATTCTATAAACAAGTGTAGAAGGAAACATAAGCCTTTTAACTGAATTTGTAAATACATCTCCTCTACAGATACACAAAATGGGAACATGAGGTTGCTCTAATATTCAAATTGTGGATATTTGATTTGTGTAACTCTATATACCCTTTGGGCCATAAAACAGTGCTAACTTGGGAAATAATGCAATCTATGAAAAAATGTTAACCTGTCTTTTGGTATGCAGGTTTTGCCTTTCAAATATTTGATACTCAAACACTGCTGAAGAACTGAGGCAAGCCCTGAACAAATGGCCTGCCCTCTAAACCAGCTGTCAAGAACCATGAGAAGTCACCCAGGTAATTGTTCATGACCATTCTAGTGATGAAAAGCAGCAGAAGTTAAAAACTGTAGTTCCAGAATTCTGTTGGTGCATTATGCCTACATTTCCCTACAGAAGAGGTTTGATATTTTTGTTCAGTGCATGAGGGCCACATTCAGTTGAAGGTCACAGAAGGGAAGATGTGCATGTGATGCTATTGTAGACGTGAATGTGCACTCTTGGCCAGTGATATCCAGATGCTCCTGCTGAAATTGGTGGTAGTACATCTTTATTTGCCCATTAAGTTGTGCATTTAGTTGTGTATTCCCATTCAACTCAAGGATTACATAGCATTATTCACACATAACTCTGCATGCAAGGACTTACACTATGCAATCCCAGTGTAAGATCTTGGTTTATATTTGGGGGTAGGTGCACATGTGTACACATGCTTACTATAAGCAGAAAAGCTAGAATACCCCCTAAAAAAGAAAATGCCCTGTGCAACTGCTTTCATGAGCTCAAAGGAACTTTGACCTTCTGTTTTCTTGACAGCTATGCATAAGGCTTACGACCAAGGGTGAGGTGATAGTCCACCAATCTTTGAATGCAGCCCTCAAAGCATTATATAAAATAAACTCCATTGGTTTACCTTATGGCATAAGGAAAACTAGCAAGGATTATTTCAGGTTACACTTTGAGATAGACTGGTGGGCCATCATGGTGTGCTTTCTCATAACCCTATCCTTGTATCTACACACCATTGGCTCTATATCTACACACCACTGGCTCTCCAAATGTTTGGGGCTTTAATTCCCAGAAGCCCTAGCCAACATAGACAAAGCTATGGGAGAATAGGAGTTTCAGGATGTTATCAGACTAGTGTCTAAAAACACTGTAATTCCATAAATGAGGAAATCGGAAACATAGTGGTATTATGACTGCACGTCGCTGTAATCATGCAAAAGGACTACCACGGAATTATTTCATGAGCACCACTGGCACTTTAAGAATGGAACTTTATTTCCATGATTTAGCATGGGTCAGATTTTGGTGCTTCTCGCAAAAAGACATGAGTGTGCTTAAAAACACACACACACACACACAAAAAAACACCCCTTAATTTGCAAAGTAAAGAACACACAAACACTTAAACAAACCTTAAAACGTGCAAACAAATCAGGACAGTTCATTAAAAGAGTGTCCTATGGATAGTTTTCACATTCTCACCCAGAAGTTTTTCTCACCAAGAATGGGGAGGGGGGAACACGTAGTAATCTCACAATTACAGTGGGATGTGTTTTCACATGCTCTTCAGTACCACAAAAAAAGCAATATTGAAAGCTATTGACAGCTTGTCCCATCAATTAAAAGCAACACCTTATTCATGACTGGAGCACAGTTTGACCACACAAATATGACAATGTTGTGTGAGAGCGGGAACCATTCATGCTACCATAACATCGTAATCATGTGATTTTTGCCATGCCTGATAAAGTTCGTAGTCTAAAACACGTAGAAGGAGAGAGGCTTCCACCCCACCTGTAGAGAAAGATTTTTTTTCTTCAAGAACAAGCATCATTACTAAGCAAGGGATCTTGTAGCACCTTTGAGACTACCTGAGAGAAAGAAGTTGTAGTGTATGCTTTTGTAGACGGTCTAGTTCCTCAGAGGCATGGTGTGAACACATCTGAGGAAGCAGAGCAAGTCTACGAAAGCTTAAGCTTATGCCACAACTTCTTTCTCACAGTTAGTCTCAAAGGTGCTGCAAGATCCCCTTGCTTACTGATATTCCAGACTAACATGGCTATGTCTTTGAAGCATCATTACTCTTACACATTGGACAGTACAAATAATGGACAGTACAAATCATACACAGATTTTAGAATGATGATTTATTAAGAAAAAATGTGCCTTAACTCTCTCTCTCTCTCTCTCTCTCTCTCTCTCTCTTGTTTTAAAATGTGGATTTCCATTGGATAATTTTCCAAGAGTGCAAAACAAAGATATTTATTCCCTACTCTTTATCTATTTACGTGTTTGAGCATGCACCAATGTCACTAACTACCCAGCAGTTGCTAGTCTGCCTTGCCACAATTGCAACATGGATGTTATAGCCATTATGCTTAACAGCACCATTAATTTAAACTGAGCTGGGATTACATTCAATCTGAAACTCCAAGGCAATAAGCCAATATAGACAAAATAACAATAATGGGGAAATATAACAAATATATGAGGAAACTACTGGAAATCTATTATGCACTTTTGGAACAGAAGATAGAGTTAGATGTTATTTATCCATTCTAGTTGTTTTCAACTGGGAGTCAGCATAGGTTGCCTCATGTGAAAACTAAGAATTTTTTTAATACCTCATGAGATTAGGCATCCAGAGATGAGAAGGGTGTTCATCTTTTAAACATTACAAAGCAAGAGGGAAAGTCTTGACAGTTATAAATTCAAGCTTGTATACCACAGCCAGATGCATGCAAAGCATTTCAGAAACTTCTCCATTAATAAGTAAGAGCTTACACAACTGAAACTTTTCAAGAGTGTTTCAACTTTTCAACAACAATCTGCAGTACTTTTTCTATTGCAAAACAGGCAAAAGCTACACTTGATTGGCCAAGGATGGGCTGCGTGGAGATTGTGTCATATGGCCTCCTTTTCCACTGCAATATTACTTCACAATTTAACTCTGAGAGTGTCTACACTATTTTATTTAGGAATAGTTACAAGGTACCAGATTGTGTCTGATCTTGGAAGCTAAGTAGGGTCAGCCCTAGTTAGTACTTGGATGGGAGACCACCAATGAATACCAGCTGTTGTAGGTGGTATTTTGGAAGAAGGAACTGGCAAAATCATCTCTGATATTCCTTGACCAAGAAAACCCCATGAAATTCTGACTTCACCATAAATCAACAGGTGACTTGAAGTCATACACATACACAAGGCTTCAAGTTGGTGGTGCCAAACACTGCTGCACACAGGTGCATCTAAGTTGGAACACAGACTTGTCCAGAGAGGTGCAAGGCTGTCACTACAATTTTTTTGTTTTTGCCAGGAAGGGAACCAAAATTAAAAACAAATCCAACAAAATGGGCAATTGTAGCCAAAAGTTGTGCTTGGCAGGTACATCATCCAAATGGTCAAACTTTCCTCTAAAAAATCCTAATTATAGTTTGGTGCTGAAAATTCTTATGAGTATTCCTACCTATTCTGTAAGTCACAGGGTGACTTGTTAAGCCAGTCTAAGGAGATTTTCACACGGGGAAATTATTCCCCAGGAGATTGGGACAGAAACAGGGCTGTTCCGGTAGCAGCGCCCGTTTCGCATGCCCCCTTCCTTCTCACAATCTCCCGTCATCTTCCCTCCATGCTGTTTCCATTTGTCTCCTGGTAAGTTCCGTGATTTTTTACTAACAAAAGTTCTTCATTAGTAAAAAATTACGGAACTTATCGGGAGAGAGATGGAAGCAGCATGGAGGGAAGACGACAGGAGATCACTAGAAGGAAGGGGACATGCAAAACGGGGTGCTGCTACTGGAACAGCCCCGTTTCTGTCCCAATCTCCCCGGGGAATAATTTCCCCATGTGAAAATCTCCATAGTCCATAGTCTATATCAGGGCTTCTTAAACTTTTTCCATTTGCGACCCCTTTTCACCTGAGAAATTTTTACACGACCCCAGGTATGTAGGGGTATAAAATAGGTATACAAATTAAACATTTAATGATAATAAATCATAAAGAAACCTTTTACTGTTGCCAAATTTTTTGTAACCCCCACATTCAGTTACGTGACCCCATATGGGCTCACAGTCCACAGTTTAAAAAGCTTTGGTCTAGTTACCACAGTTCATCTTTTATTTTTAACCTACATGGAAAATTCTGTTACAAACTGGTTCAAAAAGAAAAATCAGACTTCAGTTTTGCAGAGTTGGGAAGCAGCCAAACTCATCACAAACACTCACAAGGACCATGTAGATTTCTCCCTCTCCCCTAAAGTGCTTGGCAAAGGAAATTAGGGGCTTGTCTAGACAGCAAAAATACTCCGCATAGAATTTGGGGATAGTACTTTTGTCCCAATGAGATCCCATGGTGATTTGCCTTATTTGGAAGGAGGGGGCAAAAAAACTCTATTTACTGCACTGGAAAAGCCTTCACGGCTTTTCCTGAATTTTTTAAAATAAAGCATAGAAATGTGCATCAATGCTCATTAGGACAGCTGATTCTCTTTGCTGCACATTCTTGGAGAGGACGGAACTGTAGATCAGATTGGTCAGATGTGCATGGGGGGGGGGGAATACCTGCCTGCAAGGCAGCACCGGGAAACTTCCTTTTGGATTTTCGCGTTAGCAATCATCACTTTTTTGCTGCGCCGAGGAGCCCAATTTTTTTTCAAGCCGAAGATTGCACTTGCGTACCCTTGCTTTAAAATAATTTTTTTAAAAAAAACTATGCAATGGTGGCAACATATAACATGTTAATTTCCAACCCCATCTTGATTTGCGGCTGTGTGAACTTCAAATACAGGTAGCTTCTCAGCCTATCATTTTTGCTGAAAGGCCATGGAGTCAAAAGAACATTGCTGCGAATTTGCAGTAATGCACAGGAATGAGCATTATATCCTCTTGTCTAGACTAGCTCTAGGTTATAAAAAGGAAAATATGATATTGTGAGGGAGTTTTGCCAAACAAATCTGATAGTTGAAAGCTTACAGATGGGAGACACCTGAACATCTGTGGTAATTTATCAGTTAAACTAAAACAGTGTTTAAGGGAATTCATCACAAGACTGACTTTCAAAACATTTAGCTTATAGTAGGTAAGAGTTTAGCTGTTTTAAAAAATATCTGGCTCTCAGTGCACAGGCACTGTCTTTGCTCATAGTGCAAAGTTCAAGAAAATGTCCTCTCCTTGGTGTTTAAAATGGACTTGGACTCCATGGGTTATCCAGATGATAACTGGCCAAATGTGTTTGGCAGAAGAGATACTGGATTTACTATTTTGTATTTGCCAGGAAACAGTATCTGGTGACAGAAGTGTTAAGACTCAGCTGCCACAGACAGGCACCAGACATTGGACAAAGCAGATCGCAGAGGGAAGATCTGAGGTGTTTGCCCTGTAATGCTACTTGATATTTAGCAAGGAGGGTTCTCTTCACCCACGAGTGCTGAATTTCTGTGATTAAAGTCCACAAGACTGGGGACTATGTGAATGGCATAAGCAAGTGAGACAAGGTCAAACATGTAGGCCTTTCTCATTGAAATGGCAGAGTCCTCAGATGACAAAGAGCCATCATTTACAGTTGAAGAGCAGGCGTTTCTGAGAAAGGTACAACCCAAAAAAATCAAGAGGCTGTAGCAACTTCTAGGTGAGAAAAGCTTTCAATATTTGGAGCTTGTTTAGCCTTGGATGATGAAGAAAAAGGCAAGCAAGCAAAAAGATAATAAAGGTGCATAAAACTATGCCCAGTGTTGGGGGAAATTGGTATGGAGAAGCTTTCTTCCCTTTCTCATAATATTAGAACCCAAGGTTTCTTACCCTAAAGCTTAATGGTAAGAAATTCAAGACAGAGAAAAGGGAGTGCTTCTACACCAAGCACATAGTCAAACTGGAATTTACTACCACAAGATGTAGCTATGGTTGCCAATTTCAATGGCTTTAAAAGAAGACTGGACACTGAGAATTGCACTATTGATGGCAAATAACCATGATGGATGTATGTATGAGTATGTATGTATGTATTCTGTGATATCAAAAGCAGTGTGCTGCCTTTGTATTTAACTTCCCTCTGCTCCCTCTGACTTAGGCAGAGGGAGCAGGTCTGTCTCTGTCTCTGTCTCTGGAGATTTTCACACGGGGAAAATATTCCCCGGAGAAATCGGGACAGAAAGATTTCTTTACCGGAAACAGCACCGCGGTTCGCACGCCCATTTGCTTCTCCCGATATGCCGTCATCATCACGCTGGGTTATTTCTTCCCTCTTCCACAATATTTTATTAATGGCGAATTCCCATTAGTAAAATACTCCCGTGTGAAAATCTCCTCTCTCTCTCTCTCTCTCTCTCTCTCTCTCTCTCTCATTTTCTCTCTCTCTGGCTTTTCTTCGCAAACAAAGATTCAGGAAGGACTCATCCCGCGCTTTCTGCAAGGGCGTTAATGACTAAGGACTTTTTCGGACATTAAAAATACAATGCTAGCAGCCTCGCCACGTTGCGAGGCTGCAGCAATGCAGGGCGCTGCAGTACTGCAGGGACATTTGAGCGTTATATATTTAGCTGATTTTTACTCACAATCAACTTTCGTGAGTAAAAATTGGCTAAATATAACGTTCAAATGTCCCTGCGGTACTGCAACAGTACCGGCAGGGACGGGCGTCATCTGAAAGGGACACCCTGCAGCTCTGCAGCCTCACAAAGTGGCGAGGCTGCTAGCGTTGTATTTTTAATGTCCGAAAAAGTCCAAAAAAGGCCAATCTGAGATAAACAAGTTGGTTGCAGAAAGCACAGCAGAAGGTCTCCTTGGGTGATGTTTCTGGGTTGTGGTTCTTTCTGCGTTGTCATTTCTCTTCAAGACTTGTTTGGTGTGAGTTCTCAAATAAGGCTGCAGCATTGTGGATATTGCATCTCCATGCCTCCCAATGTGAGGCAGAGGGAGCAGGGCTGTAGCACATGGCTTTTCTTATGTTTGCATGCTGATAATTCAACTTCAGTCTCTGGCACCTCTAGCTTAATGTGTGTTTTTTGGGGGGTGGGGGAATAACCTATTTGGAATACTGGAGAGACAACCATCAGACAGTACAGCTTTGACTTAGATCAATGCATCACCCAATACCACACTTTCAGACCAGCTTCAGCCTTTATTTGGAGGGTCTTGGTCAATGGTTGTAACTTTTTCCAAGCCAGTAACAGCTGAGGTCTTTGATTGTCCACATGCTGGCAACATTCCACAAATGTTGATGTTTAAAAGCTAAATGAAGCCACTGAGAGAGGCCAGCAGGAGGTTTAGAGTTGTGCATCATCCATATGCCAATGTCATCTACTGAGGATGAATAAATATGTTGGTTTTGGTCTCTCTGTGTCTTAATTTTCAGTTCTTTTCCTTTATCTTTATATACTTGAGGCCTGCAGCCAATATGTTAACTGGTGAGTGCAGAATAGTTAGAATTGTTCTGTAACACCCACTCTTTGCTGTACTTCTCTGTCATCACTGTTCTTTTCTACAAGCCTCTTTCACTCTAGTGAGGCTTCACTGCTACTCTGTAACCTTCTGTCAGCTACTGAATTTCTGGGGACTCCCTGCCACTAGGATTCTGTGCCTTCAGGAAACTCTTTGTACTTATCAGACTGCTCCCCTCAGTGCTGTGTGACATTTTCATCCTGGCCAAATTGACAGTTTTTCAGCTCCTCATACTCACCAACTGGCTTGAAAATGTTTCTGGAGTTATCAGGCTTGTCTAGATGGGCAATTACCCTGGCTTCCCCGCATCTTGGAGCCCTGTAGTCCAAACAACGCAGGGCTCTTGCACCAATTTGCCCTGACAAAGCCCAAGGCAAAGCTGGGGGAAAGCCAGGATAAACACATTTCAAGCACTTTTTTTAAAAAAAACTGGGGAAATCCTGCATTATGCAGGAAAACCTGGATGGATCCAGTGCAAGAACACTGGGTCCGTACCTTCCCTCCAGGCTGCACTGCTGCCAACACTCTGCAGCTGAGAAGGAGACACATGATCAAGGCCACCTGCATGTGACCACCCTTGATCACATGCTGAGGGTTTCCTTCCTGGCTTCAGAGGGAGTGACACGTGACAGCAGGAGAGGCACCCGTTGATACAGGCTGGTGTGTGTGTGCAGACTTCTGCCCATTTCATCACAGTAATGGGGTGGATCTGAGCCCAGCTCCTGGGCCAGAATATGCCACCTGGAAGGCAGTATATTCTGGCCAGTGTAGACCAGCTCATCACTATAACTGCATTGTGCAATAAATTATGTTCTGGCCCAAGGCCATCCAATGAGTCTCATGGCTGAGCAGAGATCTGAACCATGATGCCTGAGATCCTACATCAGAGGCATGGATGGTAACGCTCCATGCCTGTAGCTCCATAACTCTCTTTGCTTCCAGCAGTTCTGGGGGGTGTACTGCTACATCCATTAAATGGCTGCGGAGGAGGAAGAAGACAGCCAATCAGGCAGTGAGAGCTGCCTTCCTCCTCCCTCCCACCCACTGCAGTTCACTAGTCAGAGAATGTAGAGGAAGAAAGTCATCATTCTTCTTCTTCTCTCTTGAGAACTACAGTGCAGATGGAAAGCAGTCCCAGCTATTTGGTTACCTTTCCACTCCCTCCACAGCCATATAGCAATCATAGCAGTGACACCACAGAGTTTGCTAGCTGTCCAGGAGGCTTTGGACAGAACACAGGGGAGTAGCAAAGAGCCCCTAGTGTTCCATACAAAACAAGACGAACACATGGGGAACCTTGAGCTACCCATGTGCATGTTGCTAACAGGATTCCAGATGATAAGGAGCTTTTCCAAGGCTACCTAGTGAGTCCTCTGGCAATCACCTATCTACAATAGGATTACTTCCCTGCATAAACAGTCTCCAGCATTTGCAGTGGCTTCTTGGTGCATATAGCAGGACCAAAACATGCAAATGCATAGTCAACTTACCTTTTATATGCATTTTTGTACCTAAATGACTTGTCATCTACCAAAGCTATGTGAGAATCAAAACCAATCTATAGACTAAGTAAAATCTTCAGAAGGGCAGCACAGCACCCAGGGCAGGTACTAGTAGAAGCTTCTGATCCTTAAAATGGCTTAATTTGTGAAGTAGAGCACAATTATGGTGTTTTATGCCACTAAGCTGCCTTTCAAATAAATTATGCATTCAATATGTAATTAAGGTTCCAAGGTTGGCACTTTATGTGTGCTGACATGTCTAATATATAGGCAACCATTAGCAAATGGATACTGTAGCTTTGGCTGGACAATGGAGTGAATCAAACTCTAACCACCTTTGGGTAAATTAATCATCACTAATGCACATTTTCATTTGTGTGAATTAACAAAATAGTCTGTAATTGTCTAATAAATTTGTTAGAGAATACAGAGACTTAGATTTATAATAGTTCAGCATAGCCCATTATTCAATATTTTATTCCAAGGCAAAATGCAGCATAAGATCACTCTGCTGAAGAGGTACCAATATAATTTGAATCATAACACAAACCCATCCACATTAATTTTAGTCCAAGACTATTTATAGAGAAGAAGAAAACAGAGCTGGACTAGATCAAGGAATTACCTTAAAATGTGGTATCCTCAAAACAGGGGAAGGCAACATTGGCCTGAATCCTGTTGTTATTCCCAACTAAAGCAGACTCTTTAAAACAATGATACATGATGAGTATTCCTTGTCTGAAATGTTGGGACTAGAAGTGTTTTGGATTTTGGACATACATATATATATATATGATTTTGGAATGCAAGTTGTATTTGTGAGGCTATTGTATTTGTGAGGCTAGAGAGAGAGATGCTGAGGATCTGTGAAATGGCAGTAATCTAAGCATATTGGATTGCTTGCACCATGGCTTGCACCATTTCACAGATCTTCATGTCTGTCTCCAACTTCACGTTTCTCTCATCTCTCCCCAGCCTTGCATCTCTATACAGAAGGTCTTCGGGGAGCCTGCCAACCACCCGCTTCCACCTTGCAAATAAATGAACAAGCAGGAGCTCTGCAGCTGCCACTTTGAAGGTGGAAGCCGACAGCTAGTGGGCTGCCCAAAGGCAGGGGAACCTGAAGAATGCACGTATAGAAGCCAGGGCTGCCTTACACCATTTTATAAATAAGTTTTTAAAGATTTTAGATTTTGGAGCACTTCAGATTTATGGATTAGGGATGCTCAACCTGTATTTACATGTTGACTCACCATTTAACAACTGATTCAATGGGCTTAGTCCACCTGGGACTACCTAACAGGATTCAGGCCATCAAGTGATTTCTGCTTTTCCTGAAGGGCCTCTGTCAAATTAGGATCTGAATTCTATTCTTAGTACCAACTAGAGTAAAGCCATTGGATCAATTGATGAATGCTGAGGCCAAATCCACACTATACAAATATTCCAGTTTGAAACTGGATTATTTCCCATAGCTCTTTCCTATTGAATCCTAGGATTTGTGGTTTTACAAGGTTTTTAGCCTTCTCTTCCTAAGAGTGCTGGTGCCTTACCAAACTACGGTACAAATCCCAGGATTACATAGAAGGAGCCATGGCAAATAATCCAGTTTCAAACTAGATTATTTGTTTAGTGTGGGATTTGGGCCTGAGCCAACTCTTATGTAAATCCCATTGATTCAATGGGTTTATTCTAGCTGGGATTACCAATATGATTCAGGTTTAAGGCATCCTAAGGGTGAGGGAACCTTGTGTTAAACAGTTTTGGACAACATTTAAAAAACATAATGGTGGCCAAGGGGTCCCTCTTATAGTGTATCATTTTAAACTATCATGTCCTGAGGATCCCATCCTGAGACTACAATAGTATTAAATGAGGAATACAGAGTCTGCTCTCTCAGAAAACTTTACAGTAGGTGCTACTGTAGCTCAGGTGGTAACCTGTGTGTTTTATCCATCTGTTTTCTAAGGTGGTGACCACTTAAGGGTTTTTTAGCTGGAATATGTGCAATTACCACAGCACCAACTGACTTTGGTGGGTGATAACTCACTACCTATGTAAGGGGGCGGACCAGCAATTCATATATAGAACTGTAATCCTATAATTCCAGTTTCACATTCCCATTCAGCATGCTTTAAGATTCTCACATCCACAGAAGGCTGTAGAATGGATGCCCTTGATCCCAAGTTTCCTTTGACTTTATCATTTCTACTCACCTTCCTCTCATTCTACCAACTGAAAATGTCTTTGGCGTCTGACATTGTGCTCTAAAATAAACCTGTACCTAATTAGTAACACTTACAATGAACCCTGGATTAACATGGAATACTTGTGTAAAATTGTGGTGCCATGTAACTTGTGTCACAACTTGATATGCCAGCTCAACAAAATATTGTGAATACAGCTGCAATTCATGCCAGAAGCATTATTTAAAGGATAGGTTATATGAAATATAGCATGTAAAGCAAGAATATTGCTTACAAAAGACAATCAACCAATGTTTAAATGCTTGCTGAGCAAATATTTACATCAGGATCTAATTGTCAGTCTACCATCTCCAAAATACCGTACACTTGTCTGTTTTCTTCCCATGTCAAGGCAGTGGGCTCACATGCTATTAACCTATGTCCTATAGTTATTGTAAAGATAGGTCAGTGCTTCTTCCTAAAAGATAAATTAACAGGTGAAAAATATATGGGCATATAATTCATATAGTGTTTGGTTGCCATTCCATGCTGTAGGGTAGTCAGAAATGTTTATTTTTTAAAGAATCAATAAAAATGTTTAAAAAAATACTTGAGGTAGATATTTAAGTAAAAAAGAACAGAAAACAAAGCTATGCTCTTTTTAAAAAAAAAGTCACAAAGAATGTGTGTGTGGGTGTGAATATGTGTTAAAATATCACAGTTGCTTGTGCAGTCCAACAGCGCCATCCTATGCATGTTTACTCAGAAATCAGTCCTATTATGATCTGAGGAGCTTACTTCCAAGTAAGCATAAGGATTATAGCCTAAGTGTCACACCTATCACCCAACAAGTAAAATGTGGAGCCCCCCCTTAACATAGGAATAATAACTGTACTTGGTCAGTATCCTTCAAGCCAACTCACAGTAGACTTTGCAGATGCTGGTGAACCTGCAATGGTGACACTGGTCTTCAGAACCCTTCCCCAAAGCAATTTAAGTTGAAATGCTAGAAAACTACTCAAGGAACAATCTCAGCATCACAAAGGCAGCACAAACAGCTCTCATGTGAACCAACCAACCTGCTTCTTTACATAAATGTGTCAATTTTCTTTCCCAAATACTCGTGAGGAAATACAGTAGCTCATATCCTGGCTTCAGAGGTTTACATTGATCCATTTGCTATTCAAGGTATGGTATTTAGAACAGCTATAACGTCTCCTGAATACTGACTCTCAGAAACCTTGTGAGATTACTCCAAACAGCAACCACATTTTTTCCTCTGACAGCAGCTGTCAAATGAAAATATGAAATATAATTTTAAGGACGGGGAAGCCTACAGAAATTGTTCAACAGCAGCAGGATCTTTGCTTTTCCAGAGTTCAGTGAGTCCTTATTTATTCAACTCTTGCTTTAAATCTATCGCTGTCAAATGAGTATCTCATTTCAGCACGGAGACACTCCAGTGTGAAACAGTAGTCTTCAATGTGGGTTTGCTTTGAAAAACTTAACTCATTATAAATTACATGTGCACCAATCTATATTTGCAAAAGCTTTGCTCAGCGAGAAAATGATACTTGAATGAGATTCTTCTGCACAGATACTTCAAATGCATTTCCTTCTAAAACAACATAGCACACATACATCCAAATCCACACATGCACACCCCCCCCCATATATATATATACATATACCATGTGTATACATGGTCAGTGTTTCAGTAAGTCCCCTCCTCACATTCAGTTCACTCAGAAAATCCTTAGAAAGCTTGACAAAAATCAAATGAAACAACCCTGCATGGCTTATTTAGAAAAAGGCATACATTACCAGGTGCATTGTTGAAGTTTCTGGATCACCAGCAGGAGAAAATAGGGCTAGAAATTGGATGCTGCCACAATATTCCTGAGTATTACACAGAGCTGGATCTGACTGTTTCAGAATACCAGGCAAGTGTGAGGCTGAAAAACCTTTGAGTTGAGCTCACTCTATAGGCATCAGAAAGCCTCAAAGGGGAGAGGGTGGAGGGAAGAGAAGAAGAAGGGAGGGGAGGAAAGAGGCAGCCCACAAATAGCTAGATGAGAAACTTCTGGCACCTTTCCAGCTCAGGAACAAATTCACTGTAATTTGGAGATATATAGTGAAGGAAATGAAGGGAAACTTAGGTTTACAGATGGATTTCTCCCTACTTAACAGGCTCTGCAAATATGTGCAGGCTTTATCTCAGTTAATTTTAACAATGCTGTTCCAGAAACAATACTGAACAAATGCAACTCTCTTTGCCACAAATGCACACACACACACACACACATACACACACCACATTCACCACAGCAGTCCTGACCAGCTTCCCAAGGTACCAGTACCGACCTCAAATGGATCATTCCGTCAGTTATTTGCTGAGCATTTTATTAATCCCAGCACAGAGCTATAGCAGCAAATCTAATTCCTTTTATACCTCAAAGTGGATTCATAGCTTTTTATAATGCACTTTAGACACATAAACAGATGTATTTATGTCAGTTGTGTATTTCTGATAATATGGAAAAGCTAAACTATCGTATCTCACACACACACACACACACTCAGACAAGTGGGAGGGGTTTAGAATTATCAAAGTGAAAAAATATTTCAGATTTTTCAGTAATAGCTTGGAATGAAAAGGAAACTTGAACTCTGTGTTGAAATGGCTGTCAACAACATTTCAAAAAAGAGTTGGCTAATGTTTATAATTGCACCTGATATGAATATGATTTCTACCAATTTGGTTCTGCATAGGAAGAGCTGAAGCACTCACAGTACAGGAGGGGGGGAATGCTTGATTTTCACAGGCAAAATCTCATGTTGGTCATGCCATGGAACTTTCTTCTCCTCTCTTCTAAAGCCCTCAGTGACCCCCTAAAAAAAATCTGCCCCAGAGGTTCACTACAGAGCAAATATTGAGAGTTTGCACATGTAACCACCCTCTATGTTCCACTGTGACAAACCTCTCCATCAATGGGAAGAGGAATTGGATATAACCTGATGGTTTGCCCCCTACTTAATTATGACCAAGTTCTCCCATTAACAACAGTGGGAGAAAAGCATGACTAATACTGTATAGCCTTGGACCCACCCAATATTAACTGAGCATTTCCTTTAAAAGTATTAAACGAAACCATCCATGTTGAACTTAAGATAACCATCCCTAACTATGTATGTCAGATAAAAGCACTGAGACAGGAAAAATCTTTCCAACTGCTGCACTCATAAACTTGCTTATTCACTCAAGACAAAACAGTTTGATTTTCTTAAAAAAAATTTCAATATTAGAGTTCAGTAAAGCAACCAAGATGATTAAAATGTGTTCCCCTCTCCCAAGCTTGCTCTTCTTACTGTGTATCCCTAAGGCTGAATTCACACAACTGTTTTCCTCCAATCAAGAATTGTTGTTTTTTAAGTCACTCACCCCCTGCTGAAAATCCCAGTCAAACTGAAAACTGCGAATGGCCCAACAGGCATTCAGTTCCCCAGCCACCACACAAAACAGCAAACTTGGGGTTTTTTAGTCCTGCTGTGACAAGAGCCAAACAAGTTATACATTAGACTCGTCACAAGAAGCTGATCTGTTGCTGAAAAGCACTCTTTTTCTCCATGGAGTAAAAACTTGTAGACAGAGGGAAATAAATAATAACGTTGCACTGAATTTGAATTAAAAATACTGGATTTTATCTAAAGGTTCAGTTCCTTGAGTGAAAGCAGTTTACCTATTGTGAAAGGACTCCATCCACTGATGGAAGCAGTCCTTCATGGGGTGGGGAGAGTGCTTCTGCCATCTGAGGAGGGCAATCTTTGAAGTCCTTGTGTGTTTCTTAGTGGCTGCTTCCAAGTCTTTGAAGTAGTGCAACGGCTCCAGATTTCAGTTTATCCTGTTAAGGATCTATCCAAGGTGTCTCACCTCCTTTGGGGATATAGTGTTCAGCAACCTGGACAGCTCCATTAAAATTCAAAGTAATATTTTATTTATTTATTTATATTTATATTTATATTTATATTTATATTTATATTTATATTTATATTTATATTTGAGATGAATTTATCATTCCACTGACATAGGGCCCTTTCACACTGCACAATTATAGCATTATGACTCCACTTTAACTGCCATGAGTCCATCCTATGGAATCCTGAGATTTCAAGTTTAGGGAGGGACATTTAGAGTTCATAGCCAGAGACCTTTAATACCTCACCAATGTTGTCATGGCAGTTAAAGCTGAAAATTACAATATAATTATGTAGTATGAAAGGGCCCATGGAAGCCACCAGCCACCACTGATAGTCTCCGCAATGTTAATGCAGGAATGAGCAAATCATGGCCCTCAAATATCTTGTAGGGTCCCTGACCATTTCTGTAGCCTACTTAAACAAAAACAAAACAAAAAAAATATTGTTGCCACTGGAAACATGAGTCCAGGTTCACCTTCGCCCATATAATCCAAACCTTACACTCAGGTCCTCTGGGGGACACTTTTTTTCAGTCAGCCAAGACTAGGCTGGCAACTGTTACCCAGAGGATCTTTTCTTCAGCCACCATCAGACTGTGGAATGACCAGCTTTAAGAGATTCAATAACTGGATAGCCCTAAAAAACAAGGGGTTGTCTAGATGATTTAAAAAATCCTAAAAGAATGCAGGCAGAAGACCTTTTGTCCAGATGAGTTCCTGCTGGGATTCACCATATTGGGAAGGAGGGGGGCTGAAAACTCCAAGTAGTTCACAGTAACAGCTTCTGCTGCTTCTCATGGTCTTTTTTATAAAAAAATATGCAAAAAGTGCGCATAACTGCACATCTGAACAACCAATTCAAATAGGGGCACATCCAGAAAGTCAAACATGATTGATCAGATATGCATGGGGGTGGGCTTGCTAGCAACAAAGCAGTGGAGCAGCCATTTTTGGAGCAGCAAAGCAAGAAAAAAATGTTTCAGCCAAGGATCATCTCTCATTTAGCAAAGCAAAAAAAGGGGGAGAAATGGAGGGGGCTTTTGGTTGAATAATAAGGCAGGTAATTCACTCATGACCAACATCTTTTCTTGTGGGCATGCTGTTCAAACTTCAAACTCGGACAGCTTTCTATGCCAGTGATCTTGCGAATGGATCATGGGGACAAATGAACACTTCTGCAATAGTGAAGTAATGCACTATTTTCCGCAATTAATTCTCCAGTCTAGATGAGCCCCAAGTCTCTTCCAGCAGGCCCATCCAGATGATTTTTAAATCATGAATTTTGAAGATTTTATTGACTGTTTTTAAAATGTGTTGGTTCTATAAGCTCTTTTAAATGTGTTATGTCTTTAATTTGTTGTTGTTTCCTGCCTTAATCATAGGGAGAGGTGGGTAAGATTTTTTAAACAAAATATGTATTGGTTCCATATGCTGTTTTAACTGTGTTATTTGTTTAATTTGTTGTTTTTCCCTGCCTTGATCCATAGGGAGAAATGAGTAAGAAATTGGAGGAGGAGGAGGAGGAGGAGGAGGAGGAGGAGGAGGAGGAGGAGGAGAAGGAGGAAGAGATTCACCACTGGTATAAAACTAAGCCCTCTCCTGTCTACTTGCCCTTCTAGAATCGAAGGAGACACTCTATCCTGCCAGTTAGCAAGGCTCTATAATGTTGGAGGACACTGTTCTACACCATAAATCTGCTGCATTTTTTCCCAAACATTGTCTGTAACAGCATTAGTTGCAGTGGATTGAGGAGTTCAGTGTAATCCTTCACATCCACAGTGAAGCTGCTCAGCCCTGGCTTGGGGGAAATCCTCACTGTGCAGCTTTCCCTAACATGGTATGTACTCTCCTGTTCAGCTCAGGCTTAAGGAAGTTGCTGTCCAAAACATCTGGAGGGTACCAAGTTGGGAAAAACAGATAGATTGGGTCATGGGTGAAGCCTGAAAGAATCTGGAGCTGGCCAATTATTACTGGACAGGGAACAATTCCATTGGTCGCACTGGGCTAATAACAGCTGGTTGAAAACACAAGTTGTATGCAAAATGCAGAAAAGATGCAGTCTAAAAATGCTAATTTCTTCTGGATTTTTGTTTTTCTCCTTAACTATCTGTTCATGGCTGTTTCCTGAAAAAAGTTCCACAAAGAATAGCATCCTAATGTTCTTCCATTCACCCATCCCATCCCAACTCAGCTCCATATGTTTAGATTACATTTAACTAGTTTGCATATAAGATTCTAGTGCCAGTGGATCATGGCCCATGAAGAGTGGCATCAACCCACCCTTTCAGGATAAGCCCTCCTCCCACAGGTCATCACTAGATATTAGTAATGAGTTCAACCAGCTTAATTAGCTAGAATATTTCTATTTATTCTTAATAAATTAGTTATATGGATTAGATCAAGGACATCCCCAACGTTTTCTGCTAATCACTGAACTATAAATGAAAATGTAAAATTATCCTTCTTCTAGAGAACCCTGTAAACCTGGGCTGCAGAGACTTTGGAAGTCCATAGGTTTTGGACTACAGCTCCCATAATCCCTTCCCATTGGCAATACTGGCTGGAGCTTATGAGAGTTGTAGCCTGAAACTCAGGAGAGCCAGAGTTTCCCACCAGTTTTACACAGCTACATTCACTGACTGACTATAAAGGTCAAATTCTCAACATGCAACCCTATGCCTTCACCAATATAACCCATACTGTTTCTAAGACCATTGTCATAAAATATGCAGAGTGCGGTCACTCTCTGCTCATCCGAACAGAGATACATGCAGCAAAATAGCATGAGCTTTTTGAGCAAAACAAGTACTCCTCTGGTGCAAAAGAAAAGGCCATGTCAAATTCCTTTATGGCTTTTATTGACAATAAACAAATAAGAATAAGATAGACAACAGAAAACATTCATCCATGTTTTCTGTGTGCTCCAAGGTTCCTCAGGAGCTAACAAAAAAAAAAAGACAAGGAGCTCCCTAAATGCAAGAGAGACACACACAGGCTAAAGACTTAAACTAGCTCCAAGAACCCCTCCCAGTTATATACTTTTCAAACATTCAACCTTTCTGAGAAACAAAAGAAAAACTGAACTCTCAGTTTCGTTTCTGACTCTCAACCCCCAAAGAACAAAATAACATCAAAAGACAGATTTATGGGCTTCTGATAGACAAGCTGGCGCCTTGTTGTGCTCTGGTGGAAAAATTACCCAAGGGAGGGAGATAAACTTCTAATTACAATACCTATTTTCCCTGACACCCCTCTATTTTTTTCATCCAGGCAAATAAATTTCACATTTCACATATCATACCCAGCTTGTTACAAAAAAGG
This sequence comes from Gambelia wislizenii, assembly GCA_030847615.1. Lineage (NCBI taxonomy): Eukaryota > Metazoa > Chordata > Lepidosauria > Squamata > Crotaphytidae > Gambelia > Gambelia wislizenii. The sequence continues at coordinate 34,686,789 of JAUMIR010000003.1, forward strand.
TCATGCTTAATTTGACCCAATGCTTTAGTAAACAAATCAGCTACATTTTCTTCACTGGGACAATATACCAAATCAATCAAACCATCTTGAACAGCTTCTCAACCATTCTGAAATTTTACAGCCACATGTTTCGTTCTGTTCTTTACACCTTGTGCTGTTGCCATTACTATACATGCTTGGGAATCTTCAAAAACTTTAATAGCTCCTGAAATTGGCATACCCAAATCACTGAAAATTTGTTTCAGATAAATCAGTTCACTCACCAGGCCTGACAGGACTGCAAATTCTGCCTCTGCCGAACTTAAAGCAATGGTGGATTGTTTTTTTGATCCCCAATGTATAGCAGTACCAGCCTAAAAAATTATCTTCCCTGTATCAGATCTTCTATTTGAGATTTCATTGGCAAAATTGGCATCAGCAAATGCTTCCAACTCATGACAACCTTGTGAACTGATCTTTACACCATAATTTATGCTTCCACATAAATATCGTAACACTCTTTTTAAACCTTGCCAATCATGTTGAGTTGGTTTTGACACCTTTCTGGATAAAACATTTACAGCATATTGAATATCTGGGCGTGACCATCTTGCAATATACAATAAACTTCCAATTACAGAATGAAAAAGTTCAGAATATTCAAACAGCCTAGTATCTGTGACATTTATGAAATCAGAACACATAGGAGTTCGTGCAGGCTTACACTGAGACATGTTACAAAAATCTAAAACCTTTTCAATTTTCTGAACTTGACTCATTTTAAAATCACCATTTTCAAACCTTTGGAAATCTACTCCCAAATAGTTTTTAATTTGACCAAGGTCCTTCAATTTGACTTTTAAACCCAATTCCTGTTTAAACCTTTGCACGTGAGCATCAGTTTGTGTAATTAAACATAGATCATCCACAAAAGCGAGGAGAATTTCATAATTCTGATTGACACCCCTTGTGTACAAACATAGATCAGCAATGCTGTTCTGAAAACCAACATTTTTCAGCTGTTCATCCAAACAAAGGTACCAACATCGGCCACTTTGTTTGAGACCATATAAGGCTTTGTCAAGCCTATAGACCTGGTCTGATCCCCCACTGTGAAACCCAGGGGCCTGTTCCATATATATACATTCATCCAATGGAGCATTCAAATATGCAGTCCCTACATCAAAGTGATTAACTTTGAGTTGGTGCAAATTTGCAATAGACAAAGCAATTTTAACACTTTGTACTTTAGCAGTGGGAGCAAAAACTTGGTCATAATTCTGATATTTTATCTGTGAATACCCCTTTGCAACCAAGTGTGCTTTGTACTTGACACTCCCATCCTGCAACTGTTTCCTTTTGTACACCCAACAACAACCCACAGCCTTTTCTCCTTGTGGCAATTCCACAATACGGAAAACATCATGACTTTTGATGGATTCCATTTCATTTTCCATTGCCTCCCGCCACTTCTGTTGTTCTTCTTCAGGCAACTTCAAAACATCAGTAAAACTGTCAGGTTCAAAAGTCACCTGGCAGACTTTTACATTCTGTGCTGTGAATCTTAGAGGAGGCACTCCCCTTGTCTCTCTGTTAGAGCGACGGGGAATAACAGGCTGGGCCTGATCATTGTCAGAATCTGCATTTGAATCACTCTCCACATCTCATGCTTGGAACCCTCCCCTCCCAAGTCTGGGGAAGTGTTAGTGCCTGACTCAGCAGTCTGTTGCTGCTGTTGTTCAGGCTGATTTTCACCTACAAATGAAGGCAAAATCGCATCTGAATTAGAATGAACAAAATTCCAATTTGATTGCTCTTCAAATTCAGCATTCCTGGAAATTAAAACTCTTCCATCTTTTAAGGAAAAACGCCAGGCCTTGGAAGATTGTTCGTAACCAACAAATCTGAGTCTCCTAGCCTTGGGCTCCCCCTTCTTCCTGATTGTCTTAGGGATATTTAACCATGCATAGGACCCAAAGGTCCTAATATGTTTCACAGATGGCTTCTTGCTTTAAAACATGAAGAAGGGTGTATTTGAGACCACAGAACTTGGCACACGGTTATTCAAATAAGCAGCTGTCAACATGGCCTCTCCCCAGTACTTCTGCTCAATGTTTGCATCAAACATCAGGCTATCTTTAATTGTTTGCAAAACGCCAATTTTTCTCTCAGATATGCCATTTTGACTGGCAGAAAAAGGAGCTGACAACCTATGGGAAATTCCTTTCTGTTTTAGCCAATTCTGGAACTCATTTGACATGAATTCCCCTCCCCTATCTGACTGGAGAGATGACAACTTCTGAAAGAAATGTCTCTCAACATAAGCCACCCAATTTTTGAAAGTCTGAAATGTCTCATCCTTACTCTTGAGTAAGAATACAAAGCAGAAACGACTGAAATCATCTACCAGGACCAGAATGTACTTGGCTCCTCCCAGGGATGGTGGATAGGGGGCAGACAGGCCCATATGAATCAGCTCAAGAATTCTTTTTTACTTTCTGTCACTATGCTTGGGAAAAGGATGGACCTTCGATTTAGATCTCTTACATATCTGACAATCTAGGAACTTTTGACAGACCTTCAAATTCAGCCCATCCACCATCTCAGGCAGAACCTTGAAACTAGCATGGCCAAATCTCCGATGCAACAAATGCACACAATTATCATGCATGGGAGAATTTGCCATCACAGTACCAGTTTGAGGCTCCTGCATACAATCATACATATAATACAGTTGGTCATAAAAAAAACCCTCAGCCACAATAGTACCATCCTTCAAAATAAAGCATTTGTTCCCTTTAAATTGTACTTCACAGCCCTCCTGTGTCAACTTGGCAACAGAAAGCAAACACATTTTTAAACCAGGAACATACTGAACATTTTTTACATCCATGTTCAAACATTGCACAAAACATGTACCTTTACCCAAACATTTTGACTTGGACCCATCAGCCAAACTCACACTTGAGGGGCCAGCCTTTTTAAAGTCCTTAAAAGGTTCTTTATTATTGGAAATGTGTTCATTACAGCCGCTATCGAGTTCCCATTGAGAAAAATCTCGCTTTTGTTCCTTTGCAGTTTGCAAAACAACTGCAGAAACAGTCATGCTAGAAGCAGGTTTCTTCGTCTTGGAATTCTTGCTTTTCTTTGCCTTGCATTCCTTGGAAAGGTGCCCCTCCTTCCCACAGTTCCAACAAGCCTTGGCTTTCACAACAAAGGCAGGAACTTCACCCTCACTGGAGTCTTTGGAGCCATCTACTGGACCATTTGTAGAATTGCGGGTCTTTGGATGTAAAGCTTTTTGTGCAGGGGAAGTCTTTCTCTCCAGCCATTTTGCTTCTTCTTCAAGCAAACGACCAGTAATAAAATTAATGGTCAAATTTGCTGTGGGCAGATTTTTGAAAGAAAATACTAGGGGATCGAATTTTTCTGACAAGCTACTGAGGGCCTTATCCTGTTCAGTAAACAGTATGGGCCTTATCCTGTTCAGTAAAATTCACATTGACCTCCTGCAACTGGTCAAAGTACTGGCGCAAAGTTGAAATGTGTGTTGCGACATCGCCATCTGGCTGCAGCTTTAGTCTATACAGCTTTCTTGTTGACATAAGCTGTGAACCAGTCCCAGCATGGACATAGACTTGCCGCAGTGCCTGCCAAATGTCCCTGGCCATGGCACAACCTCGCACATAAATCAACTGACTGTCCTCAATTGCCAAAATGAGGGACGCCCGTGCTCTTTCTTCCGCTTGAAGCTGTAATAAATTAGCCCCCTGGCCAGGGGGAGGCAGAATAGGGGCATGTATCAATTGTTGATGCAAATAAGCTTCCATCTTCACAGCCCACAAATGATAGTTCTTATCATTTAGCTTTTGGAAGGGAAACACTGCCACGCTCTGAGCCATTGTCCATAAACTCTCTAGCCCCTCTTCAACTGAATATCTGCTTCCCTAGCAAGGGTAGCTTACCAGCCGGGCATTCTAAATGGTTCCGTCTCAGCAGCTCTTCACAGCTCGTCACAGGCATTCTCACCTTCCAGATCCCCTCTGTGCTGGGCTTGTCAGCTCTTGCCAGGTGCAGACAAAAGCAAGCTCCAACAGCTTCAAAGAAAAAACTTCACACCAGAGGACAAGTTGCCCAGCTTGCTGCTTGTTAAAAGCCTCTCTCAACTTAGGCTCAAACAATCTGTGGCCATAAAAGCTTCACGGCTCATAAAATCCTGAGCCAGCCTTTCTGGGCCCATAACCTGTCATAAAATATGCAGAGTGCGGTCACTCTCTGCTCATCCGAACAGAGATACATGCAGCAAAATAGCATGAGCTTTTTGAGCAAAACAAGTACTCCTCTGGTGCAAAAGAAAAGGCCATGTCAAATTCCTTTATGGCTTTTATTGACAATAAACAAATAAGAATAAGATAGACAACAGAAAACATTCATCCATGTTTTCTGTGTGCTCCAAGGTTCCTCAGGAGCTAGCAAACAAACAAACAAAAAAGACAAGGAGCTTCCTAAATGCAAGAGAGACACACACAGGCTAAAGAGTTAAACTAGCTCCAAGAACCCCTCCCAGTTATATACTTTTCAAACATTCAACCTTTCTGAGAAACAAAAGAAAAACTGAACTCTCAGTTTCGTTTCTGACTCTCAACCCCCGAAGAACAAAATAACATCAAAAGACAGATTTATGGGCTTCTGATAGACAAGCTGGCGCCTTGTTGTGCTCTGGTGGAAAAATTACCCAAGGGAGGGAGATAAACTTCTAATTACAATATCTATTTTCCCTGACAACCATATCTCCCAAGCCACACAGATCATTGAATAACTCTTCATGTCCTTGATTACTTTGCATACATTGGCATGGAGCTCCCTGCCCCAAAATGATAGTCCATATCATAACCAATTCTAAAATACAGAAACACTGGAAAGTCAGAACAGAAATTGCTCACTGCATCATGCCAGCAATGATGTTTCTGGTGATGTTGTTTGGGCGGGTATAATGGATGCTTCATTACTTTTAGGCAACTTAGCATTATATGGCATACTTGACCAGTATTGTTTCCCTATTAGATCTGACCTTCTTTGCTTCCTGTTGCTTTTGCTTTATGCTTGGTTGTATATGCATTTCAATAAACATATCTGCTGATTTCTCCGTTCATGTCCCTGAGTGGTGATAGATCTAGACTGAGGTCCAGCCTCATAAAATGGCCATTAAGAGCAAGAAATATTCATATGCTGACCTACCTCTGGCTCTTTTGAGGAGAGGTTTAAACATATCCAGGACAAATGAGTAACAACCAGGACTTGAAACAGGAGAGCCATCAATGCTTACAGTTCTTTCTGTTAAGAAATATCATTTTCCTCCTGTACAAGCCTGACTGGTGACTGACTGAAAGACTGAAGTCCTTCTCAGTTCTGTCTGGCCTGGCCATAAGCCATAATGAGGTGGCAACCTCAGGCAGCTGATTTTGGGGTGATACTAGATGGGGCAAATATGGCATCATAAGGACGCCTAATGATCACGAAAGGGTGTGCATACCCCAAACCCATTGCTTTTTACTGACAGGCCAAGCCATCAATTGATCTCCCATGGGGCATTGCTGGCATTTGTACTCACGTGAATACAGCGTCAATGGGCAAACACCTCTGAGTGAGATCACAATAGCCAGGTAAGGAACACTCTTTTTATGAAACACACCCTCCCCAATTTACATGGGACTTCTAAAGTGTTTTTCTGTGCTTGTGTCTACATCTAAGGTGTTTATTTGGCTTTAATTTTTTAAATTTTTCACGCTCACGAGAATTGGCAAGATCTCAACCCCAGAAGTAAATGGAGCTCTGTTCATGCTCTGCTACTGCCAGGGAAGCCTCATTGACACTGCTGGAGGTAGGTCGGGGGGGGGGTCTTTTGACAGCATAAAAGTGTTTCAAAATTTGCAAGTAAAAGAACATTAATGGGGGAGGTGTCTGAAAGAGTCCTGAAAGAACAGTGACTACTTGGTTATTTAAGCTAATTATTGTTGTTGTTTTTACTATCAATGGGGAGAAGACACTTGGGGGAATCTTCTGTCTCTGGTGTCAAAATACAGTTGGCCCCCCATATCCACAGATTCTGCATTTATGGATTCCACCATCCACGGCTTGAAAATATTCTTCCCCCCCAAAAAAAATCTGAAAAGCAAACCTTGATTTTGCCGTTTGATATAATCCCATCTTGGGAGAAAGGTGGGATATAAATACAATAAATAAATAAATAAATAAATAAAAGGGACACAATTTTACTATGCCATTGTATATAATAGGACTTGAGCATCCACAGATTTTGGTATCCACAGGGGGTCCTGGAATGAAACCCCAGTGGATACCAAGGGCCCACTGTAATGCTTTCCTAGGTACTTGGTACATTAACTTAGAGGAGACGTTACCATTTTCTACTATGCCCGAGATGGGAAAATGTCTTGAGCTCGATCTGATCTGAAATGTAGTGGGGCCCATGGCTGCAATCGCTAGTGCCTTTTTTCAGTGGGTGAGCATTTTCTTCAGAACAACCTCCCAAAGTGATGCATAAGATTCTTTCATAGGCTGAAACCTAGGGGTCGTTTACACGGCAAAATAAATCCTCAAAGAATGCGACAAGAAGCCTGATAGTTCCCACACATTTCGAAGCAACAGCGCCCTTTTCAGAAGGAGGGGGTGCAAAAAACCCATAAGTTGCGCAGTATCAGCTTTTGCTAGTTTTCCATACTTTTTTGATTAAGTTCGCAAAAATGCACATAATTTGTCATGGGAACTAACCATCATGTAAACTGGCATCTACCTTTTCGAATTACTGTGAGCAGAGCTGAATCCTGATTGGTTGGAGTGACCATTGTGCTTTATCCGAATTGGATTGGAGGGATTGGAGAGAAGAAATTCACCCTCCTTCTGCTTGCAGCCCACTTTGGAAAATCTGCTCTGAGCCCTTCCTGTCTGTTTCAAAGGAAGGCTTTGGGGGTTGGGTATTTGATCGGGGACGAGCCCCTACTTCGCTGGTGTGTGTGTGTGTGTGTGCATTCGTGTGTGCGGGGAAACAGCCGATCGCATGTTCGTTCTTTTGTTTGTTTGTCCTTCCATTCACTTGCCTTTATTCAAGGCTTCGGAGGGAGGGAAACAAACAGGAATGAGGCAAGCCCTGCTTCTGTTGTGTGTGTTTGTGTGTGCATGCATGAAGGGAAGGGAAGGCGATCGCTCCACCATGCTTTTGCTTGTTCGTGCTTTCATTGACTCCTTTCTTTATAGAAGCCTTTCGGGGCTGGGGAAGACGGGGGAGTTGACAGATCGCTCTTTCGATCTCTTGTTTGTTTGTCCTTTTCCTTTCCTCTCATTATTTATGGTCTCCATAATCCCCTCCTTGCTCCCTTCCCGCCTCCTGCCTGGCTTTAATCATCTGGAGGTGATCCCCCCCCCACCTTTGCCTGTGTGAACTAAGGAAAACAGAAAGTGGCTGGATCTGGCTGCATCTTCCGAAAATGCCAGGAGTCATGTGATTTATGCACTCCTGATGCGAAAGAACGGTAATCCGGAATCTTGCAAACTTTTTCCTGTCGTGGAACCGCCCCCCTAGATTCCAGATAAAAACTGGATTTCTTTCTGTCTTAAGTAGGGATGAAAAGAATATTAGAAAAAATGGTGGAATTTTTTTTTCCTAAAGAGTCAGGAAACCCTGGCAAGAAGAATCCCAGACTGACAAGAATCTTTGCAGTTTGGGACAAAAAGTGCACAGAATTCAGAAGTGATGGAGTTGCACAGAAATCAGAATTTTATGTGCAGGGATATTATTTTCTGTGCAAATAAATAAATAAATAAAAATGCTAGTTCCTGCACAGAGAATGCCATAGTTGGGGACTTACTCTGTGCAAAATTCATGTGTGTTTTGGGGGCACCAAAACTCATCTTAATATCCTGCATCAGAGGTGTCGCTACACTCCATCTCCTACTCTAGCCCCTGAAACTCACCTTAAAAACCAATCAACAATCCCAAAAGACAGAGTTTTACAGGGCTGGTGAGCAGGGTGCTGCATAATGACATTATGAGAGGGCTGGTCATGTCCTGCTGCAGCACACACCTTGCCAACCCCACAGAACTCCTCCACTGAGGTTGGCTGACTGGCTTTTAATGTGAGTTTCAAGGGTTGGAGCAGGAGATGTAGCATCGCTACACCTCTGATGCAGGATCCTGGTTTCTCTGTGGCATCACTAAGGCTGGTAACACCCCTCTCCCCGATGGTATCACCTGGTATGGTTTGGCCTCTCTGCATCCCCCGTTGCCACCTGTGTGGCCTGTGTTCTATTGTAATGTTGCACCTGGTCCCTCCTGCATCTGTTGACATTTTAACAATTATTTCAGTTAACTTACAGTGTAAGCCTATGCATGTCTACTCAGGACTTCACTGTGGAGTTCATTAAAAAAAAAACTGAACCACAGTGTGTGCGTAAATACCCTTATTTTGCCATGATGTGACTTGCTAATATATACTTCCCTATGATGATACAGCATGTAAATTCTAAAACAACTACCTCTGCAAAGATTATGCCAAATTTTTCACTTTTGTTCTTTCAAATAAAATCTCCCTTTAACTGGGGAAACTGTGAATATATACAGTGAATTTATATTTTGAGTAGACCCACTGCTTAGACTAAATCTACTGAAATAGGTGAGGCTTAAGTTGCCACCTTAGGTCCTGTGCAAGAAAAAGGCAGGGGATGGGAGGGAGAGAAGGAGTCATGATTTACTTAAGTCCCATTGATTTGAATGGGTCTACTCCAAAAGTAAAACCAAGTCTGGATACAACCCAATATTTTTAGCACAAATGAAGCTTGTCTGAACCAATTAATGCAGACATACAATGATATTTTATTCTTTTTTTTAAAAAAAAACTTGTCCTACTGTTTTGCCACAAGGCTTTGAAAGCTGCAGCATTCCATAACCAGCCTTGTGTCAGACCAAGTAACCGAAAGGTATAAATAGCTTAAAAGCTTTCCACATGAAATACCTGACTTGTTCTGCAAGGCATCCAATGGGATAGAGACTCATTTGTATGTGTGTACATGGTTAGTTGGTTCTTCTAAGGCCTCTCTCACATTTGGAATTTACAGCACATTCTGAATTTGACGCTTAATGAGAAACATGTTGGAGCTGGCAAGCTTCTCCCGTTAAAGGAGTGAGGAAACTTCTCATCTCAGTCCCAGTGACAGAAGTGATGAGCTTGACAGAAAGCCAGAACCAGATGTTTTAACAGGGGGAGTTCTTTATCAAAAGTCAGAGAAGCAAAAAGGGAATAGTTGAAGCAAAACTTTTTTAAAATGTGATATATAGTTCATTCCTCCTACTGAAAAAGGGTTAAGGAGCAGGGCAAAGGCATCAAAGTGATGGGTCTTCACATCTCCTTTCTTTCCAGTTCTTTCCCATCAGTGAGCTACATATTTGGAGTGGCAGCGATATCACATAGTGAGCAGAAGGTAAAGAATAGTAATTAAAATTTGCATCCTTAGTTTTGATTAATCACTCCATCAAGAAACAGGTGACAACCATTGGATTTGTTTGTACAAAATGCATGTGGGTTGTTTTTTCTTCACAGAAAACTGCACAAATAATACTGTTTCCTGTGCAAACTCCCACTCCCAACTTTTCTGTGCAAAAAAAAAAATCATATTTCTGCCCGTGTGTATTTTTGTGCAAACGAATTTATGCAAATAAATAGCAGCTGAAAGTTGCACAGAAACCCTTAGATTCTTGCTCAGCAGGGAGAAAATTGCTGAAATTATTCATAAAGTTTTATATCCCTAAATGGTTGTATTAAAACATTCCTTCAGCACAATCACCTAGTCAAAACCTGTCGAAAGAGGCAGGGCATGGAGTCTTGTCCACCTCAGACATCCCTATGTTTTTCCCTCCCAGAGAAGGTTTTGAATACAGGAAAAGGTGCTACACAGAGACTATGCCAATTGGCATTATTTATGAAAAAGTTTCAGGAACATCAAGCAACATCTGAATTTAAAGGACCATGAAGCTTAATTCCATAGACCAAAATTGCCCAGGACTCTAAGGAGATGACACAGGCCCCCAACCGCTGTTACTAGCATCTACACCAAACTGAAATCATTGCTTTCTTTTCCTACCACAAGAACTGCTGACATTGAGGCCTTCTGCCTTCCCTCCTAAAGACACTATACGAAACAGGAACAGATTGTCCACTGATCTCATCAGACTGCGTTTGCTCTGTCTATGCTCATGTTTATTTCCTGGTGGAAGATGTAATGCTTATTCAATAACATATTTACAAGTATCACATTTTACCTACTTTTCCTTTAACTACGTATACCAACTCTCATCACACTCAGGCCAACCCAATTCAACAGTGCTAGCTGCAAGGCTGAACCTACCTCTGTCGTTCAGCTGAGCACAGCAGAGGAAAGTGGGATTGTGGAGAGGGGAACAGCCATAGAGGGATGGAGCTAATTTAGGCTGGATGACAATGCTTTGTCAGCCAGATGTAGTCAGGAGGTCTTCTATCCTTGCTTTGACATATTCTTCCTAGTTTCAAAGATGCTTTTTTTCCCCCATATAAATCCTCCTCTTCCCAATTTTCTCTTGCTGGGGACACAGCAGTATATATCACCAAAGAGTCCTTCCTTCTTAGGAAATAGCTTCCATCTTCATAGGATGGAACTGAATATGACCATCAGAAACATGTCTCTCAAATATAAGTTGCGCTGAATTTTCATAAGGTAAAGGTGGTGTGGTTAGTCTGATTGAAGCAGAAAAGCATCAGGCATGGGGTGGAAAACAGTGATGCTGCTGAACCTTTCCTCCATCCACACATACCCTCCAACTGTCCCATTAAATCCTCTGTCATCCCAGTTTTCCAGGTGTTTTTAAAGTATCCTAGTTTCTCTCTCCTTCCACTTTTGCCCCTTTGTCCGCAGCTTACTTCAATTGGTGCAAACTGAGTTCAAGGTCAAAAGGAGTTTGCATTCAATCAGTTCAGCAGTGGGGAAGATGAAGGATTAAAACCTTGCCTTTCCTTGTTGGCAAAAGCAAACTGCAGCAGCCTCTCTTAGCTCATTCATAACTTTTGCCACGTTGACCACATTCTGATGTTGTTTGGCCACTTGTGTCCTGGTTTTCATCTTTGAAATGGTGGAGGATATGTCCAGCCAGAAATAAGTCAGCCTAGGAGAAAAAAAAATGTTCTGGGGGGAAGGGTTGCAAAAAGACAAAAAATGGCAAGTGGAATAAGGGTGCAACAGCCACCCTGCTGTTTTCCCACATTAAATTGTTCCCTAGAGGGTTGAGACTGTTCAGTAGCAAAAATAACACCAGTCTCATTTGATCAGGTGCACCACCCTTCATGCTGTGTTTCATTTAAGCTGCATAACACAGTGGCTTTCTGTCTAGCTCTCTCTATGGTTCAGATGCAGTAAGAGCTGCATAACAGAAGACAGGCTCCCAGTGTTATTCAAGTCAAAGAAAGGGACAAGCAGCCAATTGAAGTCTGCTTATGGTCCATTGAATATAATGGGGCATAGAAACATACTTTTCTTTTTTTGGATCATACTGTCTCTGGTCATGCTTACCAAAGCAATCTATAATCACTACTACAGAACTATAATCCATGTGAAGGTAAATCAGAAACACAAACAAGCCCGATAGTTCTATGTGCTGCCTCTGAATAGTGTACATGGGCAGTGCAGGAACAAGAAGAGATTTAAACCCAGTTCAGAGCCACCTTATCCTACTCTTTTAATTAATGGAACATGATAACGTAACACAAGTTCATCAACTAAATACCGGGGTCCTCCTTGTTAATGGAGCTGTGAATCCATTCTTTTACTCCACATTTAAAAGCACTATCCAAGATGCCGAACCCCATTGCCAAAATAGGTTGAGTACCTTGGATATTTCCTTTAAAATTCAAACTAAAACCCAGGGCAGATGCACCAATAGAACCCACAAGGGAACCACTAGCCACCAATGACTAATCATATGAACACATCCCACTCTGCATTTTGTTGGGGAGTTTAGCTCAACTATGTGCCGCCACGTACAAAGTGCAAAATGTGTAAGTCTTTCGTCAAATGCATTGGAACTGTATCTGTGTGTATATGCATTTCTTGAGAAGCTTAGAAGCTGGGACTCCAGTCTTTTCCCATTTACTATTTTGGGAGCATTTTAAAGGGAAATGTGCACATGGTAAGCATGCATGTCCTTCACAAATGATAAGAGGACTGTCTTTTTTAAAAAACTTGGATATACTGTACATTCTTGTTTAATTTTACTACCATCCTTCAAAACAAAATTCCAAAGTTTTGTGAATCTGTACCCTAACAGAAAAGGCAAAGTGAGACTTCGGCATCCACAAATTAAAGCAGTAAAGCAGAATACATGGGTCAACATCTGATGTTCTGCATTACTTTCCAGCTCCCAGTCTCAGAAGTGATAACACAGAGACAAAGCCAGAAGGCACATCTGGTTTACTGGGGAGAATTCTCCCCACCTCCCCTGAAGTTAGAAAAGCAAAATAGCATGCAGCTACAAGGCTAAAGCTATTGTAAATATCTTTTTTATCCATTTTCTGGTTTCAGTGGTGGAACTCATCTCATGAGCTCTCTACTGGTAACAGTATGTGTTGTGTGTGTTCCTGGCACCAGAACCTGAGGAAATTGTGTAGAATAATAACCCTGATGAGCTTTCCTGCTGAGTTCCTAGCATTCTCAGGAAATTTAGGGTAATGTACTCCCTCCCAATTTAAAATTACCCAGCCTTCACTATCTGCACCAGACTCTGCCAGGGAGCTGTGCTGGCATCAGCCCACAAGCAAGGTTTAAACAGTAGAAGGAGAACCATTGCCACAGAACTGCCCCATGATACCTCTCCTACTTAAACGAGATAGATTTTTTTCATGCTCCAGCTGGCAATGAATTTCACACAGCAGGAATAGGAAAAATTCTGAACTACAGCCAGTGTAGATGAGCCAGAAAACTGTTTTATGAAATGTGTTCATGTGTAAACCAACATAGGAGTGATCCTCCCGTGGCTGCAAATAGCAACAAAAGGTTCAGGTGGTGGTGGTGCAGTCAGGAATAAAACCCATTTGTTTTATTAGTCTTATTATCATTGTCAATTCATTAGGTACATGTTTCTTTTTTTAAAAAAGAAGGCCCATACACCAATTAAAATATACAAAAGTTTAAAAAATAAAGAATATGGCTGGAATCTTGTTGGTGTCATACTTATATAAGTCTTGTCTATATCGGGGGGGGGGAATACAAACACATCCAAAAAAGCAGGCATTTGCAATGCTGTGACCTGTCTTCACAGTTAAAAGAGCCCCCCAAACTCCATATGACCCCCTAGCCAAGATGGTGGCCACAAGTGATTTACTCACGATTTTAAATCTGCTGCCACCAATATATATTTAAAAAAAAAAAACAGTTTCCCATGGTGTGCACAAGTGATAATTCATATTTACTAAATACAAAGAAAAAAAGAGAGTATAAGACTCTGTGTTATCAATTTACCAGACGCTCACTTAGCCAAAAATTTAATATGGCAGCCACAGCCAATTTCCCTGTTTGCTAGCCCCACTCCCATTATTGCCCAGACAATCAGATTATGCTGTGTGTTCATATCTGTGGAAATGCAAGTGTTCAAATGATTGCACAGTTGGATGTTATACGGAGATTTTTTTAAAATCTGGACAAAGCCCCGGACATGATGCAGACAGACTTTGGCTTCCCCCCTTCTGAATGACAAGCATTTATGCACATGTCCGTATGAATGGATCGCCATACACTCACATCTCATTTGTATTACAGTTGTCCCTTCACATTCGCTGGGGTTTGGTTCCAGGACCCCCCGTGAATACCCAAATCCGTGAATACTCAAGTCCCATTATATGCAATGGCATAGCAAAATGGTGTCCCTTATATAAGATGGCAAAATCAAGGTTTGCTATTAGGATTATTATTTTTCTAAGAATATTTTCAAGCCGTGAATACTCAAATCCGTGAATGTCAAATCCGTGAATGTGGAGGGACAACTGTATTTTGACCATACAGACAAGCCCATAATTTACCTTACACATCTGGTTGCACTTTTGGGGCCATTGGGCAATGGATGTATTCAGTTAATGGTAAGCAGAGTTCCACAAGTGCACTGCCTCTGAGTGTGGTGGAGTCTCCTTCTTTGGAGGTTTTTAAACAGAGGTTGGATGGCCATCTGTCAGGAGTGCTTTGACTGTGTATTCCTGCAGGGCAGAGGGTTGGACTAGAAGGCCCTTGTGGTCTTTTCCAACTCTATGATTCTACGATTCTAAGTGTAGCCATTTCACATGGGCCTAAATCCTATTTTAATCCCAACTCAAGTAGAGCCATGGAATCAATTCAGTTTACCTAAGTGTTGACTCATCCATCAACAATTCATTGAATGGAGCTACTCTAGTTGGAACTAACCAAAGGGACTCCAGTCCATTATCAGTGTCACTTGATGCTGTGGGATATCAGAAACAACCACTGTGCATTCCATATTGCACAGTGGGGCAATAAGAAGGCACAAAACTGGTTGTACAATGTCAGTATTCAACAGAAGGGTGCTGTAGTACAACCACTGTGTAACTATGTGAGTATAGACTTACGTGTTGAAATGTAGGCTCTCGGCCTATGTCTAAGACTTAATTTCCCCTCAGGAACAGCAAATCATAGGCATAAGCATGAACATAAGATCAATACTTTTAATAATCAACCTTTCATAACCGGCCAAATATCTGGGATGAGATAACTCATAGGCCAGAATTCTGTTAGGGACATCTGGACATGTAAGTTTCCCTTATGAATGCAGAGGTATTTTTTCAGGTGTTATCAAAGGTTGGTATTTATTATTATTTGATTTGGTTTAAGTATTTATACCCCGCTCTTCAGCCTGCTCTTACAACTTGTTAAGCAATAGCACCTACACATCTGCACTGCCTTTATAGCATGCTAGGCACTCTCCAGGCAGTTTCTAATGTGTATTAGCTAATTGCCCCCACAAGCCAGGTACTCATTTTACTGACCTACAAAAGGATGGAAGGCTGAGTGAACCTTGGAGCCCTTGGGATTGAACTTGCAACATTGTGGCTTGCAGTACCAGCATTTAACTACTGCACCACCAGGTTGGTATTCCCTTATTTATTTTATTTATTTTATTATCTACATTTCTGTACTGCATATCAGTACCAAAGCTCTCCCTTCTTCCCTGCACAGTGCCCAAAGCTCCCCACAACTACCTAGTGATAAGCCTCTGACACTGCCCCACACAGCTATTCCATGTTTAGCTGGAATCCCACAGGCTCAGAGAAGCATCTGGCTACATACCCCACAGCCAAATGCAAAATGATGACATCAATGATGAGATCTGCCAGGGTCCTGCAGGGGTCTCATGAGGAGAGGGTATATGGCACAGCGTAGTATAGATAGCATGCGGGAATTTATGCTACACTGAGGGGATGTAGGTTTGAGGTCTTAATTGGGCACCAGGAAAATTATGATTGTGGGACCGAAGCAGACCTTGTACGAAAGAGCATTCCACAGATAGGGAGCCTTCATCACAATAACATTCCTCCTTTTTTTCCCCTCACAGGATCTCTCAAAGGAGTTCCTTAAAGGAAGACCTTAGATGTTAATCTCAGGGCAAAGGCAGATTCATGACAAGAGAGATGCTCCATCAATAGAAGGATCCCAAACTATGCCAAAACAAGTACTTTGTAAAAAAAAAAAAAAAAAGCAGCAGCATTTTGTAATCTTTTTTGTGTTCACAAAATAGTGGCTTATAGAACTTATAGTCAGGATGCTTCAGAGCTTTTCATTGACAATAAAAAAAAATATTCCTTGGCTCAAAGCAAAAGAAGGGTGGTGATATTTATTTATTTATTTATTTATTTATTGCAGTTATGGAATTGTTCTGAAAGATTTTAGTATTTGTCTCAATTTACTACCTTTGTAAAATTGAAAAGCATTTGTGGACCAGTTTTGCTCCCTCATTTCTATCAGACATAGTCAGACATGATACAAAAGACCACAGTGTGTTTTACATCCATCCCTTGGTATGTGTTAAGATCTATCCACTTAGTTTACAAGCAAAGCCATGGTTTTACTACTGTCACCAGAAGGCTAATTCACACTTCAGAAGAACAAGCTGCATTCTTATCCTGCCTCATAAATCTCCAAAATTATCTATGATGTATGGAAGTACAGTTGTCCCTTCACATTTGCTGGGGTTTGGTTCCAGCACCCCCCGTGAATACGCAAATCCGTGAATACTCAAGTCCCCATTATATGCAATGGCATAGCAAAATGTTGTTCCTTATATAAGATGGCAAAATCAATGTGTGCTTTTTGGATTATTATTTTTTTAAGAATATTTTCAAGCCGTGAATACTTAAAACTGTGAATGCCAAATCCGTGAATGTGGAAGAACAACTGTACTTACTTTCAAGGGGACACAATTGAGCTTGTCATATTTGAACTTAGAAAAGTTAGATACTGATTCACATGCTCTTTCCATGAATAAATTGCCCATGACAGGATTGGGGTACTAACATCACCATTCCTCCCCACTTCCAATACCCTCTCAACATATTCTGTACCTCTTACTGCTTTTTATTCCACCCAGATTTGTTAGGTCAGGGGATCTATTTTCCAAGATTTCTCTGCTCCCAAATGTTCTTTCCATTTCTGCTCATCTTTATCCCCCTCTCATATTTAGTTTCATCACAATGCCTCCTCCTATTCACTGAAACAGCATTCCATACACAGAATGCTATGAAGAGAACTTGGTTGACCATATACTTGAGGCACTAAATCTCAAGCTAATTGTGTGTGGCTCTGGATAAACACAGAAGTCCCTGGAAGCCGGGGAGAGGAACAGAACTTCCAAGGCATTAGCAAGCACATCCTAGGTAGTACCCCTGCCAGGCAACGAGAAGAAAGCATGAGATGACTATGAGAATAGCTAAAATGTGTGATTATGTTAAAAATATCAAGAATGAAGAGTCTGCAAAGTGAGTAGACAAGGCATTAACCTGAGAGATGGGTTCAAAAATCTCTTTAAACAGGGCTTTTATGACATATTCTAAGAATGGTGTTTCTACTCCTGATGCTGGTTCTGTTTTAAATTCTAATTATATATTTGTTTTGGGTGTTGTAAACAATCTTGGATCATTATTTTTAAAGAGAAAAGGAACACAGAAATCTAAACTGCACAAATTGATTAAAATGTAAAATAAACAATATTATCTTTTTTTTTAAAAAAATGGAAACTGCTCAAATTCTTGAAGGAGCATAAAAGTATTTTCAGACATTTTTTCATATAAAATGTAAATAACAGAGGAAAAGTTGCAAAAAGAAGGCTCATTACTTATCCACTGAAAAAAAATTAATTCTACCACATGTGTGTATAAATCAACAATCTGTCTCTGATTAGGGCAATTCCTGAGTGAATTCGGAGGACCACTGGTCATATGGAAGATACTGAATGGTAATTCGAAGCTCATGGGGGAAATGGTAATCTTTAGCAAGTTCTTTTAACCACCATAGCCTAAAAACCTAGGGAAGTGGTAATGTGAATCACTGTCTTCCCTGACGCTTGATCATAAATGGGAAGAATTCTTCCCAACCAAAAATAAATAAGACAGAAAAAGAGATCAAATTCTCATGATACTAAGGACTTTCTCAGACGCAGCCTCTAAATGTTCTTTTGCCGGCATAAAAAAAAGCATTTTTATGCCAGCAAAAGAACATTCCCTCGCACTTACTTTGTAGTCCCAGCAAAAGCTCCTAGCAATAAAGAGGAAGTGAACAGAGCCCCTTTCACTTCCTGTGTTTGAAATCTTGTGCAATTTTATTGCGTGGGAAATAAAAACTTAAAAACAAAAATAAACATATAGAAGTTACATTAAGCACCCAAACACACTGTAAAAGTCCCAAGTAACCCAGGGAGGTTCATAAAAAGAGCAAAATGTAACTGGATGTCCTGATCTCACCTGGAAGTGTTCACACTGGAGCGGCTATTGTCAGGGTAAGTACGTGATTTAAATGGCTTGAGGTATCACATGCCGACAATGCCGGCAAAAAAACAGCAGGGGGATCTATTGACAGCTTAAGCTGTCAATTAAAAAGTACATGATTTTGCCTCTTTATAACCGCAAAAGGGCAATGTCGTCTGATCTGTGTGCCCTTTCACGGTTATGTGGCATCCTTATGACGTCGTATTTTCCTCATCTGATAAAGTCCTAAGAGACCATTACATCTCTGATGGAAATTATCCAATATTCATCACTGCTTTATCTAACACTGTCAGAAGTACCCAGAGTTGACCAAGAGAATAATTAACCATGGTTAATGATCATCCATTTTCAACTGCTCTGGAGGATGAGTGACTGTATCTTTGGGTTCTTGGACATTCCTCACATTGCTCATTAGTCTCATTCGGCCTTGAGAGAGAAGGTGTCACCAAAAAGGCTGTCAAACACACTATGCAATATGAATGAAAAATAATGCCCCTCAGTGTGAGCTTTCTATATGTTACATAGCCTATACTTTAAGTCGGGTCATCCGAAACATTCCTCCAACTCTGCTGAAATCCATCCAACTAGTAACACACAACATGCTAGCACATATAAGCTTAATTTTATTTATATAGTTACAGCAAAAAATAATAAATACATTTGAACTGAACTCATTGAATTTCTATGCTGCTGTGGCTTTTACTTCTTTTCTTTTTAAAAAAAAGAAAAAGAAAGAAAGCCTGTTAAGCTTAGAAATAAGTGTTTGTGATGTTAATATAAAAATATGTTTACCGGTGACAGAGTATAGAGAAGCTACTTCTTTAGGCTACACCCCATCCAAATCTCCTCTGACAGCAAAGTCAGACTCTGCTCCTATGGAGTCAGCCTATTCCCCAATTGTTCCTTGAACCCATGAACCTCTAACCTTGTCAGATAAGACAGAAAAAATCCACACTCCCACCCAGCAACTGTGAAATTTGGTAAAATCCCTTTTCCCCCACCCACCTGTCAACTCCAAACAGTCTCAGCAAGTGAATGAACCAACCAAGAATTCTACAAGATTTCCAGGTAGGTAGATATGAAGACCAAAATAGCCTGTGCCTTCATTCACATTAGTCCCTTCCTTGTATTTCAGGCACAAATGACAGGATTCTTACCGGTTATTGTCACCCCATCCTCAAGCTCTGAGTTCTTTGTCCAAAAGAAAGCAATTTGGTGGTGTGGTTAGGCCACACACATTGAGTTGTAACTGGCCATACTGACCACAAGCTAGCCTTGTACTTTTTTTTCCCTCTGCACCTGGCACAAAGAGGTGCCAACCCTATCTGGCTTCCACTCCTACGAGTAAGATACAAAGAGGCATTTGGAGTCTTGCAAGACTATGAACTTTATTGGACGGGGCTGTAATCGCACAATTACGATGAGAAATTAGCAGGAATGGGTTCCCCCATTGCAAAATATCATCCTGCACCCATGGTCAGTCTGTGCTCCAGCCGCAAATGAGGCATCGTTTTTTATTCATGGATTAACCCATGAATAGATCTTCAATACCTCTTTTTCCACAGTATTGAAGGTGTGCAAAACCACATCCCATTGTAATCTTGCTATTACAGTGTGAATGGGAGGTCCTCTTTCCCGCATCCTCATTGCCTTTTAAGAAAACTTCTGGATGACAACATGAAGATGATTGACAGGATGCTCTTTTTATTAACTTTCCCATTTTGCTGGCAAGTTTTTACGTACGTTTCAGTGCTTATGTGCTTTTTCATTTGTTTTTTAAAGTGTTTTCAGTGTTTTTACATGGACTCGCATCTTCTCACGAGAACCGCCAATATCTCACATCTCAGCTAACATGGAAGTAAATGGATATTACAGTTTTATTAGAAGGCAATGTGAAAACAAGTGCTACTGTAGCAGGACCTTTAATCCCATTCCTAAAACACTAGTGATGGATGTTTGATATTTTCAGTTGCCACAATGTTTCCACTTTCCTCAATCTTGCAAATACAGCATTTTTAGACACTAGTCTGATAATATCCTATGTTGCAAAAATGGAACACAAATCCAAAGGAGGGTAAAAAGGGGAAATCTCAGAAAAATATTTTGATAATTTTGTGGATATGGGCAGATTTCATCCTTGGCTGGTTATCCAAGTAAATTAATTTTATTTTCAAAGAAGTGGACAACTCTGAATCTACAATAATCTCTTCTTGTTATCCTGCATGGAAGAGAAAGTTAGCCACTGGTCTTTCCTACCTTAACGAACTAGAAATAGCTCTGTATTGCAAAAGAGGGGGAGCTTCACAGCTGATAGAAATGAGAACTCCCACCTCAAACATGGGCAGCTCTTTCTTAGTATTTGAAGTAAGGTTGTAATTTTTCTCAGGCATTGGACCCAACCATGCAGTCCCCTGGTTTCCTGCTTCAGCATAGTGGCTGAACCATAAACAAAACTGTAAAATGTAAGCAGTAATCACTGTATAAATGTCCCTTTAGATACACATAATTGTTCCAGTGCCACATTTTCATGATATGCTGTAGGAAGTTCACACATGTGGATTTGTCCAGTACCGGCAGTATATCAGCCAGCATTACGTGCAGAAGTAAATTTAATATCAGGATGATGATATACACATAATGGCTAATAGCTGTGCACTGGAAAAGTCCTCCCATTTCTAAGTGCCCTGAGCATGTGCATTTAGAACCCCTATTTATGTCAGACATATCGGTGCACATTACCGTACTTTGCCTGGAATATGCTGAAACTGCCATAATCTATTATATTTATGTGCCATATAGTGTTCGGCAGTAGAATAAAATGTATTAGGAACCCCTAGTATGCGAATGTTAACTTAGCAATAGATTTTTATGAAGAAATGTATATGTTATGTTTAAATTACATGCTACTACGTAAGTGTAACATGCTCAGTAGAAAACCTTCTTCTTAATTTATCCTTTGTCTCCCTGTTATTGAAGAGAGCTTGTTACTAACAGGTACAGAAGAGTTGTAAAGATGATGTGAGTAATATTTTTATTTTTTGCTTAGAGCAAATACAATTTGAGCATATTTTAAAGTCTTGCCATATGACAGCCTACTGTGCACATCAGTTTAGTTGATATAACCCAACAGCATACACCAGAACAGCCATCACTTATGGCTGATACATATCTCCATTTACACTGACATACAATTATGTTCCAGCTAGTCAGACAGAATTCAAGACAAAAAGTGCTCGAATTCAAAAAATATCCTACCAGGGCAAAAAAATGTCAGTGTTGTCTGCTCCAGTTCAAGACTTGATTGGGGATCCCAAAAAGATTTATATTCTGGCAGAAATATTAAGCTTCCTTCATGCATTAATGTACATACATACATACATGTATGTGTGTGTATTAGTGGTACACACTTATATGAATTTATGCTTGAGATGCTAGGAAATGGATCCTCATTTTAAAATATGATGTAAAAATAGACTGGGCTGGAAATTATTTTTTAAAAAAAGTATTTAAGATTTATAACTCACTTATTTGTAAGATGAACATCTTCAACAAGACATGAAACAGCCACAGCTGATGAGGAAATCTCTCAGATCTCATTCCTGTAGAATTTTCTTTTAGTACTTCAAGATCAGAGCTTGTTCTACCATTAGATAAAGTGTAGTAAGTACCTCAGGCAGCCAGAGTGAGGCAGCAGAGACATCTTCCTGTCTATTCTTCCTGAACTCCCAGTTCTTTCCTTCTGTCAGAGGATAGGCTTATGGATGCCGCACAACCTGCCCTCAACTAGCCTGCTGGCTAAGGTGTGTTGGAAGATGTGAGTCCATTGCCCAGTATAATAGTTGACTACCAATCCATTCAGATTCTCTATATAGTGGGAGAGGAGCTCCATCTTGCCTCCAGGCAGCATTTCTTCGGCTATGCCTGTACAGCTCTATATGTATGGTTGCAACCTTTATGAACATAATCTGTCTAATATCAAGCCTCATTTGGGCCCAGACCTGAAAGAAATGAGAAGAAGCTGTAGTCAGAGCCTATGACACTACTACAGTCTGTTGCTATGGCCTACTAGAGAGCCAATCTACCCTCCCTGAGGAAGAGCTCAGTCTTATTGTATCTACAGACTCACCACTATAGCTACAGGCTCTTTGTTATCCCCCAAAGCTTCACAAATAAACAATAAGACGATGCCAAAACACAGAGCTGAAAAATACAGCATGCAGCTCTACTTGGCAGTACAGACCTACTTGGCAGGAGAATGGAAATAACATGCCCTCGAGAACTGGTTCCTGTGAGTCTCTGGGAAGAGGTAAGGCTTTAGAACCGCATATAAAGTTTCTGTGTGACAGCCCCACACTTGCTAGTTTAATAGCTCCTTAAGGATAGCTCTGCATGCCCACCCCTTGCTGGACAGTCTCCCTACTGCTCTGGGCTTCTGCTGTTATTTCAGTTTCGCTGGACAGCTCTCTTACTAATCCAGGGGCCCTTTCACACTACTACACAATTATGCAGAATTCTGTTCAGAACATATGCATGCATAAGTCATGCTACACATGTAGGGCCAGAAAGTCACAATGGACATATTCTGTTGATATTGGTAGAAGCAGAATAGAACAAACAGCATGTACCTCTGTACCTTGTATTTGCAAGTTGTGCATTGTGCATTACATGGTATGATTGTGCATTCTATGCTTTGCATTACAGTTATGCATCATGTATTGTGCACTGTGTAATGCCACCTAGCCATTGACGTGTGTTGCAGAACTTAGCTATTCTGCATGGGAGTTGCATAGCACTCATGTAGGACTTTTTCAGATGTTTAAAAAGCAATGCAAGCAGACTCGTCAGCTTGCGAGGCTGCTGAGCTGCAAAGTGTCAGTTTCGGATGACGCTGCCCTCTGATGGTACTGTTGCGGTACCACGGGGAGAGTTGAGCGTCATATTTGCTTGATTTTTACTCACAAAAGTTGATCGTGAGTAAAAATCAAGCAAATATGACGCTCAACTCTTCCCGCGGTGCCACAACAGTACCGCCAGAGGGCAGCATCATCCGAAACTGACACTTTGCAGCGCAGCAGCCTCGCAAGCTGATGAGTCTGCTTGCGTTGCTTTTTAAATGTCCGAAAAAGTCCGTAGTGTATCTCTGCATGTGGATATTTACGCTACATTGATGAGATGTTGGAGCCTATGAGTGCTATATTCCACATTAAATGCCATGGCTCCATACTATGGAATCCCATGGTTTGTAATTTGGTGGGGCACTAAGAGGAGGTCTCTGGCAGTTAATTCTGAGTGCCTCTCCCTAAACTACAAATCCCAGAATTCTATAGGATGTTGCCATTGCAGTTAAAGTGGAACCATAGTGCTATAACTGTGTAGTGTAAAAGAGACCCAGGCTTCCTTGCTCTCCCTGGCTGGATTCTGCCATGCCATTCCTGCCTGAAAATGGGACATAGAAACATATTTTCATGAGAAGATGACCTGTATCAACTATTTATTTTAGTTTATTTAAAACATTTGCATCCCACTTTGCAGAATAAAAACCATAGAATTGTAGAATATAGAGTTGTAGTTTGAACCCATTGCTCTGTGTCATGGGACTTTTTTGGACATAAACTTACTGCACAAGAAGGCTCGTAACAGGTGCTACGCTGCTGCACAGCAGGGGGCCTATTTCGTATGACATCTAATTCAACCCCCTGCCATGCAGGAATACCCAATCAAAGCATTCCCAACAGATGGCCATCCAGCCTCTGTTTAAAAACCTCCAAAGAAGGAGACTCTGAGGCAGTGCATTCCAATGCCAAACAGCTATTACTGGCAGGAAGTTCCTCCTAATGTTTAGGTGGAATCTCTTTTCCTATACTTTGACTCCATTGCTCCATGTCCTAGCAGAAGACAAGCTTGTTCCATCCTCAGTATGACATCCCTTCAAATATTTAAACATGGCTATCATATCACCTCTTAACCTTCTCTTCTCCAAGCTGAACATACCCAACTCCCTAAGTTGCTCCTCATAGGACATGGCTTCCAGACCTCCCATCATTTTGGTCACCCTTTTTAGGACATGTTCCAGACGAGCCAATAACTAAAGCAGCCAACAATAGTTTTTAAAAAATCACTTAATATATATGCAACAACAAATGAAATAAAACAGTAGAAGACCCAGCCACAATATAGTCAACAGCAAGTAGTAACCAAGAAAACAGATCAGCATTAATATGCCGTCACTTGGTAGAATGATCAAGACTTACCTAGCACCTAAAATGAAATCAAGTGCCAGATATCAGCATTCTACAGCTGAAGCATCATCATCAAAACTGTGGTTGTTGTGTGCCTTGAAGTCATTTCTCACTTACGGTGTCCCTAAGGCAAATTTATCACAGAGTTTTATTGGTGAGATTTGTTCAGAAAGGGTTTGGCATTGCATTCAGCTGAGAGAGTGTGACTAGCCCAAGGTCACCCAGTAGATTTCCATGGCTGAGCAGGGATTCAAACCCTGGTCTCCCAGGGTCCTACTCCAAGACTCAAATTACTATACCATATTGGCTAAAACCACCAAAATTACCCTATATCTAGTTACTACTGTCTAACATCCAAAAGCAGGGGCACTAGGAGCTGGAACTGAGGGGACCTCATTTCAGTTAATGCCAGTCTCGATTTATCATAGAATCATAGAGTTGGAAGAGACTTCAAGGGCCATCCAGTCCAACCCCCTGCCATGCAGGAATACACAATCAAATCATTCCCGACAGATGGCCATACAGCCTCTGTTTAAAAACCTCCAAAGAAGGAGACTCCACCACACTCTGAGGCAGTGTATTCCACTGTCGAACAGCTCTTCCATCAGGAAGTTCTCCCTAATATTTAGGTGGAATCTCTTTTCCTGTAGTTTGAACCCATTGCTCTGTGTCATGGGACTTTTTTGGACATAAACTTACTGCACAAGAAGGCTCGTAACAGGTGCTACGCTGCTGCACAGCAGGGGGCCTATTTCGTATGACACCCTCCCCCTGCCAAAATCAGCTGTGTCAGTTCCAACACGGGCAACTTCTGTGGCACGGCTGCCTCCAGTCTCTCACAGAACTGACACAGCTGATTTTGGCAGGGGGACGGCATCATACCAAACAGGCCCCTTGCTGCGCAGCAGCGACGCGCCTGTTACAAGCCTTCTTGTGTGGTAAGTTCACGTCCGAAAAAGTCCTTAGTCTCTGGAGCAGCAGAAAACAAGCCTGCTCCATGCTCAGTATGACATCCCTTCAAATATTTAAACATGGCTATTATGTCCCCTCTCAACCTTCTCTTCTCCAGATTAAAAAAGCCCAGCTCCCTAAGCCATTCCTCATAGGGCATGGCTTCCAAACCTCCCACCATCCTGGTCACCCTCCTCTAGCTTGTCAATATCCTTCCTAAATTGTAGTGCCCAGAACTGGACAAAGTATTCCAGGTGAGGTCTGACCAAAGCAGAATCCAGTGTCACTATGACTTCCTTTGATCTAGACACTATGCTCCTATTAATGAAGCCTAGAATTGCATTGGCTTTTTTAGCTGCTGCATCACACTGCTGACTCATGTTCAGCTTGTGGTCCACTAAGACTCCTAGATCCTTTTCTCATGTACTGCCCTCAAGCCATGTATCACCCATCTATCTGTGCATTTCATTTTTACTTCCCAAGTGTAATATCCCACATTTCTTCCTGTTGAAATTCATTTTGTTAGTTTTAGCCTAGCTTTTCAATCTGTTCAGGTCATTTTGGATTCTGATCCAGTCCTCTGGGGTATTAGTTTCCCCTCCTAATTTGGTGTCATCTACCCTCTATTCCCTCATCCAAGTCACTGATAAAGATGTTGAATAGCACTGGGCCCAGGACAGAACCCTGTGGCAACCCATTGCTCACTTCTCTCCAGGATGAAGAAGAGTCATTGGTGACTACCCTTTGGGTTCGGTCAGTCAACCAATTACAAATACACCTAACAGTTGTATTGTCTAGCCCACAGGTTACTAACTTTTTTGCAAGAATATCATGGGGGACCTTGTCAAAAGCCTTACTGAAATCAAGATACACTATGTCCACTGTGTTCCCTTCATCTATCAAGTTTGTATCTCTATCAAAGAAAGAGATGAGATTAGTCTGGCATGACTTGTTTCTCTGAAACCCATGTTG
Source organism: Gambelia wislizenii (assembly GCA_030847615.1). NCBI lineage: Eukaryota > Metazoa > Chordata > Lepidosauria > Squamata > Crotaphytidae > Gambelia > Gambelia wislizenii. The sequence goes on from JAUMIR010000003.1 coordinate 34,713,007, forward strand.
ACTTTTTGTGATTATGGCATTGCCTTCTAAATGTTCACAGACTCTCTGTTTAATGATCTGCTCTAGAATCTTCCCTGGTATTGATGTCAGACTAACTGGACGATAATTGTTGGGATCCTCTTTTTTCCCCTTTTTGAAGATGGGGGCAATGTTTGCCCTCCTCCAGTCTGCTGGGACTTCTCCTGTTCTCCAGGAATTCTCAAAGATTATTGACAGTGGTTCTGAGATTACTTCTGCCAGTTCTTTTAATACCCTTGGATGAAGTTCATCTGGCTCTGGAGACTTGAACTCATTTATACTGGCCAGGTATTCCTGAACTACCTCTTTACCAATTCTGTGCTGTATTTCCCCTACTGCATCATCTGCTCCATCTTCTCCAGGTTGAGCACTGTTCCCCCTTTGGGAGAAGACTGAAGCAAAAAAGGGTACTAAGTAGTTCTGCCTTTTCTCTGTCCTCATTAGCCTTTTGCCATCTTCTCCCCGCAGTGGCCCTGCCATTTCCTTGTGCTTCCTTTTGCTATGGACATAACAAAAAAAGACCTTTTTATTATTTTTAACCTCTCTAGCAAGCCTGAGTTCCAGCTGAGCTTTGGCTTTTCTGACTTTCCCCCTACATGAAATGAAACAAATCTTTATTGCTAAAAGCTATAAGCCGTCGCAATACAATTACTTTAAGTAAGTTAGAACACATATGCAAACAATTACAAAGCCATACAATAATAATAAAACCATGAATATCCAGAATATAAAACTATTAAGAGTTAAAACATTATTATACGGAGCCATTTACATATCAGTACTGTAATATGTTTATTGCTGGTTTTGATATCTGGCTCTTATCTTATTAGCAGCCAAAGCAAATTTTGCCACCATATCAGTGTGGTACACATTGTTGCCAGCTAATAGGGCACAAATTTGTTCAAGAGGAGGGCGATTAACCAAGGAATGAAGGATATAACCTAGAAACTTTTGTCTTGGAAGTATGTATAGAGGGCATTTCAACAAATAATGTTGAAGGTCCTCCACTTCCCCTGTCTCGCATATACAAAACCTTTGAGTTACAGGGATATTGTTGTATCTTCCTTTCAAATAAGCAGATGGCATACTCTGAAAGCGTAATGCTGTATATGCTTTTCTTAATGGAGGCAATGTAAGATCAAAAAAATCTCTCCATTCCAAAAGATGTTTTATACAATGGGTACCATAATGAAAATGCAGTTTGAGAAAGCATATACATATCTCCCCACTTAGAAGCAAGATATATTATTTCCTTGACCAGTTGTTTAGATTTGTTAGAAGTATAAATTTGTAAGGCCTCTAGATTGACCCCATAGGACAGAAGTATTGCATTAACTGATTTTGCCCATACACTTTGCTCAGAAGACTGTAACTGCTCTATAAAACATTTTTTTGGAAGACGAGAATCACTCATTCCAGCCAGCTTTATCCAATATAGAGCTATGGCCATATGAACACCAGATTGTAAAGAAACTAGCCCCGTTTCAGCTCTTAGAAAGGGGGCGGGAGTACCTTTTGGCACAACTAACAAGGATTTCAGGAAAGCATTTTGTACAGGTTCAAGGGGAAAAACACTATTATGTCCCTCCCCTACATGAGCTGGCTATTTGTTTGAATTCTTCTTTGGTGGTTTCCCCCTTTTTCCATTTCTTGTACATGTCCTTTTTAAAGTTTTAGCTCAGTTGAGAGTTCTTTCGACATCCATCCTGGTTTCTTTAGACACCTACCATCCTTCGTCCTCATTGGAACTGTTTGAAATTGTGCCTTCATTATCTCACTTTTAAGAAACCCCTATCCTTCATGAACTCCTTTATCTTTTAGTATTTCTGACCATAGGATCACCCCTAGTAATTTCCTAAGTTTTCTGAAATCAGCTTTCTTAAAGTCTAGAATGCATGACTGACTATGCTTGGCTTCCCCTTTCCTCTGTATAACAAACTCCAGGAGAACATGGTCACTGTCCCCTAAGGATCCCACCACTTCCACACCATTAACCAGGTCATCCCCATTTGTTAGAATCAGATCTAAAATAGCTGTTCCCCTTGTTGCTTCTTCCACCTTCTGGACAATGGAATTGTCTGCAAGGCAAGTGAGGAATTTGTTGGACGTTGAAAAATCTTGGCCGAGTTAGACTTCCAACAGGTTGGGGCTGCTGGGAGTTTCAATCCAACACCACACACAGTCCCTACTCCTGCTGCAAAGTTTGCATTTATTCATTGTAGAATCTTTTCAAACCTGTTAAGATTTTATACACTCTAATGCTTCAAAGTGCCTAGGTAGGAGCCAGGTGATAGCCCCTCAAATCATTGGTAGTGTGAATTCAGCTTAGAATAGTTAAGAGGCTGAATGATTCTTCTTATTAAAATAGCACCATTAAATTTTATTACTCTGTTTTTAATCAGTAACTAAACATTAACTGATGGAAAAGTAATTTAAAAACCAAGCTGATTAAAGATGAGATTATTTATGACTATCAGTTCTTGGAGCAGAGTTGGAGGATGAAGCAGGCAGCTAAACCCTTTTTAATAATGTTAAATTAAAAAATTCTGTTCCAAGCAGTGTGTTTCCTTTATTTATTAATGTAATCCCAGATCTAGTGGGTGGGAAAGCAGTGCCTCCTTGTCCAAAGCCATCTGGTTCAGAAGCAGTTAGCGATCATGGTGCGTAAGCACTGTGGTCATGGGGTTGGTGTGCCTTTAATGGTGGTTACTGTTTGGTGACAACCAAGATTATTGTCACTCAAGTAGCATTGTACAGGTGTCCTGTTGGTGCATGATCAAGGATTGCCAGGTGTTCCTTATTATAGGGGAGGCCCCTTATTTGAGGTCCAGAAGGCTTCTCCTTTATGTAGACTGAATAGATACCAGAAATCCCATTTGGGGGATGTGGCTCCTTTAAGAAAATTTGAGGCTAAGGCCCCATCTATAAAAGGGAGAGGGAAAACAGATTGCTCCATATTAATAGCAATTTGCAGCAGCTGCAAGCTGTCTTAATGGTTAAGGGCCCCCATAAACTTCAAATGCCCCCTAGCCAAGATGGCGGCCATGAATGAATTACTCATACTTTCAAATCTGCTGCTACTGTTTTTTTAAAAAAATCCCATAGTGCACACAAGCAATATTTCACATTTTCAAAAGAAAAAGAGAGAGAAAGGAGAGAGAAAGATTGCTGCTTTATCACCTTACTGATCTCTCGCTTAGCCAAAAATCCATCATGGTGGCAGCAGGCACTCTCCCTGTTTACAAGCCCTGCTCCCCGAGCTCCTCTAGCCAATCAGCTTGTGCTGCCTCAGTGCAGCAACACAAATGCAATTGTCTTAATGAGCTGCCATTTGCATCCCTTATGAAACTTTTTTAAAACTCCAGGAAAAGCCACAAAGGCTTCCCCGACAGAGTTTATGGTGTATTTGGCTGCCCTGCTTCAAAATAAAATGTATCAATGTGAATGTCTGTTTATACAGATCACTTTCCAAGCAAATTCCATTAGGATTATTCTCACTATTTGGACAACCCCAAAGTTGCAAGACCAAGCAAGCATGTGTAGAGCTCACTGCCAATACAGATCATCAGATCTCCCATCCCCCTCTCCTCTGCCTTAAAGGTAATGGATATCTCACCCTAAGTATGCCAGCAACCCATCCAAGTTGGCAGGGAAGAGCAGAGAAGAGTCTTTCTTTGACAGCTACATAGAGACTGCCTGATTACTTCCTGTTGCTCCCAACATACGTCATGTTGTAGGTCAGGGTGGGCAAATGTGCAGGGGCAAGGAGATATTATTTGACCCTGCACGCACCCATTGGGCCACACTGGTGTGTTTTGGCACACTCGAAGTGACATGATATCACTTACAGTCACCATTTTGGCTGATTTTCTGCTGATATTTTTCTTTTCTTCCCTCCTTTTGGGGAAGTTTGGGCGGCTTTGAGGATTAGAGGAAGGAAGCTACTGTGGTTTGGACCCATTTGGGGTCATTTGGGGGATAACAAAAATCACCCAAAAATCAGTTGGGGGGCTTCAGGGGCTGCATCTAGGGTTACCAAGGGCCACATGTGGCCCACATGCCACAATTTGTCCACTGCTTAGGCAGCAGTTGACTAAGCAGTTGACAAGGGAGAGAGACAGTTGAAGACTTAGGCTGCTGCCTCACTGTAGAAATAATGGAGTTTGATACCACTTTAACTACCATGGCTCAATGCTATGGAATTCTGGGTAGTGTACTTTTGAGAGCTATTTAGCCTTCTCTCTCAGAGAACTCTGGTGCCACAACAAACTACAAACCCCAGCATTCTATAGGATGGAGCCATGATCGTTAAAATGGTGTCAAACTGCATTATTTCTGCAGTGTACAGTAAAGTAATAAATAGACCATAAATTCTCCATCCACTACACCAGCACGGTGTATTCCATTTCTTGTAACAGGAATCATTTCAAAGACAAATAAAAGCAATGGCAAAACATTTGCTTTTATTACTGCAATTCCCCCTGAAAGGGATAAATTTAATTTCCCCCATTTTTCTAAGTCACTTTTAATTTCTTTCCAGACTTTTCCATAGTTGTTCTGAAATAATAAACTCTTGTTCTTTGTGATTGTAAGTTCTAAATATTTAATCCCCTTTTCCCCCACTTTAAAATTTTAAAGAGCAGTTAGTTCATTGTCCTTTTCTGAAGTCATATTTTTGTCAGCAATTTCATTTTGTCACAATTCACTTTAAACCACTTTAAATCAAGCATGACCCAAACACCTTAATTTTTTCCAGAAGAGCTTTCATTGAGTCCAATGGATTTTGTGTCATTATTACAAGATCATCCGCATAATCTCTCAGCTTGTTGTTTTTTTTAACCTTCACTCCATAGATTCTGGTGTCTTGTCTGTTATATCACAGTAAGGTCTCCAGTGCCAAAATAAACAGTAATGGGGAGTAGGAGACAACCTTTTCAGGTCCTCTTTTGTATTTCAATCAATCTTGTTCCATTGTCATTTACTAAGATCTTGGCCTTTTGAACTGAGTAGATTGTCTTTATTGCCTGAATAATATTTTCACCAAAGTCCATCCTCTCCAATACTTGAAATAAATAATTCCAAGAAATATTATCAAACACTATTTATTTATTTATTTATTTATACCCCGCTCTTCAGCCACAAGGCTAGCAGAGTGGCTTATAAATTGTTTTAAGCGATAGCAATTTACACATCTACACTGCATTAAGCAGTTTCCAGTGTGTGTTAGCTAATTGCCCCCACAAGCTGGGTACTCATTTTACCGACCTATGAAAGGATGGAAGGCTGAGTGAACCTTGGAGCCTGCTGGAATTAAACTTGCAACATGGTGACTTGCAGTACTGGCATTTAACCACTGTGCCATCTAAAAAAAAAAAAAATCAAAATAGCCTTTTTTGTCATTATGATGTTCCAAAAATGCAATAATATTAAGAACAGTTCTTACATTGTTCTTTAGTTGTCTTTTTGGCAAAAAAAAAAAAAAAACACCAAACCCATCTGATCCTGATAGATATTCCGAAAAATATGTTTTCTCAATCTGCTTCCAAGATGTTAGTAAATATCTTATACTCATTATTTAGTAGTGAACTAGTTAATGTCTCATCTATATTTTCTTTATGAATCACTGTAATATAGACATTTCTCCAAGAATCTGGCATCCTTCTTTTTCTCATAACTCATCACACACCATTTTTAATGGTTGAAGTAACTCATCTTCAAAAATAATTATAATATGTTACAGATAGTCCATCTGGGCCTGGTGCTTTTCTAGATTTAATCTTTTTAATTGCTTCATAGAATCATAGAATTGCAGAGTTGGAAGAGACCACAAGGCCCAACCAGTCCAACCCCCCTGCCATGCAGGAAATCTTGATCAAAGCATCCCCGACAGATGGCAATCCAGCCTCTGTTTAAAGACCTCCAAGGAAGGAGACCCCACCACACTCCGAGGGAGCGTGTTCCACTGCCGAACAGCTCTTACTGTCAAAAAGTTCCTCCTCATGTTGAGGTGGAATCTCTGTTCCTGGAGCTTGCACCCATTCCTCCGTGTTCCAGTCTCTGGAGCAGCAGAAAACAAGCCTGCTCCATCCTCAGTGTGACATCCCCTCAAATACTTAAACAGGGCTATCATATCGCCTCTTAACCGTCTTTTTTCCAGGCTAAACATACCCAGCTCCCTAAGTCTCTCCTCATAAGGCATCGTTTCCAGACCTTTCACCATTTTAATTGCCCTTCTCTGGACACGCTCCAATTTGTCAATATCCTTTCTGAATTGTGGTGCCCAGAACTGGACACAGTATTCTAAGTGAGGTCTGACCAAGGCAGAATAGAGTGGCACTATTACTTCCCTTGATCTAGACACTTTACTTCTATTGATACAGCCCAAAATCGCATTGGCCTTTTTAGCTGCCGCATCACACTGTTGGCTCATGTTCAACTTGTGGTCTACTAGGACTCCTAGATCCCTTTTGCATGTAGTCTCATTCAGCCAGGTCTCTCCCATCCTATATTTATGCATTTCATTTTTCTGCCCTAAATGCAGCACCTTACATTTCTCCATATTGAATTTCATTTTGTTAGCTTTGGCCCAGCTCTCCAGTCTATCCAGGTCATTCTGAATTTTGATCCTGTCCTCTAGGGTATTAGCTACTCCTACTAATTTGGTGTCATCTGCAAATTTGATAAGTATGCCCCTAATTCCCTCATCCAAGTCATTGATAAAGATGTTGAATAGCACTGGGCCCAGGACAGAACCCTGTGGCACTCCACTGGTCACATCTTTCCAAGACAAAGAGGAGCCACTGCTGAGCACCCTTTGGGTTCGGCCGGTCAACCAATTACAAATCCATTGAACAGTTAACTTGTCTAGCCCACATTTTACAAGCTTGTTTGCAAGAATGTCATGGGGAACCTTGTCAAAGGCCTTACTGAAATCAAGGTATGTGATGTCCACAGCATTCCCTTCATCTACCAAGCTGGTAACTTTATCAAAAAAAGAGATGAGATTAGTCTGGCATGACTTGTTTCTCTGAAACCCATGTTGACTTTTTGTGATTATGGCATTGCCTTCTAAATGTTAACAGACTCTCTGTTTAATGATCTGCTCTAGAATATTCCCTGGTATTGATGTCAGACTAACTGAACGATAATTGTTGGGATCCTCTTTTTTCCCCTTTTTGAAGATGGGAACAATGTTTGCCCTCCTCCAGTCTGCTGGGACTTCTCCTGTTCTCCAGGAGTTCTCAAAGATTATTGCCAATGGCTCTGAGATTATATTTGCCAGCTCTTTTAATACTCTTGGATTTAGTTCATCTGGTCCTGGAGATTTAAATTCATTTAGATTAAGAAGGTATTCCTGTACTACCTCTTTACTTATTTTGAGCTGGATTTCCCCTATTGTGTCCTCCGTTCCATTATCCTCAGGTTGGTCCTCCTTTTCCTTTTCTGAAAACACTGAGGCAAAGAAGGTGTTGAGTAATTCTGCCTTTTCTCTGTCCCCTGTTAGCATTTTGCCATCTTCTCCACGTAGTGGCCCTATCATTTCCTTCTTTCTCCTTTTGCTGCGGACATACCCAAAAAAACCCTTTTTATTGTTCTTAACCTCCCTAGCAAGCCTGAGCTCATTCTGCACTTTAGCTTTTCTGACTTTACTCCTACATGTGTTCGCTATCTGTTTGAATTCTTCTTTGGTGATTTCTCCCCTTTTCCATTTCCTATACATGTTCCGTTTAAAACTTAGCTCCATTGAAAGTTCTTTAGTCATCCATCCTGGTTTCTTGAGACACCTCCCATTTTTCTTCCTCAATGGTACTGTTTGCAATTGTGCCTTCAGTATCTCCCTTTTGAGAAAGTCCCATCCGTCTTGAGGTCTCTTCTCTTTTAATATTCCTGACCATGGTATCACCCCCAGTATTTCCCTGAGTTTATTGAAATCAGCTCTCCTAAAGTCAAGAATGCGTGTCTGACTATGCCTGGCTTCTCCTTTCCATTATATAATAAACTCCAGGAGAACATGATCACTCTCACCTAAGGATCCCACCACTTCCAGGTCATCCATGTTGGTTAGGATCAGATCTAAAATAGCTGACCCCCTTGTTGCCTCTTCCACCTTCTGGACCATGAAATTGTCTTCCAGGCAAGTAAGGAATTTGCTAGACCTTGAAGTTTTGGTTGAGTTAGATTTCCATCAAATATCAGGATAGTTGAAGGCACCCATCACTACTACATCTCTTCTTTCTGCGTGTGTGGTCATCTGTTCTAGAAAGGCATCATCCAATTCCTCCGTCTGACTTGGGGGTCTGTAGTCTCAGTTTATACGAAAGCCACTCCATAGGTTTATTTGTGAATTCAAAACTCTTTTGCTTAAATTATGGTAGTTTGGCATTCATTTTTTGGACTGTAAAGAATGAGAACTGTTGTGGCAGTAACATAATTTGAAATATGGCTTCCATATGGATCTTTTAATTGTTTAAATCTTGGAGATGTCAAAACTATTTCTTATTTCCAGTCCAAATTGCCACTTAATTTAGTCTTCATTTTTAGCACTATGCTAACCATCTCTTGAGACACATAGGATGCATCTATACTGTAGATACAATGCAGTTTGACCCCCACTTTAAGTTCTATAGCTCAATCCTATGGAATCCTGGCATTTGTAGTTTTACAAGGTCTTTAGCCTTCTCTGCCAAAGAGTGCTAGTGCCTAACAAAACTACAAATCCCAGGATTCTGTAGGATGAAGCCATGGCAGTTAAAGTGGTGGCAAGCTGCATTATTTCTAGAGTGTAAATGCACCCTTAGTTTCATTTTCAAGTACTTTGTCAATGGAGACAGCACTTCAAATATTTATGATGTGTTGTTTGTACTCACTCAAGTGTAAGAAATCACCAACCAAAGCAGGGAGAGGTCTCCATCCCTGTTCATCATGGGCCATCCAAAGTCCTTCAAAAATATTTCAAATCTTTGTTTGGGGAAGCATCTGTTTATCTGATCTTAATGAATCTTTCTGATTCTTCAGCTTTCCAGTGGGAAATGTAGCTTCCAGGGCATGCAGTTCTTACAGACAGCTAGCCAGCCCACTCCTCATCTGGGGAATTATCCTAGAGACTGTGTTTCTGCCCTTGTGGAATCCTTCCATATCTTTATATGCTCAAAGATAATAATAAATCCTGCAAAGCTAGGACCAGCATGAAAATAATGCTATTAATAGCCAGCCATCTTGATCAGCCAGAGCAACATTGCATTTGAATTATCAATCCAATTATACATGTATCTATTCAGAAGTAGCCTCCAATTAATTCAGTGAGATTTACTGCTAGATGAATGTTATAGGGCTGTAGTGTTCTAAGAACCCTAAAAGGTTCATAGAAATGTATGCATTTCTTTATGCCAGTCATGTTTTTACTATTTACACATAAACTAATTTCATTTCATTTATCTCCTGCAGCTAAATGTGTTGTACATTATTACCCCTTACTCCCACTTTTATCCTAGCAGTCCTGTGTAAGCTGAGAAGCTATAGTTAGCTCATGGTGACCACATGAGCTTTATGGGGAAGCTGGGATTTGATAATGTCATCATGTGAATGTATAGAATCCTAGAACTGTAGAGCTGAAAGAGACTGCAAGGGTAACCCAATCCAACCTGCTGCTAATGCAAGTATAAGCAGCTATGATACAGTTCATTTTGTGATCCCTTCTTTCACTCCAATTCAAACAGGATATTGTAGAGCTAGGAAAGTTGCAGAAAATGAGAACAAAAATTATCAGAGACTTGAAATACTTTCTTACTTACGAGGAAAAGTTAAAGGTATGGATGTTTCTGTAAGCCCCTTGAAATCAAGTTGTATTGCCTGAGTTTGGATTTCATTGTAACTCTTGTTAGAGCTTAGTATATTTTGTTCTGCAGTCTTCGAAGATCAAACATTTTTGTAGAAAAAGTGTTCTCCATTCTAAAAATACCCAATAAATGGAGTGATGGATGGAACAGATGTCCTGTTAACCTAAACAAATCTGAAATTCAGGTTATTTGAACAAGTATTTTTATATGATTAAAATTAATTCAGAACTGTTGATGTATGCCAAGAATGAAACTCAATATGGCTTTTCATAAAGGCAGAGGTTTGTGCAACATGCAACTTATGTTTGAAGACTGTAAACAATATGTTAATTTTATAGAGATGCAAAGCTAAGTTATCGAAAATCAAAGCTTTTATTTGGCATTAGGTAGAACATAACCTTGTCAATAGATACTTCCTGATTATCAACACTGCATGTCATGAATTTCAACTGTCCCTTACAGCTATTCAAAACCTAGAAGCCCTAAGGGGATGAGGAAAAGCTGACAATACTGGACTAGATGGACCAGTGATAACTCAGTATCCACACCACCATTAATGGGCCCAGGCCGATGAGATAATTGGTTGTTCATCAATTGTATACCTAAATGTTGCTTCCCAAGTTATTACCTGTCTCTGCTCATCAGTAGGTCTGTGAGCCCTAAATATTAGGAAGAGTTTTCTAACAGTAAGCTATTCAGAAGTGGAATGCACTGACTTGGACTGTGTGGAGTCTTCTTCTTCGGACGTTTTTAAACAGAGGTTGGGTGACCATCTGTCAGGAGTGCTTTGATTTTGTACTCCTGCATGGCAAGGGGCTGGACTAGATGGCCCTTGTGGTCTCTTCCAAGTCTATGATTCTATGATTCTAGTTTGGGAATTCAGTATGCCTTGATCCAGTCTTCAGCAGACAACTACACCCATCTTAATAAAGCAGGTTAAAATGTAAGATGCCTGAGTGTACAAACAGGTCTTTACCTGATGCTAAAAAGATGGTAATGTAGCTTCCAGTTGCACCTCCATAGGAAGAGGGCTTCATAGAATCATAGAGCTGGAAGGGACTGCAAGGGCATCCAGTCTAACACACTTCCATGCACAAAGAAAGCATTTCCAGAAGATGCCTATCCAACCTTTGTTTAAACACTTCCAAAGAAGGAGAGTCTACCATGGTCTGAGACAGTCTATTCTACTGACGAAAGTTCTTACCACCAGGACTTTCCACCTAATTTTTAGGTAGAATCTCTTTTCTTCTAAATTGAATCCATTGGTTCATGTCCAAATCTCTGGAGCAGCAGAAAATAAGCTTCCCCCATTTTCTACATTACATCCCTTCAAATATGTAAAGATAGTTATCATATCATCTACCAGTCTTTTCCATAGGCTGCTGTAGCAGAGAAGACACTTATTGTCACATAATGTGCCAAAGGAGAAGAGACTCCCTGGGTTATCTTAATTCACAGACATTATGGTACAGGTAAAGTACTTCTTCAGATCAGTGGAGACTGGTGGCTTCCAGTTTCATGGGAATCCACTCTGGCATTTGAACTTTCAAGGAGTTTTCCAAGATGGTACACCTCTTTGAGGCATATGGCTCAGCAGTTACAATAAAAATTGCAAAGACTGGACTAAAACTCAGAACATATTCACTGTCCCACTGACATGGGATTCACCAGTTGCTGCTACTTCAAATGCCATACTTTGCAGGCTCTGAGAGCTAACCCTTCTAAGTTAGGCATTATCTCTTGGGCATGTAGCTATTGAGGAAGAGAGCACAAGACAAAATACTAGTTGAAATCAATACAAGTGTATTGTGTCTATTAAGTTTATTTTTAAAAGGAAAATCACTTACCAATTCTAATAGGTATTTACAGTTGGACCCCTGTATCCATAGGACTTTGGTTCCCGGACTTACCGAGGATACCGGAAACTCTGGATAACAGCAAATGCCATTGAAAATAATGGGACTTCTGGTTACAAATACCATAGAGTTGTTTGGAAGTAGCTAGAAAATGTCTAGAGAGGACACCTCTCTAGGTGTTTTCTAGGAAGACTCTATGGTATGTGTACCTCTTTTTGTGTCCCATGGATAACTGAAACCGCAGGTATGGGTTCTGCGGATACAGGGGCCCAACTGTATATATTTCTTTATTGTTAGTAATTCTGCAGTGACCTAGTGGCCAAAAAGCTACTGAAGAAGCAGAATCTGGTGAGCATCCAATTAAATCCACAGGGGGGGGAACAGAGATGCTCAAAAGCTGTTTGTTTTATTAGTTTTCTTCAGGGGCATTTAGAATCAAAGTTCAAAAATTTCTAGATGAGCTCTCAAATCATTTACCAGATAAGTGGTTTTTCATCCTTCGGGCATCTTGACACACCTCCAGTTTCTTCTGTGGCAAAAATACTCTGAGGCAATGCATAGAAAATCTAAAATAAAACTGGCACATTTTAAAAAATTAATGAAATCATGAAATACAGTACATTACAACAATAGGACAATAGGTGCTCAAAATGCTAGGCAAGAGAGATACGTCTTAACAGCTTTTTGAAAGTCAAGAGAATAAGGGCCAACTGTAATTCCTAACCTACAACTGACACAGGAGAAAGCCCAACAAACTGGCCTCTCTAGGCAGCTGTGCCCTCAGGAGGTATTGTCCCACAGCTCTTAATTTAATTGCAACAGTGTACTATCACCTGCTGAGTAAACCAAAGTGACACATTCCATTCCTGGAGGGCTTATAGTCTAAGCATAACTGATGGGACAAAGATGAAGGGAGACAAGAAGGCTCAATAAAGAAGGAGGTGGAAAAGGCTAGTTAAATACCAGCATGTTCTAAGTTTCACAAAACTTAATTCTTCTTGGGGGAAACCACATTGGTTTGGCCTTATGGTTACAACAAAAACTATGTGGGAAATTTCAAACACAGTGTATCTAGTTCTATTTGGTATGTTGTGCTCAACATTAGAAGTTAGGTTCCTATCCTTTCAACAGAAGAAAAAAAATGCATTCATGATTAATTGTCCCATTGAGGATTAGAAAAACTCAAAGTACTGAATTTGGGCTAGACTGTGTCCTTTAAAAAAAAAAAAGATATTAAGAGGCAGTTACATACTACCATAGAGCGATGATTCTCAGGCTTTGGTTCTCCAACTGTTTTGGACTTTGGTTCCCAGGAACCCTCATTGGCATGGTCAAGGGTCAAGGATTCTGGGAACTGAAGTCCCAAACATTTGGAGGACCAAAGATTGAGAGCCAGTGCTGTAGACGAAAGGAAGACTGATGTTCACGATGTAAAAATTGTTCAGCAGACATGAAGAGCCCTTATAACACTTCTGTTATAAGTGCTGACTGTGGGATGTTGTGCTTCTGTTTTACGTGTTATGCTTTAAATGTGCTTTTAAAAATGTTTTTAATTATTAAATTGAGTTTTTTTAAATAGAAGTTCAGTTTAATTGTGTTTTAATGTTTTAGTTGTACTGTGTTTTTAAACAGTTGTAAGCCACCTTGAATCCTGTCTTGGGAGAAAGCATGGATATTAAACAAACAAACAAATATGCAAGGTGAATATCTGACATACTATGCCCTTTGTTGGTTTGCTCTGTAGCTCTGTTTTGTAATTCATATGGAATCATAGAGTTGGAAGAGACTACGGACTTTTTCGGACGGGGTTTTGTAACAGAAGCAGCCTTGTCCCCATTGCGAGGCTGGTGCGCGGCAGGGGGTCCGTTTTAGATGACACTCTCCCCTGCCGATACTGTTGCGGAAGTGCTGGGAGGCTGCAGCACCATATTTGGCAATTTTCTAATCACGAAAGTTGATCGTGATTAGGAAATTGCCAAATATGGCGCTGCAGCCTCCCAGCACATCCACAACAATATCTGCGTGGGCACAGCGTCATCCGAAATGGACCCCCTGCCACGCAGCAGCCTCGCAATGGGGACGAGGCTGCTTCCATTACAAAACCCCATCTGAAAAAGCCCTACAAGGGCCATCCTGTCCAACCCCGTACCATGCAGGAACATGCAATAGAAGCATTCCCCACAGATGGCTGTCCAGCCTCTGTTTAAAAACCTCCAAAGAAGGAGACTCTACCACACACCGAGTGCATTCCACTTCCAAACAGCTCTTACTGTCAGAAAGTTCTTCCTAATCTTTAGGTGGAATCTCTTTTCCTGTAGTTTGAGTCCATTGCTCCGTGTCCTAGTCTATTGGGGAAGCAGCAGAAAACAAGCTTGTTCCATCTTCAGTATGAAATCCCTTCAAATATTTAAACATGGTTATCATGTCCCCTCTTAACCTTCTCTTTTCCAGGCTAAACATGCCCATGAGTGCAATTAGTATGTAAGATATTTGCAGCGTAACTTAGGAAGGAAGTAGTAGGACACAGGCAAACACTGCACTTTTCATTTTCCACTAACTCCAGATTCCCACTTAGCATCCAGAAATTGGGGCGGGGGGAGGTGATTAATTAAACAGAGCAAATACATCTTTACAGACCATCATCCTGAAAGTGAATTGTTCTGATGCCTTTAAGATTCAGAAGGCCTAACAAACAAACTTTCAACATAATTTGGCTTTGAAAGCCTTGAAAGAAGAATGATTCAAGATGTGCCTATTGTGTGCTGCAGCAAATTGTATCCTATAAATAGCATATTAATCATTTATGGCTATCAGCTATGGCTTCTGATTTTAAACAATACACATTTTGAATGCCAATGGAAAAGTGGGGGAGGGAAAGGCTGGATCCTTCTGTTCAAAGCTGAAGCCAGAACAAAAATCTCTCACCTCTTGGGAGCTAATTAGTGGAGAAAGACCTGCCGGGTGGGGGGAATTCAGCAATCTCTTAGCGTTGGGGTCTATTTACTATTTTAAATCTTAGCTAATAAATCAAAACAAAAGCTATTAGACAGCTCTGAAGCCTCTTTGTTTCACTACTGTCAAGAAGCTGATTTTGTGAAATTGAAAAGATTCCTAAGCTATATGCTTTATTAAAAGCATTTTGCTTTCCAAATGAATTGCAAGAACATTTTTATGTCCACAAATATCCTAACAAAATTTGGATATATTCTGCCAATATTTATCCAATGTGCATACAAAATACATGATCACGTGAACAATCAATGAGTTATGTTAGCTAGATTCTCCAGTACATTCTTAATAGATTAAAAAATTGTCTTCGTACTTCTTCCCAGACTCTGCAGTAAAATGAAATGTTTCCCAAGAAAGTGTTTTTAAAAAGATGTTAGCACAAAAAGTCAAGTATAGCCTCATTATCAGTCACCAGCCTCATTTCAATGGCAGTTGCACGGAGCACCCTCAAGGGTGTTCAGTCTATTACCAATGAAGAATAAGCCACTAGGTCTTCTGCTACTTCCCCCCCTCTCCAACTCAGCTCATCCATCTCAGCCCTTATCTGTCATCCATTCACTTTCAGCATCATAGGTACCTTCTATATCAACACAGATATTAGCCATGGTTCAAGCTAACCAGAATTAGCATTAAACAGGGAAGAATACAGCCACTTTCATATAATGTCACACTATACAGTCCATCTATAGTTCATACAGTAATACCTCTGTATCCACTGGTTATTATCCACTGATTCAGTTATCCATGGGACACAAAACAGCACACCTACCATAGAGTCTTCCTAGAAAATGTATCCTCTAGCCATTTTCTAGGTTCCCCCAAGGCAACTCTATGGTATTTTAAACTGGAAGTCCCATTATTTTCAATTGTGTTTGCTATTATCCACAGTTTTCAGTATTAATGCCCCCCCCCAGGAACCAAACCTCAGTGGATATGGAGGTCCTACTGTATTAGTTCATGCTCAGTATTATCTACACCAGGGAAAAGTGTCATTTTTTGTGGTCCCGGAATTGTGGAAAAAATGGTGGGGGGTTGGAAAAAAAAATCCACAAAACGCCCCTTAGTGGGTCTAGGGGGCAATTTTGCCAAATC
Organism: Gambelia wislizenii; assembly: GCA_030847615.1. NCBI lineage: Eukaryota > Metazoa > Chordata > Lepidosauria > Squamata > Crotaphytidae > Gambelia > Gambelia wislizenii. The sequence continues at coordinate 34,728,818 of JAUMIR010000003.1, forward strand.
TTTGGCAACCCCCCAGCCATTTAAAGCCCCAAATAGGCCATTTTTTTTTCAGGGGAGGTGAGAAGTGAAGTGGAATTTGTTTGCTGGATCACTTCCCATTGGAGGAAAAGGTCTCTCCTAGACTTGCAAGGTCCCAAAGAAGGCCAGAAACATGGCAAAATGGGCCCAGGGACATTTAGTGGGAAAATAAAACTTTTTTCAGGGAGTACAGCTCTCCAGGGTCCCCTAGCCCCTGGTGGTTCCTGTCCTGATCTACACTCACCTACCCTCCAACATTTCACTGATGAAACCAAGGATACATGTGGCCATGCAGCATCAGAAGCTGGTCAAGATGGCCAAAGTTATTAAAAGAGGGACAACACAAAATCTTGGAGAGGCTGCAGCAGTTTGTTTTCACTCGAGCCTACTGGGAAAGGCAAGATTCTACTTCCTCCTCTCCATTTCTTCCTGCTGAATTAATTGAGTGCAAACTACTTTTGCTCTTTGAACTCAGTTTGTAGCAATGGAAGTAAGCTGAGGACAAAAGGGGAAAATGAGAGGAGAAGAGATAAACTGAGACATTTTAAAAGCAGCAGAAAAAGTGGTATGACAGAGGATTAATTGGGACTGTTTGCCAAGTCAGGACAGTTGGCATATATGCACTGATTGGCAGCCATTATAGAGGATTCCAGAAAGGTATCTTCCCCAGACATAGCTGTACCTTTTGCTATAGCAATGCCTCAGAGCTGGTACCTCCTTAATCATAGTTAAAAATGCAGGGATTGTTTTGCTCCAGAAGAGTCACACTGGTGATTTCGGACCCCGCCCTCGGTTGCTGAATCATGGTCAAGCAATCAAGTACATTAATGTTCGCACAATTCAGTGTCACAGTGTACATTTCAAAAGACACAAGTGACATCATATGTTGCACCATGCTGTCACCTGCCATTCAAAGCTTTTTTTCCTGAACTACACCATTCAAATAGCAGATATGATTTTTTTAAAAAAACGGTCAAGCAATAGCAAGGAAAATTCATAAAAATTATACAAAATGAAATTATCTCTCTCTTTGCCATATTTCAAGTACTCTAGCATCTATGACATTTGGATATTCCAAGTGTGGACTAGCCACTGGAAACAACTAAGAGCTGCAAAATCTAAGTGTCAGTATATTTCAATGGCTTCCAAGCTAACTTGTCCTCTCCTCTAGGGGTCAACTGTAGAGTTAGGATTGGTTGCTATGCTTATAAAGATCTGCAAGGAATGTAAAGACTGAGTATTTTTATTAGAGCGAAACACCACTGTATTGCTGGGCTTGCTGCATGCTTAATGAGTTAGTGCAGAAAATTCATTTCAGTGCTTAATATACGCAGGGGTTACAAGGAAATGTTAGGCTTTAATTAATCATAGCATAAAAGTTATTGAACTTAATTGTAGGCAAATAGTTGTAAATTATTCTTACAACATCATAAGTAATGTAGCAATGGTTTCCCCCCTCCCCGGTAGCAATATATCTGCTTTACTCTGAAATGTATTTATTGCTATAACTAGATTTTACACGTTTATTTAATATATTGGTACATTTCAAATAGATCAGTCCCAAACACAACAAATTTGTAGGAGAAAGAAAAAAATCTCCAGATCTCAGAGCAGAGGGCTGCCTAGTTAATTATATGAAGAGCATCATATATTAAACAAAGCAACACAGATCCCCACTGTAAGAACAATAATTTTCATCTTCATTTGCTAGAAAAGGAGGAAGGAATAATCAAGACTTTCATTTTTCATATAACTCTGTTCTGTCATTCATATCCCTTTATTACATGTCATTTATAATTAACTAGCATAGTCAAGATATATTGCAATGACAGTCTACCTACCTTTTTATCATGGACCTGGCTTTATACAAAAAGCCTTCAGTGTTTATTTTTATTACATTTTTTTTTAAAAAAGACTTCTCAGAGTAATATTTAATAGTGCTCTGAGAGCAAGAAATGTGCCTTGTAAAATGAGCTCATTTCCAAGTGATCTGTTCACCACTACTGCAAAAATAGTTTGAGTGAACATATGAAGGATGCATTCAAAACAGAACATCTTATTCCCTAGGCCACAGAAGAAGATCATGTAATCATTAGTGTAATGACCAATTCACTTAGTAACTTCTGTAGAAGTTTGACTAAAGCACCCAATTATAGTTCAGTCTCTATCACTTTCAGTCTGTCTGGTGGTGTCTGTTAAAAGAAATGCTGGAGTGGCTGCACTGACCAAAAGACAGATACAAAAGTCCTTCTTATAGAATGACACTGACAGGCTGGAATGTGTCCAAAGAAAGATGACCAAGATGATGAAAGGTCTGGAAACCAAGCCTCATGAAGAATTATGTAGGGAGCTGGAGACGTTTAGCTTGGAGAAGGGAAGACTGCGAGATGACATGATAATCATGTTTACCATATGTATCTAAAGGAATGTCATATAGAAGATGGTGTGACCTTGATTTCTGCTGCTCCAGAGATTAGAACATGAACCAATGGACTCAAATTACAAGACAAAAGATTCCAGCACTTGCGTTCCCTTCCAGTTCTAAGATTCAATTATTTGAATTACTTTATTAGGCCAATCAAATGGGTGCAAAACTCTCTGTGCAAGCTTTTTTAAACACACACACACATTCTTTTCAGGCAAATGTGCTAAAAATGGATGCAGGGGATGGTGGTAGAAGTGATGATGCTACTGTTTGCGTGTTGTTTTGAGATGCTATGCAAGAAGAGTCTGCAGACTATCAAAGCAGGCTGATCAGGCCATACCTTCAATGGCCATGAGCTCCCTGGGAACAAAAAAGGCAATGAAAGAACAGTAAAACTTGATCCATTGTTTCAGGGTATGTGCGGGGGGGGGGTAAAAAAGTGGAGGAAAAAATTAAAAATGAAAAAAAAAAAGAAAAGAAAACTCACAAGTACTTGACACAACTAAGTAGAAGTGCAAGATATGCCAGTCTAGAATCCTGGAGAGCTGATGCCATTACTATAGGCAACCTTGATTGCAATGAGACTAGTGGATAGCCAAAGAAAGAAAGAAAGAAAGAAAGAAAGAAAGAAAGAAAGAAAGAAAGAAAGATCATAGCCAGCAGGCAACATCATAGAGAAAGCATTCCCTTACCAGTTGAACAGGGATGGATTATTATCACCACACAAAATACCTTGGGCTCTATAAATATGTAGGAAGAGTTTGTAATAAATCCTAGTTTTAATTTTACAATCTAATCCATAACATTAATATTAAGGGGGGAGGCTTGCTAAATGTTCTACAAATAAATTCATATGCAAATTTAAGTGACTAATTAATGAATTAATGTTCATAGCCAAGACCATGCATTGGACAGCGCACAAAGCTCTGCCAGGTGTAACTAAATTCTCTCTCCACATCCTTAATTTACTCTTCTTGGGGCAGAATGCCCCCATAGCCAATTGTCCACACCTCCTGGAAGATCCCCAGGAGGTCTGGACAATGGTTGGTTGTCCTATGGCTAGGTGCTGAAGTAATGCAAGCTTCACCTGGCCACACCTCATTGTCCCCTGGCCACTAAATGGCCATGGAGGGATACCCCAGCAAGAGTACAGTAAGTTACGGTCACAGAAGATCAGCATTGATAGTTCAGATGAACTCTGTCACCCCCAACCATAAAAAAATAGGCAGTTGGACTTATACCTGTGTATGTCACCAACAGGATGCTAGCCCATATGATACATTGTTTTCTCATTCACATCTTCAACTTTAGGCTGCTGTCACTGAGTAGTAACCTTCCATGCCTGAACTATGGTAAGCTGTGCTGTTAATCTATGTGTTTCTGCCATAACTGATTATATTCCTTTTTTATAAAAATACTTTTCTGAGACACTTCCAGAGGGAATTTGATTTATGCAATGCATCTGTTGATATTCTTACATGAAAGAGAAGTGGATACCATCATCTGACCACTTCAGGGATGAGGAAAGTGCAGGTTCCATATATGGTTGGACAGTCACTCCTGTGTTCACAAGCCAGTGGTGAGCAGAGCCCAGAAGGAGGCAGGGAGTTGTAATATCGCAACATCTGGAGGGGGCATGTTCCCCATATTTTTCCTATGGGATTATAATTAGGATTATATTACTCCAACAGAGCAACAACAAACACTAACTCTACTCCTGGATCAGAAGTTTAGTGCTAAGATCACAGTAAGTAAAATTTCCTCTCTGTTTTCCATTGTCAAGGCAGCATTTAGAATACCGTGTCCATTTCTGGGCACTACATTGTAAAAGAACGCTGACAAACTGGAACATGTCCAAATGAGTCTTACCAAAATGATGAGTGGTCTGTAAACCAAGTCCTTTGGGGAATGTTTGAAAGAGCTGAATATCTTTAGCCTGTAGAAAAGAAGATTACAAGGAAATATTCCATTATTGACTAAAAGGCTGAAAAGATGGAGTAGAAGTATTATCTGTTACTTCAGAAGACAGGAACAAAACTATTGTGGAAATTGCAGAGAAATAGTATATTAGTTAAAGATTAGAATGGTAACAGTTGTTAAATAATAGAACATATTGCCTCAGGAAGTACTGGGGACTATTTAAACAGGCTACACAGCCATCTGTCAGGGATGCTATAGTCCAGCCACACTGTCACATTGGGGTGTCACATTGTCCCCTGTTGGTCCTTGTGGGCCACACCCCTTACCATGTCCTCAACCCATCTCCACTGCACCCCTGCCTTTGATTTTGATTTTTAAATGGGTTTTTAAATATCCCCAATATTTTTACTCAAATCATTCCCATAGCTTTACTTCCATTATTTAACCAGTAAGTAAAGCAGAACTGGGTTGCAGTGGAGGGAGGTGCCAGCATGGCATAGTTGTTTGAGTTGTTGAACTAGGACCCCAGGAGACTAGGGTTCAAATTCTTCCTTGGCCATGGAAACCAAATGGGTGGCCTTGGGCAAGTCACATTCTCTCAGCTTCAGAGGAAGGGAATAGCAAATCCCCTCTGTCCTGTCTTGGAAGCCAGCCAGGGGCAAGAATTCAGAAAAGTCCACCAGGTGGGTGAAACAGGAGCTCACCAGTCAACAAGTACAGTTCCCAGAGTCCAGGTAGTCCAGGTCAGTAGGGTAAAGCAGTAAATCCAAGGCATCAGTCTGAGCTAGTAGCAAGGTCACTCCACAAAGCAGAGTCCAGAAGTCTTAGAAACACAAGCCAGGAATTTAAGAGATGAGAGGATTTATTTTTATTTTATTTTTATTTATTTAGGTATTTAAACCCTGCTCTTCAGCCACAAAGGCTATCAGACCGGCTTACAAATTGTTTTCTCTCTCTCTCTGGCTTTTCTTCGCAAACGAAGATTCAGGAAGGACTCATCCCACGCTTTCTGCAAGCACGATGATGACTAAAAAGGCCAATCCGAGATAAACAAGTCTGGTTGCAGAAAGCACAGCAGAAGGTCTCCTTGGGTAACATTTCTGGGTTGTGATTCTTTCTGCGTTGTTGTTTCTCTTCAAGACTTGTTCAGTGTGAGTTCTCAAATAAAGCTGCAGCATTATGGATAGTGCGTCTCCATGCCTCCTGATGTGAGGCTAGAGCAGACCATTGTTGGTGATCAATTTGGCCGAGCCTGAGATGTTGCTTCAGGGAGTCCTTGTATCACTTTTTTGGAGTGCCCCTCTTACGCTGACCCGTGGCAGGTTCACCATGGAGTACTATTTTGGGGAGGCGATGGTCCTCCATCCTAGAAACGTGCCCTGCCCAGCGCAGCTGTGTTCTCAATATCATGGCCTCAACGCTGGTGATCCCTGCTTGCTCAAGGACAGCAACATTCGTCACATAGTCAGTCCAGTGTATATTTAGGATTGTGCGTAGACAGCACTGATGAAAGCGTTTGAGGAGTCATAAGTGGTGGCTATAGGCGACCCATGTTTCAGACCCATAAAGAAGAATAGACGGTACAATGGCTCTATACACACTGATTTTTGTGCTTCACCTCAGGTGTTTATTACTCCAGACTCTTTTATAAAGTCTTCCAAATGCATTTTTACATGCCTTGGCTAATCTGTGATCGATCTCTTTGTCAATCTTGGCATCTGAGGAGATGATGCTTCCCAGGTAGGGTATTGTTTTAAGCAATAGCAATTTACACATCTACACTGCATTAAGCATTTTCCAATGGGTATTAGCTAAGGTTGCTTCCTCCGGAAAGGTTGGTTGTCAACAACCACTTCCTGAGGGGGTTGCTGGGGTTCCAGTGAGCATGAGGTTTACCTAGATGTTCCTCAAGTCCCTACCAACACTATGCCCAACTTCCTGCATCAGAAGACATATTATTAAATGTTACCCAGGTGGAACTATGATACATCCCATCTCTTCTCCTTCAGGATTCAGCTTCATGCTGTAGGAGAGCCCTTCTATGGCCATTTAGTGGCCAGTGGAGAATAGGAAGTGTTGGGAAAGCATCACCCTCCATGTCCACCAGAGGACCCCCCTGGAGGTCTCAGAAGGTGCCTTACCATCTTGTGTCAGGCTATAGGGACATAGCCAGATGCTTCTCTAATGCCCTCACTCTCCCCTGGACACTAAATGGATGTGGAAGCAGGTGCAGGTGGAAAGTGAATTCTCTAGGGGATTTAGTCAATGTATGAGAAAGGTACTGAGTTCCTTCCCCCCACAACAACCCAAAAAGTCAAACATGCTTCTGATGTTAAGGTTAATCTAATCCACCATTTAGCCAGAAGCTATGGAAGCTCACAAGTATGGTGTGATGGCAATGACATTCCTAGCATTTGGTATCCAGGAGTATGCTGTCTCTGAACATAGTTCCCTTTATTTATCTTTCCACTTAGTCACCTTGCCATTTTTATAAGTGTAAAAGGTAGATATAAATTTCTTATATGAATGGTATAGATAACAATCTCCAAAAGATCTCTCCTCTATAAAAGCACATTGCAATATGAATCAGCTTCTCTGATGGACCATCCATATGACCCCACCTGACCATTAGGATCAGCACCTGAGGATTTTAAAAATCTGCTACTAGTGACTTGGTTAAAATTGTTGTTTTTGTATTTTTATGTGTTTTAACATTTCTTGTAAAAAAAAAAGAAAAGAAACCTGGTAAATGTAGTATGTTTTGAAAGGTGGGTTAGCTATTCTTCAATAAAATAAAAAATGCCTGAGAATAAAATGACTAGGCTTTATTTTTTTATATATTTATTAATTTTAAAAATTAAGCAACATACAATTTATACATACAACTTAACAAACACATATAACAGTGATTCCCTCCACCCAGTGACTTCCCTTTACATTCATCCCTCTTTCCAAAATACCATAGTTTCCAACTCAGGTTTGCTTCCTCTCCCCTTTATTAATACAAATTCTAAGAATTTACTCAATTTTTCACCAAAAACATTCTTATTTAGCCCTCCTTTTTTTTCTTTAACCATATTTGTTAATTTCTCATTTATCGCTATTTTCCATACTTCATTATACCATTGTTCTATTTGGTATTCACCTTGTGTTTTCCATTTTTTTTGCTATTATTAACCTTGCTGCTGTCAGCAGATTTGTTAATAAATCCTTAACAATTTGAGATTCTTGTATTTTTTCACAATATGATAATAATGCTATTTCAGGGCATAAATGTATATTTATCTCCAGTATCTCACTTGTTTCCTTCATTACTATTTTCTAAAATTTCTGCCCATATTTGCAATTCTACCACACATGAATATACGTTCCCAATTCTTGGCATCCCCTCCAACACTGGGTTGAATACTTTTTATCTATTTGATTCAATCTTACTGGGGTTAAATACCATCTCCGTATAATCTTATAGTAATTTTCTTTTATTCTTACTGATAATGTTTTCAAATGTTGCATATTCCATATTTTTTCCCACTTGGATTTGTCTATTACAGTTGCTATATCTGTTTCCCAAAAATTTTAAAATAATCTTGTACTTCTTCGTTATCCATTAACATTTTATATATTTTACTTGTAATACCTTTTATATTAATTTTCTCTTGAGTAGCTTTTATAATCAATTCCTCAAATTTTGTATTTTTTCTACAACTTCCCTCCTTTAACCATTTTTTTGGTCTATCGTTCTAACTGTATCAGTTTAAACCATGTGAATCCTTACTCTTTAAATAATTTTTTCCATATAATTCTTATTTTTCATTTTCCCCATCCATTCCTTCAACCTTATTATTTCTTGTCCTCCTAACTTTGCTTCCACTTCATTTCTTAAATTTGCTGGGAAACCCTCAAACAATATTACTGGCATTAATAGAGATATTCCTGGAACTAATACTTTTTTATATCTAATCCATACATGTAGTATATTTTTTAAGGAGACAGACTGTATTATTTCCCTAAATTTCTTTTTTGGTTTACAAAAATATATATTTCTTAATTTTAACTCTATCTCTTGTTTATTTATTTCCATCCATTCCATTTCTTTTACTTCCACAACACTATCAATAATATATCTCAATAGATTCGCTACATAATATAGCTTCAAATTGGGTAGGCCTAGACCTCCTTTTGGGGGGGGGATTTATACCATCTATTTCTATTAATTCTTGATCTTTTGCCTCCATTACAATAATTAGTTATCATATTTTGCCACTTTTTTTAATTCCATCTCTGATACTTTAATAGGCAGCATTCTAAATAAAAAAAAATATTTTTGGTAAAATTTTCATTTTAACAAGCGCTATTCTTCCAAACCATGAAAATTTAATTTTCCCATATTTTTCTAATTTTTTCTCCATATCTTTCCTTAATATAGTAAAAAAAAAAAATCCTCTAGTTTTTCCAATTCTGCCACAATATTTATTCCTGAATATTTTATTTGCTCCTTTATTTTAATATATTTCTTTTTACTCTTCATATTTTTTTTGCTCTGCCTCTGTATAATTAAATATAATCATTTCTGATTTATTCCAATTTACTTGTAAACCTGTCATTTTCCCAAACATTTCCAAATGTTTCTCTCTCTTGCATTTTTTCCAATGGATCTTGTATTGTTATTAAAGTATCATCTGCGAACATATTCAGCTTAATCTCTTCAATATTTCCTATCCCTTTAATATCTTCATCTTTTCTAATTACATTAGCTAGTATTTCTATTACCATAGGAAATATTAAACAAGTATTATTCTAAAATGTTGTATCAAGCCCTAACCCACCTTCCCTCTGTCTCAGCCCCATACCTGCCCCCGGGGGTGGTGAGGACTGCCCAGGGTCAGAACAGGGCAAATTCCCTGTGTCATATGTACTGCAGGGCTCTGAGACAGGGGCAAGATGAAGTATATTGCCCATCTTAGACAAGCCTAGCTTAGGTTATATAATCTTTTCATTAACAACCACTCTTATGCCTAGATAATAAGAGTAAGAACATTAATCTCTCTCTGGCTTTTCTTCACAAACGAAGATTCAGGAAGGACTCATCCCGCGCTTTCTGCAAGGGTGCTGATGACTATAAAGGCCAAACCAAGATAAACAAGTCCAGTTGCAGAAAGCACAGCAGAAGGTCTCCTTGGGTGATGTTTCCGGGTTGTGATTCTTTCTGCATTGTTGTTTCTCTTCAAGACTTGTTCTGCGTGAGTTCTCAAATAAGGCTGCAGCATTGTGGATAGTGCGTCTCCATGCCTCCCGATGTGAGGCCAGGGCGGACCATTGTTGGTGATCAATTTGGCCGAGCCTGAGATGTTGTTTCAGGGAGTCCTTGTATTGCTTTTTTGGAGCGCCCCTCTTACGCTGACACAGCTGCGCTGGGCAGGGCACGTTTCTAGGATGGAGGACCATCGCCTCCCAAAAATAGTACAGTACTCTAAGAGCATTAATACATAGTAATATAATATGTCTTAAAGCTGAAAAGTAGATTTTAAATCTTCATAATTCATAATTCTGCTCTGGTAAATGTCACTCATGATAGTTTGATCTAAAAGCCTATTCATGTTGCATAGCATTGCTCATAATAATAACCACTTGCTCACTGATTCCATTGAAGCTGACTAGAAACATTGTATGGCGGTGGACAAGAATGAAGCTTTAAATATATCCACCCAGTAACCTTCAGTACAAGAAGTACTGTACTTGCTAAATGTAATTCTGTTGCAATGAAGTATGACTATATTTGCAAAATTAGTGTGTATAATTATACCTCAGCAGTTGGTTCCCAGTTTTCTGGAGCCAACATTCAAGTATTCCATCCTCAAGTGTATTTTCTCTTTGCATAGGATTGCACATGTGTTCCCTCTTCTTCCCTTTGTTTTGTTGTACAGTATTTTTAACTGGTGCTCTACAGTTGTTTATTTGCATTCTACCACTAAGTTCAAGTATAATACAAATGAATCACATTTGCTGCTGGGTTTACATATTGTGTATCATTAATATCTGAAATGGGGCTCATACACCCCTAGGAGAAACACATGTGCTGCCATATGGAAACATCCCATGTTTCCCAACAGCTAGAGATACACAAGACTCCACTTGACCCTCACGGATGTGTGTGAACACAGAATTGGCAACTCATAATTCCTGCAGGCATGCCTACTAGGTTTTTATAGTTGCCTTGTCTCTTGAAAACTAGATTAGATGTGCAATAAAGTGTTTGTAGTTCCTCTCTTTTGTTCATTTTCTGCCCTTACCATCTGTGTGACATGACTAGAATTCCATAAATTGCAATTATCATGAGCCTGGACCCAAAGAACTTGGGTTTTTGAGTCCATCTCACCTGTACCCCAGGAGAGGAACAAGATTTGTCCCTGATTTGATGCCTGAAACTGGAACCCTCAAATCAGACAGCTTCTCTCCAAAGCCCAATGAATCAAGTCCCGTCATGCAAGATGCCTCTCACTCTCCAGTTGGAATACAGCAGATGGGAAGTAATGGAGAGGTAGCAAAGTACTCCAAGATCAGGGGTTGCACATGCAACAATCTCCCCTCTCATCCATGGGTAATGGAGCCTAAAAAGGTTCTACAAGATTTGGAAGGATATAAAGCAAGGGTAAGTAGTAAGCAGCCTTCCATATGTTATTGAACTGCAGTACCCAACAGCCCAAGCCCACACAGCAAACAGCAATGAATGTTGGAAGTTCTCTTTCAGTTTTGCTGAAGGCCCATAAGATTCCTATTCTTGATATATATAAAAAAAACTAGGTACTAGGATTCCATTGCCCACAGTTCCTAGCACACAATCATCCATCTTAGGGTCTGCAAGACTAAGACATGAGCTTGTCCTGTACTGAGTACTTGTACTGACTACCAGTTTCTTGGTGTGGCTACCATGTTCTCATTTATTCTGGTCTTTGCTCTCAGGTTATCCATTGTTCCATATTGTCTCAGTATAGGGCAGTGGAAGAAGTGGCTGAACCAAAGGGCCATGAGAAAAATGAGAATGCATCTTACATTTAATCAGTTTTAAACAGATAAAACCAATATCTGGTTGAAGCTTGACAACCTTATATTAAAGCAATTAATGTATCTATTCCTTCTTAGACTGCACGCATTACCTGTCTCTGTGACAGAGAGCTTGTCTGGGGAGTTCTAAATCTAAAGTCCAATTGAATTGAAATTATAGGGACCACTTCTTTATATCCATCTAATCAGTGCAAATTATTTACAGGCAAATCCATTCCTAGTGGGGATCTTCATGTTTTCTGGGTTGGAGACAGAATTCACACAGGCCTTCCTAGGTCACAGTTCTGTTACAATAATGCACATTGCCCTTAAATTTAAGCAAGGGATCCTTGAAAAGTTTAAAGACAGAACAGACCTGATTCTGATATGATATGATCCACACATCTCAGGCACATGTATAGATCAGTGTGTGGTTATGTATTGGATTTCCCTGAGCTGGTGATAAAATTTTTGGCTCAATAAACAAACAAACAATACATTTTAAAGTGTCATAGTTTTAGGCACTATTTATATTTATTTATTTATTTATTTATATCCCACTCTTCAGCCACAAGGCTATCAGAGCAGCTTACAAATTGTTTTAAGCAATAGCAATTTACACATCTACACTGCATTAAGCAGTTTCCAATGTGTGTTAGGAATGGATATTTTGAGAGAAAATACATTTCCAAATGTGCATTTTAGATATACATTTAAATGAAAAATTTCATGCATTTTTAAAAATCCACATATTATTGTAGAAATTTGTACAATGGCCTTATGGGTAAAATGTGGACAGTGATGTGGGCCAGAAAGAGACTGTTGTAGTCACCTTAAGCTGAGCAATTCTTCATTCCCTGAAAGTGTCAATTTCATGCTAAGAAAAGCTCCTGCTCTCACATCTCACATATTGTCTTATAATGAATAAGTAAGTAATGGAAAATGGAAAGTTTCATTTGAAAAGACAAGTCTATTCAACTGTGTTTTCCCTCCTCTCAGAAAGGAAGAAGTCATTACTTTGACTTCAGGACCCATACACTTCGTAACTCTTTAATGTTCTTAGAGTCACTTCCCCTAAGGTACTTAGAATTGCTTCTGGATCTTCTTTGGGTAATTACATTTAGTGAAGCACCAGAATTTCACAAGTAAGGGGCACATCCAATTGTAGCAAAGCAACAGGAATTAAAACCCCCATTTGCATGGCAGGTCAAGCATTCTGGTATTGTAGCACTTTGAAACAGATGCATTGATCAGACAGACATATAAAGAACTGAACAGTGTGTGTTAATTCTGCAAGAGAGCATCATTTTAGCAAGCTGGACATTAAAGACTCAGAGCCTTTTCACGAAGAAACGCACATATACTGGAGAAAGAATAATTATTTAGCAGAAGGTCACTGTCAATGTGGATAACCACAGTTCTGCCTTCAAATGCCTTATTGATTTTAAGGCCTCTCAGAATGTCTCTTGATTGCTGTCACACATTTCAAGAACTGCAGGGAGTCCCAGAGGAAGTCTCCATTACACCTTTATTCAGCCAGAGCAAACATCAAGATGTCTTCAGCATGGAGGTCCCTACCATGGCCTACGGTAATCAATAGCGAGGTTTCAGTGCAATGCATATCCATGTCATCAACAAAGTGGTAGGAGCCACTGCTATTTTCTCCAAGAAATTGTTTCAGTGTAACAAGAAAATACAGTACAGTAACTAATAAAACAGAGCCTTTTGTAGGTCATAGTGGAGCCTAACTCCTTGTGGAACAGTGGAAAATCTGCAGAAATATAATCAAGAGTCAACAGAGGGGAAGAAGGGAACAAGAAATAGTGTGGAAGAGAGTGCTGTGAAGAAAACTGCTACTTAATGTGGAGGAAAACATGAGATCTGAAAAAAATGTTGTTTTAATTGCTAGAGGTGATCTTAAATTGCTATTATGGAATTGTAAGCCATAGTGGAGAATCTTTGGGTGTGGAAGGAGGGTGCAACTGGCACACTAATTTTAACTGTACAAATCTGGTCATCCAGGTTCAGGGATGAGTCCAAGCTGTGAATCTGAGATTTCTGGGGGGAGTGTAACTCTATCCAGCAGAGGTTGAATCCTTATCTCCTGATTTGCCTTCCAACTGATCAGGAGCACCTCTGTCTTGTCTAGATTAAGCTTCAATTTGTTTACCTTCATCTAGTCCATTACTAACAACACATACTGGTTTAGCACTGAGAGAGCTTCCTTGGATCTAGATTGTAAGAAAAGATGGAGCTGAGTGGTTTCATGTATATGCTAAACAACATGGGGAACAAGGTAAACCTCTGATGGACACCACAGACCAATGAGCAGGGTGCTGAACAGGAGGCCCCCAGCACCACCTTCTGGGTTTGCCCCACCAGGAAGGAACAGAGCCACTGGTTGATGGTATCAAAAGCTGTAAAAAGGTCCAACAGGGACACATTTTCCCTGTCCAGTGCTCTATGTAAGTCATCCACCAAAGCAACCAAAGCTGCCTCTGCCCCATAACCAGACCTGAAGCCAGATTGAAATGAATCTAGATAATCCATTTCATCCAAGAACCTCTGGAGCTGGGAGGCCCAACACACTCCAAGAGCTTACCTAAAAGGGGGATATTGGAGATAGCAAATTAGTTAACAACTCTACTCAACACATACACACACATCCCCAAAAACCCACCCCAATGGCTTTTGTTACTCCTTGGTAACCACGAAAAACCAAATTTTCTAAAAGACAGCTTTGATACAAAAAATAAAAGCTTTGTTCAGAACAATGCATCCCTGATGGCTTTCATGAATGAAATGAATCCACTTTGGGTTTTAGTCCAAACTTTAAAGGAGTTATCCATGAACATGGTCCCTATCATCAAAATAGGTTCACCACTCTGGATAGCACCTTTAAAATATGTACTACAACCAAAAGCGAATTTCACCACCCTACTTACATTCAAACCACCATTCACTACTGCAAGTAGGGTTACCAGGTGGAATAAGAGACAGGACTCCTGTGGCATGAGAAGCAACACCTACTAAAATTCCTTATTCTATGCAGCCATTAAAGGAGCCCTGCCCCTTATTTCATTCTGGCAATCCAAACTGCAAGTCATGTTGCAGAAATAACAGTGAAATTATCCTTTGGGGCTGAGGAATCACAGGGCCTTGATTAAAAACAGAAAACAACATTCAACAACATGCTACATGTAAAAGTTAATTGTTTTACATATAAAAAGCTTCTAACCTATACCATGTGATTTAAAATTATAAGTAAGTCTGTTAAGATATAGAATCATAGAATTGTAGAGTTGGAAGAGACCACGAGGGCCATCCAGTCCAACCCCCTGCCATGCAGGAAATCACAATCAAAGCATCCCTGAAAGATGGCCATCCAGCCTCTGTTTAAAGACCTCCAAGGAAGGAGGCCCCACCACGCTCCGAGAGAGTGTGTTCCACTGCCGAACAGCTCTTACTGTCAAAAAGTTCCTCCTCATGTTGAGGTGGAATCTCTGTTCCTGGAGCTTGCATCCATTGCTCTGTGTTCTAGTCTCTGTAACAGCAGAAAACAAGCTTGCTCCATCCTCAATATGACACCCCTTCAAATACTTAAACAGGGCTATCTTATCGCCTCTTAACCGTCTTTTTTCCAGGCTAAACATATCCAACTCCCTAAATCTTTCCTCATGAGGCATGGTTTCCAGACCTTTCACCATTTTAGTCGCCCTCCTCTGGACACGCTCCAATTTGTCAATATCCTTTTTGAATTGTGGTGCCCAGAACTGGACACAGTATTCTAGGTGAGGCCTGACCAAGGCAGAATAGAGCGGCACTATTACTTCCCTTGATCTAGACAATATACTTCTATTGATGCAGCCCAAAATCGCATTGGCCTTTTTAGCTGCCGCATCACACTGTTGGCTCATGTTCAACCTGTGGTCTACTAGGACTCCTAGATCCCTTTCACACATAGTCTCGTTCAGGCAGGCCTCCCCCGTTCAGCCAGGTCTACGCATTTTGTTTTTTCATCCTAAGTGCAGTACCTTACATTTCTCCATATTGAATTTCATTTTGTTAGCTTTGGCCCAGCTCTCCAGTCTATCCAGGTCATTTTGAATTTTGAGCCTGTCTCTAGGGTATTAGCTACTCCTCCTAATTTGGTGTCATCTGCATATTTGATAAGTATGCCCCTAATTCCATAATCCAAGTCATTGATAAAGATGTTGAATAGCACTGGGCCCAGGACAGAACCCTGTGGCACCCCACTGGTCACATCTTTCCAAGATGAAGAGGAGCCACTGCAGAGCACCCTTTGGGTTCAACTGGTCAACCAATTACAAATCCATTTAACAGTTAATTTGTTTAGCCCACATTTTACAAGCTTGTTTGCAAGAATATCATGGGGAATCTTGTCAAAGGCCTTACTGAAATCAAGGTATGCGATATCCACAGCGTCCATTCCCTTCATCTACCAAGCCAGACTCAAATAGTTGTTATGGTCTAGTTTTACACACTTAGGAGACTCAAGCAGTAAAGGTTTCACTGGGCTGGATTTCAATGCAGGTGTGGACTGCCTGTTTGAATATTGCCCCATTTTAAAAAAAAAACCATGTATATTTGAGAGGAATGTAGTAATGAGAAAGGTTCAGCCTAGCCTTCTTCCTGACATGCCAATTTTTAGTATGCAAAGAGTTGCTTTATTGATTTTAACTGGAGAGCACTCAGACTTGCAAATTCTGGGTTGCACTCAATGGTGGTGTTGCCATTGCAGAAAGTGCTTCTGCTTGTACTAATTGGGGCACTCAGTTTTTGCCAATTTCCCAAAAATATTAGAGCCTTCCATATTAAATCATCTTCTGTTTCAGCCAGAGCTCAAAAGTAATGCATAGCAAGTAAGAATGTTACTATTGTTACTTTGGAGATAATATCTTACTTTTGGAGTAATGAGTGGGTAGCGATGTCCTTTTTGCAAAGTAACAAAGTTACTGGTAAAGATTCTAATTTCCACATGAAATGAGCAATGTTACATTACATCACACTATATTACATTACATTACAGGGTGAGGGGAGACACAGAGCTTTCCAAAAAGTTGTGCTTGCCCTGATCCTCCAAGTTGTGTCCACCACCTCCCCTATCCCATCTATCTACTAAAGATATAGGAATCTCCCTCCCAAGAGGAAAAATTACACAGAAATTAACTTCATCAGAAGGAAAGGCTGAAGTAGTTCAGCTAGCTTTGGGTGCTTTGTCACTAATGGAGATTTTTCCTCCCCAAAGGAGAACTAGTCAGGAGCTACAGAATCTACCATTATCTGCAAAAAATGATGTCACATCCCTTTCAGCAGGAACCACATGCAAAGCACCATTTCGTACCCAGAATGTGTTGGGGCGGATGCCTGAACAGGATCAGCCCAAGCCACTGTGTGGCATCAGGTGAATAATAAGTTGGGGCCTTTCACATTCCATGTGCCAAAGCCAACTAGATTGGCAGCTAGACACATCTTTAACACTGGTAATGAAATGGGACAGCATATTCCACTGCACCTGAAGGCAGCATGCCAGCTCAGAGGGTGCAAATCAGGCTGCTTAGTACACAGCTATGTCCTCCATCACTTTGCTGGCACCTCCCAGCATCTGGCACCTGAGGTGGCTGACTCATAGCCTCATGATGGGGCTTTTCCTGTGCCTGAAAATGACTCCTTCCCTTCCTTTGCTTTACCCAAAGTGAGTTTCAGAGAGGTGCTTAGGTCAGAGGAAAAAGGGGGTTGGCACAAGAAGGCAGTTTGCAAACATTGAACTAGGAACACACAGACCCTTGAGGCCTTTGTGAATATTCACATTGAATGCCCACAAAGGCTTCAACTTGAGAGGGAGATGCATGTATCTCTAGTAGATAGATAGACATATATGCATGTTAAAGTTCTGTACAATACCCAGCTTGACTTTTCATATACCACAGCTGCTTATTTATAATTTGACCCACTGATAACCCTTTGAAGGGCAATTATGTTGTTCAAATATAACTTTAGCCAAAAGGACAAACCCTGCTTGGATTTTAAATCAGTACAATAGAAGCTACCACAGATTCAATAAATTCAGCATATAGCAGATGGAGAAAGAATGTCAGTAACATGTTAAAGGAAAGAAGAGGCTCAGGACACTTAGCTTTGGTACTAGGACATTATGCCTGGAAGAGTTATTTTTTGGACTACGTGGTCCATAATGATTGTACTTCAAAAAATTTAACTCTTCCCAGCTTTGGGCAGTACAAGAAAGTCTCTGCTTCATTATTTGAATTGTTGAAAGTGATGCAGTCCAGAAAAAAGTATTACCACTTGATTCTGCTGAAGATATAAACTTTCCCAGAGTCTAATGACTTGTTTGAGCCTCTCACCATTGAGGCTAGAAATATTTAATGTTATAATACAATAGTGATGCTTGAGTTGGCCAAGATACATCAGATACTATCTTCCTAGCTTTGGGGGTTAAAGCAGAAACACAATTAAATAAAAATGACTTTTGGTGGTTGGGGAAGATTTTCTGCCTCTTTTACTAATGCTACAGAATACTTAAAAAGAAAAAGAAAAAGAAAAAAGGTTTAATTCAATTTCTACCACTTACGTTATTTACTTTCGTCATTACCCACAGAAGCCTGGGGAATGACAATGAACCAGCCTGCATCAATTTTGTTTATAGCTCTTTGCTATTCGTGTTTACTATGTGCTTCATAAATTAGCAGAATGCTGCCATATTTAAGGTGCTTAGCTCCAAGAAAGCTTCCCAAACTAAATTGGTTCATTGAATTTAAGAAGTCATGAAAATATTTCTATGTGACTACGGTTTGGGATTTTGGTTTTTTTAGATTTGACTTTTCCTCTAAGCCTAAATCAAGAATAAAACTGACAGCAACCTTTAATTGGAACACTCTAATCATTGAAGTTCTTTAATAACGACCTTCTCAGGCAGAAAAATCAGGTGCTTAATTATCTCTGTGGCTGTTTACAGCAGGGTACTTTCATTACATCAGAATTAGCAGATTTCTTCATTGGTAAAAACACTATTTCTTATTCTGCTCATGGGTCATTTATCAATAAGGCCCCATGTTGATTCCAAATTATAAAACTATTTACACTAAACAGGCCCACCAGATCTGACACAGCTTGAAATGAGGAGGTAAGTGACACTACACATTCTACTTAATTCAGGAATATAAGCATTTGCATGAACTAATATATTATTATTATTATTATTATTATTATTATTTCTCCATATAGATCAGGGTGGGAACAATAACAGATTAAATGCATAACATATAAGAGCATATATAACCAATACATATTAAAACCAATTAATCAATACTTTAAAATTCATAATTTAAAAGTAATTTGGATAGGCCTGCCAAAAGAGATTGGTCTTTGCTGTTGTTTTAAACTCAGATAGCATATCCAGCTGACAAACTTCCTCCACAATCTTGGGGTGGCTAAAGAAAATGCCTTCTGGGTAAGTTGCCAGCCTAGTTTTGGCTGTCTGAATACCAAAACTTGACTTACAACCATACAAGAGGGGTTTGTGTTTGCATGGTCCCAGAGTTATATGGGACCTAGTGGTCTCAGTTTGGGTGTTTGTGCTATGTACCTTCAAGTCAACTCTGATTTATGGTGAACCTCTCATAAGGTTTTCTTGGCAGAGTTTCTTCAGAGCAGGTTTACTGTTGCTTTCCACCAGGACTGAGAGAGCATGGCTTGCCCAAGATCACCCAGAGGGTTTCCCTGACTGAGTAGAGATCAGAACCCTGGTCTTCTGGAGACCAGCACTAGTTCAACACTAGCTACAGTGGAACACCTATATATATATAAAACTCTTGGGTATGCACAATGGCCTTAGGTACGTAGGTATGTTGCCTCCTGGGTATGTACAATGGGTTTAGGTATGTTGCCTCTTTCAGTGTGCTGTTTTGCCGCTACTGTCACTCCTTCAGCCAATCATCACCCACATGCAAATTCCCTCTCCACCTCACAATCTGCTCCTGCCACTCATATGGCCAATCTGCACACAGGGAGTGCCAAAAGTGTTGATTATAGTTACTAAGGCTGCAGGCCTTTCAAGTTTGCCAGTGTCTCAGGGCTGCACAATTCCCACTTACGATTTAAGTCTACACAGTAATATCATTTCTATTCCTGCTGCGACAGGACCTAGGCAGTCGATTGGTGGTGGGATGCTGCTGCTGCTGCTGCTGCTGCTGCTGTGATGGAACCCAAACAACCCAAACAACAGGTGTGAGGTCTACTCGGGGTTTTTTTTAATGGTGTATGGTATGCCAGGTCCAGCTAATAGTGATATAATTGTGTAGTATGAAAGGGCCCTGCACTTCCCCACTTCCCTATCAGATCATTTCTGCCTATAAATGGGACATGTATTCATATTTTCATGAGAAGATGGGCTGTTTCAGCTATTTATTTTTATTTTATTTAAAACATTTACATCTCATTTTTCAGAATGGAAATAACTAGCTAAATTAGCTAACAACCATTTTAAAAATAATCCATTAAAATAAAGGGAACAGCAACTGCAATAAAACAGTAAGCAACCAGCCAAAACCTTGTCAACAGCAAGTAGTCATCAAGAAAATAGATCAGCATTAACATGCCACTTTTTGGTAGGGGTTCCCTACATCACCCAGTGTTTTTACAAAGGCTGACCAGGGATTTGAACCATGTTCTCCCACAACCTGAGTCCAGCACTCAAACCACTACATCACACAGGCTTTTTTTTTTTTTTTGCCTTAGTTTAGGGGTGGGCAAATGAACCCCTCAGGGTTGTTTTTATGGCCCTTGACCCTTGCAGGCTGCCCCTTTTGGGGCCAAAAATAAAAGGTAGATTGCTGCTCCTAAAAGCTGCCAGGAATGGCAATGATTGTAGGGGAGGGGCTGCACTGTTCAAAAGCCGAGGTGGACTTCAGGCCTCATTCAGTTCTGGTGTGTTTGGGGTTGGCTGTTTCTTCTTTTTTCTTTTTCTTTTTTTCTTTCCTTTTTTTTTCTTTTTTTGTAATTCATGGGGTTCCAAAATTACACAATCAAATATGTAAAATATATATTCCGATACACAGTCAAAGCACTCCTGACAGATGGCCATCCAGCCTCTGTTTAAAAACCTCCAAAGAAGGAAACTCCACCACACTCCCAGGCAGTGCATTCCACTGTCAAACAGTTCTTACCATCAGGAAGTTCCTCCTAATGCTTAGGTGGAATCTGTTTTCCTGTAGTTTGAGTCTATTGCTCCATGTCCCTGGATTTTTTTCAGATATGCTCCAGTAATGCTGGGACTGCCTTTTCACACTATTGAAGGTAGGTCTGATAAAAGGGGTTCTTTTGCCAGCAGAAAATGCTGTAAAATATTATGCTAAACAGATGTTTTGAGAGGTTCATCTGATGAAGTCCTTAGTGTAATGACAAAAGAGATAACTAGGACCTAACTAGTGGAAAGAGGGAGAAATACATATGGTTTTCCAGTTAATATGAACTTAGTATGATATGAACTATAATATGAACTAAGCTGCATTTCCCAACTCAGTATGCACACTGAAATGTATAGTATCCTCACACTTCTTCAGATTTTGATGCAGAAGCAGGACAACATAGACTTCAGATTCAAAAAGTGAGGCACTGAAAGAGAGTGACAGGTCCCTCCATCCACAGTCACTGATCTTCACCTTTCCAGGACATAACAACCTGCTTTATACTGAGTCACAAGTTTGGTTCATTTAACTGAGTATTATCTATTCTGACTGGCAAAGACTCCTAAATCCAGACCACAGTCATCCAGTGCTATCCATAGACATTCAACCCTTTCCTTTCATTCTATATTGTAAAGAATATACACCACCTACGTCTCCTCGAGCGCTTTCATCAGCGCTGTCTACGCACAATCCTAAATATACACTGGACTGACTATGTGATGAATGTTCTGTCCTTGAGCAAGCAGGGATCACCAGCATTGAGGCCATGATATTGAGAACACAGCTGCACTGGGCAGGGCACGTTTCTAGGATGGAGGACCATCGCCTCCCAAAAATACTACTCTACAGTGAACTCGCCATGGGTCAGCGTAAGAGGGGCGCTCCAAAAAAGCAATACAAAGACTCCCTGAAACAACATCTCAGGCTTGGCCAAATTGATCACCAACAGTGGTCTGCCCTGGCCTCACATCGGGAGGCATGGAGACGCACTATCCACAATGCTGCAGCCTGATTTGAGAACTCACGACGAACAAGTCTTGAAGAGAAACGACAACGCAGAAAGAATCACAACCCAAAAACATCACCCAAGGAGACCTTCTGCTGTGCTTTTTGCAACCGGACTTGTTTATCTCGGATTGGCCTTTTTAGTCATCATCGTGCTTGCAGAAAGCGTGGGATGAGTCCTTCCTGAATCTTCGTTTGCGAAAAAAAGCCAGAGAGAGAGAGATATTGTAAAGGAGCTCTCCAACGTGCTGAAAGCTACTGCCCAAATAGGTTCAGCATCTTTGTTATAGTATGGAATATAACTCAAAGCAGATTCACCACACTACTGACATGAAACATTCCAGCTGCTCCTGTCTCAGTTAGAGGCCTTTCTCAGCCATACCACTAAAAACCCCTTGTGGACTCAGACCATATGCCCCACTCCCTCCCCTAAAGAAGACACATACTACTACAGTCTGTTTTAACAATTGTACTGAGTACAAGATAAACATGGTGATTAAGTATAGGTTAGTATGAAGATAATTGGCAATAAAAGACCACAACTTGCTAATGGCTGTAAATGGTTGGCATTATTGCATGGGTCCAGAGCCAATGGTCCATTGTCGGTTGCTGCCAACTCCTCCTGGAGGGGAGAGTTCATGACCAGGCTGCCATACTCGACACTCTCCCCTCCACTGCAAACAAGGTGTTAATCATAGAGTGGGGAGAGGGAAGGTCTCCGTGAACTTGAACTTAAACCTGAACTTGACAAAGACCCTCCCCTTTCCCCTGCCTACCTGGATCAGGGCCCATGCCATCCACCTAGCAAATTGCGACAAATAAGAACACAAGCAAACATAATGAAAGAGGGAGGGTGGGCAGGTTCTTCGGCTCCAGCAAGCCCAACTGAGGAGCCCGCACTGGGGGCTGGCTTTTATACCGGCCCCGGCGCAGGCTCTGCATCATCTGGCCACACTGGAAGCACAGCCGGAGGTCCCACCCTTTACCAGCGTGGAGCCAATTGGGGCGAGGGAGGCTCGCCCTGATTGGCTGATGGCTTCCCACTCCCTCCCAGCCACAAAGGGAGCCTAGAAGAAGGCCAGACATAATGGCCCCCACACCAGGCCATGCGGCCATGGGGGCCACAGAGGGAGGAGCCGTGGGGGTGCCTGCTGGGCCACAAACTGGCCCACTGACCACCTGGTGCGCCCCCTTATTGGAGGTGCTAATGGATGAATCTGGAATTCTCCATCTGCAAATTATGTGCTCTGCCACTGAGATATTGATCTTTTCTATAGATCATCATGGAATATGTAAGAGCCATTGTGTAGCACAGAGACAGGACCAAATGTCAGGGACACATGGCCAGTCCAAGATATTTTGTTACCTGAAGCCATGAATACAACAGTGTCCACTTTAAGGATGGAAAGCATATTTTAAAGTATTTGGAAAATGATTGACAAATGTGTTTCTTGAGTGTGGAGAAACCATGATGAGAAAAATCCTGGACTAACAAGAATCTTCAGTTTGGGGCATATTCTGCACAAAATTCCCATCTTTGTTGTGCAGAAAACAGTATTTTATATGTAGTGAACAGCATTTTCTGTGCAGAAATATTATTTATGTCCAGAAAATGTCATCTCTTGCACAGGAGCTCTAGAACATGACTACAGAGTGAAAAAGAAAAGGGTCTTAAACTGAATAAAATCAGTTTAATGTATCATGTGTTTCACTATGAGTTGCACAGAATTCCACATCATAAGGAACAGGAAGAGTTCTTTATTGTATGCTATATGAGAATACAGACTATTTGATACATACATTTTTTTTCTTTTTCCAAAATGAAAGAGGGAGGGGTATCAATAGTTGCATCATAACAATAGAAAAAAATGTTGATATGTTTAGTAAGTTCAAGGCATGTCACATTACAGAACAAATACAATGCTGTCACTTGGCATTTGTGCTACTCTTGATTCAAATATTCTTGGAGCCTGATTCTGAACAGGCTTAATTAAGTTCCACTGGTTTCAGTAAGACTCACTTCCAAGAAAATATACTGTGGAGAGCAAATGAAAGCCAGTTTACAGAATTAGTAAAATCAAAGTGGTAAAGATTTTCCAAGACCAGATCTGGGAAACATGTGACCTTGCACATACTTTTAAGAGTCAGCTCTAATCAGCATAGTCAATGGTGAAGGATAATGAGAGTTACAGTCTATCAACACCTGACAGGCCACTTTCATCCAGCCCCATCCTAGACTGTACTATTTTCAGCTTGCACAGTCTCCCATTCTGCAACGGATCAAAGAAAATACTCTCTGCTTGTAGAAAATCTCCCTCCATCCTGAAGAACAGCAAGTCAAAGAAAAGAGTAGGCTAAAATTTACTGAACCATATTATCTCACATGCAAGTCTTCCTTACTAGACTAGCATTGGCATTTGTTCTGTTCTTCTTCCCAGAGGGTAATGTAATACAATCCAGGAAAAGTTTTACCAGTAGAATAAGTGCAACCTGACCCTTTAGTCACCTGAAAGACATTCTGTGCACAAAGCAAAATTTAAAAAATGCCAAACATCCCCCACAATTTTATTGGTCAATCAGCTGGATCCCATATTGAGAGAAATGTGAGATACAAATTAATTGTCTAAAAAATAAAATTATTATAGGCTTGGTCAAAAAAGGACCCAAAGTGTTTCTTAAGGGGGGGGGTCACCATACCATCCTGAACACATTTGATCTTGGTTGATTTTGGAAACTAAGCAGTGTCAAGCCTAGTTAATACTTAGATGACAGACTACTTGGGAAAGCCAGGGATCTCCAGGTAAGGCTGGGGGATGGAGGAGGGAATCCTGCCTCAAACTCTGGACTGCCAGTAAGAGTTGACAAAATTGTGCTAGATGGACCAGTGTTCTAATTCAGTATATGACAGCTTCCTAGGAATAAGAAGGGAGAGGTCAGCCTTCAAAGGATCTAGCAAGGTACACCACTCCTGCCAGTCTGTTAAAAGTGATCAGTATTCAGTCCTCATATAGACCACCACATAGTTTTAACAATGTTCTGCATTTAAAGACATCTCTTCTTGTTCTGGCATGCAGTTTCCCACCCACACCCACATAATTGCCATAGTGCCACTATTCTTCTCATAAATGAGATGAGATTTGCAATTTGGGGGCAAGAGTTTTGCTGCCTAGAGTGAGAACAAGAGCAAGGGAATGAGCCTCATCTTCATTTCAGCCCCTTCTCCCATCAGTTCCAACTTTTCACCTGGGCATTCATTTCCTACAATTGCACTGCATTCCAGCCAACAGCATCTGTTTTCCAGGAGTATTCTAAAAGTGTAGCATTGCAGAGAGAACCTGCCCCTATGGTGTGAGAGCTACACAAGACGAGAGCTCATTTTAAATCAGAACAGAGCCATCAACACTGCTATTTGCAACCTCAAGATACTACACCAGAGGCTTTTTATGAGCTCATTTGCCAGCAAGAGAAATAAGTGTTTTTTAAAATATATATATAAAAGGGCATCTGTGTGTATGTGCAGGCATGCATGTGTGTGAATGTGCTTTACCAAATTCAAGAAACTCAATCTGAAGGTAGCAAATAAAATTCTGCCACTTCTAAATCATTCCACTGTTATATACTAGCAGTCATTTGAAGTAATATGAGCCTGTCAAAATTCAAAAGCATTTTCTGTAATGGGAATGAGAAGTAAGCCATAATGTACAGCCTTTCCCATCTTAAGCAGCACCCTTCCATTTGGTGCCTTCCAGAGATGTTGCACTAAAATCCCACCTTCCCCAACCAGCATGATCATTACCACCTGGATTATGGGAATTGTAGTCCAGCACAGTTAGAGAGGGAAGTCTGATCTAAATGGTGTCTTCTTAACTTTCTTCCTTGTTTTGTAGCTTCTTTTTCATAACTGAAGAGCTAGGCAAGGCCAGAGGAGTAAAGTTAGAAGTTTATGGTGTTATTCTGGATCATAAACTTTTTGACAGTAAGAGCTGTTCGGCAGCGGAACGCACTCCCTCGGAGCATGGTGGGGTCCTTCCTTGGAGGTCTTTAAACAGAGGCTGGATGGCCATCTGTCAGGGATGCTTTGATCGTGATTTCCTGCATGGCAGGGGGTTGGACTGGATGGCCCTCGTGGTCTCTTCCAACTCTGCAATTCTATGATTCTATGATTCTATGATTCTATAAGAAGCTATTTTATCCCAGAGCAAATTCTCTGTCTTGACTATGTTTGTCTACTCTGACTGTCAGTGACTGCCCAGGGTCTTTTCCATCACATGCTACCTGATCCTTTTAATGGGAGATGCCACAGGTTGAAACTGGGACCTTCCACAATGGAAAACATGTGCACCAGTGCTTGAATCATGACTGTTCCTTCACACACATTCAACAATCTTGTCCCCATTTCATAAATGTTTATCCACAATAACACAATGTGGACAGTTATCAATAAATATGGGAAGCTTTTGCTAGGACCTATGAAGCTTTGCCGATGTGCATTGGATCGATGTAAATTGGATTCTTGGATCATGGACTGCGCTTCCATGCAGGGGGACTTCTGGCAAGAGATGGGGTGCATCTTACAACAGTTGGAAGAAACATTTTTGCCAACACTCTCAAGAATTTGATCAGGAGGGCTTTAAACTGAGTCAAATGGGGGAGGGAGACAGTATTCTGGAAGGCAAAAGGGCTGGAGAAAATAGTCAAACTGTCATAGAGGGAACAAGGCAAACAGCGCAAGGACCCAACAGTGGGAGGCAAAAAAACTTGCACAGGGAGCAAGTAAAGGGAACA
Source organism: Gambelia wislizenii (assembly GCA_030847615.1). Lineage (NCBI taxonomy): Eukaryota > Metazoa > Chordata > Lepidosauria > Squamata > Crotaphytidae > Gambelia > Gambelia wislizenii. The sequence goes on from JAUMIR010000003.1 coordinate 34,755,239, forward strand.
CATGGTCTCAGATGTCTCTACACTAATGCACAGAGCATGGGAAATAAGCAAGATGAACTAGAACTCCTTGCACTACAAAACAAATATGATATAATAGGCGTTACTGAAACCTGGTGGGACGAGTCTCATGATTGGAATGTAGGAATAGAGGGGTATAACCTTTATAGGAGAAACAGGCCAAACAGGAAAGGAGGAGGAATAGCATTATATGTCAGGGATATTTACACCAGTGAAGTGATCCATGACATCAATACTGGAAGCCAGGTGGAGAGCATCTGGATAAAAATTAAAGGGGAGGGAAACAACAGGGATGTTATTGTGGGACTCTACTACAGACCCCCAAATCAGACGGAGGAATTGGATGTTGCCTTTCTAGAACAGATGAACATACATGCAGAAAGGAGAGATGTAGTAGTGATGGGTGACTTCAACTATCCTGATATTTGCTGGCAATCTAACTCAGCCAAAACTACAAGGTCTAGCAAATTCCTTACATGCCTGGAAGACAATTTCATGGTCCAAAAGGTGGAAGAGGCAACAAGGGGGTCAGCTATTTTAGATCTGATCCTAACCAACAGAGACGACCTTGTTAATGGGGTGCAAGTGGTGGGATCCTTAGGTGAGAGTGATCATGTTCTCCTGGAGTTTGTTATACAATGGAAAGGAGAAGCCAGGCATAGTCAGACACGCATTCTTGACTTTAGGAGAGCTGATTTCAATAAACTCAGGGAAATACTGGGGATGATCCCATGGTCAAGAATACTAAAAGAGAAGGGACCTCAAGACGGTTTTGACTTTCTCAAAAGGGAGATACTGAAGGCACAATTTCAAACAGTACCATTGAGGAAGAAAAATGGGAGGTGTCTCAAGAAACCAGGATGGATGACTAAAGAACTTTCAATGGAGCTAAGTTTTAAACGGAACATGTATAGGAAATGGAAAAGGGGGGAAATCACCAAAGAAGAATTCAAACAGATAGCGAACACGTGTAGGAGTAAAGTCAGAAAAGCTAAAGTGCAGAATGAGCTCAGGCTTGCTAGGGAGGTTAAGAACAATAAAAAGGTTTTTTTTTGGTATGTCCGCAGCAAAAGGAGGAAGAAGGAAATGATAGGGCCACTACGTGGAGAAGATGGCAAAATGCTAACAGGGGACAGAGAAAAGGCAGAATTACTCAACACCTTCTTTGCCTCAGTGTTTTCAGAAAAGGAAAAGGAGGACCAACCTGAGGAAAATGGAACAGAGGACACAATAGGGGAAATCCAGCTGAAAATAAGTAAAGAGGTGGTACAGGAATACCTTCTTAATCTAAATGAATTTAAATCTCCAGGACCAGATGAACTACATCCAAGAGTATTAAAAGAGCTGGCAAATATAATCTCAGAGCCATTGGCAATAATATTTGAGAACTCCTGGAGAACAGGAGAAGTCCCAGCAGACTGGAGGAGGGCAAACGTTGTTCCCATCTTCAAAAAGGGGAAAAAAGAGGATCCCAACAACTATCGTCCAGTTAGTCTGACATCAATACCAGGGAAGATTCTAGAACAGATCATTAAACAGAGAGTCTGTGAACATTTAGAAGGCAATGCCATAATCACAAAAAGTCAGCATGGGTTTCAGAGAAACAAGTCATGCCAGACTAATCTGATCTCTTTTTTTGATAAAGTTACCAGCTTGGTAGATGAAGGGAATGCTGTGGACATTGCATACCTTGATTTCAGTAAGGCCTTTGACAAGGTTCCCCATGACATTCTTGCAAACAAGCTTGTAGAATGTGGGCTAGACAAGTTAACTGTTCAATGGATTTGTAATTGGTTGACCGGCCGAACCCAAAGGGTGCTCAGCAGTGGCTCCTCTTCGTCTTGGAAAGATGTGACCAGTGGGGTGCCACAGGGTTCTGTCCTGGGCCCAGTGCTATTCAACATCTTTATCAATGACTTAGATGAGGGAATTAGGGGCATACTTATCAAATTTGCAGATGACACCAAATTGGGAGGAGTAGCTAATACCCTAGAGGACAGGATCAAAATTCAGAATGACCTGGATAGACTGGAGAGCTGGGCCAAAGCTAACAAAATGAAATTCAATACGGAGAAATGTAAAGTACTGCATTCAGGGCGGAAAAATGAAATGCATAAATATAGGATGGGAGAGACCTGGCTGAATGAGACTATGTGCGAAAGGGATCTAGGAGTCCTAGTAGACCACAAGTTGAACATGAGCCAACAGTGTGATGCGGCAGCTAAAAAGGCCAATGCAATTTTGGGCTGTATCAATAGAAGTATAGTGTCTAGATCAAGGGAAGTAATAGTGCCACTCTATTCTGCCTTGGTCAGACCTCACTTAGAATACTGTGTCCAGTTCTGGGCACCACAATTCAGAAAGGATATTGACAAATTGGAGCGTGTCCAGAGAAGGGCAACTAAAATGGTGAAAGGTCTGGAAACAATGCCTTATGAGGAGAGACTTAGGGAGCTGGGTATGTTTAGCCTGGAAAAAAGACGGTTTAGAGGCGATATGATAGCCCTGTTTAAGTATTTGAAGGGATGTCACGCTGAGGATGGAGCAGGCTTGTTTTCTGCTGCTCCAGAGACTGGAACACGGAGCAATGGGTGCAAGCTCCAGGAACAGAGATTCCACCTCAACATGAGGAGGAACTTTTTGACAGTCAGAGCTGTTCGGCAGTGGAACACACTCCCTCGGAGCGTGGTGGGGTCTCCTTCCTTGGAGGTCTTTAAACAGAGGCTGGATGGCCATCTGTCGGGGATGCTTTGATTGTGATTTCCTGCGTGGCAGGGGGTTGGACTGGATGGCCCTCGTGGTCTCTTCCAACTCTGCAATTCTATATCAACAAAGTTCATGTCTCCATATGCTGCCTTCTTCCTTTCTTCATATCTGATTCATATGGTTCATATCTATTGCTGTTAGGAGTTGTTTTTTAATAGAATGGAATCAAGCCTTTTTGCTATATATTTTTCAAATGTGCATTTTAATCATATATATTGTCTGAACATTGTCAGGAAATGACATGGATGTGACCACAAGATGGAGCTGTAAGCTTAGTAATGAAAGTAGTTAAGCTCCAGTGGCAGATGTGTGTGAGAGTTAGCACTTGAGAGTATGCACACTTGAGATGCCTGATGTAACAGGCATTGTTTAACTGCCTATAAAAAGGAGATGGGAATTATCTCCAGTGTGGGTTTGTTGTGGATGGTGATTGGCGAAGCAGTTTGTTGGTCTGAGAGAGATTTATGAGTATTAGAGATGGCTGTCCTATACTCTGTATATATATTGTAAATATACTGCAAACAAAGATTAAAGCCTTCAAGTTGAGTGAAGTCTGGCCTTGTTGCTGTCTTTATTTGGCAAGCCAGAGCTCAAGGCAGTATGCTGGGGTGAAGGAATTTTTCCTTCTCAGCCTGAAGTCTTTTGCAGAAGTCTCTCCAGAAAACCTTCTCCTTGGCCTCCTGTCGACATGGAACAACTTTGCAGGTGGTCGTGGTGGACACAGCGCATCTTTCTATGCCCCAACAACATATCCCCTCTCTATTGACTAAAGTGAGTTTATGCAGTCTTTTGCACATATTGGAAATATGTGCATTTTTCTAAGGTCCCTATGTAGTTTGACTCTACCTGCTCCCTCCATGCGGAAGAGCATATCATAACCCTTAAGCTCCATAGCAAAAATGATAGACAGAAATTCCACTGCACTGAGGTTTGTTGGCTCCAAACATTACGCTGCCTGAGAACACTCACTGATACAAGGTCAGGACAATAGCAAGTGCTTCTGAGCTACCCCCTAGATAATACGCAGGACCAACAGCCTTCATGTCACCTCTGTGGCATGGTTGGGCTATCCTCTGCCTTTACCTCTTTTGATACTGCTCTTCCCAGGCATCCCCATTCACACTCGGGGGCAGGGGCATACACACTAGAGAAATAATCCAGGTTGAAACTGGATTATTTGCATGGCTGCTTCCTATGGAATCCTTGGATATGTAGTTTGGTGAGGCACAAGCATTCTTTGGCAGAGAAGGCTAAAAAGCTAAACCACAAATCCTAGTATTCAGTACGAAGGAGCTATGGCAAATAACCCAGTTTCAAACTGGACTATTTGTATAGTGTGGATTTGGCCTCAGCATTCATCAACTGATTCAATGCCTTTTCTCTAGTTGGTACTAAGAATAGCCCCTTCAGGGAAAGCAGAAATTGCTTGATGGCCTGAATCCAGACCTTATAAAACTATAAATCCCAGGATTCCATAGGAAGGAGTCATGCAAATAATCCAGTTTCAAACTGGATTATTTGTGTAGTGTGGATTCCCCCTGGCTGTCTTCTACTTCCTCTTCCCCTAGGGCTATTGTTGTGTGTAACCTCAAGTTATTTCCAACTTATGACAACCCTAAGGAAAACCTGTCATGGGGTTTTCTTGGCAAGATTTGCTCAGAAGATTTGCCATTCATTGCCTTCCTCTGAGGCTGAGAGAGTATGACTTGCCCAAAATCATCTGGGAGTTTCCATGGCTGAGCAAGGATTCAAACTTTTGTCTCCAAGAGTCCTAGTCCAACACTCAAATCATTATACCATGCTGGCTCTCCAAGTACTAGCTTTGATATCTGGATTGTCCTGCCTTCTGAGTCTCCAGCATTTCCATGGTCCTACATAACTGCTCATCTGCACAGCTTCTAGCATTCTTCTAATATCTAGTCAACCCAGTACCTAGCAGGTTCTCCAATTTGTGAGAAGCAGCAGGACAAGAAAATGGCAGTGTGGTGGTCACATGGAAATCCTCTCTTTTGAGGGTATTGTGAAGTATTTCACCTATTTGAAAACACAGAAATCACTCTGCTGCATTTGGGGGCATGCCTACTCATTTTACTGAGTGGGATCCTGAAATGTTGATATTTCCCTTCTGGAATGATTCCTCTATTTCTCAGCCCTGAGCTCCCATAGAAGTGTGGTATCCATCAGCCAGCCACAATTTTTCACAACCTAACATCCAAGAGTTCTGATCTAAAGACAGACATAATCTCATTTGTATTGAATTCCTTCCCTGCCCCAATTAACTTTGAGGAAAGGTAGCCTTTACAAGATGGCTGTGGAGAAAGAAGGTCAAGTGAGAGAAACAGTAATGAACAATACAAATATAAATTAGCTAGTTGAGAAATCCTGACTCGCTCCCAGAAAAAAATTAATGCGTGACAGCTACTAATAATTCCCCAAGGTATATCTGGGAATATAATGCACTGACTGACGTATAGTAGCTGCTTCATCTGTGAAGAGTAAAGAGACATTTATGGAATTTTAGCATGCAGGGAGACTAACATGTCTATTAAAGGGAAAATGTCAACTCGGGGTCTCTCATCAGGGACTAATTTAAATGCAATTTTGCTAAATTAGATACAGAATGAGGCAGAGGAAGAAGAAGGCCAACTGTAAACTCAGATAATACAGCAATCTGTGGGCAATAGGAATACATTTTGCTGGACTCTAGTGACTAGTGAGGTCAGTAAATAGGTAATCACCTTCCTTCACCTCATGTCCTCTAGAAACAAGTTCAGACTAAACACACAGCATAATGATATCTTGCAGACTGAGTGACTGGCATTGCACTGAGTAATCAGTTTAACTGTTTAAATAAAGCAAATTTGGCAGAACACGAAAGACACGCAGTTACAGCACATATTACAGAATATGAAGGGCAAGCAGGTTGTGAACAACACACACACTTTCATTGAGATAACAAATTAATTCTGTGTTGCTGCTTTGGGCTGCCATGCTAAAAACTATATTAGTCTACAGTACATTCCTGCACACTCAAGAAAGCCCAACTATCTAGATTCAAATGGCTGCTGAGCCATGAAACATGGACGATAGCCTCAGGCAGGTTACCAAATCTCAACTTGACCTACCTGACAGGCCTGTTTTGAGGAGGAAAGGAATAATATAGTTCCATGAAAGCCAACCTAAAGTCCTGGAAAGAATGTCAGGAAGCAAAGATGAAGGCAACAAATAGTTCTATAACCCTTTGCAAAAAGCCAACACCAGCATTAAGACAACAGGAGCATTCTGAAGAGGGAAAATGTACAAAGAACAAAAGACATGAAATGTTCCTTAATAAAAACAAATTCAACCAAAAACAGAGTTGAGTTCCATGACAAGGAGAAATAATTCTAATGTCCGGGAGGGGGGGGGTATAACAATTCCATTTCTCTGTTTGGAAATAAGATATTTTTGCCACAGAAAAGAGAAAGCACATTGTAAATTATATCAAAAGTTTATAAGCAAACTATTTCATTTCAGTTCATCTTAAGGAAGCTTGGGAGGCAGAAAAATGAACCACTAATAATTTCCATCAGAGCCAATGTGGTTGTGGTTTCAGTGTCGGATGATGACTCCAGGAGACTAGGGTTCAAATCCCCCCTTAGCCATGGAAATCCACCGGCCTAGTCTTAATCTTTAGGCAATGGAAAAACCCCTCTGAAAAAATCTTGCCCAAAAAATGCCGTTATACTGTCATTTTACTCTCACCATAGGTCAGAAATTACTTGAAGACACACAACAACAAATGATTTCCAAGACAGCAAGACAGACACAGAATATTATCATTCAATTTTTCATTGTAAAATGAACCCAATGCCCAGTGTTCTATAAATGTATTATGAAGTTGACATCCTTCCTGAACTCAAATGCAGTTTGTCAACGTTGTCATTTTCTCTATTTGTTGCATTCTTTCCAAACATCCTTTCAGTTTGGGAGCTGTTGCTTTTTGCCAGTTAGCTTCATTTCTTCTGGCAATGCAATGCATACACCATTCTTAATAAAGTGATAATAATGCATTTTTGGTTGCTCTTTTAGAACACAAAGAATTGCCAAGAAGTACTTGAAAATCAATAATGCTTTTAACAAAGGGGATTATTATTTGCCTCCAAATAAGGATACAATCAGTTTGTATAAAGACATTTCTACTAGGCTATGGAAGTGTCTGACTGTCATGACAGAAGTGTCCATTCTTCCTTCATACTTAGATGCTGCTTACATAAGGCACTGGTTGCTAGTAGGTCACTGCTCTGTAGGCGCCAGAGTTTCAGTCTTCTGACAAAGAGAGAACTTGTGTATAAGGTTAGAGAAGACATTAAGATGCCTGAGGTGAGGGAAAAGATCTTACTCACCCATTACATATACAAAGTCAAACAAGACTGGCCAGGACTTCCTCACTGATCATGAAACAGTATCTTCCACCACACATGAAGGCACTAGGTGCTGGGCAATTTTCATGGCAGACAGGCCTTTGCCTTTCCCCAGCACTTAGAAAAATAGAATCATAGAGTTGTAAGAGACCACAAGGGCTATCTAGTCCAACCCCCTTTCCATGCAAGAATAACCAATCAAAGCACTCCTGACAGATGGCCATCCAGCCTTTGTTTAAAAACCTCCAAAGAAGGAAACTCCACCACACTCCCAGGCAGTGCATTCCACTGCTGAGCAGCTCTCACTGTCAAGACGTTCTTCCTAATCTTTAGGTGGAATCTCTCTTCCTGTAGCTTGAGTCCATTGCTCCATGTCCTTGTCTTTGGAGCAGCAGAAAACAAGCTCACTCCATCCTCAGTATGACATCCCTTCAAATATTTAAACATAGCTATCATTTCACCTCTTAACCTTTTCTTCTCCAGGCTAAACATACCCAGCTGCCTAAGCCACTCCTCACAGAGCATGCCTTCCAGACCCACCATTTTGGTCACCCTCCTCTGGATAGGCTTTGCAAACATACCCCCCGCTTCCAGCATCTGCTTCCTAAAGCATTCACTTCATTCTGACTAATGCTGTAACCTGCTACCTGGCTACACCCTACATGTGCACTGTACTGAATAGTGTGACATCATGGGTTCATTCTTCATTACCATACATTGATTGATGATGCCTTCAGTTTATGTGGGATGCTGGGGCATCATCAGTGTGCAATCCTGGCCATAAAGACCTGGTAAAGAAAGAAGGCTGCTTCATATTCCTTACACAAACTACAAGTCATTGAGCAAGTTTTAAAAGAGGGAGGTAGGAAGTAAGCTGTGATTTACTGAATGACAAATCAGCATTGTAAAAAGATAACAGAATTCCCCTGGTATAGCGTGTTTTATAATAATTAAATGATGAATGGCCTGTTTTTGGCTCAGCTGACATCTAAGAAGGAAAAAGGAATGTCCTTCTGTTCCCAAGAGGTGCCCGCCTACTTTGTCTCCATTTACAACAGTATGGCTCATGAAGTTTTTTGGAAGTCAGACATCTGAGTGATGTCACAGATGGAGAGGAAGATATGACAAGCAAAATCATGTGTGAATAAACATAGTAATTTCCCTGGTCTTATGGGAAAATCAAGATTGTTTTTACCAGAGAGATATGAGCATTCAGAAGCTACGAGGCAAAAAAGCCATTGGACTAGTGCAGGAGTAACCCCTAACAATAGGATACATCAACCAGAGCTTTGAAAAATGAGTTCTTAGAATACAAATCCCAGGATACCACCTGCCAGTAGGGCATGACCTACTGGCAGGGGAGTTTAAGGAGTTGTAATTCAAATGAGGCCATTTTCCCAGCTCTGATTATGATATCATGTGCACTGTACAGTAAAATCTGGTTTAACCCATTTGTCTCAGAGCCCATGTGTAGATTGCTCCAGCAATTGATTCAAGAACCTGCTCTACCAATCGGATTTAGGTTTATGCTGCAAATAGTCAGGGCCAGCCTCAAACTTTCTACTTTGAGGCCAAGCAGTAAATAGTACTCCTCATCACCCAGGTCAAGATGCTTGGTACCTAAAGTGAGACAAGTTATTTGGGCATATTTATTGGCTGTTGGTATTTGTTATATATTTGTTTTGTTTGTGTAGTGGTCTTGTGTGTGTGTTGAATTTGGGCAAATGCAGCAGAAAAATATACCACAAGCATCTCTATCCTTAACAATAAAAACATAATACATAGTTCTAACATATTAAATAATGAACAAATTAAATAATGAATCATTTCCAGCCCTTCATGACATGCAAAATCTGCTTCCTTAAGTTTGCTTTCCCATTTTGCCCAGTGGTATATCAAGCCATGTATATGAACCTGAACCGCCTGCATGCAGGGTTGGGTCTGCGGCTTCCAGTGCATCTTTACACCTACCGTTTCATCCCTCACCTATCGCTACAGGGCTTTTTTGGAACTGGATTTGTCCTTCGAGCCTGTGCAATGGATTTTTCTGGTGGAGTGCATCGTGCACAGAACTGGCCTCACCCTTTAAACCAAAGGTTCAACTGCTGTAGCCTTGCAAGCATGGACGTATGTATATAGTTGGATTGTACGGAAATGAAGACATCATAGTGAAGGCATGGAGACCCACCTTCAAATCACTGCTCAGTAGCTTTCCCAGATCTTAGGGTTTGGACCCTATTTTCTGGTGTTTGAGATTAGAGGAATGAATCTTAGAGGGAGGGCACTGCCTTGAAAAGTAAGAGAGTGTGAGTGAGTGAGTGTGTGTGTTCATTTGTCAGAGGTATCCTGACATCCTGTTCAATATTTATGAGATTATAAGCCAGACGTACAGTCTCATAACTTTTGGTATTCACATTTACATTCATTAATGACCAAACATGACCTTATAAATCTTGCTCTGAATGTTTTCTGAGGTGCTGAAGATCAGGGTGCTGGGAAGTGATGGCTGTGGCACTCTCCCAGTCACAGAAAAGTGACAGTTGCTTCAGGACTCCCAGCTGTCTGTCTCAATGTTCCCCATGACCAAGAGAGTGCTGCAGTTGTCATTTCCCAGCTCTCCAATCTGCAGCATCTTGGGAACCCTTCAGTTAGGCCACTGCCTGGTTTAAGAGAGAGCTTTGGCAGGGGGTGGGTGTTAGCATCTACAGAAGTACCTACAATTGATCTCCATCATTGTAGCTATATCAGCCAATGTAGGGTCTCAGCCTTGGTGTTTTTTATTTCAGTGGCATTCTCTGTGTAACTGTGGTTGATGCTTAATGTATCATGCTTAGTGACATCAGCACAGGCTGTCTTCTGTAGTATCATCCTTGCATGATAACCAGGGCCAGCCCCCTCAGACATCACACAGGGGGGGGGTCATCCCCTACATCTCAGGGGCTTTTAAAAAGTTATTTTTATTCACATCATCACAAAAAACACAAATACGCAAATAGAACTAATACACAGACCGTAACATACAAATAACATAAAATAATACAATAAACATGACATTAATCAAAAATAACAAAGACAACATAAAAGCTTCCCCCTGAGGAAATACCTGTTTCTTAAAATTAAATATATATAAATAGATGTATATTCCCATTATATCCCCACATCTATCATACCAATAAAATAAAAATAATACTCCTAAAGACATATGCAATAAAAAATGAAATGTCCAAAGTTCTTCATTATCATGGAATAAACAACCAGTTAAGAAAGCATCATCCAGCAAATCTTACACCGTTGTTCTAAATTATTTCAGTTTGGAAATCAAATAAATTACAGATGAGTTACACTCCTGCCATCATACCTGTTTTCCTCTGCAGATAATCCAAAAATGGTTGCCATGTTTCACCAAATTTAGAATTAGGTTTATTTTCTAGGAAACGGGTAAATTTCTCCATTTCTAATATTTTTGTTGATTTATCTAACCACTTTTCTTTGTCAGGGATTGTAGCCTTCCACCAATGTCTAGCAAGAACTATCCTGGCTGCAGTTATAAAGTGCCAATTCAATCTTTCCATATTGGTTCCTAACTTCAAATCTGGACTAAATAATCTTAACAGAAAAAAATCAGGAATTAAATCAATTCCCCCCCCCAATCTTTTGAATTAAAGCCTGAACCATAAACCATTTTTTTTATTCTATCACAACCCCATTATTGCTGAAAAAAGGTGCCTATTTCTTTTGCACATTTCCAACACTTTCCCTTACAGTTTTTAAACATTTTTGCTATTCTTACCGGGTGTAGGTACCATCTAGTCATCACTTTCATGGCATTTTCTTTTAGACTGCACGGCCGAGTGAAACTAGAAATCCTTTTCCAGGTCTTTTCCCATTCCTCCAAGTAGATAGTATGACCCACATCAATTGCCCATTTGATTATGTTCACTCCTGGGATGCGTTTTCCATGGAAGAGAAGGTAAATATGATGAGGAGGGTGATTGTGGCGGGACGGGGCAGGAGTGGAGATTGTGGGATAGGAACACTTTTTTCGTTCCTGTCTGATAATCTCCTACATCTCAGGTTTTGACCCTGATATCTCAAGACTTGGGGTTGTCCTGACCTAGCTACCCTACCTCTCAGTCAAAGAGCTGATCAGTCTCCCCCTTTAATCAATTTCATTTAATTCAATTTCACAGGATCATTTCAAACATAAGCAGAAACTCTAGGGGGTCAGCTACATGGGAGAATTAAATATGGGAAATATTGTGTTACCTCCATTTTGGTTTTGTCCCTTGCAAGCCCACCCCTCTGAGGTACAACCAATCACATTTCAGCTCTGCTGTGTGCCCCTATTTCGAGATGGTTTCTGGCTATTGGTATACAACCAATTATGCGGGTTCTTCCACACTTTTTTTAAAAAGACCACAAAAAACAGCAAAAGCTGTTATCATGATCTATATGGCGTTTTCAGCCCCCCTCCTTCAAATAGTGCATATCTGCCCCACCAAACATGAGGACCAATGATATTCTTCCCAAATTGTTCCCATTTTTTCCCTGTGTAGTCAACCCCTAGGATTTTTTACCATGAAAAATACATAGGAATTACTATTACAATTTCCCAACTCTCTATGGTCGACATGGAACAGATATTTTCCTTTTTTCATATAAAGGACCTTCTATCTTTTGCAGACAGATCATTATCTAGCTTTTATCAACAGCCCTGTTGTGGCAATGGTTATAAATAGAGCAGAAGCAAACTTTGGGGATGAAATGCATGACTTACAAAAGCCCACAAAAGTTGCATTTTTTTCAATGCAGAAACATCAGCCTACAGTGAGAAGGGAAAAAATGCACAAAAGCAGCCCCAAACACAAAGCACACTCCTTAGTGAAGTTTTTTGACATATTATTAAGGGAAAGAACTGCACACCGAGATATGTTTTGTTGCCTGCCATGGGGCATGGAGCAATATTCTGAAGGGAAATGATATGTCATGTTGCCAATCTGCAGGCAGTTGGTTTTAATTGGTTTGTTATAAACGTTGTGCCAGAGCTCTAGGGTGCAAATACAAAGGAGAAAAAAGATATTTTAATACAGCACACATGATGGAACAAATGAGGGGAACTGATTGAACAAGATAGGAAAATGAAGGCAAACATTAAAGTAAGTAGATCCATTTGGGAGCCAATAAAGGGCTCCGTCCTCAGGAGTTTTCTTCCTCAAGGGCATTGCTGCAGATTGCATACAATGATAATGTTTTTCACATTTAGCACATTCGAAGAATTCAAAGCACTTCTCATATATTTTCTCTATAATCTTCATAACACCCCTGTAAAGTAGGCAATCATAAATATCTCTGTGTCATAGATGAGACCAGAGGCTTATGGAAAAGTGGCCTGGCTGCAGCCAGCAAGGAACATCTTGTTGTGCTGAGCTTTCAAGCAAGAGCTTCCCAATTCACACTCTTACCTACTACATTACATTGGTTTTCTTGATATTTTGGCCACAATCCTACATTGAGCAGGCAGAACCCACACAATTCCACATCCCTCCCATTCCCAGAAAGCATCTTTCTGTAGCTAGAGCACACTGCCATGGCTGTTTACTAGCCAGAGAGGGAGGGAGGCAATCAGGCAACACCCAACCGCACTTTGCAGCTGGCGGAAGAAAACTCAGGTCACTCTCCTGATCCCCAGTGACACACTGGATGCATGGGCAAGGTCAGTTTTCTTCTCCCAGTTGCAGAAATGCAGCCAGGATCAGGTATTACCTGGGTGCCTCCCCCACCCTCTGCCAGTAAATGGCCAAAGCAACACACTCTAGTTCTTGAAAGCTGTCAGAAAGATTAGGAAATGGGAATTGGGCAAATTATGAATACTTCCTTGTGCAACTCGAAAAAAGGACATATGCACAAAACAGGATTCCAGCCATAGTGTGATATAGTGTAGAGTGGCCTTTAGTACAGTATTTTGATGGACTCACAGAGGTGGGCAAGATAGTTTTGGGCAATGCATGTGCCACATGCAGCCTTAACTCTCCCATTGTTGCAACCTATTTTTAATTTAAAAGAACTGGCAGAAGTAATCTCAGACCCACTGGCAATAATCTTTGAGAATTCCTGGAGACCTGGAGGAGTCTCAGCAGACTGGTGGAGGGCAAATATTTTCCCCATCTTCAAAAGGGGAAAAAAAAGAGGACCCAAACAGTTACCACCCAGTCAGCCTGACATCAATACCAGGAAAGTTTCTAGAGTAGATCATTAAAAGGACAGTCTGTAAGTACCTAGAAAGGGGTGCCATGATCACTAAAAATCAATATGGGTTTCTCAAAAACAAGTCATGCCAAAATAATCTTATCTCTTTTTTTGATAGAGTCACAAGCTTGGTAGTTGAAGGGAATGCTGTGGATGTAGTGAATCTTGATTTCAGTAAGGCCTTTGACAAGGGCTCCATGATATTCTTGCAGACAAGCTAATAAAATGTGGCCTAGACAATCCAACTGTTAGCTGGATTTATAACTGTTTGATAGGCCAAACCCAAAGAGCACTCACTTGGATAAAAGTAACCAATGGGGTATCACTAAGCTTAGTACTATTCAACAACTTTATAAATGACTTGGATGATGGAATAGAGGGCATGCTTATCAAATTTGCAGATGACACCAAATTAGGAGGGGTAGGTAGACCACTACACTTTCACATTAAAACAAGATATACATTACAAGCAGCACACACCTTGTTTTTAAGATGAATGGTACTACTGGAAGCATTTAGAAAGTGAGAGATTTTTTTTTGTGGGCATGAAAGGATATGTGTGGCTCCGAGTGGGTGCAGATGTGCCAATGTGGCCTCTCAGTCCCTGAAAGATGCCCTCCTAAAAAAGCCAAATAGGGTGAAAAGGATGAGAGAGGGATTAGATTCAGACCAGACTAAGAGACTCCATCTCCACACTATAGTATTTCCTCCTCTAATGTGGATTAATCCATCCTAAGACTCCTGTGAAGAAGATGGTTAACATTCCCATTTTACAGATAAAGAATTGTATTTCCTTTCATAGAAAGACAACAAAGATAGATCAGAAGTTGTGCCAGGTTTTTCTTCCCTGTTGTCATTACACATTCTCGGGATGAATGGGCATCTTTTTTGGAGTGCTTTAGATGTGTATTGTAGCATAGCAGGGGGTTGGACTAGATGGCCTTTGTGACCCCTTCCAACTCTGACTCTATGATTCAGTGGTATTTGAAATGTACACCTTGCTCACCATCCCAGTTGAGTGGATGAGTTGGGTGGGGGCTTCCCTTCCCAATGCTAAGGGGAAGAGCTTGGACACTCTAAGCCAAAGGTTCCCTTCCAATGTACTGAAGGGATTCAAGGCAAATGTTCATCATAGCCCTGTGCTTTCTGTATATCACCTTTAATCCATATTCAATCATTATCTTTTCAGTTAAAAACATAACAAAAGTACCTTACGCTAAGTCAGACTATTGAACCTTATAGCTCAATCCTGTTTCAAACAGGAGTCTTTCCCCCACCCTACCTGGTGCTGCCATTGATTGAACTTGTGACCTTTTGCATGCAAAGCATGCACCCCATCACTGATTTACAGCTTCTCCTCTTACCTAACCTTTCTGCTTTGAGTCTGCTGGCTAGCTATTCATTTTGCTCCATAGCTCTGGTATAACAAGGAAGTGACACTTTGCAGATGGAAGATAAATCTTACAAGAGCTGGGATGATGCATGCAATCACACTAAGGAATGGGATTGGTTTTTTTTTTTTTTTTAAGGCATGTGATGGGTAGCAATTCTTGAATTTCTGGTTATAAAATAATTTTTCTCCACAGCTTATGAAAGTTTCTTTCTTGGACTGCAGCTTCTAGAATCCCCAGCTAGCATGACCATGTGAGCTGGAGGATTCTGGGTATTGTAAGCTATAATAACATAAAGATTTCTGAGCCCTGACTAGGGTTGTCAGAATGAAAACTGGAAAGGTCTCCCATACTATTTATGGTTGTGTAGAAGGGGGAATTTCAGCAGGTGCTTCTTGGTTACCTGGTTGTGTGGCAAGCAATACCTGCTGAAATTCCCTTTTCTACACTACCATGAAAGGTGCAGGAGCTCTCTCCAGTTTTCAGTCTGGAAACTTTACCCTTGACAGATATGCAGAGTACGTGATCAGTTTCAGACCAGTTCATGACATCTACTCAGATGCTGATTAGAATTGCCCACTGAAATAAGGAACGTGGTTCTTTTCCCTTTAATGGTTGTATAGAAGAAGAAATTTCAGCTGCTGAAATTCCCTCTTCTACACAACCATTAAAGGGACAAGAACCATGCCCCTTATTTCACTGGACATCCCTAATGCTGGTCCAGGCTGCTCAGTCAATTTGCCATTGTTTATACAGTACCCAAACCCTCAAGCTGGCAGGTTGTGAGGAGGTGTTGGCCTTGCTGGTGGATTTGTTCATTGGCTGCTTGCCTCTTGGCTTTAAAGCCTGGGGAACACAGATGGTTGGCTTCCTATCACTTTCCCTTTCCTGAAATTAAACTAAGAGCTCAAAAATTTTAATCAAATTTTAAATATTTGCAGTATGTTTACCTGGAAAAAAAATCAAACCATTAAAACACAAACACGCGTGTGTGCATTCACACACAGACACTTCCTGTGTCATAGCCAGACTAAACTGCAAAGGCTTCAGTATGTTCAGATTCATTTCTTTGGAACAGCAATATGTACAACTCACTTGGGAAAGCTATTTTTGGCCATGTTGGCTGGAGGATTCTGGGAGGTATATTTCAAAAACTATATTTTTCCCACTCTGTTTTTTTTATTATTTATTTATAGATCAAATTTGGACAAAGAGATATGCTTAAAATGCCAACAAAGAGTAAATTTCTTTGGAGAGTCATTATGTACAAATGCTTGAGCCATTCATACATAATGGTGACTCCTTGTACAAGGGTACAGTTTGTGAAAACTGAACCTCTGTGTAAGGAAGGAGCGGAGAACTTTATTTGGGCATGAGAGCCAGATGATTCCACACTGATTTCTCCACATGATATTATGAAATACCTGGGGGTTCTTAGAGTTCTACTTCCAAACTGAAGTTTTTCCAGGTTTGGGGCTTGCCTTCAGAGGCTTGATGGGAAACCTTGTGGGGGTGGATTAAGTTCAGGGTCTGCTGTCTCCCATTCCCTGAAATAAAGACCATTTATGTAGCCCCATGAATCCTGTCACTGTGGCAAGTTTGGGGAAAGGAAACATAGCTTGGCGGTAGAAACATGCTTTACATGCAAAAGTCCCACGTTCAATCTCTGGCATCTTTAAGGGGGGAAAATCTTTCTGAAAAACCTCAAGAATAGCTCATAGTCATCTATGAGGTAAATGGACAGTGGTTGGACTAGGGGTGAAGCAACTTCTATGTTCTTGATGATGCCATGATTGCAGTTGTTCTATGAATCAGACATATGTGTGAATAGCACTGAGCTCCAAACCCAGGTATGAACTATGTTTGTACCCATGGTGCTTAGATGGAGAAATCTGTTCATCTGAACTACCACAGACAGAAACAAGACCACTTTCTGGCTCTACAGTTGAGATGGTGAGCTTTATCTCATCATAGAATCATAGAGTTGGAAGAGACTACAAGGACCATCTAGTCTAACCCCCTGCTCTGCAGGAATACATTCCTGACAGATGGCTATCCAGCCTCTCTTTAAAAACCTCCAAATGAGGAGACTCCACCACACTTCAAGACAGTAGATTGCACTGCCAAACAGCTCTTACTGTCAGGAAGTTCTTCCTAATGTTTAGGTGGAATCTCTTTTCCTATAGTTTGAGTCCATTGCTCCATGTCCTAGGTCTTTTATCAGTCAAGGCAAAAATTGCATCATAATGACAGTAACATAATGAGCCAAAATTATCAGACCACATCGTTGTCATTCCATGGCCACCATGTGTGCCAGCTGTGAAAAAGGCGTTGTTTTTTGATACCTTAACCCACCAATTGATCTTCAATATCGCTTTTTTCACTATACTGAAGGCATGCTAAAACACGTCCTGCTGTAATCATGAGAATACAGCATGAATGGATGGTCCTCTTTACCTCCTCCCCATTGCCAGGGAGAAAACGTCCGGGTGGCAATGTGAAGATGATCAACAGGATGCTCTTTTTAGGAACGTTCCCATTTTGCTTGCAAGTTTTTAGATTTGTGATAGTGCTTGGGTGTTGATTTAATTTGTTATTTAAAGTATTTTTGGAGTTTTGACCACACTCGTGTCTTCTCGCGAGAAACACCAAGTGCTATTCCCACTAATAGTTCCCCAAAATAAATTTTAATGTCATCATCCTGCATGCCAACTTGAAAGCAAGTTCCCCTGAAGCTGAAATGTGTAAGATAGAAAATCAGACAAGACATGGGACCTTCATGATAACCCCAGCTAACACCTAGTAAAATAAGTGTGGTATGATGTTGACACACAGTGTTTCCCCACCTCCCCCCACAGATTCCAGTGAACAAAGTGAAATGAGGCAGGGCACAGATAAATCTCAGCATGTTGGCATTGTGTCTTCTATTGGATATTAACAACAGAGGGGGGAGAGATGTGAGACTGCTGCTCTCAGCCTCATGTCCCTTGCCATGCCTAGTTTGGTTCTTAAGAGAATGGTTGGTGCTACTGACACGTTCTAGACCCACCTAAGACCACCATTTGTATGAACTGTACCTACCTACCTGCTGTGGACTATGCAATGTAGCTATCAGAGTCTGCAAAATGGCAGAAGTAGCAGCCATGAAGATCACATGGAATCATGGAGGTGAAAGGGACACTAAGGGCTGCCTAGTCCAAATAATCAATTCTACAATCTTCTGACTGGTCTTCCATTCTTTCATCTTAGTCCTTTGGTTTCCATCCTTCACTCTGCTGCTAAGATTATCTTTTTGGCCCCTCATTTTGATCATATTACCCCACTTTTGATATCCCTTCATTGGCTACCTAGTCCCTCTAGGATTTAGTATAAGCTGCTTGTTCTGACACTCAGGGTGCTGCATAACCTAGCTCCTCCTTACCTTGCAACTCTTATCTCTTTTTAATAGCCTGTTAGAAATCTTTGCTCTGCGAATTCTGGTCTTCTTACCTAGCCAAGGGTTTCTTCCTCTTTGGCTCAACTTAGTCCTTTTTCTCTTGCTGCCCCTTATTCCTGGAATCGCCTCCCAGTAAACATGCAGACTATTTCCTCCCTTGCTGTTTTTAAATCCAAACTGAATTTTTTTTTTGTTCTCCCAAACCTTTGGAATTTTGGATTAATGTTTCTATCATTATTGTATTTGATTACCTGTACTAATTATTTTGTTTTATCCTGAATCAGCTGTATGTTTTTTTCCCTTACATTGTATTCTATTATTGTATTTTAGTATTTTATATTATTGGAATAGTATTTATTGTTTTATTTTGTAACCTTTTGTAAAGTGCCATGTGCATCCATGGTGCTATATTAATAAATGATAATCATCATAATCATCCTTAAATGTGGGCATTCAATCCCTGTTTAAAATCCACCAACGATAGTTCACCACCTTCTGAGGTCCACTATCAAACAGCTCTAACCATCTTCCTAATGTTTCTTATTCTTAATGTTTCTTCCAAATCTTCTTTCTTGCAGTGATGTAGACTTGAGACAGTTGACTCAGACTCAAATTGGACACAAGTTACTCCAATGACTTGACTTGGACTCAACAATAAATGACACACTGATTCAACTCAACTCACACTTGTATATATTTAGCCACCAACTTGCTGGCTCTGGTTCAGTAACAGAAGATATTCATCCAGAAATGTTCTGGAACAGAAAGTGGTTTTCCTCCTTTAAACAATACTTCTACAATCTCACTGTTTTTTGCCTACCAGTCACATGATGGAAGTGGTAACAGCAAATGTGTTAGGCAAAAGGCTTGAGGCTATGCAGATCTAGGTGATCATAGAGGATTTTATGAAGCTCTTAAAGCAGTGTTTGGACCTACTTATCAGGTCCAAAGCTCCTTATACAGTACAGATGGTCAAACATTAATTACTGATAAAGCCTCCATCCTGAATCGATGGGCTGAACATTTTCAAAGTCTCTTTAGCACCAACCGAGTAGTCCAAGGCTCAGCTATTCAACATATGATACAAAAACCGATGAAAAATGAATTGGACATAGCTCCCACTTTGGAAAAAACCCTTAAGGCCATACAGCAGATGAAAAATGGCAAGGCAGCTGGGATTGATGGAATCCCACCTAAAGTTTGGAAACACAGAGGTCATGCACTCCACGAAAAATTCCACGAATTCCTTGTGAATTGCTGGGGAAAAGGGAACTGCCATCAGACCTCCGAGATGCAGTCATCATCACCCTGTACAAGAAAAAAGGAGCAAAATCCAACTGCTCAAACTATCGAGGCATAACACTGCTCTCTATTGCTGGAAAAATCCTTGCAAGGATACTCCTGAACAGATTAGTTCCTGCCATTGCAGAAGAACTTCTTCCTGAAAGCCAATGTGGCTTCAGAGCCAATAGGAGTACTACAGATATAGTATTTGCCCTTAGACAACTGCAAGAGAAATGTAGAGAGCAGAACAAGTGTCTCTATGTAACATTTGTTGACCTCACCAAAGCCTTCGACACCGTGAGTAGGAAAGGTCTGTGGCAGATCCTGGAAAGACTAGGATGTCCCTCCCAAATTCCTTAAAATGATTATCTTGCTACACGAGGGCCAGCGTGGTCAAGTCAGATATGGCGATGCTCTTTCAGAGCCCTTTCTAATAACTAATGGAGTGAAGCAAGGTTGTGTTCTTGCACCAACTTTATTTACAATCTTCTTTAGCATGATGTTCCAAAGGGCTATGGCAGAGCTTGAAGAAGACGACGGCATCTATATACGTTACGGTACTGATGGTAACTTGTTTAACTTAAGCCGTCTGAGGGCTCACACTAAGACTCTAAACTAGTCCGTGAGCTGCTCTTTGTTGATGATGCTGCCCTTGTTGCCCACACAGAAGCAGCTCTGCAGCACCTAACATCCTGCTTTGCAACAGCTGCAGAGCTGCTTGGGCTGGAAGTCAACCTGAAGAAAACAGAAGTTCTTTACCAGCCTGCACCACAGGATGAACACCATCATCCCCACATTGCCATCGGCAAATCTGTGCTTAAGTCTGTTCAGCAGTTCACCTACCTGGGAAGCATCATCTCCTCAGATGCCAAGATTGACAAAGAGATCGATCATAGATTAGCAAAGGCATATAGTGCATTTGGAAGACTTCACAAAAGAGTCTGGAGCAATAAACACCTGAGGCAAAGCACAAAAATCAGTGTGTATAGAGCCATCGTACTGTCTATCCTCCTTTATGGATCTGAAACATGGGTCACCTATCGCCACCACCTACGACTCCTCGAGCGCTTTAATCAGCGCTGTCTATGCACAATCCTAATTATACACTGGACTGACTATGTGACGAATGTTGCTGTCCTTGAGCAAGCAGGGATCACCAGTATTGAGGTCATGATATTGAGAATACAGCTGCGCTGTGCAGGGCACGTTTCTAGGATGGAGGACCATCGCCTCCCAAAAATACTACTCTACGGTGAACTCGCTACAGGTCAGCATAACAGGGCGCTCCAAAAAAGTGATACAAAGACTCCCTGAAACAACATCTCAGGCTCGGCCAAATTGATCACCAACAGTGGTCCGCCCTGGCCTCACATCGGGAGGCATGGAGACGCACTATCCACAATGCTGCAGCCTTATTTGAGAACTCACGCTGAACAAGTCTTGAAGAAAAACGACAACGCAGAAAGAATCACAACCCAAAAACATCACCCAAGGAGACCTTCTGCTGTGCTTTCTGCAACCGGACTTGTTTATCTCGGATTGGCCTTTTTAGTCATCAGCGCGCTTGCAGAAAGCATGGGATGAGTCCTTCCTGAATCTTCGTTTGCGAAGAAAAGCCAGAGAGAAGCAGCAGGCAAGACTCAGCCCCAGAGCACAGGGCTCATGCTCATGCATTTGCTGCTCCCCTCTGAGAAACATGCCCCGTGCTCTTGGAGGCAAGTCTTGCCTGCTGCTTAAAGTGAATGATGCCTCCCAGCAGGGCCGGTTTAACCAGTCTGCCAAATCAGCATTGGCAGGGGGCCCCGAGTTCAAAGGGGCCCCCGGCCCCCTGCTGACCTCCTTATCTGAGGAAGGAGACAGCCAGGAGACAGCCGGGAGGAGCTGCTGCTTTGCAGCAGCACTGAGAACTACAGGCTGCTGGTGAGGGAAAGAATGAGAGCAAAAGAAAAAAAGACAGAGCTGGTGAAAAGCTTCTGGCTCCTTTCACGTGCTCACTTGCGGCATTGCCTGGCTGCCCCATTGCCGGCTCGTTTCCTCCTTGCTCTGTTTTCTCTCCCTTCCTTCCCTCGGGTAAGGTGCCTCAGACCGGGCAGCCTCTCCTCCTCCTCCTCCTCCCCGCAGCTGCCTCGAAGCTGTGTGGAGGAGGCTCCAGCCATTCAAAGCTCTCTCACGGCTGAGCCCAGCCCGCCCCCTTTGCCAGCTCCTGCTGAGGGATTTCCACAAGGCTTGAATAGCATGTGAATGGCTGCTCTTCAAAACTTCAGTCAGTAACACAAAGTAGACGGTGAAACAGAAGTAACAATGACAGCAACAGCATCTGAATCTTGTGGAGGGGAGGGATTTTTGTTTATTAATCTGAAACAGTGACTCTTAACCTTTTCTTTACCAGGGACCCCCTTTAAATATCTTTTGCTGCCACTGACCCCCAAACCTTAACTCAAGATTTAAAACCCCAACAACAGCAATAATAGTACAATCACACCATCTCTTAAATCTTCCCTCAGAGGCACTGGAGGGGGAGGGAAGATTTTTCTGCTGCTTCTTCCTCCAAATTTGTGGCTGGTGCAGATTGAATGGCAATGTGCAGGCCAAGTTAGCCAGCCTCTGCCTTGACCGCTCCACTGCAGGGAGGAGGTGAGCAGAGCAACCTTCAAGCCTTTGTGGACCCCCTGTGAGAACATTGCAGACCCCTGGGGGTCCCCAGGCCACAGGTTAAGAACCACTGCAATTAACCCAAAGTGACACTGCTTGGGACATGCCACATCATTCCACCATATGTCACTGATTTCCTAAATGCTTGGATAGCATCAGAATCACATCAGAAACTTTAGTCAGTAACACAAAGTAGACAGTGAAACCAAGATAACGACAGCAGCATCTGAATCTTGTTTCCTGAGTTTCCTGTTAGGGTTTTTTCCCCTCTAAAGAAAAAGAATGGAGAATAATAGAATCATAGAGTTGGAAGAGACCTCAAGGGCCATCCAGTCCAACCCCCTGCCATGCAGGGATGCACAATTAAATCATTCCTGACAGATGGCCATTCAGCCTCTGTTTAAAAACTTCCAAAGAAGGAGACTCCACCACACTGCAAGGCAGTGTATTCCACTTCCAAACAGCTCTTACTGTCAGGAAGTTCTTCCTAATGTTTAGGTGGGATCTTTTTTCCTCTAGTTTGAACCCATTGCTCCGTGTCCTAGTCTCTGGAGCCACAGAAAACAAGCTTGCCCCATCCTCTGTATGACATCCCTTCAAATTTGCAACTATGAAGAAACTAAGAGTGTGTGTGCAGGTCCATTTTAAGGGCCCTGCAGCTGCAGGGGGCTCCATCAATGTGGGGGGACCCCATCATAACCCTCCTCCTAAAAAAACATTATTAGTAATAATCTGAATATCCTGTACTGTGAATAGATTAGGTTAGGTTACATTAAACTGAGATAAAAATATGGGGCCCCTAAAATAAAGTGTTGCAGGGGCCCCCAAAATTCCTTAAACCGGCCCTGCCTCCCAGTGGGGGGGGGTCAGCCAACAAAACATAAACAGCTTTCTGCAGTAACATGTTGCTCCCCTCAGCAGTCCTACACACAGACACCACCTCCTCCTTTTTTTCTGTTAAAGTTGGCTCCCAGACTTGAGACTCAAGACTTGACTTGAAAGTATCTTGCAAGGATTTGAGAT
The DNA here is from genome assembly GCA_030847615.1 of Gambelia wislizenii. Lineage (NCBI taxonomy): Eukaryota > Metazoa > Chordata > Lepidosauria > Squamata > Crotaphytidae > Gambelia > Gambelia wislizenii. The sequence goes on from JAUMIR010000003.1 coordinate 34,778,458, forward strand.
TCAGCTTGAGACTTGAAGGTAGAGATTTGGGACATGACTTGAGACTTGTAGTAAAAGACTTGAATACCTCACTGCTTGCTTGTAATTTTAATCTAATACAGTGAATCACTCCTCCTGGGAAGGAGTGAGACTTCTGGATAAATCCATATAAGAGATACAAATGGCCTTTCCACTGGAAGTAACAGCTGGGCACACTGCTGTGTTCCTGGCCCCACTCCAGCCTTGCCAAAGGCCAGTGAGAAAGAAGAATGGCAATGAAATAACCTCATTTTGCAGTAGAAGAGAACAAGAGAATCTCTGGATCATGGTCTAAATGCAGACCACAAGCCTCTGTATGATTTGTAGGAAAGTGGTGAAGACTGTTCTGTTATCCTATATCTATGGGAGGTTTTTTGCTACATACTATGTGGTTATTCAATGCAATTTCCTAGGTCCACCCAATTTTTTCATCTGGCCACACCCACAATTTGCTCTGGCAGCACCCATTTCTGAAATGCATATACCAGCAAACTTCAAACAAGGTCATTCAAACCTTGACAGCCCCAGCCCTGATATAAAAGAACCATTGTTCCCTGGCTCTCAGTACAAAGATCGTCCAACAAAAAGATCAGGTTAGAACCTTTTTTCCATGTAGCATACAGTATTACCAAAAATGTGTTGAGAATGCTTTTCTTCCTTGTCATCAACAGACTTTAAGAAGATAAACCTCTGAAAGGGTTTAACTTCAAAGTCTGCTGTTATTATAGAGCAGGAGTGGTCAACTGAGTCCTTCCAGATGTTTTGGACTGAAGTCCCTCAGACCATTAGTTATGCTAACGAGGGCTCAGGTAGGTTGTAGGTGAAAACCCTTTGGGCACTTCATTTGTCCACCCATTACGCAGTAACTGCATACTATGACCAAGATCCTGTTCACTGTCTTCATAGGGTAAAATTACTCAGATACAGTTTTCACTGCAGTACTGAGTTGCAGTGTCGCACAACCATCTTACAGGTGGTACAGCCATGCACCTTCCCATCGTGCAACTGTTGATCCAACTCTCCACCCACCCCTATGGGCCCTCCTAGGCTGCAGTTCTAGCCTGTTGCAATGGACTGTGTCAGCATCACAGGACTTGCACAATTTCAAACAGGATACCCCTTGCACAACCTCCAAGAAAGTGCAACTGCTTTCATAATGTCACCTATGCCATTGTAAAGCCACAACAGGATTCCAGACAATATTTGGTACAATCTGAAGACAGAGGCAAGATGATTCAGGGTCAACAGTATGATGTGTAGGCACCCTCTGCCTGCTCAGTGTGCATGAGGATGTCCACTGAGGGGGAAGCTATTTCCATCCAATACTTTAAAAGCCAGATACTTTTAACTACAAGAAGACTATAGACTTAAGCATCAAACAACTCTGAAAAAGAAGGATGGGGACAAATACTGCAAGCAATCTCTCCTGGCTGAGTTGTTTCCCTCCACATAAGATGTGGCATGCTGCGTAATTAAAAGACTAACATGGCATGCTGCATAATTAGAGAATTAAAGAAATATTTGTTTCTTTCATTTTGTCATGTCAACAGTTATACCTAGTCCTGGACCTGCTACACACTGAAAAACAACTAACTTCAAAGATGTGCTTTTTAAAATGAAAAAATAAAATAAAATAGTAGCTTCTCAAAGTTCCTCGGGACTGTAAAAAGAGCATAAGGGATGTTTCACATGAATGAAATCAGAGCATGGCATCCCACTGCCAAGCACTTCTGCCTGTTCTAGAAAACTAGCATGCAAATCTGAGTTAGGGTCAGAGGAACCCCCTCCTGCTATGCATACATAAGGAGAGAAGAATAGTTGAGCTCAGCATGTGCCAGAATCAGAATCCTACTGCCTGGCCTTCTCAGATTGGTTCCAGCCAAAATCTGCCAACATCTTTTTTTTCCCCTCCTAGCCTCAGTTTGAATCCAGCAAGACTCTCTTAAGAAAAATATAGGTTGCCTCCTGTTGGGAATTTACATCATTCTAAACTGACATACTGTCTCATAAAGCTGAATTGTGCCATTGTGCAATGTCTATATTCTCAGGAGGGCAGCGAAGATGTAGCCATACCATTAAGAGTATTGCATAAGCAGAGCCAGCAGTGTGGCCATTATGTGACAGTAGTAATATACAACATGTTGTGCAAGAGGACATCTGTGCCCCATTGTGCATCATTGCAATTCATCAACATGGTTGCATATGTGTTAGTGATGTAGCTCTGTTATCATAAAGTTATGCACCATAGTCTCTGATGCAGGATTTCAATCCGCAGTGTTCCAAAGAATTGTTTTTCCATTCTGGAACAGCTACATCTACTAAATGTTTGCTGTTGCTGCTAAAGGTATCAGAGTCCTACCAAACCATGGCAGCAGTTTTACCTACCTCACAGTATTTGAAAGAAAGGATATTTCTCTTGACTTACACATAGGATTGCTATCGCATCTCTTCTACTGATAGAGCATCTTTAACAATGTCATGGAGGTACAGATTTCACCAGGGCTTGAAACAGTTACTTTTGGGGCTGCAGTTCCCATAATCCTCTGGTCAGTATGATCAGTGTGGTTGAAAGATATAGAAAAAGAATCACATCTCTGCTTAAGGGGTATTGTATGGTAAAGTCTTCATTCATTAAAAATACCAGGATTTTTTAAATGCTACTTTCAATTAAAACAAAGTCTCTACAGTGATCCCTTAAAATGGATTTTTTTATTATTTGATAAGACAGAGGTGACCACAAGTGGAATGGGTAGCTAGAATTATGAGACTTCTTGGTTAGAGAAACACAGGTTTGTTCACCCAAGCTCACTTTCTGACAAAAGTAGGGGAGCTGTCCAGCAGTGTCAGCAGTTCTGCTTTAGAAATGAGTAGCACAGGAGCTGTCCAGATTTGGAGCAGTTCTATGGAACTTGTTGGATCAGCTAATCTCAAGCAACAACTGAGGGGTTACTCAATCTAACTGCTCCACCTTTCCTGGGATGTATCCAAATAGCACAGTTTATAGCACTTTGATAACCCTTTAACTGCTATGGCTCCATCCTATGAAATCCTGAGGTTTGTAGTTTGGAGAGGTGCTTAGAATTCTCTAGTATACATGCCCATAAACCTCAGCATTAAACTTCTATAGCAGAGAATTCTAGATAGACAGGAATTTATTGAATAAGAAACAGACTACATCAAAAACAGACAAACCATATACAAATTTCCAAGTGCATCCAAACTGTATTAAATTTGAAAGAAAATAAAACAAAACCTTTTATACAACTATTTTAATCAAACATTTTTCCTTTCCTTTTCTTTTTTCTTAAACTACGTTAAGTGCAAAAGAGGTAACTTTCTGTCCACTAGTTGGTCAAAAACTTGCAGAAGAAAGTTGAGTTGGCCCTCAACCACCCAATTTCCCATGTGACTATAAAAAGGAGATAAATAATGTTCTGCAGCACTGGGACTTGATCAATATTCCAACAGGTCTTCCACTTCAGCTGAACCACATATACAAAGTCTATTCGGTACTAGGATGCCCTGGAATCTTCCTAGTTGAATCATTATGTCCATCCACTCAAACTGAAGACAGGAAGGCCATACTTTGTTCACATTTCATTGGGAAGGACAAGGTGTTTTTTTTTTCTTGATTTTTTTTTCTTTTTCCTATCCATGTCACAGATATTCAAGGCTGATATGTCTAGCTGTGATCTAATATGTAATAGAATATTCTAAGTAGTGTATGAAACTAGAAATCCAAGAAGTCCATAGAATGGAATTGCTGCGGTTAAAGTGGTAGCAAAGTACTATAATTGTGTAGTATGGATATGCCCCAAGTGTGCTATTTCAGCCTGGATTCTGGCCTATTCTACTGGTCCCTGGGGGCAGTATTCTTCTGGGATATTGTTACAAATGCCCTGTCTTTCTCTTGGTCTTTATTCATGTTCAGGATCATGATGAGAGCTTCCTCTTATTGAGAGTTCTCACCCAATTTCAGCTCCAGAAGCTGGAAGATCCTGACACTTTCAGACCTATGGATCACAAAGAAAAAGACCTGTATTTTTTTCTCCCCTGTGGAAGAAAAACTATGCTGCTGTTCACCTTCTGGCAGAGTGGATTAGAGATGGCACTGTGTTCAAGACACAGTGGGTCTGCATAGGTATTTGCAAATGCACAGCAGAATGAAACTGTCTTATACTGTGGCTGACCTGCAGAACACTGTCAAGGTCCAGGGTGTGGGCAGCAGGGTCTAGGAGCAGAGACGTCAGGGCCAGGTCAGGAACACAAGAGACAGAGTCCAAAATCCAGGAAGGGTCATAGATAAGCCAAAGTCAAAAACAGTCCAGGGTCAGAACATATACTTAGGAGTCCAGAGGACCAGAGGCAAGGTGAGGTCCAGGAAGGGAGTGTCAGGTCAGAAACACAGGAATCAGAGGTCAAGCAAGCCAAAGTCCAAAAACAGTCAGAGATGAGAGCATGTACCAGATATCCAGGGGCCAGAGGCAAGTCCAAGAGGCAAGCAAAGGTCCAAACACAAGTAGCAAGGCAAGGGATCAAGGTCCAAGAGCAAGGAGCAACTACAGACAGCACAGAAGACTATGTTGTTGTGGCAAAGGCTGATGGGAGAATGATGCTCTTAAATAGCAGTTTTCCTGGCTGCTACAGGTGTGCTGCATGATTGCAGTGGGCTGTGTCTGATAGCTTGTCCCTGGTTCTTCCAAGACTGCCACAGCCAGGGCCTGAGTCTGCAAGGAGGCAGTGCCAGCTGCTGCAGCCAGGGGCTTGGTCCTGCAAGGAGAGACAGATCCTGACAAACACTTACAAAAAAGGCTGCCCACAACTGCTGAAAGATCTCCCACCTCACTGCGTGAGTAGCTCAGTTCTGGCAGATCAGACAGATCTTTCATACAAATCAGATCCTGTAACTGCCTTGTATCCTCCTTCACTGAAATTACTTCATGGTGATATTCTACCACCATCCAAGCTGCCATAACTGTCAATTGTTTGTGTTCCAAGTAGCCTAGATCCCCTATTTACCATAAAAACAATCAATCTTGAATGAGAAAAAGGTTAAAAAAAACACATGCAGAATTTTTTTTAAAAGAAGACAATAATCATGCCATCTGGTCAATATTCCCATCAAGCTACCAAAGACTAGGTCCCAATACAATCATTTTCCTGACTACAAAGCACAGATCAGATCAGCTCCATCCAACTGCTTTCCTGCCCATAAAACACAGTTCAATTTCATGCAACAGTTTCCCAACTTGCAAAGTACAACTCAGTTCCACATAACTGCTTTCCTGCCAGTGAACCACAGCTCGGTTTCACTCAATACTTTTCCTCCCTGCAGCTCAGTTCTCTATGTGTGTGCCCTCAAGTCACCCATTGACTTGTGGCGACGCCATGAATTTCATAGGGTTTTCTTAAGCAAGAAATACTCAGAGGCAGTTTTGCCAATTCTTTTTTCTGAAATATAATTTACAGCTCCTGACATTCATCCAATTACTAACCAGGGCTGACCCTGCTTAGCTTCTAAGATCAGACAGGATCTGGTGCCTTTAGGCTATTCTATACACAGTATTTAACAGTTTTAAGAGCCCTCTTATCTCTCCTCCAAGGTAACAGCAGAAGGAGCTTGAAGGCCAGATGGGGAAGCCCTCTGGGCCACTTTTTTTTCTGTCCTGGGTATAGACTAACACAAAAGAAACCCATCTTCAATTCTCTTTCAGCCATAAAATGACATATTAAGGTGTTGCTAGGCCTGTTACACACACTCATCATAGCCTACCTCACATAATGTTGTGGGGATTAATTGGGGATTGTAAAATTAAGGTTTACCATCCTAAAATCTTTGGAGAGAAATGCAAAAAAATGTATAAAAATAATATTAATAAATTACATAATGCAAAAATTAATAGCTGGAATCATGTTATCAGCTACTTAGTTAAGGATACTTAAAGTAAACTCTGGCCTGGCCCATCTCCCCCAAACCTGACAGAAACATTATTCACCCACAATCCAATCGCTGGCAGAATGGACCTCTTTCTCTCCATGCAACTGATGCCTAGCAAAGCAGGTTAGGCAGAATTACAATCATGGCAAGAGTGCCACAATTGTAACTGAGTAGTGATGGTGAACACAAAACAGTTACAGATTATTAAATCTAGGTTTATATTTGTGATTGCTACTTAGTCACAATTGTGAAACTATTGCCATGATCATAACTCCACCTGAAAGCTTTATTTATTTATTTATTTATTTATTTATTTATTTATTGCATTTGTATGCCACCTTCCTCTCAAAATGAGACCCAAAAACAATTGGTATCAGCTGCATGGGAAGAAGTGGATCCATTCTGCTAGCAACTGAAGCACAGGTGAATGATGTTTCCATTAGGTTTGGTTGTGTCAGACCAGGAGACGTTACTTAGGAGATTGTCAGATGCTTGAAAAAGCCTCAAAGGAGCTCGCGAGAAGGACATCACTGTACCAGGAACAGGTCCCAGTATCACACAACGTCATCCTCCTTGTATGCTTGCTCCATTCTCTGTCATGCTGATGCAATGAAAAAAACATCGTTTTTCATTAGCGGGAGTTTCCACTAATGAAAAGTGGCACCTTTTTCATTACGTCAGCACAGGGGGAGGATGGAACAAGCACTCCAGGTTGCCAACATGTACAATACCTGGACCCATTTCCGGTACAGTGACGTCTTTCTCTCAAGCTCCTTTGGGGCTTTTTTCTTCAAGTGTCTGATAATCTCCTTAGTTAAGTATATTTAAGAATACTTAACTAAGTATCTCATACAGGATTCTGGCTACTGTGATTGGGTTAAATGCAGACTTAAGTTGATACACTATTCCTTAGTTCCAATTAGAGTACTGTAAACCCATTCAATCAGTTGTTCAACAGTGAGTCAACATGTAGATAAATATAATGGATTCAATGGGTCTATTCTAGTCAGGACTTAAAAAGAGTTTTGTCTTTAGTCTCACTTGTACTAAGCCACTAAAACCAATTTGGACTTATGTCAGTCTTCTCATTAAGAATAAGTCTTGATCCAACAATAATAGCTTTCTGGTTTAAGTGTACAGGGGTACTTCTGTGATATTGTTTTTATTTTGTTGTAATTGGCCTAAGATCCAAACGTGTTGAAGGTTTTCTTCTTTTCTTGTTTGCACATTATTGCTTCAGACATGCTTAGCAGTTATTTGACTGCTTTTTGGTCTGGTCAAATGCTGAACCCCAAACCATAACCATTTATATAATGCTTTAGATTGCTCAAAACTCTTTACAAACATTATCAAGAAATATGAGGTATTATTATCCTTATGTTGGGAACTGAGATGAATATTTTTCCTTGGTGTATTGTGGAAAATAGAGTAGCACAAAAACGTTTGTAGCTAGCTTATGGCAGGTTTATGGCCACTTCCCCATTTATCACTCCTATCTAATGTAATTATTAACTGCACTTTTCCTTTATGAAACTACTGTCATTAATTTATGAGCAAAAGAGACAGACAATGCTTTGTAACATATATATATATATATATATATATATATATATATATATATATATATCAGTGTTGACAATGATGTAGCAAATCATTTGTATCCTATTCAGATGGAATCTTTTAAATTAGAGTCAGTTTCTTCAAAACAGCAAGCATATACAGTCCTTTAAAATAACCATGACAGCTGGCAGAATACTTTGGGGAGGAAATGCTGGCTGTGAAGCCAGTTCAAATCCCCTCATGGGTGTAAATTCTTTTGGCGAGCCACTGTGGTGTAATGGCTAAAATGCTAGCCTGGGATTTGGGAAATCAAGATTCTAGTCCCCACTGAGCCATGAAACTCACTTGATGACCTTGGGCCAGTCATTCCATCTGATAGACCTCATTGTGTTTTGTGCACAGATTGGAAATAATTAAAGTAATCCAGTTTGCTGTAACAGATGCTCACCAGGAATCCTGTTGAGGCCTTACGACTTTGTCAGTGGACTTCTGTATGCAGGAATTTGAATTGTGCAGTGTTGTAACATCCCCATCCAGTAGAGGGCTGCTGTTACGTTACTGCATGGCAGATCCATCAAAGTATCTGATGCACACAGGTATGCATCATACAGTGATATGCATTACACATTGATGTACATCATTCACTGATGTGCATCATGCACCAATGCACATCTTGCACTGATGCACATTCTGCACTGATGCACATTGTGCATCAATGTACAGTAGGACCCCCGTATCCATGGGGGATTGGTTCCAGCCCCCCCCCCGCAGATAATTAATTCTGTGGATAATAGCATATGCCCCCGTCACCACTGCCGCCACAGAAGCCATCCCGCCAGGTGAAGGGAGAAGGGAAGGGAGACCTCTCCTTCCCTCCCTTCACCACCTGTCACCATTGCCACCATGGAAGCCATCTGGGAGGGGGGCAAAGGGGACGAGACCTCTCCTGCCCTACCTTCCCCCCCCATCACCATTGCTACCACAGAAGCCATCCCGCCAGACAAAGGGAGAAGGGAGGCAAGACCTCTCCTCCCCTCTCTTCGCCCCCCATTGCCATTGCCGCCTCGGAAGCCATCCAGAAGTCTCCTCCCCTCCCTCCCCTGTCCACCCCCCCGTTGTTGCTAAGCATGGATAATTGAATCAGTGGTTGGTGAATCAGTGGATACAGGGGTGCTACTGTACATTGGTCCCAATGTCTATGGGGCACTCTTGCTGGTGTCCCGTTATGCATCTTCACAATTCAGTAAAGGGTTTTCCTGATGTCTCTGTTACGCAGCTAGGTATGCATAATGTTGCATAACATAAAAGGTCATATAGGATTTTGGCATACAGTTTTGTAATGAGGGGGGTAAGAGAGGTAGAAAAGTATCATATTGGGTGGTAATATCATTACCTCTTTTGGTATAGCCACCAATGGCTAGCCTAATTGCTAGTGAGTTACAATAACGTATGTCCAACTTGTGCTATTATAACTCACTTATTTGGTCATTGTGGTGGTTTAATTCTTTACCAACTGCACAATGACCAAAATACCTCCCAAACTCAGCTTTTAAGAGATGCAGTCCCTCCCCCAACATGACAATTTCCATGTTGTGGGAGACTGGGGAGATTTGGAGACATAGCTACATGCCAGCCATATATCTCCTGATAGCCAATGTGTTCTAATTTCTTTTAGTATTTTTTAAAGGGGCATTGTAGAACCTTTTGACACGTATTACTATTCTGTCTGAAATGATCCAATGTTTGACTCAAGCAGCATACACTTTGCCAGAAATCAGGTAGCATGATGAGAAAAAAGGAAAAGTGAAGAGAAAAAGTTGCAGCAGATCAATGCTAACATTTAATTGCACATTGTAAGATACAATGCTTTGAAGAGAGACTTCCCAAAGTGAACACTGTCTGGATGTGTTAGACTACAACCTTCACCACCCTCAGCTTGCAGTTATATTGTGGGATCTGTACATATCTAGGAAGTGCCAAATTGTAGAAGGCAACTTCAACTCCTCAAAAAGCACATTTGAAAGAGGCAACAACAAAATGTGCCTCTCGTGGGCAAGTGGGTCAACCAAGGCACTGCATGTCATTTTGTCTCTCCATCTATCTTTAATGTTAACAAGTACCATAATGACAACTTGTGAAAAAAAATCCCCATCCAAAGTTAACACAAAGAGCTTAGATTTTCATGTTGACTAACCATTAACACAATGTGTTTAGCCTTTCCTACTAATGTTCCCACCTCTGGTTTTGTGAGGATAAAATATGGAGGGAGGGAGGGACACACATTGCCTTGAGCTCATTGGGGGAAAGGTGGGGTGCAACTAATGACTAAACAAAGTGAACAATGCCATGCCAGATGATGGCTTCCAAGTCAGGGGGGTGATAACTTGGACTGTTTTTTTAGTCTACTGTGCCTATTTGTGGGGGATAGAGTTGAGCACTTGGACAGTTCCTTTAAATTTCAGACTAAAACCAAGTGAAAATTCACTACCCCACTGGCATGGAAGCTACCAGCTGCCCCAAGCTCTGACTCTACCATCATATAGAGTGAAGTTGCTGCCTCAGGAGGAATGGAAAGAATATTCACTATGATTGGTTTCCTGGCCAAAAGTTTGGTTTTCCAACACTAAGGAAATCCAGTTAGGAAGAATAACAGAGTGGTGAATATCCAAAGTGATCTTGTAGCACCTCTGAAACTGAAAGAAAGTTGGTACCATAAGCTTTCATAGACTTATGTCTGCTTCATGAGAGTGGTGAGAATTTTGTTCAATATTCACACATATGAAAGTGTTTCAGAAAATTCTTTTACAATGAAAAACATTGTGGGGTTTTAAAAAGGACATTTTTTCATGCAACCCCCTGTCCCACTGTTTCCAGATATCCAGTAATTGTGGTTATCTGGAAACTATAGTTTGGCAGGTTTTACCACAAAAATGGGAGGGATAGTTTCATGTAAAAAAAAAAAAAACTTCCAGAAAAACACAAATAATTTTTACACAAAATTAATGGGATTTGGGAATATTTCACATGTGTGAGTGTGAAAAACAAATTTTTCCGACAAAAAATAAAAAAATAAAAAATGCTATTTCCAGTAATCTACATTTTTCAAGCAAATATAATGTCCAAAACCAGATTTTGTTGTTGTTGTTGTTGTTGTTATGCAGAAAAGCCCACTTTCCAGTTGGGGTATTTTTAGTAAAATTGGTAGGGTTTGCCCCCAAAACACCTCTGTAGATTTCTGGAAATAGTGTGAGGCTTTTCCATGAAAATTATGGTTTTGTGCAAAAAAAAAAAAAAACAACCCAGATTTCTCACACAAAGAAGTATTGCCAGAAATTCGCTTAAGGTTTTGTTTTGTTTTTAAATCAAATGTATGTGACACTAAATATTCATTTTTCACTGAAAAAGAAACATGTGGGTTTCTAAAAAGTAGATTTTGCACACACAAAAATCTGCTTTTTGCATGAATAACATGCTTCCAGATAGCCAACATGCTTCCATATATCACACAGTGCATCAGTGTGCATTGTACATGGATGTGCATTGCACACCAATACATATTGCACATATTTTGTGAAAGATTGCACAAACAGCAAATTTACACCCCAAAACACATGGCTACATGGAAACAGCTTTTTATATGAAAAAATATATGTGGTTTTGCATTTAAAAAAATACATAATAGTCACGCAAATGTTGAGGCCTTACATCCTTGTAAGTGGATTTACATCTGCAGGGATTAGAATTGTATAGTTGCCTAACATCCCTATCCAGTACAGGGCTACTATGAGTGATGTCCATTGGTACACAATGCCCATAGATGTCTGATGTGCACCCATGTGCAATATGAATTGGTGTGCCATGCACATCAGTGTACAATGCACATTGATGCACATTGTGGATGATGCACATTGTGCATTCATGTGCCTTGTGCCCCAATGTGCATCATGCATTGATCTGCATTGTGCATCCATGTGTATTGTGCACCAATGCACATGATTTCTGATTCACATAGGGCACTCTTGCTGGAATTTTGTTGTGCCTCTTTGCAATTCAGTAAAGGGGTTTCTTAGTGCCCCTGCTACTTAGCTAGGTACACATAAAATTACATAACATAACTTGTCTTATAAGATTCCAGTGCAAGTGTACTTCTCTACAGAATAATTTCCTGAAACACACCAGGATGTGCCAATACTGGGGGGGGGGGAACTGTGCATAAATATTCATTTTCTCCCACAATGGAGAAAAAAACTGTAGAAATTCTTTGTCCTTGCATATGAGGACAACAGAGTCAAATTTTATATCCCTGTGTCTCAGGGAGGAGATTGGTGGAGTAGGTATGAAAGAGAATCAATTTGTAAATTAATTACCGGTAATGTGAACAGCATTTGCACCATTAGGTTTGGGACTCGTTGTGGTGCCAAAATAACTTTTTAGCCTTTGGGTATTAGGAACCCAAAGGCTTTGGGTATCATGGCTTGTGTGGAGTACCATTTGCTACTCCACCTTGGGCAGAAAAAATGTCTTGTGCAAGCCCTGGATCAATGACCCAAGTTCTTATAGCAATAGTATGACTGCTTGTAATTATATAGATTCTTTCCCATATGAAAAACAAGTGCTTCAGCTCTCCATTTGATGCCAAGTCTACAGAAATATTTCCTAATCGAAACAGTTCAGCCTTTGAGCCACTTTTAATATTAATTTTTAATCGTGATTGAAGAGGTGATACCAGTGAGGTATGGGTTCAATATACCAATGGCCACCCTGCCAGTAGCATGATACAGCTGAGGGCACTTCAGGTCACAGTAATGAACACAGATTTGAAAGCATTGTTCTAAAACTGCATGAAGCCGAGATGGTTACAATGATTAAAAGATATGACCCTCTGGTAGATGGGATTCCTCCAGACTATAAAGCACTCAGAAACTAAACTGATGACCCAGAAAATGAACTCAAATTAAGACATATCTGCTTGAAACAGCAAGTAGGAAGGTTCATTTAATGGCTAACCCAAGGGGTAGAGGCAGAAACTGGATGTTAACAGAAAATATGGGGTTGTGGTTGAAAACAGAACTTATGCTAGGCCAAAGTATTTGTCCATCTAGCCTAGTATAAATGGGCTATATCCCAGAACGTGGAAGCATTACTTTTGTGGACTCTAGCTCCAAGAATTCTGAGTCAGTAACTTTTCAAAACTCTGATTTACTCTGAATGGCAATGGATTTCCAGGGTTTAAAGAAGAGTCTTTCTTATCATTTATTGTCTGATCCCACCAGTTCAAAGGATGCAAGGACTGGTCTTGGATTTGATGACCAACCTTGAAATAATGAGAACAGACACAGAAAATTGGGTTAAAAGGGCAGCTTTATTGACCTAAAATCTATTTAATCACATTTTAGCTTGTGGATGAACCAAATGGGGGCAAACAATCTGATGTGGGTCCAGCTGAGGACCAGGTGTCACCTTGTGACCAGACCCTCCCCCCAGCCTTCACTTGGGTGAAATGCCAGACCCCGAACACAATCCAACAATCATTGGTTGCCACTTGGACAGTAATTTATGGGAAGGCAAACCTAGGGGGCTCTCCCCCACATCCCAGGACTTTATGAGAGAGATTAAACCCCCAGGTCAGCCCCAAGGGCAGACTCCTTCTCAAACACCCTGGGTCCCACAACCTGAAGAGGCAGCTCCAAAACCATGCCCTTCACCAAAAGGGTGCCAAGGTGAACACCGATCTCTTAATTTCTCCCCCCACTACCTGCCAGATGAAGCCTATTTAAGACACCACCTCAGCCAATTGCCCAAGTCCCATCAGATACAGTATGGGGTAGGCAAAAAAAAAAAGAGAGAGAGAGAGAGAGAGAGAGAGAAATCCTTTCCAGCCCAGAATGTGACCAGTGAGACTCATACTGCACTAAAGATGGAAGGGTGGGTCTGGCAAAAGGTGAAAGGAGGATGAGCTGAGGGGAAGCCAAGCCTTAAATTAGCTCTGGCCATGCCCCTCCATCACACCACCTGTTTTAGCACAGTGCCAAACAGCCCAACTGTCAGGCCTCTAATCAGGGAGGTCATCACATCCTTCGCCTTCCAGCATGCTGCTCTGCCTCAGGCTTTTGGGGGACCGCACTGCATGCAAAGCATGTGCATTGTCATTTCTCCTTTAAGTTTGGCTCCAGTGGCATCACTAGGGTTGGGGGTCACCCAGTGCGGTAACTCTTGGTGTCATGCCATTGGTGGCACAGTGGGTAAATGCCAGTACAGCAAACACAACATTGCAAGTTCAATCTCAAAGGCTCCAAGGTTCACTCAGCCTTCCATCCTTTCATAGGTCAGTAAAATGAGTACCCGGCTTGTGTGGGCAATTATTGAACACACATTGGAAACTGCTTAATGAGGTGTTCATGTGTAAAGTGCTATTGCTTAACAATTTGTGAGTCACTCTGAGAGCCTTTGTGGCTGAAATAAATTTATACAGAAATAAATAAAAATAAATAAATAAATATTGGTCCTGCCATACCAGACCTGACCACAGTATTGTAGCTAAAATACCAGAATCTTCAAGTATCCGTACCCCCACCCCTCCTGCATACTGAGAATGTACACACACACGCATGCACACATGCACATATATACACACATATGTTCATCCCTGCTTTGGCATCCAGTTTCTCCCCTGTTGCCTGGCTTCTGATGCTGCTCGGGGACCAGAGCTGTCATGGTGGCGGCAGCAGCAGAGCACAGCTGGCCTGAGAGAGAGCAGAGAAAGAGCAAAGTGGCTCCCAGGCCAACCAAGTCCTGCCATCTATGCAGAAGTAGCAGGCACCACTTATCAGCTTTGAAGGCCCTGCTGCCCCCCTCCAGCCCTTTCTTGGTGGTGGAGAACTTTCCCATTGTACTCTCCTCCCCATCAATTGGTCTCACCCCCTCTAATGGTCCACACTCCCTGCACTCCCTAGTGATGCCATTGTTAGGCTCCTCCTTGAGTTCTAAACTGGGTTCTAAAGATTTCTACTACCAGTGTCCTATGTCCTACTTAAGCTGCCATTAGGGCTACCAGATCAGGGACCATGGCAGGCCCTCAGGTATCAGGATTAAAACCTGAGATCTAGAAACAATCCCTGTAACGTCATAGGAAGTGGGCCCTGGTGATGCTGCAAGCTGCAGCCCTGATGATGTCATGAAGCATGATACATCAATCACAATTGCACAAAGTATGCCATTTAAAGGGGGGCACAAAGTCTAAAAAATGAGCAAACTATATAGACACAAACACCTTTCAAGGCAGCACTCGTGTTCTGAGATTCCTCCCCTTTGCCCTGAAGACTATAAGAGAGGAACCATGCTCTGACACTCAGGGCCTCTGAGATCTGGGAAATTTAGTTGCAGTCCTCCTGCTGGCCTCTGAGCCTCTTGTCATGTGGCTGAATATTCTGCCAGGGTATTCACCCATCCAACATGCATCGCTGTTCACCACAAGGCCCCATAAAGCTCCAGCACCAGAACCTGCTCTTTGGTTTGAGCAACCAAGGCTTGTGGTTGCCAGGGCTGTATCTTGGAATTTGACCTCATGCTAATTTGTTGTAGACCCAAGGGCAAAAAAGCTTTGGCCCTACAATTTCCATCAGCCTCAACTAAGAGGAGCAATAGTAGGAGATTGTGGCTGCATCTGCACAGCAGAAAAAATCCAGATTGACACCATTTTGACTGCCATGGGTCAATGCTATGGAATTCTGGGATCTGTAGTTTTGTGAGCTATTTAGCCTTCTCTGTCAGAGATCTCTGGTGCCACAACAAACTACAAATCCCAGGATTCCATAGCATTGAGCCATGGCAGTAAAATTGGTGTCAAACTGGATTACTTCTGCAGTGCAGATGCAGCATATGAGAGCTATAGTTCAACATCTGGAGAGCAAAAGATTCTCCACCTCTGTCACTTGCCTCTCGCTCTTTCCTTTCTGCCTCTAGAGTCTGGAACAGAGGGGGGGAGGGTATTTCCCCACTTAAAGGTCCACACTGAAACTTGTTATAGTCTGTTTTCCAGCTATTGGTCAAAAGTGAATGGGAAGGAGACAAAAGGGGGGCAAATTACAAATTTATATAGAAATATAAATGCTATAAATTACACGTGTCTTTTTTTTTCAGTATGCAGTTGGGGTGGTGGGGGGAGAGACTTTATAAACATTCTCCTTCCTCTGCTTCCATGAGGATCTTTCCTTTAGCTTAAGGGGATAGAGCAGCATCAAGAAAATAATATCAGGAACTCACAGCTGAACCATTTTGGAATGAGGAGATCCAAACTGAAAGGCTGGTAGTCTCTATTTGGCCCACAAACTGCAGGTTTCCTACTTCCACTTTAGAACTTGACCTTTTGCCCATCTTAGACCACATTACTTAATCTGACCCTGCAGCTACTGCCGATGAAACTTGACAGGAGCTGTTTTACCAGCATTTGGCCCATTTAATCCTTTATTTTTATCTGAGTGTTCCCATCCCTGGGTGGTACTTCCCCCTGGCATCTTGATTTTTACAACCCAAACTTCCTTGTAGACTCTGAAAACTAATTACTTTGGCACATGAATCCTGCTTGGCCCTCTTCATCTTGTTCTCTCTCACTTATATATGGGTATCCAAAATAGGTCAGCATGATGTCATCATGCTGTGAATTTTCCTACCATCACTACTGCTCTAAGTCTTTGATGCCTAAATTTTAGGGATACTGCAGGAAAGAAAACTTAATACTCTTCTCTTTGAGGTTAAATGTTCCCTCTCAAATTACATATGATTTACCAACAAGATATTAGGTGAGAATTAACTTACAAATTATTTACCAGACAAAATATATAAGTTCAGATACTCGTTCCAAACATGTCTGCCAAATGTTTTACACTTTCATCAGCACTGGGTTTCCCTCTTTCTTTAAAGAGCAAAACAAAAGTCTTATTAGTAAAAAACAAGATGTTTTTTTGTTTTTTTGTTTTTGTCTAGCAACTCATATGGTGATTGCTCAAAAACTGAAAGTCCTACACAATTTAACTTTGGAGTGTTGGTATGAGAAGTTCTGGTATCTGACTCTCATGGAAAAATTGACAACAGATTCTCAACTCAAGAAACAAACACCTTTTTTTACAGATTGGTTTCCATTTATTTCTTTACTAATGGAAACAGGGGTAATCTAGACCCACCTGGTTCTCATGACAGTCTTTGGAATGACATCTTATGGCTAGAAAAAGAAATGTATGTATATGCAATTATTACGTGTTTCATTAAGGAATGCTGACAGTTTGTAAATTTTATTTTGTTCTGTAGAATATTGTGAAGTTATATTTCTTTCTATTGGAAAAAGAAAGGAAAAATGTTTTATTTCTTAAACAGAGCCCTTGGTAATATGTGTTAGGTACCTAGTGATGCTTAACTGCCCATCGGTGTTATCTTTTAACTCATTACAAATATGTGGGGACCACTAGGTCAGTAACAATAGAACAAACTGAAGCTTCAGCAGAACCTAGAGCTTCCCTAATATACATTAATCCAATTTAAATTTAGACATGAGGTAAATGTTATGAAAATCCTGATGTGTAATGCCTTTAAGGTTTCAAAAATCTCACATCATCAAAACAAAGTCTTTGTTCTCCTCATCTATGATTTTGTTTACATCGCTTCCAGTTAAAAAGAGAATCCTTCCACCCACCTCCCAAATAAGAGGAGCAAGCTCTTTATTCACAAAGTGGCCCTAAGGGCCTAAAGGTATTTTTTTTTCCAAGCCAGCTTTGTGGCAGTCAACAAAAATGTTTTCACCTCCAGTGGAAACTGAACAATAACTGACAAAGCAATAAAGATTGAAAGTGTATATATAGTTAGTATTTTGGGCTTTTGGTTCCATGCGAAATAGAATATTAGCAGCAGTGTGAACTATAGGGCTACTACTCACACTTTCATCATATGGAGCACCTACAAGGCAGTGGTGGCAGAAAAGCAGCCATTGTGACTTACTCTGAAGCTTTTCTGTGCTATAATGCAACCCAAATGACTTGTAACCTCTTATGATGACACAATTTGGACCAATCTGCACTCATGTTAACAAAAATCTGTTTGCTAAAGTTCCACTTTATAGTGCACACTTGACCACAGAACGTGTGAGGAAAAATCTAGTCCTGAAACAAGTCCTGTTTCAGTCCTGAAGTAATCTCCATCTTTGGGTGTGCAAGCAAGAAAACCTTGAGAAACATTAACCCATGTCTTAGAGATGTTTGTGAATGAGGGCCTATGTATACGAGGGAATAAAATGTGGATTGGTGCTCAGTAACACCAATTCGCAGTAGCTTTCGTTTGTCTCCATGGTTTTTTGGCAAGATTGCTGGTATGAGAAGCTATCCGTATTTGCTGTTCACATGGAGGCGTGCCAGGAAATCAAGTTGGCAGGCATGAGTGAATTACTCATGGTTTTTATTCTCCCTAACTTGCCCTCCACCAAACAATATTTTTTAACTAAATCCAAGGTGTGGAAGAGTGATCCTCCATTTAAATTTTTAAAAAAGAAGGCTGTTTCATCATCTCAGCACACAATCGCTACTGTGAAAATCCAACATGGCAATTCCGGGTGCCACCTTTGTTAGCAAGCTCTACCCCCTGTGCATATCTGACCAATCAGCTATCCACTTTAGGAATATGCTGCATTGCAATTTGGTTGTCCTAATGAGCAGGAGTGCACATTTCCCCACAGTTTTTTTTTAAAAAAAAAACTCCGGAAAAGCCACGAAGGCATTTCCTCTGTACTTTTCCTGATTTTTTTGTCCCCCTCTGTCTGAAAACAACAGACTGCTGTGGGATCCCTTTTGGACACATGGGATTCAAACACACACACACACACCCAGATTCTAATAGGATTTATTTCACTGTTTAGACTGGCCCAGACACTTTGGACTTTATCAGGTGCATAAAATACAGCGTCATATCTCTCTCTCTCTCTCTCTCTCTCTCTCTCTCTCTCTCTCTCTCTCTCTCTCTCTCTCCCTCTCCCTCTCTCTCTCTCTCTCTCTGGCTTTACTTCGCAAATGAAGATTCAGGAAGGACTCATCCTGCACCCTCTGCAAGCACGCTGATGACTAAAAAGACCAATCAGAGATAAACAAGTCAAGTTGCAGAAAGCACAGCAGAAGGTCTCCTTGGGTGATGTTTCCGGGTGTGTGATTCTTTCTGCGTTGTCATTTCTCTTCAAGAATTGTTCAGCGTGAGTTCTCAAATAAGGCTGCAGCATTGTCGATAGTGTGTCTCCATGCCTCCCGATGTGAGGCCAGGGTGGACCATTGTTGGTGATAATTTGGCCAAGCCTGAGATGTTGTTTCAAGGAGTCCTTGTATCGCTTTTTTGGAGTGCCCCTCTTATGCTGACCCGTGGCGAGTTCACCATAGAGTACTATTTTTGGGAGGTGATGGTCCTCCATCCTAGAAACGTGCCCTGCCCAGTGCAGCTGTGTTCTCAATATCATGGCCTCAATGCTGGTAATCCCTGCCTGCTCAAGGACAGCAACATTCATCACATAGTCAGTCCAGTGTATATTTAGAATTGTGCGTATACAGCACTGATGAAAGCATTCAAGGAGTCATAAGTGGTGGCGATAGGTGACCCATGTTTCAGACCCGTAAAGGAGAATAGACAGTACAATGGCTCTATACACATTTATTTTTGTGCTTCGTCTCAGGTGTTTATTACTCCAGACTCTTTTGTAAAGTCTTCCAAATGCACTATATGCCTTTGCTAATCTGTGATCAATCTCTTTGTCAATCTTGGCATCTGAGGAGATGATGCTTCCCAGGTAGGTGAACTGCTGAACGGACTTAAGCACAGATTTACCGGCAGCAATGTGGGGATGATGGTGTTCGTCCTGTGGTACAGACTGGTAAAGAACTTCCGTTTTCTTAAGGTTAACTTCCAGCCGAAACAGCTCTGCAGCTGTTGCGAAGCAGGATGCTAGGCACTGCAGAGCTGCTTCTGTGTGGGCAACAAGGGCAGAATAATCAGTGAAGAGCAGCTCACAAACTAGATAGTTTAGAGTCTGAGTGCGAGCCCTCAGATGGCTTAAGTTAAACAAGCTACCATCAATACAGTAACCTATATAGATGCCATCTTCTTTTTCGAGCTCTGCCGTAGCCCTTCGGAGCATCATGCTGAAGAAGATTGTAAAGTTGGAGCATGAACACAACCTTGCTTCACTCCATTAGTTATTAGAAAGGGCTCTGAAAGAGCATCACCATATCTGACTTGACCACGCTGGCCCTTGTGTAGCAAGATAATCATTTTAAGGAATTTGGGGGGACATCCTAGTCTTTCCAGGATCTGCCACAGACCTTTTCTAGTGTCATAATGATGCCACATAACCATGAAAGGACGCACATATCAGACGACATCACCCTTTCACAGTATGTCCCCACCAAAACCTGGGGGGGGGGTTATTGATGGCTGAAGCCATCAATAGATTCCCATAGTGCTTTGAGCTAGCACTGCCAATGTATGAAACCTCATGCCATTGTGCTCATGTCAATGAAGTGTCAATGTCCAGTCCAGCACGAACACTTCTGGGTAAGATCATGACATCCAGGTAAGTGACACACTTTTTATGACCCTCTCTGGGTTACTTGGGACCTTTAAAGTGTGTGTATGTGCTTTTAAAAAGTGTTTCTGTCTTACTTTTGTTTTTGTTTTTTTTAATTTCCCATGCTATGAAGTCTCGCAAGAATCTGCGGGATTTCAAAGGAGGAAGTGAACTGAGTTTCATTCACTTCCTCTTTCATTGCCTGGAAAGCCTTTGCTGGGATTAGAGGTAAGTGTGGTGGGGGGTGTTCTTTTGTTGGCATAAAAGTGGGTTTTTTAAAAACAAAAGAATGCTTTTAATGGGCTCGTCTGAAAAAGTCCTCTCTAAGCCTTAGGAGTGATGCAGTAAAAAGGGAATGATCATTACATGGCACTTGCTTCTATGGGGATAGAATGACAGTACATCTAGTCTAATAAGGGTGCCTTATAAATGGGGGTGCTTAGCCTTTTTGCTTATTCCTCTTTATTGTCTCTGGGGTTCTCATCATAGATAAGAGATATTTAGCAAAAAGGTCAACATTCTTTGTCAGCTCATTGGCTGCTAATCTTGAGCCAGTAATGACACTTTACTCATATCTTTAAGATGTCAATGTGAAAGAGAGAGGAAAGAAATGAGTAGACATGAATTTTTGCAATGCCAGACATTCGTGAATTGGCTAAACTCCCCATGTTGGTCATATAATTCTATGTGTCAAACTCCTATTTTACACTTCTGTTACTACACAGATATTTATCTTCCACCTTTGGCGTTGCCTAATTGCATAGGAAACATGTGACCATGCCCCATGCTAGAAGCAATGGAGATAATGGCAGAGAGACAAAAACAAACAAACAAACAAATAACCTGATCTGATTTCAATATGCACTTCCTGGACTGTTCCCAGGAATAGTCTTGAATCCTGGCACTGACAGATAACTGCAGACATGTCTGGGGACACATTTGAAACTTGTACATAGAAAAATGGGCACATTTCAAATATACCAAAACAATGCTTAAGTCAATTATGCCATTAATTTAAAGCAATGCATACAATTTAAAACCAGCTCACTACTCCTTTCCGCTACACATTCACTTTCTTCCCACTTTTTCTTCTGGCAATGAGTGAACTGAAGCAAATTATCTTTTCTTTCCACCTTTCCTGCGGAAAAAGGCACTCTGTTTGCCAAGGGGACCAAAATAGACATATAAGAGAAAGAAAGAAAGCTTTATTCTAAAGTAAAATGAATTAAATTGGGTTTTTAAGATATCATACAGCTTTGAGCACCTCTCTCCAGTTAGTTGCTTAAGAAGTCACAACAATACAAGAACAAGTTACATTTAAAAATACCTTTGAATCAACAACCAGCTACAAAACCTAACAAAATCCCTGATGTCCCTGATTAAAGCAGCCTACTTGTGGCTTACACAAAAGTTGTGTTCTCAAGTTTCCCCATAGCTAGAGAAGCCAGGAATCAGCTCCCCCCCCTCTCTTTTTTTTTGGGGGGGGGGACCAGCCTCTACCAGATTTTCTTCAGGCTTATGCCATCACCCATCAGGAACAAGAGAACATGAAAGAGCAGGAGGTAAACTGAAAGGACAAATGCAGCAAAACTCCGTTCCTTTTTTATATCTCTGGCTCATGAAGATTCCAGACATTTTGACATATCTTAACCCATCCAAAGCTTAGTTGGCAAAGAGTATCTTCCCCTCCTCTTGCATAACCCTCTGCCACCCTAAGTGGTAAATTAACTCTTTGTTAATTGACTGTAACTTGATTCACAGTCACTGGATGGCATTTATCATCGCTGGCAGTACTAGAATTATTTATTTATTTATTTATTTCTAATGTGTGTTAGAAGCAATGTGTGTTAGAAGCAGCAGCCTGGAGGTATATGGTGCAATGCCATTGATCCATACTAGGTTGGATGAATCCTCTTCAAAAGCCACATTGCAGCATCAGTATCTTCAACTCTAAATTACCCCCACTTTTGTCATAAGAGATTATCAGACAAGGGGGAATGTGGCCAAAAAAAAAATGTATCCCCAACCACATCAGAAGATCACTAGGAGAACAGAAAGGATGACTTTACCAGATGCCTGCATCTTTCAGCCATTCCTGGGGCGTAGCACTGCCTTGGATGAGGCTTCCCTTTTTTCATTGATGGGGACAAGCCGCCAATAAAAAGGAATGGCTTACTCACTCCCACACTATGCCCCCAGGATGCTGAAGGATGGTGTCATCTGATAATGTCACCCCTTCCTGTTCTCCTAGTGATCTTCTGACACAGGTTTTGCTGCATCTGATAATCTCCATAATCTTCACTTGCTAAACCTCTGTGTGCTCCACATCCACCTGCATCTGTACAGGGTTTACGCCATCAGGACACAATGCCTGTTTTCAAGTTGTCTGTTGACTTATGGGGACCCTATGAATTCCATAGGGTTTTCTTAAACCCTATAGGCTTAAGTGGTGGTTTTGCCAGTTCCTTCCTCCTTCCTCCTACAGCACCTAGTATTTATTGGCAGTCTTCCATCCAAGTACTAGCCAGGGCTGATCCTGCTTAGCTTCTTTATTTTATTTTATTTAGCTTATTTTATTTTATTTTATTTAGCTGCCTATATTCTTTAGGCTCTCTCTCTCTCTCTCTCAAAAAGTGCTTTCTTTTGTTTATTTCAAACCCACTCGCAGTCAGTTTTAGTGGCTGATACTCCATCACCCTCACCATAATCATTCAACTACATTCAGGATTCTATAAACCTCTACAATGTTTCTACTTCATTTGTTTCTCCACTAAAAAGTCCCAAGTATTAAAACCTTTCCTCATAAATTCCCCTTGTTTGCTTAACTGGTATTTTTGTATGTTCTCTTGCTCTGTTCTGTGCTCTCTTTCTTCTTCTTCTTTTTTTCAGCTGGAGTAACTGGAACAGAAGGCAATATTCTAAGCATTCTAAATTGCTTACTACAAAAGGCATAGGCTGGAATCTTATTGGTGTCTTATGCATATACATACTCCCCTACTTGAAGTGCTTGGGCATTTTTGCCTGAGTGGCAAAGTCCACATTCAGTTCTAGATTGCGAAAGAGGTGGTACATGTGCAATACCATTGTGCTGGCATATGTCCAGGTGCAATAGATTTGCATGCAGATGAACTGCACATGCAATGTGCATGCAGATAAGATATGCATTTGATTGTTCATACAGACGTGAGTTCACTTGTGTAATGTTGCTATTCAACACAAGAGTCATGTGATATGCAAAACCCTTGTGTCCATGGAAAAGATCCACATCTGTTCTAATCGTACAATGGGGAATTAGAGCAACTCAATTAGCATGTGAGAGGTTTCGTAACATGGGAGATCTTTGACCTGTGTATACCATTTGGATTAAGGAAAGACGTGGAGCAGAAGACCAAAAATAACCTGAAGAAACTTTATTGATGATTTTAAACTGCATTCACACATACACATTCATCTAGCACACACCCAAGACTATTGAAGTAAGGCAAGAAATAGTTAGAAGAGGATTTAGACTAAGGCTTTGTGGTTATACTGCACCTGATCCTGAAGCTGAGGAACTCCTTGTAAGTAGCAGAATAACTCTCTAGTAGCAGCAAGCAGATGCACCAAAAATGGGGTGGGGAAGTTAAAGTGGGAAGGTACAGAAGAGGGGAGGAAGCACCTGTCTCAGCAAAGTACCAGCCAGGGGTCAGAGAAACGTTAAGGGGTTTGAGAAGGAGGGGAGGGAGGGAAGGTGGATCAGACTAACATGGAGGATAGAGCAAGAAGGTCTAAATGCCTGAACTGATTTTTCCAGGGGATTTTATAGGGAAAATCTCTTTGGAGGTGCAATCTAGATGAAAGAAACATTTGTTTTCAGGTGGTCCCCAGCGAATAAAACAAAGGAATCCCAGATAAGCCAGGAACTGGTAGTTAGGTGTACCTTTAGATCTGGAGATTGACAGGCAACCTCTCTTTGTAGTTGTAGATCTGCAGATGAAGGAACAGACTTAGTATGGCAATGGGAACTCCCAACCACAGGTATGGTCTTCCTTACCAGAGATGATGCAAGAAGAACCTTTTCCTTACTTCAAAGAGTTATCTTCTGTTTACACCAAAAGGTGTGAATGTTCGAAAATTTACTAGGCTCCTTCCTGGCTAGTACCTGCTCCCCTGAGCCTGACCTTTCCTGTCAACCCTTGAAAAGCCGAAGTTGGCCAAATTGATATCAAACTATTGCTAATTATAAGTGAACCAAGGTGGGGGGTGATGGGTTCTGTTTTTAGGGGATGATGGGTGTTTTTACAATATAGCATAACTCCACATGTGAAGATTTGGGCAGCACTGATATAAGATCTCAGCCTATATGTTCTTAAGCACCCATGATTAAAATAGAACACAACAGAATGTGGATGAAAAGCAAGCTGTACTTCTTGTACTTTATTAACTTCACAAAGTTAATGTAAATTTAAATGTAAAGAGTGTTTAAGAGAAGGGCTTTGCAGAGCTTATACATAACGTTTATCTTGCTTTTACTTTGGCACAACATTGAAGAGGCTAGTTCCTTATTTGGTCACTTGGTTTGCTTTATTTCAACAGCTTTGGTGGTATGAAAATAAATTAAAGACATTTGTTTCCTAGGTTCTGCACATTGACAAGTCTCTCTCTTCATTTCAGGCTCTACCTAATAGGTTTTAGAGTTGGAGTGGGCTTCTACAATTAAGAAACACCTTAGAAAAGTATAATTTCATACTAAATAGATAAGGCTATTGCTGTAAAGTTTAGACTAAGACAATTTGCCCTTCACCAGCAATTTTCTGTACTTCCATAGCTCTTGCCACACCTGACATCTGAAACTATTTCTATTTCTCACCTTCCCACAGCATAGCATTTCAGAAAGCTTTCAGGGACAAAGAATAACGCCCTCAGATTTATGAACCAAATGCTGTAGCTCTCTTTATCAGACACTATCTGATACAATATTAAAACTCTCTGTACAAAAAGCTCCTCAATGTATCTCTTTAAAAAAAATTAAATTGGTGTTGTAGGGAGGTTAAACCTATGGCCTAGGTGAGACTTCCCCAACCTGGTACCCTCCAGCAGCTATAATTATTGGTCCTCTGAAGCATTTCCACTAAATGATCTTACTGTTTAAGATGGTTTTGTCCAACCTGGTACCCCTAGACATGTTAGACTTCTGTTTCCATCATCCCCACCCAGTAATGACTCTAGCACTCTGGATTAGCACTCTAGACCCTCATCTGGTAGGCCAGGTGGTTGGGTGTAAAAGGGACCACTATGTCCAAAGAAGATATTGTAGTACAGTAGGACCCCCCGTATCCACTGGTTTGCCATCTGCTGTTTTAGTTATCCACAGTCGGTGATGGCAGAGGTGAAGGGGGAAGGGAGAGGAGGAGGAGAGAACTTGCTTCCTCCTCTCTCTTCCCTCATGATGGCTTCAGTGGCGACAGTGGTGATAGCAGGGGCAAAGGCAGCTAAGGGGGAGAAGGAGGAGAGATCTCACTTCCTCCTCTACCTTTCCCCATAAGGGCTCTGGTGGTGATGGTGGCAACAGTGGGAGTGGATGGGGAAGGGAGAGGAGAAGGAGAGAACTTGCCTCCCTTCACCCATCCCACATTCGCTGTTATCCACAGAACCAATCCCCCATGGATACGGGGGTCCTACTGTACTAAAAGGATGAGCAAAGGAGCAAATGGTAACAGGGCTTTTCCAGGTTCTCTGTTTTGGGGCGGAATGTAGAAGGCCCCTAACCACTTGAAACAGCTCTTCTGGGTGACACTCTGCAGATACAATGGTGTCAGAAAAGTATGATTTCTTTGCTGCCACCACCTGGCATAGGCTTTCCAGTGAGCTCTAGCTCATTTTCGGTCAGACCTGCTCTGAGTTTTCAACCATCAACACTCTAGTCCCCATCCCATCTCTTTCATCACCACCAGCTCCCTAATAAATCAGGGTGGTTGCGTGGCTCAATTCCATAGGAGAGGATGTTCAGGAGTGATTGTGTCTTCCACCCTCATCATTTCTCTATTCTGAAGGGTAGTCAGGGTATCAATAGTTTCAATTGCCAAGGCAACAGGAAATTCCCCAAGACCTTAGAAAACCACCTGGATAGATTAGATGGCTAGGGTAGACCATCCCAATTAGTCTCCCCCCCCCTCTGAAGAGGCTCAGAGTCCCACAGAGTTTAAACACCATCAAGTAGTCATCTATCCATGGCAATGAAACTGTAGAAAGTTCCACCACACCCAGACAACCACCCTCCCATCTAGCCTGCTACTGTGTGGAGAACTGACAAAGCTGGGGGATGTTAACCCCCCTATTTTCAGCCAGCCAGGTCTGCATAATACAGGCCAGGTCAGCATGCTCATCCAATATCAAATCATGAATCCATGCTGTTCTTCCATTTACTGACCTAATCATAGAATAGAATAGAATAGAATAGAATAGAATAGAATAGAATAGAATAGAATAGAATTGCAGAGTTGGAAGAGACCACGAGGGCCATCCAGTCCAACCCCCCTGCCACGCAGGAAATCTTGATCAAAGCATCCCCGACAGATGGCCATCCAGCCTCTGTTTAAAGACCTCCAAGGAAGGAGACCCCACCACGCTCCGGGGGAGTGTGTTCCACTGCCGAACAGCTCTTACTGTCAAAAAGTTCCTCCTAATGTTGAGATGGAATCTCTGTTCCTGGAGCTTGCACCCATTGCTCCGTGTTCCAGTCTCTGGAGCAACAGAAAACAAGCTTGCTCCATCCTCAATGTGACATCCCTGGCACTGAGCAGCAGCATTTTCAGAAAGGGTATCTTTGGCCAAGACTTTAACCTAAAGGCCTAGAACTGAGTGACCCCCTTCCTCTAACTGCACATTATCTCCTGCCTTGCTTCCGCATTATCATCAGGGCTGCATTTACTGTTTCCATCCATCCCATCACTCTGTCCTGAATGAATTTTGTCTGTTCACATTTCAGATCTATGCTTGCCTATGGGCAGTTGTTTTTGTTTTAATTTTCTTTTAATTTTCTGAGTCATCTGCCAGATGAAGGGAGGTATTTAAACAAGGATAATAGTGGTCGTCCCCCCATTCTGCTATGACCCCACCCTCCATTCCCTCAGCTCTCCTCTGTCTGTCTGTCTGGCTGGCTGGCTGTCTATCTATCCATCTATCAGATGGGTATAATACTCAAAATTCAAAAAATGTTGAAAAACAGGTTTCTCAAGTGTTGGGAAACCCTGATGCAGAAATAACTTCTCTGTGCAGAAAACACAGTTTCTATACAGGAAACTTATTTCCTGAGAAGAAAATGTTATTTTCTGACCAAAAAAACAGGTAGAGGGTGTGTGTGGAGGGGGGGGTTGCACAGAATAAGTCCTGCGCTGTGAATATTCTTCAAAAACTGTGCAATTTTCAACAACTTTGTCACAGCAAAGGAAAAAAAGCTTAACTGCAAGAATATATGCATGATCTGGACAGAATGCAAGGCAGCCCAACACACAACATTTAAAATGGCCATTTACCTTTGTTTGCACCTTGGATTAGCCCCAACAAGAGCTTCTCTCGGTCCCATCCTTGGAATTTAATGGTCAAATATCAGGTGGGTTTCAGTGGGAAATTCTTTTCTTATTAATGGGAACCAGAGCTGTGTAAAAGATTCATCCTGAAGGTTTCACATATCACTAATCTTTAAAAATCTTGCACAAAATAAGAGCAATAATAGAGCTCCTTTTGGACTCCCATTAACATTCTTTTCATGATGCTCCATGTGATAGACTGCCAGTCCTTCAGTGCTTTATCATTTAGGGACATGTTTTTTCCCTCTAACTTAACAAGGGACACACAACAAGGAGAACAAAAGGAAGAAGCTCTGACACATAAAAAAAAAAAACCTCAAGCACAGTGACCACAGATATTCCAAGACATTTTTGCCCTTCACAGTGATATACAGCCTCTCATTATCACATTTATAATAATGCAGCAGAACCATTTCCTGGTGCACCCATCGGATTCTGCAATTTATGAATGCATTACCACAATAAATACAGTAACAGGTCAGCCCTGCAGTGCCAAATGAGAGACTGTAAAGATTACATTTTGTAAAATAGGATGGGGGGGGACAGGTAGAGCCTGAGAGAATAAAATGCAGTTTTTGCGCACAAATTTATCCATAACTAAACATGTTGGCTATTATCCCAGACTTGAAGACACATGTGAACAAAAGACCTGGGTACACTACCATGGCTCTTTCCCTACACTTTCACAGTGAAATAATGTATAGTCCAGTCCTAAAGTGGCACTCTGAGCTGACTCACTTAGCAATACAGTTGTCCCTTCATATTTGCTGGGGTTTGGTTCCAGTATCCCCCGTGGATACCAAAATCCATGAATATTCAAGTCCCATTATATGCAATGGCATAACAAAATGGTGTCCCTTATATAAGATGGCAAAATCAAGGTTTGTTTTTTGGATTATTATTTTTTTAAGAATATTTTCAAGCCGTGAATACTTAAATCCATGGATACAGAGGGACAACTGTGTTTCCAAAATCTCCTGGATGTGTATGCATTTTGAACCTGAGACATGTAGCCTTTTAAGCTATGGCAAGCAATATGGTGTTTTGGAAATGTGTTTGGGGGAAGGTTACATCTCCCAGAGCCACTCCTAGCCTATATAGTCTTATATTCTCTAGCAAAGAATTCTGAGTACATATGGGGCATTGCCATCTTGGATCCAGCATAGGAAGGAAGGTAGCATATAAATCAGATATATAAATGGGTAAATAATACTTATACAAACTACAAATCTGAGGATTCCACAGCATGGAGCCATGACCATTAGAGTGGTAGTAACCTGTTTTAATTATGCTGCGTGGATACACCCTAAATAGGCATCTGTCAAAGACATTATAATTTAAAGATTCTTCCACTGAATTGGGGCTTAGACTAGATAACTTCTAAGATAACTTCTGACTCAATTATTATTTTTTTGCTGGACTCACCAGCGAAGTCTTCACATTAGGTGTTGATATCTGAGAAAAGGAAGTTTGTATGCATAAAATTCTATCTGCATTGCCCTCCCTAGGAGCTGAAAACCTACATAATCAGGGTTCTTATACCTGGAAAACTATATATTACACTCTGCCCTCCACATTCATGGAGATTTGGGTAGTAGCCCCACACAGACAAAAAAGAAAAAAAAACCTGCAAATATCTCTAGGACCCTCTCAGGAGTGGTGAGGGGCAAGGGAGGAGACAGAAGGTACCACCACTATGGTCCCTGGGAGGCCCGTTTATCCTCCCTGTCTCTTTCTTCTGTAGCCAGGAATGTACATGGAGCAGATGGCACAGTGGGGGAAAGGCTCCTGGGAGGGCAGCCAGGGCAAGTGGAAGGAAGGCCCAAAGGGGTGTGTGGGTAAGCAGAGCCCCTTCTCCCCCTCTGCTGAGTGCCACCACTGCTGCCAGTATGGTTCACCTTTCACCCTTCCAGCCTCTTTCCCTGCCTCTTCCTTTGCCTGCCCACCTTCTCTGCCTCTTTCTCTACCTCTTCCTTTGTCCACCTGCTCTATCTACTTCTTTCTCTTCCATCCCACCCTACCTGCCTCTTTCTCTGCCTGCCCACTCCCCCTCACTCATTCTTTGCCTGCCTGCCTGCCCACCTTCCCTGCCTCTTCCTCTGCCTCTTCCTTTGCCTGCCTGCCCTACCTACTTCTTTCTCTTCCCTCCCACCCTACCAACCTCTTTCTCTGCTCACCCAGCCTCACTGCCTCTTTCTCTGCTTCTTCCTTTGCCTACCTACTTCTTTCTCTTCCCTCCCACCCTACCAACCTCTTTCTCTGCTCACCCACCCTCACTGCCTCTTTCTCTTCCCCTACCCTCCCTATCTTTTTCTCTGCCTGCCCACCTTCCATGCCTCTTTCTCCCACAGAATGTGGAGGCGTGAGGGCAGTGAAGAGAAGGAGCCCAGGAGGATGGCCGGGGCGAGTGGTGGGGAGGCCATGAGGGGTGCTCAGGGAGCAGAACCCTTTCCCTCCCTCCTTTGCTGATCACCGCCACCTCTGGGCCAGCTGCCAGGAGGAAAGGACCAGAGCCAGACAGGTGGGCTGGCTAATGGGCAATCGGAATGCAGGCTCACTTGGCAGGAGGCAGAGGCCAGCTAGGGCCCCATTTAGCAGCAGCAGCTGCAGCACAGGTGGAGGAAGTGAATGAGGGCCCTCAGGACATCTCCTACATCCTGCATCCAACTGCCTACACACCCGCCTGCCTCCCCTCCCTCGCTGGCTTGCCTGGCTAGCCTTCCATTGGGACCCTCTTTCTCTTTCCTAAGTCTTTCTTTCTCTTTCACTTTGACCCCCTCTTCCCATCCCCCTCTGGGAAAACTCACAAATAATAGAATCCACAAAAGGTAAACCTGCAAATATGGAGGGACCACGTCATCATCGTCATCATCATCATCATCATTTCTTATCTATCTCTTCCTATGGATTGAAGTGGGGAATAACAAATTAAAATACAACAGATAGATGCCAGCTAAAAACATAAAACACCAATAAACATACATAACCAGTTAAAAGAGCATAACATCAGTTAACGTAGCATATATATTAAATCAATAAATTCTCAATTTAAAAACTCATGATTTTAAATTCATCTGGATAGACCTGCTAGAAGAGATTAGTCTTTAGTGCTATTTTAAATTTAGATTAAAATATTATCTGTCAAACCTCTTTCAGCAGGTCATTCCACAATTTGGAGGTGGCTGAAGAAAAAGTGCTGTGGGCGGCAGTTGTCAACACACAGGGAAACCCAAGCACTCACCCCTCTGACAAACTGAATACAATATACCCCAGAATGGATCAAGAAAGTAATCTAATTGTAATCTAAAAACTATTATTTATAAAGTATATTTAAATATATGACTATATAATCATCACAACATTACAAAATGACCAGGCCATGAAAACATAAACAAAAGCACACATTACAAGATATAATGGTGTGATTACAACCATAAAATGATAAATTCCACAATCATTGAAGTGGTCATAAATTATAATCATGCACAGATACCAGACAATAATGTGCTACAAACTCAGAGGAATTAAGTATCAACAGACGTCTGTTCCCAAGACGTTTTGACCTGGTTGGCCTTCATCAGCATGTTGACTTCAACTAAAATGTCAGGAAAGTCCTTTTTCAGTCCTATGGGCTGGTTTTATTTGTAACTGGCTCCTAAGCTAATAGACACAAACAATAGAATATGTTTTAAACTAAAAAAAGTCACCAAATACTAACGAAATGAAGATATGTACAAGTTCAGTATTCCTCACAAGTAATTTTAATATTGGTATGTTGGTATGCTTCTACGCCTCTGGGAATGAAACAATATGAAGTGTGCTGAAACTTTGTTCTCATCTGTCCTAATCCTCTTTGCTACCATAGAGGACTGGAAACAATAACTATATATAGTTACTATATTTCACACATAGTATAAGAGAACTGTCATAATTTTAGTGCATTCCAAATAGTCATCTCATTGTTAATGGGTTTTTCTGATCCCCCTTCAGCAAGTCCTCCACTAAGTAGAAGAACTGCAGCACAAGTCCCAGCAAGTATCTTTCAGATTCAGGCACTGGCAAGATCCTGCTTAGTGGTTGCATGATGAAGAGCCTAAGATGGAATAGTTGGGTTTTGGTAGAGTCTCAAGGAGCCAACAAATGCATCAGAAATTTCAGTACTAAGAATGCATCTGCACAAAAGGTGCTTCACTTCAGCTACCCTCAGTCCACTATTATCTGGCTCCTTGGTATGTCCTTCTCATTGGTAGGAGGGCCTGTCCTCAGTCCCCTCCCAGTCTCTCTCTGGACTCCCAACTTGAAGGACCTCAGTCCACTGGGTACTCATGTCTTTCCTTGAAGCTTTTCACACTCCCAGTAGTCAGGTCTAAAGGAGCCTCTTGCAGGCCCTGTCCTATTGTGCATCTTCTGCCTTCCTCCCCAATTCCATAATCTGCTAGTGTTTGTTTATTGACATCTTTACCACACACCCCTGCAGAGGAGTCAGCAGCTCTCAAACAGGAAGAAAGTTCAGCAAGTCCTCTGCCAAGTAGAAGAACTGCAGCAAAGATTGAGGTCAGCAGCTGGTTCTCCTTTCCTCCTGAGACCAGGGAGCTGAGAATAGCCAAGGCAGTGCTAGAATCATAGAATCATAGAATTGTAGAGTTGGAAGAGACCACGAGGGCCATCCAGTCCAACTCCCTGCCAAGTCTTCCTTTTCCACGCATGCAGATAATAAAGAGCACTGGGGTTAGGATGGCACCTTGTGGTGTGCCATATAACAGTTCCTTTTTGGGGGGAACAGGTATCCCCAAGCACCACCATCTGGAACGTACTTGAGCGATAGGACTGGAACCACTGAAGCACAGTGCCCTCCATTCCCAACTTCCCCCAGGTGTTCCAGAAGGATACCATGCTCAATGACAGCGAACACTGCTGAGAGGTCCAAAAGCACTGGCAGGGAAACACTCCCTCTGTCAATGCTCAGGTAAAGACCATTCACTAAGGTAACCACAGCAGTCTCAACTCTGCATCCTGCTCTGAAGCCAGTTTGAAATGGGCCTAGAAAACCTATATTATCCAAGACTGCCTGGAGTTGGATGGCAACTACCCTCTCAATCACCTTGCCCAAAAAAGTAAGATGTAATAGTTCTATAGCTGTTGAAGCCCTCCCTAGGAGTCCAGGGAGGGCTTTCTTTTTAGAAGTGGCCATATTACCGCTTCTTTTAAACAAGATGGAAAATGTCCCTCCCTGAGAGATGCATTAATAATACGTTGCAGCTGAGATCTAACTGCATCTCCTCCCCGGACACCACCAAAGAAGGACAGGACATCTATGCCCAGACATCTACATACATAGGCTTTTCCCTGCAGATAAATTAGATGAAAATTCTTCTATAAGCATAGCTGAATGTTTTAAATTCTGTCACAGCACTGGAGGCGTGACAAATGATCATTGAAAAATCTTGCCATTTTAGAGCTGACTGATCTTTTTATCGGGCAGATGGAAAGCAGCATGAGAAGCCATGACATTTTGCCTCATTTCAAAAAGGAGCCAGTCAACTGTCCTTGGCAGCTGACCCAAATCACTTGGAGAATGATAAATTGTGTGTGTGTGTGTGTGTTTGTGTGTGTGTGTGTGTTTGCAACAACCATTACTTTTAGAGTACAGGCGGCTACTAATAAAAAAGGTAAAATTCTGCCTCCAAGATCACCTGAATGAAAAACCCCAGGAAACTTCATGGCCATTGCAAATCGTCTTGAAACTACAAATGAGAGACCCATTTTTCCACCCAGGATAACTGTATTTTGAAGAGGGCACAGGAGGAATGCCACTACCAGTTTCATTTTCTAGGGACCAAACAATTCATTTATGAAGAAAATATACCAATGCATACTCAACTCAGCTAATTCCTTTTTGCACTGCTCCAACAATACTTGGTTCAATAAATCAGAATATTTGGATCCTTTCCAGAAGGTACTTGTTACCGTCTCCATTTTTGCTTATAGTTCTATTTTTATAATATTGTCCATCTGAATCAGGGGTGGGCAACTGCAGCAGACCACTTTCATGTCCCAGGACCCTCCAGGAGCTGCATGGACTACCAAAGAAATAAAAGGAAAACCCCAAAGTTGATGTAAGTCCACTTCTGGTTCACAAAAATAGGGATTTTTTTCGATGTTCCATATTATGACGGGGGAACCTTACAACCTATTTTAAAGGGTATTTTTTTATATAGTTGGAACTTTCCTGGAACAGCAATTCAACCTCTTTTTTTGCCAGAAAAAGGTCAGTCCGTGGTCACAAAAACATCTTTGGGAAGCCACATGCAACCCCAGGGCTACACCTGTGTTCTAAATCCATGTATTAAGTATATTACTAATACTGCTTAGAATCCACTGTTAGGAATCCACTCCACTTATTTGTTACTGAGGCATCTTGTGAAAGCCCTCGCTGTACCTGTTGCCACCAATGGTAGCCATACCTTGATTTCCCCCTTCTAAACCTTCTCCCATATCATAAAAAGGGAAAAAGCCACTGTGAGGCTCATATCCACATAGCACTGCATTATTTCTCTGGGATTTTTTTTCCCTAGAAAAAACTCATCCAAGTTCAACTTCTTTGTTCCACCTATCAAAAACATGGAGAGGCATTGCTTTGTCATGAGAATCAGCAAGACACATTCTTAGCTGTTTCCAACACTAGAGGGCCTGGGACAGAATCTTCTAGGCAGTGGTGGCACTAGAAGGTTGCGGAGAGGCCAAACTGCACCAGGTGACACCATTGGAGGGAGGGGTGACACCAGCCTTAATAACACCACAGCTTCCATGGGTAGAGGGCCATTATAACTGTTGAAACCTTCTAACAGCCTTATTAAAAGGCAAGCAAAATCAGGCAGATGGGTTCCAGCAGAAACGGAGCCAAAAGGTGACCACTATTGACCATCTTTCAGATAAGTGCTGACTTTTTAACTGTGATGAGAATTGTTTACTCATATTGAATATTTCCATCCATACTTTATCTCTGATACATCTCTTTATATATTTTCCCTATAGTTTCTGCTATTTAAAAAGTCTATTCATTTAAATGAAATAACAATTTGATGAAAAGAAGGTAATTTTTTTCTCCTCAGTTTAACTGCAGGAATATTTTCAGATGGGGTGAATTGTCTAAGATGTCTAATTTTAACCTCTTTTAAAAGAAACCCCTAATTTAAAAATGTTCAAATTGAGATAGTTTTCGCCAAACAACATATCTCTGGAAATTACCTCTGAGTCATTCATTAAGTCCTGTGTTATATTAGCTATATGTTTTCCCCATTGTTGAAATTCCCCTCTCCGTTATAAAAAAAAATCTTATACCTGGCTATGATAACTAAAAGCAATATCTCTGAATTCAGTCTTATCCTATAATGAAACCATGGTGCTTCAAAAACCAGAATTTGCCCTAGATTCCCCTTATTATAAGTCTAATTTTGCTCATCCATGGGAGCACCTCCAAAAAGGCCAAGACCGATTCCTTTTCTAGCATGTGACCCAAACAAGACAATAACCTGTACTAAACTAGATACTCTTCTGTGATAATGGGACAGCTTGAAACTATGATTGTGAAGAGGGAAGGCATGTCGGAAAAGTAAACCAGAAACCAGGGTGAGGAGTAAAAAGAATTAAATTGCTTGTTCCTTCCCCTTAGAACTTGACATACATATGGGTGGTGGTGGAGGTGCACCTTCTGCCCATCCATTTCCCCGACTGCACAACATCCAGGGAGTTGCCACATACAGGTCCATCACCCCAGACATTGTTTGGCTATTGGGGTGCATCTAGGCTTCTTCCAGCTGCTCTTGAGCAAGTCCAGGAAGAATCAGGAGCAGAGATTTCCTACCGATGCAGTCAGATAAACTCTGACAAAATGTGATGCAGCAGCTAAAAAGGCCAATGCGATTTTGGGCTGCATCAATAGAAGTATAGTGTCTAGATCAAGAGAAGTAATAGTGCTGCTCTATTCTGCCTTGGTCAGACCTCACCTGGAATACTGTGTCCAATCCTGGGCACCACAATTCAAAAAAGATATTGACGAATTGGAGTGTGTCCAGAGGAGGGCGACTAAAATGGTGAAAGGTCTGGAAACGATGCCTTATGAGGAAAGACTTAGGGAGCTGGGTATGTTTAGCCTGGAAAAAAGATGGTTAAGAGGTGATATGATAGCCTTGTTTAAGTATTTGAAGGGGTGTCACGTTGAGGATGGAGCAGGCTTGTTTTCTGCTGCTCCAGAGACTGGAACACGGAGCAATGGATGCAAGCTCCAGGAACAGAGATTCCACCTCAACATTAGGAGGAACTTTTTGACAGTAAGAGCTGTTCGGCAGTGGAACACACTCAATCGGAGCGTGGTGGAGTCTCCTTCGTTGGAGGTCTTTAAACAGAGGCTGGATCGCCATCTGTCGGGGATGCTTTGATCGTGATTTCCTGCGTGGCAGGGGGTTGGACTGGATGGCCCTCGTGGTCTCTTCCAACTCTGCAATTCTATGATTCTATGATTCTATGATTCTATTCTAAAATGTAATTTTATTCAAGAGTTTCAGACACAAACATAAACACTAACACTTATAACAGACATACAAATCACATACAAAGACATGCACCCACCCCCTCCCCCCTCCCCCTTTTTTTAAAAAAAAGACTTCCCGTAACTCTCTAAATACTTTTCTAAGGAAATTTTTTCTTAAGTATCCTCTCAATAATAATTCCAATTATATTTATATCATCTATTCTTAATCTACTTTCACTATACAAATCTTTCAAGTATAATATTCATTAATTAATTTCAATCATTTCTCTTACTATCACTGATTAATACATAACTGTTAAGTACAACATTAAAATTCACATTTTAAACCCCAAGATCTTATTATCTCCATAATTTGTTTTATAATACTCTATTAGCGGTTCCCAATTCTTCATAAAATTCTCATTTGTCTTGTCTTTTATCCAATTTGTTAATTTATCTAATAGTGCAAATTCCAGAATTTTTTCCATCCATTCCCCATATGTTGGAATCTCATTAGTTTTCCATTTCCTTGCATATATTATCCTCGCAGCCGTGATCATGTAGCTAATTAATGTACTGTACTTTCTCTCCATACTATTTCTTAGATCTAACATGTTCAAAAGATATAACTCAGGCCTTTTTTTTATTTCAACTTTTAGTATTTTCTCAATCCATTTATTAACTCTAAACCAGTACCTCTTCGCTCTCTCACATTTCCACCACATGTGGTAGAATGAGCCTATTTGTTTCTGACACTTCCAGCATTTATTTGAACTGTTTTTATAAATCTTTGCCAGTTTTTGTGGAGTTATATACCACTTGTACATCATTTTATAATAGTTTTCTTTAACGTTGTTTGAATCATATGATTCTATGATTCTATGACAAGTTGGCAGAGCAGCTATCCCTGATTTATACTGACTCAGGACGTTTTCAGATGGGGGGAAAACCCCTCAGGAGGTCGGGAGAAGAACGGGCTGTTGTGCTTACACAGCTCCATTTCAGACAGCCCCGTCCTCCTCCTGACCTTTCCCCATGCTGCAGGTGTCACTTTTTATTGACGGAAAACCTCCATCAATAAAAAGTGGTGCCCGCAGCACAGAGGAAGGTCGGGAGGAGGACAGAGGAGGACAGGGCTGTCTGATACAAGGCTGTGTAAGCACAACAGCCCCGTTCTTCCCCCGACCTCCTCGGATTCCCTCCCCCCCCCCCCGTCTGATAAGGTCCTCAGTGATTTAACAGCAGTTCTCTGATAAGACATTGTCTCCCATAAATATGCTGAGACTTCTGCTCCTCCTCCCTTTGGTGTCAGTGTTCCTGAAAGGTGGATACAACTGGGTCTAATGTCTCTCCATCTGAGGGGCCAGGCCTCTCTGCCAGGTCTGCATTATCTGCTCTGTCCCCTTCTGCTATCTCTGAGGGGCCAGGCAGATCTGTGGGGTCAGATGCTGTCTTCCTGCTGCAAATCCTGCTCTGAATCTCTTCCTCTAGCTCATCTTCAGAAACAGAAGAGCAGGGTCTGACAATTCACTCTCATAGCCAGTCAGTGGAACTCCACCCAGTAGCCTCTCAGCTGTAGTTGCACAATGGAATGGGGTCTTGTGGAACAAGGTATTGGTTCCTTCTACTATGTCCCAAAAAGTATATAGATAGATGACAGTATGTCTCTAACAGGAAGCCAGACACAGAATCCTGGAAGGCACATGGCTGGCAGGAAAAAAATAGTCTTGTGGTACCTCTAAGGTTAACTGGTTTATTTCAGCATAGCTTCTTGTTATGATAATGCTAAAAAATATTTTTCTATCCAAGGGCTGAATTCAGTTTCAGAGAAGCTCTTAGGGTCTGTGTTCCAGTGATGGGCCAAAGGCAAAAGGACAGGACCAGAAACATACCAGCATATTTTTGCTTTAAGCTCTTACTATCAGAAGGAAATAAATGCTTTAGGATACAACCTCAAGCTTATGGAATGGGAGGAAATCCATACAGCAGTTGGGAAAACACTGAAAGATAGTGCCATGGCAAAAAGTGTGTGGCCATATGGGGCACCTGAAAAGACCCAATTGGGATCCCAAGAGGGATGGACCAAATGACCTGATGTTCTCCACTCCTGTTTTAGAGGGTTGAGGAACATTGCATCATTTAGTTGGGTCACAATCTTAAAGTGCATAATCATAATACCTGCATATCTTTGCCCTTCAAATCCATTTGAATGATCCTTGTTCACTAAGCCAGTATTACTCAGATTTAACTAGAAATTGTTCATTCTGTATTCCTGCTTTGTTCAAATACTGCTCTGGAAATTAATGTTTGTTTTTCATCTTACAAAAGAGCACACTTCTTTGCCATTCTCTCTGTTGCAGAATAATACTACATCTCCAGGGACGTCATTGGAACAAGGAAACTTCCACACAGTTCTTAGTATTCTTCAGAGCACCTATATTACAATGCCCTGAAAATATACTATTAGCTTAACATACACAGCATCCAAAATTAGAATGCCATTTGGAAGTCTGGCTGATTCTACTAAGCAAATTAAAGCAGTATTCATCCTGCAATGTCAACATGTGATTTTTTTTAAAAAAAAAATCATGGCTACCAAAGCTAAGTCACAAACTACACATTACACACAAGCATGTAATAAAAGCTTATGCATTGTTTTCGTAAATAAAAGCAGCTTGGGAAGCTGATTTTGTGTGTGAGAGAGAAAGCATCAGGAGAGTGAAGATGCTTGGCTCTCTTTCAGTTTGCCATGTTTCTGCTGCTGTCCATATCGCCAAGGGTTCCAACCACTAGGGTCAGAAGAATTCAAAGACACAGCCATGTTAGTCTGGAATATCTATATGCAAGAGGATCTTGTAGCACCTTTGAGACTAACTGAGAAAAAGAAGCTGTAGCATGAGCTTTTCTAGACTTAGACCTCATCTATATGGGCAGAATACGCCAGCTCCCCACCTGCGTATTCTGGCCATGGATTTGGCCCATTGCTCCCCCGTTACCTGAATGAAATGGTATGGAATCCAGGCCACCACACCATCCCATTCCTGCAGCCACCACTGCTGCCGCCACCTGCGTCTCATCCTCTGAAGCCAGAAGCCAGACTGTAGCACATGACCAAGGCTCCCTGCATGTGACCAGCCTTGGTCTTATATTGTGGGTCTGCTTCCTGGCTATGGAAAGAGCAACATGGATGGCAACTGCAGCAATGGACCAGCATGCTGGAATGGGCTATTGCTGTCCTATGGCGCCCAATCCATTTCTTCCAATAAGAAACTGTTTTTCATGTGTATTTTGCTGTAATGGTTTATTGGGCTTTACCCCATCTTAGCCCCATGAGGACTGCCCAGGGGCAAAATCGGGCAAAAGCCCTGCATCTAGACAAGGCCTTAGTCTCCTTCTTCAGAGCCATGGAGTGAACTAGTGTCTAGAAACAGACTTTATAAGCAGGCAGCCATAGAAATGCAAAACTTGTGAGTATGGTGATGAGGTAACAAGCTAAGTTTTAACAATGGTTGTTGGGGTACAAAGGCAGGAGGAAGGATGTTGCCTAAGATCAGGGTGAGTGAATGATCATATGAATGGTGGAGGGAGTTTTGGAATGTAGTGTAGCAAAACTAATGGAGTTCAAATCAAGGCAGATCCAAACTATTTTGTCCTAATAATGCTTAGCCTAGTAGATAAGTCACCTGGTGTCTTCAAGGGCCCTCAGAGAACATCTGGCAGTCCATAATGATAATTGTGATGGATGACCTGTACCAGCAGAAGGACATAAAAGTCTGAGCCTGTTAATTCTCCCCTTGGCCCTTTCAAGTCTTCTCAGTAGCTCTAAGATGATTGACCAACAATAAAAAGCAAGACAGCTAATCTATTTGCAGATCAATCCATGACCTAATTAATGAGGAAAAAATCAACAGTTCAAATAAATGGGAGTAAAATTTGTACATTAAGTGCAAGGAAACTAAAGTTGGTTTAATGCCAAATATTTCAGTTTAACAAGGCTATGGATCAGAATGTGAAAAATCATCTCCTTCCTCTCTGATGGACCTCTCCTATGCTTGTTTGTATCCTCACATGGACTTAAGTATGAGCAGGTGATCCCCAAGCACTTAAAAGGGCCAGTAGGAATGTAGTCTTGTAATACATGGCAAATGTAGAAGAGATCAGGTTACTGAAAAGACAGGCCTGGTGGTCTCATTATTACTTCATCCACTTCTTCATATTCTGACAAAGGAACCAACTTCATAAATGGGTGTGATCCTCAGCACAGTTGCCCACTTCTGGTCCACCTATCTAGGAGGTCAGTTACACAACCATTTTTAATGCAGAAAATGCCAGCTTACCTCCCTTTCGCTCCAGTGCCGAGCTGTTTACACGATTTTGGCAGAAAGTAATTCTTCCAATAAATTCTGATAAAATAGTGATTTTGCAGTTCACAAGGGGGGGGTGGCCTCCATGAGTGACAGTCCCGTAGGCCCATCTCTCCTCCCCTGCAGCCGGCAAACAGGGAAGGGGGGGTGCAGTGAGGAACAGGATGCAGTGAAGAAGAGATGGGCCTATGGGACTGAAAGCCACAGAGGCCCATCTCTCCAGCCCTGCAGCCAGTGATCAGGGATGGGGCAGGTGCAGGGAGTAACAGGCTGCAGTGGCGGAGAGATGGGCCTGTGGGACTGACAGTCCCATAGGATCATCTCTCCTCCCCCGCAGCCAGCGAATGGGGAAGGGGGAGCACAGGGAGATACAGGCTACTGCAACAGAGAGATGGGCCTCCAGGACTGACAGTCCTGGAGGCCAATCTCTCTGCCACCACAGCCAGTGATTGGGGACGGGGCAGGTGCAAGGCGTTATGGGCAGCAGTGGTAGAGAGATGGACCTCCAGGACAGCAACAGTCATGGAAGCCCATATCTCCACCACCACAGCCTGTGATCTGGGATGGGGAGAGTGCTGGGGTTACCCAGTCTATTGTTTTTTAAAAATGGCAGATCCAGTATTGCAAGGCATCTCTTGCAAATCCTCCCTCTCTGAGGTCCAACCAATCACAACTGAGCTCTGCTGTGAGCCCCTGTTTCAGGAAGACTGCTGGTAGATCACAATAGTGTCAATAGTGTGCAACTTTACAGAACTTTTCAAAAAAGTTGGGGGAAATAGCGAAAGCTTATATTGAGCATCTTGTGGGTATTTTGGTCCCCCTCCTTCTGAATATGGTGACATTGGCCCAAAATGAATGGGGACCATTAGGATTCTGGGTGACTCAGTTGAGGATTTTTTTGCCGTGTAACTGACCCCCTAGTTTCTTCTCTCTGACAGTTGCTAGTAGCAAATGCTTCAGGGAATTAGAACAACATGACAACCTCACTCTGTGCATCCGGAGTGAACAACTTCACTCCGTTCCTCTGACGAAGTGACCTCTAGAACACAAAAGCTTATGCTAGAAATGTATTTTTCCCATCAGTCTCAAAGGTGTTAACTGGATTCCTTATGTCTATTTATGTTTAAACAAACATGGCTATCTCTTTGAACAGAACCACATGACAGTTATGGAAAGTCTCAAGTTCAGTAGTATCTTTTCACAATAAAGCAGTTCAGGGTACCTTAAGAATAAGAAACCATTTCCTGCTTTGTTATACTACATCAGCTGATATAGAGGGGAATTATATGCTTCTCATATAATAATGGCATGAGCATGCTTGGTGAAATGTCTAGCTATAGGGAGCGATA
Organism: Gambelia wislizenii; assembly: GCA_030847615.1. Taxonomy (NCBI): domain Eukaryota; kingdom Metazoa; phylum Chordata; class Lepidosauria; order Squamata; family Crotaphytidae; genus Gambelia; species Gambelia wislizenii. The sequence continues at coordinate 34,820,371 of JAUMIR010000003.1, forward strand.
CACAGGATCAGATTCTGCCCTTGATTACTTTCTCAAAGGAAAAAAAATGTGTGCTAACTGGACATTTTCTCAAGAAAATAAAATTATGGCTTGGACAAATGTATGGACAATTTATGGCTGGTTGCATTATAAGCCAGATAATTCTGCTTCCCTTGTTATGTTTATGTTGCCTTTATCAGTGCAGAGACTGTAAAAGGTATTTTGATTTCTTGACTTTTTCATTGGCAAAACAGCAAGTGCCTCAGAAGGAACTTTACTTTTTGGGCTACAGCTTCCAAAATTCCCAGTCTGCAAAGCCAGTAACTATGCTGGCCAGGGGAAAGTAGTAGCTAAAAAATTTTTTCAGAGCTATTAAAAGGAGGTACAGGTTTTCATGAGGATGGGGGTGTGGGGGGATCTACAATGACTGATTTTGTGCCATAGTTGTTCTTTTCCCTGTGTTGATCCTGCTAGTATGCTTGGAGATAGCAGTGATCAATGCCAAGATTGATATTTGGCTTGTAGTTCAGCATGCCAGTTGCTCACAAAAGCACTGCAGTCACTAGATAAAGCTGTCAGAATACAAGAACCGAAAGCAATACTAGACTAGACTCTTGCTCATTAAATACTGATTGAACTGACATACATAACATATAAACCCAAGAGTCTAAGGTGATTAAACATTACTTCTTTATGAAAACTTCCCATTGCTCTGACGTATTAGCAAATGTTGTTAACAGAAATCAGATGAAGAATCAGAATTCCTGGACATATTCCTACGAAACCATGGGTGTATCCATGCCGTGTAATTGTAGCAGATTGATACCACTCTATGGAATCTGTGATTTGTAGTTTGGTGAAGTACTTAATATTTTCTAGTACACCTCCTTGAATAACATCATTGCAGCAGCCTAGTAGAGAATTCTAAGTAACTCACCAAACTACAAATCCCAGGCTTCCACAAGATGGAGCCATGGCAAGTGAAGTTGTATCAAAGCAGTATAATTGTGTGCTTTCAGCCCAAAAATTGCCATGATCTAAACCAGTGCTTCTTAAAGTTTACATTGAAGCTATTGGCTTTTTAAGCTTTGGAGAAAAAATTAACGAATGTCAAGATGTACAATTGCACTTTCTCTTTTTGGAAGCTCAACACCTACCTCACATCTATATTGTGCTGTCTAATTTAGATCTGATACCAAAATGAATCACAATTTCTTTAAACACATTGGGATAAAATGAACCCACCCTGGAGAAAATTGTTTATTAATAGAAAGATATACACAGTATGCTGTGTTCTTCAGCTACAGTGGAAACACCATAACCAAGTGCAGTGGAGCCACACCAGAAAGCACTGGACACTAGTGGAGTAGTTAACTGGGAGAAACTGCCTGCCATTGTTATGTGGCCAGTGAATTCCTGCACAAAGAAGTAGGGTAGAGTAGGGGAACCTGTAAACCCCCAGATGTTGATGAACGAATACCCCATAACGCCTCAGTATTAGCCAGGCTGGCTAAGGCTGATGGGCACTGGAGTTCAACAACTGACATGGGCTTCCCAGCCATGAAGTAGGGCATGCTGACTAGATAGTTGCCCAGACCATATTTATGCTGAGATGGACATCCCATGAGCAGCTATGCTCTTCTTTCAATCACCCCTCAAGCAGTTTGCCACCCTGTAGCCACCAAATACTTTGCCTGGCAAACCAACTCATATTTAAAAGATTTCAATATTCTAGATAAATCAATTATTGTGCTCGTTATTACCCAGCTGCATCCCAATTTTCTTTGTACACCTGCCACTAAAATGTCTTTCTACCTGGCTCTCTTCATCCATTTTTAGAGCTTAAACACATATTTTAGATAGATAGATAGATAGATAGATAGATAGATAGATAATATACATTTTTTTATATCCCAGGTAAACTCCCTATCTTCTCCTTTGAAAGCAAAAAACACTGGATGAAAGAAGATAACTACAGTTGTCCCTTCATATTTGCTGGGGTTTGGTTCCAGGACCCCCCGTGGATACCAAAATCCATGAATATGAGAGTCCCATTATATGCAATGGCATAACAAAATGGTGTCCCTTATATAAGATGGCAAAATCAATGTTTACTTTTTGGATTATTATTTTTTGAACAATATTTTCAAGCCGTGAATACTTAAATCTGTGGATACCAAATCCATGGATACAAAGGGACAACTGTATTCAATAAATTTTATTAGATCACCAGTTACTACACTGGGGCCTGTTTGATGCATGTGAGTTCATTGACTACATCACAGCATTTCCATATTTTCCTTGGGTTTTTTTCTGGGCTGTGAGGCCGTGTTCTGGAAGAGTAAGAAATAAACTCTTCCAGAACACAGCCTCACAGCCCAGAAAAAAACCAAGGAAAATCTATGGATGCCAACCGTGAAAGCCTTCGACTTCACATTTCCATATTCTGAGGGATTCAAGGTTATCAGTAACAGCTAAATCATTTGTTCCTTCACTCACCACAGGGTCTGATGAAGCTCTTTTTTAAGCAGGATTCTACTTTTCTGGAGCTCCCCATCTCTTTCTCTCCTTGTGAACCAACACTACTAGCATGGAAAGAAATCACAGGCTGGTTGCAGGGGCAACCAGTTGACGCATTACTGAGAGGGCAGCATCTCTAAAACTCTCAGTTGTAAACCTCTTAGTTTTACAGTTGCTGCTCCCTCCAAAGCTCAGATTATATAAAACCCATCTCAGTGCTGGACCTCATTTCCAACAGCAGCTTGGCATCAGGAGAACTGTCATACAACCCAGAGCACCTGCAGTAGGAGTGGCTGTAAAACCCAAAATCGATTCACCGCTCCTGTGGTGGTAGGTCCACTGGACACACTTGGTTGGCTGGCGGGTTGCTAAAGTTAAAGAACTGTGCATCTGGCATGGTGTTCTGATCAAGATACAGAGGCCTCTGGTTTTCTGTGGTGTAGCTCCCTGGTCTCTTTGTTGGGACCAAAGCCAATTCCTTGAAGTCATTTGAGCAGCTACTTTATTTCCTTTTCTTTAGGGTCTGACCCTTTCTCTGTCTCCCTACTCCAATGTAGTCTACTCCTTTCACCTTCCCCTGCCCTGGTCTCCACTACTCTCCCTTTGTTTTATTTCCATCTTCCTACATCCTATGCTCTTTCTTCTTTCCCTTTCTCCTCTGCATTTGCCTCCTTGCCCCTGGTACCTCCTTTGCCCCTGCTCTGTACCTTCCTTCTGGGACCATTTAAATGGCCCAGCTGCTCAATACTGAAATGTCCCAGGTACACCCTCCAACCCCAACCCCCAAAGCTTCCAGCAATATTTTGCCTTTCCAAAATAAAGGAAAAAAACAACACCATTTTCTCACCTTAGCACTCAATATGGCAATGCCAGATGCTTGCCCTGTTAGCAAGTCCTGCCCCTACACTCATCCAGTCAATCAGCTCTGCACTTCCTCTCCTATGGGAAAGCAATTCAGATCAAATCACTTGTCCAAACAATGGTGAATGTGCATTCTCCCTGCAGTTTTAAAAACCCTGGGGAAAGCTGCGAAGGATTTTCCCATGTAGTTTTTTTAATATTTTGGGCCCCCCTCCTTCACAAAATGGTGAAACGATGTCACTTGCCATTTAGACAGGTAGGGTTTTCCTCACATTCCGTGAGGAGTTTTTTCACCATTAAGACAACCCCGTAGTATTGCTCAACAAATGAGGTATTCGCTGCCTCTGGTCACCAACATTTGCAGCTAGACTGAATCAGTATTTTCCACAATCAGGAATGCATAAATAACATAGCATTCCTTGTAGCACAGCAAGTAGTCCCTCTCATATATGTACTAGAATGCCTATTTGAATGTGGAAACAAAATATATCAAAATAGATTGAATCAAGGAAACTTGACAGAGGATGGAAATAGATTAACTGGCCTATCACTAGTTCAGTCTTTGTAATAAGCTAGAATTGGCTCTGCTATGTTTCTATTTTTTTTTCAAGATGTTTTGATTATTGCTCCTGTCTTCACAGGGATTTGGGGATTTGGGTTTAATTGGTTTTTATATTGCTTTAATATTACTTTTCTTATAGTTGTTTGCCACCTTGAAGATTCTGTTTGTTATGTAAAGGCAGAAGATAAAGGTTTTAACAGATATCTAGTTTTTAACAGATATCTAGTTTTTAAAAATTATTTAATTAACAATTTTTAAAGTTAAGTTTAAATCATCAAAACATGTATATTTAGTACGAATGTGTCCTTTTTTTAAAAAAATGAGAAACATATCAAAACAATTCCAAAAGGTAATATCATCTAACATTACATGTACATTCCAATGACATAAAGCAGTGGTTCCCAAACTTTGGTCCTCCAGGTGTTTTGGATTTCCTCTCCCAGAAGCCCTAGCCACCTTGGCCAACAGCTGGGAATTCTGGGAGATGAAGTCCAAAACATCTGGAGGACCAAAGTTAGGGAACCACTGTTATAAAGGTTGCAAGTGTATACACTCTCACTTGAGGATAAATGTTATTGAAAACTATCAGGCTTACATCACTACAAATGATGCAATACACAGTGGGCCCTTCGTATCCACTGGGGTTTGGTTCCAGGACCCTCCATGGATACCAAAATCTGTGAATGCTCAAGTCCCATTATATACAATGGCATAGTAAAATGGCTTCCCTTATGATAAAGTGGCAAAATCAAGGTATGCTTCTTGGAATTGTTTTTTTTAAAAAAAAATATATATATTTTCAAGCCATGGATGGTTGAATCTGTGGATAAAGAATCCACGGATATGGAGGGCCTGTACTTGTCACTGAAGAAGAGTTTATACCAGTCCATTTAGTCCTTCCAGTAGTTGACTGTCTGACATGGAAAATCTTAGAACATGATATAACAATATCTTTAGCATCCTTTTTAGATGGTTCTGTTAGTAGTGTGAAGCCATGATCTGAAAATAATATACTAATTGTGGGATAACAATAATGGAAAAAGGAATATTGCCCTCATGTCCTACCCACAGACTTTGGATGGTCACTGTAGAAAACGGGCCACTGGACAAGATAGGCCTACAGTCTGATACAATCTCCTTGTGTTCTTATTTGGTCCCTGTTGGCCAAAGACATTCCCAGATAGAGATGGAATAACATATATATTTTCATTGTTTTGGCCCCAACTCCATCAAAGAAGACACCCTACCCAGTCAGTGGGTATGGAAATGTTACTGGACATCCTGACTGGGAGATTCTGGCAGTTGTAGCCTAAAAGAAAACTTTTCCTACCATTGTCCAGTCATGGCTGAAGTTGTTATCGATACATGTTACCAGCATGGTTGTCTCAGTTAATTTTGGTCAATCTGTTCTGTTACCAGTCAATGATCCAATTAGCAAAAGCTTCCAATATCAAAACAGATTCCATAAAGCAATCACTTCCTCAGCTGAATGGTTTCAGTAAAGTGAGTGAAATTTTAATTATTAGCATCGAACCGTTCCTTTTAAAATTGCTGAAACAGAGAGACATCAGTTAAGGCTGTATTTTTATATCTAGTCATAAATGTTTTTCATTCCAGCAAAATTAACACTCACATTCTCCTATGTCAGAATGTCTAGTTGCCAGGCCATGGATAATTAGGTTATGGTAGTAATTTGCAGTGAAACATTTCATCGCATTTTATAACTAACAAAGAGGAGGAAGAAAAAGCCCTTGCATTTTTCAAGGCTGCCTCTCTTCCAACCTTTTATAAAATTCTTATGTAAAACATTCTGTAAAATTGAAACACAGCAGAATTTCCCATTGTGTCAAAAGTCCTGCCCCATGTCTAATGATAAGAGTAGAGTCTGAGACCACAGCTAAATAGTACATCACATGATTTGTGTGCAAAAAAAAAATTCCTAAACTCATGAATCAGGTAACAGAGCTGAACAAGATTCCATAACTTAGTGTACACAACTACTTCATATTATAGCAGCATTGGGATCAATGGTCTAAATACCTACATAGCAACACTTGATTGCCATGTATTCTATGAATTACTCCCTTAAAGCCATTTATAATTGACGGGGGTCTCAAGTTAACTTACATTTATTACATTTATTCTGTATTTATACTTTCCCCAAGTCAAATGTTATTTTTATAGATTTTCCTTTGGTTTTTTTCCAGGCTGTGAGGCTGTGTTCTGGAATAGTTTCTTTCTGATGTTTCACCTACATCTGTGGCTGGCATCCTCAGAGAATGGCTGGGTAGGAGTGTATGTGGAGCTTATATGCTATGAACCTCTGTAGGGCAGTATATGTAAATTTGTGTAATAGAATGGTTAGTTTCTGGGTATAGAAATGCAAAGCTCGTTAGTGTCTGTTTGGCTAATGGTTGATTGATGGGCCATTATCTGCTGGGACTCGCCTTGTCCCTGGGTGGAATTCCTTTGTAAGTGTTGAGTTTTTATTCTATTGTTTTTCAAAACTGGGGGCCAGATTTTGTTTACTTTTAAGGTTTCTTCTTTCCTGTTGAAGTTGTCCAGGTGTTTGTGGATTTCAATAGCTTCCCTATGCATTCTGACATGATAGTTGTTGGCCTGGTCCAGAATTTCTGTGTTTTTAAATAGCATTTTGTGTCCAGTTTGGTTTATAATATGTTCTGCTACAGCTGGCTTTTCTGGCTGGCCCAGTCTGCAGTGTCTCTCATGTTCCTTGATTCGTGTTTGCACACTGCGCTTAGTGGTCCCTATGTAAACTTGTCCACAGCTGCATGGTATGCGGTAAACTCCTGCAGTTGTGAGAGGGTCTATTTTGTCTTTCGCTGAGCGTAGCATTTCTTGGACTTTCTTAGTTGGTCTGTAGATTGTTTGGAGGTTGTGTTTCCTCATCAGTTTCCCTATTCTGTCTGTGACTCCTTTGATGTATGGTAAAAATACCTTCTCTTTGGGTGGCTTTTTCCTTCTTCATTCTTGTGGTTTGTTCTGCGTCTGGCTGCTCTTGTGATGTCTGATCTGGAGTAACCATTAGCCTGTAGGGCCCAGTTTAGGTGCCTCAGTTTGTCCTCCAGTAGTGGGGTTTGCAGATCCTTTTTGCACGGTCTACCAATGTTTTTATTGTGCTTCTTTTTTGTCCTGGGTGATGATTGGAGTTCTTGTGTAGGTACCTGTTTGTGTGTGTGGGAGGGTTCTGTATACCTTATGGCCTAACAATTGGTTTGATTTGAGGATGACTAGGACATCCAAGAATGGCAGTGTTCCTTCCTTCTCTTTTTCCATCGTGAATTGGATTTTTGGGTGGATGCTGTTCAGGTGGTTCAGGAATGAGACCAAATCTTCTTCTCCATGGTTCCAAATGGTGAAAGTGTCATCCACATAGCGGAACCATGTTGTGGCCTTTTTGGGTGCTGTTTCCAAGGCTTGCTTTTCAAAATGTTCCATATAAAAGTTTGCTATCACTGGGTTCAGGGGGCTGCCCATGGCTACTCCTTCTATCTGTTCGTAGAATTCATTATCCCACTGGAAGTAGCTTGTGGTGAGGCAGTGTTTGATCAAGGCTGTGATGTCTTCATGAATATTTGTTGTATGAGTGCTATGGTGTCCATTATGGGGACTTTGGTGAAGAAGGAGACAACATCAAAACTGATCAGTCTGTCTCCAGGTTTCAGTTCGATGTTGTTGATTTTTTCTATGAAGTGAGCTGAGTCTTTGATGTAGTGAGGGGTTTGTCAAATGTGGGTTTGTAATTGTACGGCCAGAAACTTGGCCAAGTCATATGTGGGGGATCCAATGGCGCTCACTATGGGCCGGACTGGAATGGAATCCTTGTGGATCTTGGGAAGTCCATATAGTTTTGTGGGAGAGCCTCTGATCTGCATAGATTCTGGTGTATGATTGGCTGAATTGATGAGTTCTTAATCAAGGCACTTGTTTTTCTGGTGATTTTGTTGGTCAGGTCTTGCTTGAGTTTTCTGTATGTTGCAGGGTCCAAGAGTTCCCTTATTTTTTGTCTGTATTTTTCTGTTTCCATGATTACTGTGGCATTGCCTTTGTCTGCTGGGAGAATAATGATTTCTGGGCCTTCATTGAGATCCTTGATGGCTTTTCTTTCTTTTCTGGTTATGTTGCTGGGTGGTGGTTTTGCCTTCTTCAGGATCCTAGCTGTTTCTCCTCTTATCTCTTCTGCCTCTTCCTCTGGGAGATGGTAGATGGCAGATTCAACATGGGCAATGATGTCTTCAACTGGGATTCTGGTGGTGGTAACTGCAAAATTGCCTCCTTTGGACAGGATGGATGTTTCTTCTTTTGACAGTTGCTATTGTTTTATTGGTTATTTGTTTGCTTGCTCATTTAACCTATGAATATGCTATCTTTTAGATAACAGGCTTCATATGGTAAGGTAAAACAAACAAATAAAAAAAGATCCACTTGAAATCCATTTGAGATTTATCTGAATGGGCATAAATATTCAACATCATCAGATACAGAAACTGGCAGCTTTTAAAAAGTTGTTAAAGAAGGCAGACTACAGAAGAACAAATAAGTTGGCAAGACACATTTGGAAGTTTGCACCAAAGGGACTTGCTGTTACTTCCAACAGAATCTGGTCCTTGTGATCTTCAACCTTACTGACCATACATGTGGACACTCTAGGGCCTGTCTGTACAAGGGAGAAATTGTGGATTGATGTGCACTAATGCCAAGTTGAAGCAGCTTCTATTTGTCTTAATGGTTTTATTGCAAAACCACAGGCATGCAAAGCTATCCACTTTTGCTGTCCCAACGGGCATGCCTGCGATTCAAAATGGTGGATGTGAGTGAGTTATTGTGAGTTATTGTGAGTTATTGTTGCTGGTTGCCACCACCAAACAGGGTTTGTTTTTTTTTTAAGCATATTTAAGTTGCAAAAATGTGATATTCTGCCTAAATAAATAAAAAACAAAGAAGAGAAAAAGGCTGTTTCATCACCTGAGTGCACGATCACTAAAGCAAAAATCCAAGATGGCAGTTTCGGGCACTTGCATTGTTAACAAGCTCCGCCCTCTGTCCACCTCTGACCAATCAGCTTCTATTTCTACTCTTATCGGGAATGTGAATTAATGCAAATCCAATTGTCTAACTGAGCAACAATGCACATTCTCTACAGAACGTTTTTAAAACTTCAGGGAAAGCCTTCGTGGCTTTCCTGGTGGAGTTTACAGTGGATAAATGATTGCCTATGCAGATGCCGATTGGGGCAGCGATCCGGTGGAGAGAAAATCAACCAGTGGAAACATCATCTTTTACGGTGGTGGAGAAGTAAGTTGGACAAGTCGGAAGCAGAGTACAGTGGCAGATAGTTCCACAGGTGCCAAGTGCATCTCAGCAAAAACAGCTTGTGATGAAATCAAATGGCTGCAGAATTTGCTTCTGGATCTTGGGATAGAGGAACCCAAGCCAACCATTTTGACGCAAGACAATCAAAGCTGTATCAAAACTTCTCAGAGTGACAAGCCTCTGAAGAAGAACATAGACGTTGCTTTCCACAAGGTGAGAGAGATGTGCCAGAGTCAACTTGTTCAACTGGAGTACTGCAACTCAAAAGAAATGATAGCTGATATTTTAACTAAGCCTCTTCCTAAGGACAGGTTCATGAGACTACGAGAAGAAATGAAGATTGTTCATGGAGTACCCTACGACTGAGAAGGGGAAATGTAGTATGTGGGGAAATAATTATTGTAATGTAAAACAATCTTCTGTACCCCATTCACATCCTAAGATAAGTCTAGGAATTTTCCCTGCATGCTTATGTTCTCCCAAACTCCCTTTCTCTTATTTCACTAGGCAATTCCAGCCAACTGGAGAGATGGGTCATTCAACACATGACCTAATTTAAATTTTATTGCTTCTTTGTGCAAGTCTCTTTTAAGTTAGATTCTCCATGCGGCTGTAGCCTAGCCATGAATGCCATGCTGCTGCTCTGAAGCCTTGCTATGATGCTATGCCATGGTGTTCACCATTCAGCCTCTACGACTAAAGGCTGGGTGAGTCATTCTACCCTAAATCATCCTAGTTAGTTAGGAACACTCTTTTTAAAGTTTGTCTTAGTATGTAGATTAAGATTCTTATATCTTCAGTAAACTTTTGATTTGCATTTTTAAACTGACTCCTTTGTTTTTGTAATGAGTCTAATTCACTGGGTGTTCAGATCAGACCACAGACCTCTGAATACACTTTTAAATGTTAATTGAGCTTGTCTCAGCATTCTTAAGCCACTCTGCATTAATTTGAAAGTTAGTGATTTTTTAACTCTTTTTAAAGAAGATATTTTTATTGCTTTTAAAAGGGCTAGATCCCTGGAATTTTTAATACATTTTTATTTTTAGAGTCATTCCTCCTACAATTTATCCCCCCTCCTTCCAAATACTATGATCTGATGCAGAATGCCATTAGGACATGTAGGATTCCAAGCAAATTTCATGAGAATTATTTTGATCATGAAGACAACCCCTGGAGCACCTCTGCAGTTGATTCTAATAGTCAGGCAAGATCATATGATTGAAGGCAGTCCTTTAGATAACCTAATTCCAAATCAGCTGGGATATTAAAAGTTAACACCAGTACCATGAAATACATGGGAAATCAGTGATCTTTGGACCTCCAGGCCCCCATTAATTTTAAACAGCTGCATCTTGCACCAGCTTTCTAAACTGTCTTCAAGTGCAGCTCTGTAGAATACATTATAGTAGTCAAGTCTAGATGTAACCAAGTTTATGGGTAACTGTAGTTAACTCTGACTGAATTGGACAGGTTATGCTTTCTGCTCAAAACTATATTGTTTTTCCATATCTGAATACTGGTAAAAATGAAATTTATGTCTACACTGTTATCTTTTGAATCAGATGCAATACATTATCATGATCTGATCATATATTACATAGAAGCAAGAAAAGAGAAGTCTTTCTTTCTTGCTTCCAGTACCACATGGCAAATGGGACTGGTAATCCTCATTATGAATCAGTACAATGAAGAAACTCCCTAGTTCATTCAGCCTTCCTTCCTTTTGTAGTTCAGTAAAATGAGTACCCGGCTTGTGGGGGCAATTAGCTAAGACACATTGGAAACCACTTAATGCAGTGTAGATGTGTAAAGTGCTATTGCTTAACAATTTGTAAGCCTGTCTGTGGCTGAAGAGTGGGGTATAAATACCTAATAAATACATAAATAAAAAATGTTTGTGTAGAGGAGGCTGTTCTCCCTGATCTGTATATTGGGGTGGAAATCATGTAACCCTTCAGATAATGTTGGACTACAGCTGGCATTTTTCACCAGTGGCTGTGCTAGCTAGGGCTTCTGGGATTTGCAGTCCAACTACACCTGAAGGGCCACATGATTTTCACGCCAGCTGTGTACAAAGGCTAGGAATACAGTCATCCCTTCACATTCGCGGGGTTAGGTTCCCCAGACCCCCGCGAATGTGAAAAATCCACGAATAACAATTGCCCTGCCCCTTCCCCACCAAAGCGACCACAGGGCCTCCAGAGGCCCTATAGATGCTTTTCCCCGCCTCCGCCTCCCTCCCCAGGCCTTCATGGGGCCTCCGGAGCTCTCCGGAGGCCCCAGGATTGCCTCCCCAGCCCTCTCCACCGCGTCCCCAGGCCTTTCTGGGGCCTCCGGAGCGTCTCCGGAGGCGCCAGAATCGCCTCCCCACCGCGTCCCCAGGCCTTTCTGGGGCCTCCGGAGCGTCTCCGGAGGCCCCAGGATCGCCTCCCCAGCCCTCCCCACCCCGTCCCCAGGCCTTTCTGGGGCCTCCGGAGCATCTCCTGAGGCCCCAGGATTGCCTCCCCAGCCCTCCCCACCCCTCCCCAGGCCTTTCTGTGGCCTCCGGAGCGTCTCCGGAGGCCCCAGGATCACCTCCCCAGCCCTCCCCACCCCGTCCCCAGGCCTTTCTGGGGCCTCCGGAGCATCTCCGGAGGCCCCAGGATCGCCTCCCCACCCCTCCCCACCGCGTCCCCAGGCCTTTCTGGGGCCTCCGGAGCGTCTCCGGAGGCCCCAGGATCGCCTCCCCAGCCCTCCCCACCCCTCCCCAAGCCTTTCTGGGGCCTCCGGAGCGTATCCGGAGGCCCCAGGATCGCCTCCCCAGCCCTCCCCACCCCGTCCCCAGGCCTTTCTGGGGCCTCCGGAGCGTCTCCGGAGGCCCCAGGATCGCCTCCCCACCCCTCCCCACTGCGTCCCCAGGCCTTTCTGGGGCCTCCGGAGCGTCTCCGGAGGCCCCAGGATCGCCTCCCCCACCCCTCCCCAGGCCTTTCTGGGGCCTCCGGAGCGTCTCCGGAGGCCCCAGGATCGCCTCCCCAGCCCTTCCCACCCCATCCCCAGGCCTTCGTGGGGCCTCCGGAGCATCTCTGGAGGCCCCAAGATCGCCTCCCCAGCCCTCCCCACCCCGTCCCCAGGCCTTCATGGGGCCTCCGGAGCGTCTCTGGGGGCCCCGTGAAGGCCTCCCCGGCCCTCCCCCTCCCTCCCAAGGCCTTCGCGGGGCCTCCGGAGGGTCTCCGAAGGGCCCGCGGAGGCCTTCCCAGCCCTCCACCCTCCCTCCCAAGGCCTTTGCGGGGCCTTACAGGGCCCCGCGGAGGCCTCCCTGGTGCTCCCCAAGGCCTTCGCGGAGCCTCGCCAGGCCCCCCGGTGGCCTCCCCAGCCCTCCCCCCTCCCTTCCAAGGCCTTCGCGGGGCCTCCGGAGGGTCTCCGAAGGCCCCGTGGAGGTCTCCCCGGCCCTCCCCGCTCCCTCCCAGGGCTTTCACGGGGCCTCCGGTGGCCCCGTGTCGCGGTTTTCTGGGGACCCATGGGGGCCCTCCCAAAACCGCGAATAATCAAAACCGTGAATCTCAAGTTCGCGAATGTGGAGGGGCGACTGTATATGACTCAGAAGGGATTAGAGGGTGGAGACAATCATCGGGTCCGCCTACGGGGGGCAGGCCTGCGTTTGGTGTTAGGGCAAGGTGAGGGCTCTCGCCTTGCCCCCCATCGGCTACCCATGCCCGACCAACCTCTGACAGCTAACATCAAACAGAAAGTTGTGGCCTTTTCTGCCAACTATCCTTTCATCTTATCTGTACAATAAACTATTTTTTGTGCATGTTATATTGTGTGTATCTTTGGGGCGGGGCTTGGGGAGCGGGGGCACCATGTCACTCGGCCGCAAAACTACACACTAAACAATGAGCACATTTTAAAATGCAAATGGTTGAAAAATGTATGCAGTTGTAAAATGCACATAAACATACTTTAGCCAATGTGGAAAATATGTGTATTACATCAAATGGATAAACACATTTTGTATTAGGAAATTAGGAAAAATGCATGCAAAAATACAAATAACTGTCACTATTGGGAGAAAAAATAAATTCTCACAATGAATACAAATAAAAGGTAGGCTGAGAATGCAGGTGGGATTTGGAGAAACAATGAAGTCAAAATGAGAATTGCTCATTTCTTTGTATTCCAGCCAAACATCTGTATTCCATTCCTTTCCTATGCACTCTTGTTTCTGCACAATATCTCTGAGGAAGGAGTATATCTGAAAAACATTGGGCCAGAAAAACATACCTTTTTTTTAATCATCTAGTTTTTCTCCTATTCTTTCCCTCTGCTACAGACCAACAGTATCAGGGACCTTGGGCTAAAAACATTAAGCACTTTGATATTTGCATCAAACAGCCAATCAAAAATTTAGACCATCTAAATGATTTTAGCCTTGTCGTGGTTCTGATGATGGTAAGAGCTGTTCAGCAGTAGAATATACTGCCTCAGAGTGTGGTGGAGTCTCCTTCTTTGGAGTTTTTAAACAGAAACTGGATGGCCATCTGTTGGGAATGCTTTGATTGTGTATTTCTTCAAGGCACGGGTTAGACTGTATGACCCTCCTGGTCTCTTCCGATCCTATGATTCTATGTAAGATGAAATGGAAAACAAAATAAAATAAAACAAGTTGCATTTCTTCCAAGTATAAGCAGTAGCTTTCCAGTCTGATTCTATGCAGTTTCACAAGCCTGTGTCCATTCATTTCAGTGGGTCTAGGCACAACTAGTGCCAGCATGGTATAGTGGGTTGAGCATTGGGCTACAGCTCTGGAGACCAGGGTTCAAATCCCTGCTCAGCTATGGAAACACACTGGGTGATCTTGGGCAAGTCACACTATCTCAGCCTCTGAGGAAGGCAAAGGCAAACCCACTCTGAACCAATCTTGCCAAGAAAACACTGTGATTGTTTGTCTTAGGGTCGCCATAATTTGGAAACTACTTGAAGACACACAACAACAAGCACAGCAAACATTAATAGGATTTTGCTATTTATTATATGAATTACCTCTGATATCTCAAAAGAGGACACATATTGTACTTTGGGTGATATGAAAATTTATGTAAATTGTATCAGTTAAATATCCAAAAGCTGATTATTTTTTCATTACTTGATAATTACCCCAATTGGTTTGCATTTTCCAGAGTTTGTAGCAGACTCTAAAGGCAAGATTGGCTGAAAGTTGTTTCTTTGTTTTTTCAGCTTCTAATTAGCCAAGGAGTGGCAGAGCAATTCCATAGTTTTATGTAAATCAATCAATACAAAACGAACAAACAAAAAATAAACAGTGGAAAAAGCAAGCCTATTTTATATTAATAATGAAAAGCTAGCAATGATAGAGGAAACTATTGTGTGATGAAAACTGAGTTGATGAAACTTCTTGTGTATCCAGGGAACAAAATATAAAATTAAGTTGTTTACAAAACCTGTAGGGGTACCTATATTTGAATCTATAAAGAGTCCCACTTGAATAGGCTTTTTAATGGCTTGTGGATATGCCACTCTCCCAGAAGCTTTTTTTTAAAAGGATATTTGCAGAAACAGGGAAAACAAGAAGTTATTCAAGTTGGGTGGGGTTGGGGGGAATCAGTGAAGTGCTAAATGTTGGATTTATGATCCTGGGGTGTAAAAAGCATTGAGAATACTTTGAAGCAGCTTAAAAGGCAATAAGCCTAACCCCGGGTAATGTTTTGAATCTAATTCTACAGTAGCAATGATAATATTTCTGCATCTCATATTGGTGTAGCCTGTTGATATTTCTAAATTTACCAGGCAGATGAGCATGGGAGGTATTTCTAGATGATGGCATCCTGAGCTTGACAGAACCATCAAGCTTCAGAGGGATGTGGAGAAAAATAACCTGGATGAACAAAATAGTTTTGCAAAACATCTCGCAGTCTCCATCACCACCTAACAAACTCATAGACTTTCCAGCCTTATGATATCACACACTCTGTCAGGCTTTAGCAGTGGATGGGACCACAACATTCACACACACACACACACACACACACACTACTCCTTTCTATGCATACTATTTATGAATATCTGGATGCTATGCAATTTTAAGAAGTGGTGGTTTAGTTCAGCTAATGCCCAGAGGGTTTGTGGGTCCTGTCCTATTCTTATCATCCTATGGCAAACTAGACTGCTGCTCTTGGGTATGCTAGAGGACATTGCTAGTCTGGTCAGCTTCTGTGGGTGAAACTGGGATATGGCACTATCCTGTTCTCCATCTCAGGCATCAAAGTGCCTTGTAACAGACCTGTTAATGGCAGATAAAAATCAGTATCCTGTGGTTACATACAGGTGTATCTGAGGTGTATCTGTGTAGGTACAGGTCTCCCCTGTATCCGCAGAACCAATATCCTTGGTTTCCATTATCCATGGCTGAAAAAATAGGAACACATACCATATAGTTGCACTGGAAAATGCCTAGAGAGGTGTCCTTTCTAAGAATTGCTAGGTCCTCCAACTCAACTCTATGGTATGTTTGTACAGGAAGGCCTTTATTTTAATAGGCTTTGCTATTATGCACAGTTTCACTTATAAACGGTAAGTGCAGGAATATATGCCTCATGGCTGGGGGGGAGGTAACCTGTACTTTTTCAGGCCTCACTGAAGGAAGTATCCAGTACTTCCTTCCACCATATCCTAATCCAATGTGCAACAACTGCACTGGGGGGGATCAGTCAAGCATAGGAAGCAGCCTCTTCTTCCATAAGCACACTGGTGGAGTCTTACCCACCACAATGTACCCACAACTGTCTTTTTGGAGAAGCCCATCTCTCATTATTGTTCTCATTGCAGAACCACCAGTAAATTTCTTGGGGAAATGAAAATGGCTAGGCTTCTCTTACTTGTCTCGCCCATAATTTCTCAATAATGTTTCTTCTACGCAGTCACACACCAGAATGCTTCATAATCAGAGAAGCCAATCAGCAAATCTCACTAGTATTCCATTTTGGCCTCAAGAAAGCAGCTTCTGGAAAACAAATTCAAGGTTGTTGGTTTAGGGTGTGGGGTTTTTTTTCCCTGTTGCAAGTAAGAAAGCAAGCATAATTGATCTACTGCTGTGTCAAATGGATGCTAAAGATTGCCAAGCACGTTGAAGCGTGGTGGGATATTGCACCCAATGGAGCCAATTTGTGTTTAATTTATCAGGGGAGGACGTAAGTGTTAGATTGCTCCTTTGTTCTGCAGTTAAGGAAAGCAACAATGATGAAGACTCTCAGAAAGCAGTAGAAGAAATAGGGGGTTTTTTGTGGGGGGGATATCATTTAATTCTTGATGAGATGGACTGAATAGCCTCTAATCAGACTAGTCTTCAAGTGCAGAATAACATAGCCTGTAACTAAGCCTCCAGTGCTGGCATCAATATAATTGCTAACAAATTGCTACCATCTCCATGTATCCCATTTTTCCTCAAGTATTTTGAAACCTTGCAATGCTCAATCAATTCAGAAATGCCATGCATTTTTTGAAAGCCTTGAAGAGGTGTAACACAGGCGTTTATTTTAGTGTAGATCAGTGGGTGAAAAATGGACATTAAGTGACAATGGGACTACAGTGTAGACCAAGTGAGCTTCTAAAATCACACACCGCCTTCCCTTTAGGTGCAAGAATAATCAAAACCTAAATACTGTTCAGTGAATACCTCTGCTCTGTACCTATCTGGCTGACAGTGCATTCGACTGGACACATGTGTGAAGATAGGGATTCATGTTGTATTGACCTTTGTGGTACCTTTTTAAAGGGTGTCACTTCAGTAGTGTCAAAACCACTGCAAATTAGTGGTATGCATAAAGAGTGTGTGCATGGATACCTCTATTTTATTTATTTGTGCATAATCACACTTGTTTAAAAGGCAAAGCCCAGGTTAGTCATACAAGAATGGTTGTATCTTAACCAAAAGGCTAAGAATCAAACTGTACTTGTCATATTTCATGCAGAGCATCTCCCATGACCTTTCCTTTACAAAAAGCAACTGGATAGAGCCCTGGTCCAGATAAGGAAGATTATCAGATAGGAACACAAAAAGTGTTCCTGTCCCACCACAATCACTCTCCCCACCACACTAACCTCCTCTCCCATCGACAGGGCAGCCCAGGAGTAAATGGAGCTCCATTCAGTTCCTGGAGTGAAATCCCACCCATTCTCACAAAAAGATGCAAGCATGGGAAATGCAAAGTTAAAAAGAAAAAGAAAACATAAAAAGTGACACCAAGCACAAAAACACACTTTAAAATTAGCAAGTAACCCATGGAGCATCATAAAAAGAGGTTAGCTTACCTGGATGATCCAATCTCACCCAAAAGTGTTTTGGCAGGGACCACCCATTGATGCCGGGATCTCGCCAGCAATGAGGCACATTGTCGCACACACAGAAACCCAGGACAGAAACAGAACGGAGGATCTATTGACAGCTTCTCCTGTCAATAAAAAACAGCACCCGTAGAATGGGAGCAGAACGAGTGCATAACAATGTTGTCTGGTAAGGAAGTCCTTTTGCGATCTCCTGGCATTGTTGTAATGCCACTTTTTATGTGTCTGATAATCTCCGAGCACTGGGCAAAGAGCTTAAGCTGCGCCTTTGTGTTACTTTCCTTGTTGCACAGTTTCTTTCTGTCTCCAAAACCATATGGTACAGTATATGTCCTCACTACATACACTGCCAAATCTGTTCTTTTCTGGAAACAGCAGCTTCATGAGCAATTTGGAAGAATGGCATGATAGAATGACCATTATAGTTCCCTTTTCCCTGGTCCCAGTCTGGATCAAGCCTGCTCCCCATAGCTGTTTTTTGTAAAGCAAAAGGCCAAGAGAATCCCAAACACAAGATTCCAACATTCTTTTAACATTTAGTTTGGTACCCTGACATAATGGTTGGGTTCCTGTTGGTTAGTCCCACCTAGAAATTGCAGGTGGAAAAGATGCAATAGGTAGCTCTCCTCTACATGCACACACACACACATCAGTAGTAGCAAAACAAATAAACAAAGCCCTGGACGTTATTAGCCAGATCTTCACCATATAGTGAAAACTGAGTCTGATAGGTCTGGATGGACTTCCCACCTCCAGAAAGACCCCATCTCTTGTACCTACCTGTCAAACCTTCTCTATTGGGCCTAGAGCTTAATTTGCTCCCATTATTTTATATAGTGTTGTGGAGGGGTTAAGTAATGCATTACTACTACACATAACAGTGTTAGGAAAATGACTTGCTGTGTTTCTCAACATACCATTGCCAGCTACTTTTTATTGCTTTTTGTTAGTTTTTTTTTTAAAAAAAACTTAGGCATAAACCCTTAAGGCATAAGCCTCAAAAGGCATAAAACTTTTTTAAAATTCCTGTCACAATGCCTCTAAAAATGCCTTTCCATGACCTTCAGAAGTAACTAGAAAATGTTGTTATACCAACTGAGTACCTTCCCTGTCATTACATTATTTTTTAAATTAATGCCTTCATTGCATATTGAAAAAGTAACTCTTTATAGGTAACTATGTTATTTGTAAAAAGTTACTCCTAAGCTAAGTTTGGGTCGCCCTCGAGGAGGAGGGTGGATAAAGGGCCCAAAAAGTACAGAAAGTACATTTTGTTCTGCTACTTTTGAGTATTTAAAAATATTGGCTAGAATTCACTAACAAACTACCATAACCAATTTGTATTCATGGGTCCTATGTATGCATGACTGAGGCACTATTGCCAAGATCAAAAAAGTCCTCCATTCCTTTTTCTTTACTGTTCTCCTATTGATTTGGGTGTAGCATACTGACATTTCCACCCCTTTGTGCCAGCAATCTCCAGTGTGAGGAGGAATTGTGAAAAGATCCTGCTTCTGATTGTCACACTGGGGATTGCTGGAAGAAGGGAGGTGGAAATGTTGGCATGCTGTGATCTGATCAACAGGAGAACAGACCTCTGTCACTTGCAGCAGCTGCTAATTTGCAAAGGACGGGGAGGGGAAATTGAGCCAAGAGTCACTACTTAGTATAGTATACTTAATTCTCATAGCTCAACTAGGATATTGGCCATCATCTCTGGATTAAGATCTAGCAACCATAGATAGTTGTGGGGACAGCATCTTTTACCACCATCATTTAAAACCTAGTATTCTGAAAAGAATGGCCAAGATCCTATATCATGGGCTATGTGTCATGTAACCACATCTTCAGAATCAGTGGACAGTAACTTCAGGGTTAAACAGTAAGTTTTACTGTCACAGAAGAGACTAAGGACTTTATCAGACCACCCTTTTGAAGCACTTCCTGGAGTGAAAGGTTTTTATGCCAGCAAAAGAACCCCCTTTACCAGACCTACCTGTAATAGCATCAGAAAGGCAGCCATGGCAGTAACAGAGCACGAACGGAGCTCCATTTAATTCCAGGTTCCAAATCTCACCAATTCTTGCGAGAAGATGCAAGCGTGGCAAATTCAAAAATTAAAGCAAAATCAAGACATAAAGTGTACACACAAGCACAGAAACACACTTTAAGAGTCCCAGGTATCCCGGGGGGAGGGGTCATAAAAAGAGTATCCATTACCTGGCTGTTACGATCTGACCCAGAAGTGTTCTGTCATTGGCGCTGTATTCCCATGAGCACAATGGTGCGAAGTTTCAAATGCCGACTATACCAGCAACAAAGCACCATGGGAGATCAATTGACAGCTTGGACTGTCAATAAAATAGAATGGGTTTTGGACGTGACATGATCACAAAAGGACGATGTCATTTGATACACATGCCCTTTCGCATTAATTAGGCATCATTCTGATGCTGTATTTGCCTGATCTGATAAAGTCCTAAATAGTCAAAGTATACAACATCATTGCTTCAAATGAAACTCCAAGATAAAGCAGTAAAATAAAAATTATTTACAATCAGCCAAATCTGACGGGCAAGTCATTCATTGGTTACTCATTATTCAGCCTCCCAGTTCTCACTTAACATAAGCTCTACCTATTCTCCACTCACAGCCCTGGCAGCTGCAAAGTCATTAAAACCATATTTCCATGACAGAACCCATCCTCCCCCAACTGTTCTCAGCACCTCAGCTTGTTAATATTTCAAAAGAATGACAACCGTCAAACAGTCAAACAGGAAAGCACACAGTAACAACAGCACACAGAATTAATGGCAGGAAAAGGTCACCTTACGACCTGATCTTAACATCATGGCATGTAACTTTACAGTGACATGGCTAAGTCCATAACATGACATGCAACCCTTCTAATGAATTGTGACAATGTACATTGGGGCTTCTCATGCAGTGTGCAATGGAACCCACTGTGCAGCAGGCATGTTCCTGGCTCCACTCACACAATGGCCCCAAAGATGTAGCTATGTCTGTGCTCCCCTCCTGGGAATACAGACATTGTGCATCATCACAATTCACCTTTACATGCTCATAAATTGGTTTAAAATGGAGTAAAGACTTAACAGAATGCCAGCCAATATTTCTATAATCTTACTGCTTGCCTAAAATAATAATCCATGTAGGCAAAACCTGCAGATTTAATCCACAATACTATCTGCCTTTCCTACCTGCTGTATCTTGAAAGCACCCGTGCGTTTATCTTGCTGAATGGAATGTATTACATGCATCTCCTTGGTATGAAGGATGGGAGCTGCCAGCAACTTATTTTCTGTGTGACAATTCCATCCAAACATCTCCTTGGCTTTGCAATAAAATGAGCTTCTCTTAGTGAACAATCTGTACTCTGTTTCAAAAGAGACAATGAACAGCAACTTTTTAAAAATTGCCTTACAAGCCACTGCTACAATTCCTTGCAAGGGAGGGTGGCAACTCTGAAAATTAAAATGCATGTCACCTCCCTTCCTAATTTAAAAGTTGCTTGTCTCTGTTTTCCCCCATACTTTATGCTTCTTTAAACCAAAGCCCTAAAAATTACAGCCATCTGACTGGCACATTAATCTAGTAAATTTCTAAATTTTAAGACCATTTTATCTGATTCCTGACAAACAGTATTTGGTCTCAGAACAAGTAATTAAAGACGTTACATTTGCTGTCACATCACAGCACTGCATCCAACAAAACTTTTTTCAGTGTTCACCTGTAGCTGCAATTTGGGCAATAGAACCTATTTATAAACTTCTTTGAATAAAAGGGTATGAAAGGTGAAGCTTTTTAGCTGAGGGGAGAAAGCTAAGTAACACGACTGACATTTACAAAACTATGTATTTTTTTAATGATTACATGTTGCCTTTCTCCCAAAATAAGGGTTCAAAATATCTCACAGAAAGGTTTTTAAAGGGTACAAAAAGAGAAACCAATTTAAACTCCAGTTTATTACAATAGTATAACAAAATATAATATTATAATTATTAAACAAATTATAATATTTAAACATATTTGGATCAAAAGCATTTTAAAGGTACATCAATTTCAATAGTGCAGCTCCCTTGGTTAAAAAATAAATTAACCTTCCCAAGCAATCAGTCAGTCAATTGCTAAGAGCCTGCCTAAATAAAAAGGGGATTTCGTCCCACTGCTAGCAGAAGAACAACAGGGGAGGAGTTAACCTAACCTTCTTTCAAAGGTAGTTGCATAATCTGCTGTGTATTGTAATACTAGAAGACAGGCTTTCCCCATAAAGATAGCTAGAGGGAGATGCAAAGCAGTTCTAGACCCAGCAATTGTGCCATTTTTAGTGCTGGTTATGACCTACAGCTTAGGTCCAGAATCTCTGAAAGAGTAGCTCCCTATATGAACCTGACTTAGGACATTATCACACCAGCCTCTTTTCTCACAGCAATCGTGTTAATGAAGCAAACAGGAAAGTATCTGTTTGAAAACATTCAGTATCAGACTGTCTCTTCAATCATGCAAGTGTGCAGTGATAGTGCTGTTTTGGCAATCTTCTGCCCTTCTGCACGGGCACCATAACTTTGTCATCAGTGCATGAGTGCCTTTCTTTCTTTCTTTTTGCCACAATTCCATAATTACAGGGAAATAATTAAAATTATTTTTATTTTATTGTTTCTCTGTAATTATTCAATCACACCAAAAAGAAAAAGAAAAAAAGAAAGGCACAGAGAAAAAACAATCTTGGCCAGCTTGGCGATAGCAAGGGAGGCGGGGAAGAGGAAGGGGATCATGCCCTCTCATGCCACATGATTTTTGTCATATTGCTACTGCTGTGGAAGGGACTTATCACACGAAGGTAGCAGTATTGAGAGCAATTGATGGGTTTTCCCTGTCAATGAAAAAGTGTGCCACAGAAATGACTGCAAACCAGCAATGGGTTAAAGAGGGCATTGTAAGATAAGTACTGGATAGATTCACTAATACTCTGCTGTAATTCCAGAATAGTAGCTTTGTGTGATAATCTCCATAGTGTTAAACTCTTTGGGAGAGGGCATTCTCTCATTCCCACCATCAACACAGGCTCCCTTGGGAAGAACACATGGGAAAGCCTCCTTGGTGGCTGCTCACAAACTACAGAACTCCCTTCCACAGAAGGCTAGGCTGGTTTCCTCTCTGCTCAACTTTTGCTGGCAGGCAAAGACCTGTCTATTAAACAGGCATTTAACAATTAATTAGTTGCAGGGAGTCTTTTTTATACTAGGGTATGATTTATTTTTTTATCTTTTTGTTATATTTTAAGATGAATTTACACTTTTTTAAATTAGTTTCTTCTTAAATGATAACTTGTCTAACTGTGTTCTAACTTTTTTATTATCATGTTTTTAGGTTTGTCTTGCTTTAGCCTTGTTGTAAGTTGCCTTGGGTCTCATGCCAGGAGAAAGCTAACACACATTGGAAACTGTTTAATACAGTGTAGATGTGTAAAGAGCTATTGCTTAAAACAATTTGTAAGCCACTCTGATAACCTTGTGGCTGAAGAGCGGGCTATAAATAACTAAATAAAAAAAAGTGGGATATAAATTACATTAAATTAATATAAAAGGAAATGTTTCTTTACTGACTCTAGCATTAAATTGTGGGATGTATTTGGTGACAGCCACTTCCTTAGATAGCTTTAAACGTGGATTAGTGAGATCCAGGGAGGATCAGAGCCTAACTAGATATGTCATTTCTTATGTAACTAGCTATGGCATGCTTGCTTTGCTCCTGCCATGGTCCTCCTCATCAGAATTGCCCAAGCCTACTGCCTGGTAAAGGTATCTAAAACCAATTCATTATTCAAATACTGGGGCAGAACTCTCACAACTCTTGCTCTCCCTGGCCATAAGAGAAACAATAGCAATAAATTAATAACTAACAACTTGGTGCAGTACCACCCCTATATCCACAGGGATACATTCCTGGACTTACCATGGAAACGCTGTTATGAGTTAAATATGAATCATCGATAAATATGAATTGCAAGTAGACTTTTGATGCTTAAGGCAATGAGCTGCCTTTTGCCAGAGTCTGTACACGTTGTAAGAGGAATATATTGGAAGGGTAGGGCAGTGAAAAGCCTGAATTCCCTGTCCATGTCCTGGAAAGTCAAGACTCATTTTAAAGTACAAACTGGAATTTCCTTCCCTCCTGCTGACAAGGAAATGGTCTCATTGAGAGCAATCAGTGCTTAACTACCTTGCTTATCTCAACTGAATAGGAAACCTTGTCAAACTGGCTTAAACTGGTAAACACACACACACACACACCATTGTAAGCTACTGTACAATTTCCAGAGATATTGGGCAACCCTGATTGGATTTCACAGAAAGGCAAAGATCTATACTTGATTGACATTGTCTCATGTGTGCAACTCCATTGTTCTCATCATCCCAGACCATCTAAGCCTTTACCAGTGCCCAGAGGGTGAAAGGCAGAGGTTACATTTACATGTGCCTTTTGCACACTGACCAAAAAACCTTTTGCACTCATCAGTCTAAGCACATGGGGACTTTTAAACCCTCCAATAGAAAAACATTCCCTGCCCAGAGGTGGCCCTTCACTCCAGGTGACAGTACCCTGCTGCTATCTTTTTCTGTGTTTTTAATACAGAAATAATTATTTTTGCTCCAAAGTCAGCTTGTCCTCAACCTGATTTCTTTCAGTTAGAGTCACTCTGATTAATTGTCCATTTTAAAAACCTTTAGCCTGTAAGATCCTGCAGAGAGTTAATGCCTGGGAGAACTTTTTCCCAATAAACCATTAAACCCAGTGCGCTGCTCTTAACAACACAGAAACATGGATAATAGTGAACCCTATTGAAATGAATGACTTCTGGCTCAAGCATATCATAAAGTCTTGCTGGAAGACCTAGAGGTTCTTAGAAAGAATACCTCTCTAGGCATTTTCAAGGTCCTCCAGCATGATTCTATGGTCAATTTCTGGCAGAAGCATACCATAGAACCACTCTGGAAGGCCTAGAAAATGCCTGGAGAGGGCATTTTTTTTCCAGACATGGTTATGTGAAACCATAGGTACTTGTCCCATGGGTATAAGGGTCATACTATTCTTCTTTCTTTCTTTCTTTCTTTCTTTTTTTCTTTTTTTTTTGTAACACCCAAGATTTGTTCCACATCTGGCTCCATGTAGATTGGGAGCAAATAAGAGTGTCCTTTCTCATGCCAAATGGCTAGAAGATTTATCTTGGTGAAAAATGACATCGTATCTTCCAACATTTCACAAATGAGAACTGGGATATGTGTAGGGCCAAGCAACATCAGAATGTGGTCAAGATGGCAAAATTAATGACAAAGGACAGACAAGCTAGGAGAAGCTGCAGCAGATTGCTTTTGCCTTAGCCTAGTGGGAAGGGCAAGATTCCACCCTCTCCTCTCTTCTCTCCACTGCTGTGTTAATTGAGTGCAAACTATTTTGTACTCTGAATTCAGTTTGCAGCAATTGGATTAAGCTGAGGACAAAGGAGGAAAATGGGAGGGAAAGAGAGAAACTGAAACATACTAAAAGCTGCTGGAAAAAATGGGACAACAAAGGATTAATCACAATTGTCCCTGCCAAATCAAGGACAGTTGGAAGGTTTAAGACATTTCCACCAAGAGTATCCTGACATTTAACTTGCCCATTTAAGTTATGTTAATTATCTGCAACCAGATAATCAAATTGGCAACAACCCCCAGGTTTATGACACATTTCCAAAGTGGTAATTCATACTGAATTTCAGCTGTCTTTGACTTAGTCCCAGAATTCTAATAACACACTATCTGAATCCTTATTAAAGAGTAATAAATAGGACTGTCAACTAGGGGTGTCAGGAGATATATGTGTTCCCCACCAAAATGATATGAACTGGCATGTACACCAAAAGAATCAGGACCAAGAACCCTATTGCCAGGTTATCAGAGTGGCATAGATCATAACATGGTACTTGGGGAACAAATTGTGCCATATTTGCCAAAGCACAGAACCATCTGTATGCTACCAGCTGCAGCTGCTTCTTTCAGGATTTGGGCTAAGATGTATTATGACTTTAAAAAGAAAAGCTCCAAGAGTGAAAAATCAGGAAATGAAGATGGGTGGCACAGAATAAGACTACTGAAACACCATCTCAACAGATAGCTTTATTATCTTTCCTATGCCACTGCTAGTATTGGATAATGAGTAGTATTTGGAGATGTACTTTTTTTAACCAAAAAACAAACAAACAAACTTCTTTTTCTTCTCTTAAGAAAAATGTACTTGAATAGCTCCATTACGTTTAATGACCAACACATGAAATAACGAGTCAGACATCATAGCTGAGTTAACACATGGGCCACTTTATTGCATCTCTAATCATAGAATCATAGAATTGCAGAGTTGGAAGAGACCACGAGGGCCATCCAGTCCAACCCCCCTGCCACGCAGGAAATCACAATCAAAGCATCCCCGACAGATGGCCATCCAGCCTCTGTTTAAAGACCTCCAAGGAAGGAGACCCCACCATGCTCCGAGGGAGTGTGTTCCACTGCCGAACAGCTCTTACTGTCAAAAAGTTCCTCCTCATGTTGAGGTGGAATCTCTGTTCCTGGAGCTTGCACCCATTGCTCCGTGTTCCAGTCTCTGGAGCAGCAGAAAACAAGCCTGCTCCATCCTCAGCGTGACATCCCTTCAAATACTTAAACAGGGCTATCATATCGCCTCTAAACCGTCTTTTTTCCAGGCTAAACTTACCCAGCTCCCTAAGTCTCTCCTCATAAGGCATTGTTTCCAGACCTTTCACCATTTTAGTTGCCCTTCTCTGGACACGCTCCAATTTGTCAATATCCTTTCTGAATTGTGGTGCCCAGAACTGGACACAGTATTCTAAGTGAGGTCTGACCAAGGCAGAATAGAGCGGCACTATTACTTCCCTTGATCTAGACACTATACTTCTATTGATACAGCCCAAAATCGCATTGGCCTTTTTAGCTGCCGCATCACACTGTTGGCCCTGATCAAAGGTCCTCATTATCATTGGAAGTGCAACAACGTTTAGCGCTGAAGAGTTGAGAACGGACTTTATCAGATGGGGCTGCAATCACAGAATTACAGTGCAACAGTATCACAAATGGATTCCCTTTATCGCATGATGTTGTTGTCCTCCCATGGTCAATGTGTGCTCCACCCATTAATGGCTCATCACTTTTCATTGACAGGAAAATCTGTAAATAACCCTCAATATCGCTCTTTTTGCAGTATTGATGAGTGTGCAAAATCACATCCCACTGTAATCATGTGATTACAGCATGAATGGGTGGCCCTTTCCCCCCCCTCCCCTTTCCCAGCAAGAACACAAGGCACATAGGACACTATTTTAATGAACTGTCACCTTTTCTTGCGTTGTGGGTGTGCAGTGATTCTGTGGCAGTAGTATTGCATGATTATGGCTTTGTATCACACAATTACAGGAACATGTGATAATTGCTGTAATCATGCCACTATGTTTCTGCTTTCCTTAATAGCAGAATTACAACATTTTTAGATGCTAGTCTGATAAAGTCCAATGCCTCAGTGGGGTCAGTAGTGTTAGGGTTAGGTAGTTTGAGTGACCCACAGACCTTCCTGCTTGTCTACCTATCTTACTCCCTTTGTGATGTAAACTGATACTCTTAAGGATGATCCCACTTCTCCTCCTTAGAACTCTCAGCTCTCCCTAGAGATGCAGTGAGCTTAGATTAGCACCCTGAGTAACATTCCTATCTTAAAATAGAGTTCCTATAATAAAGCCTTAGTTTATTTCTCTAAAGCCATTGGGGCCTTTGCTTCTTAAATAGGACCTCTTAACTGACTGCTGCATGCACACACTCTATATCAATTATTGCATATGGTCCATCCCTGAACCCTGGTGGGTTCATCAGTCCAGGCTATCCCAGGGCCTAAGATTCCAGCACCAAAACCTTAGGCCTAAATATGACCTTTTCTGAAGTCACAGAGGTGGGCCCTGTTGATCTCATAAGGGACAGCCCCCGGTGATTTCATTAAGCATGATATATTAAGCATCAATCACATTTGTACAGAGTATGCTACTGAAATAAATCATTTCTAACAAATGAGGAAAAAGCATAAGTATTCCTGAAGACCAATGGAAAGAGACCAGGCTCTAAGATCTGAGAGCCCTACAGGTAAGTGCATGTTTATGGTCATACAAAATTAAAAAAAAATTCCTCCCTGCCTCTGCTGCCATAGAGAGTAGACTCAGGACTTTATCAGACACACAAAATAGGGTGTCATAACGATGCCACATAAATATGAAAGGGCGTGCATACCAGACAATGTTGTCCTTTCGCGTTCAGGTACTGGCCACAAGCTGATCTAATTTATTGATAGGACAGGCCGTCAATAGATCGAATGTGGAAATATTTTGCTGGCATTGCTGCCATATGAAACCTCACACCTTTTTTCATGTTATTATAGTGTGAATGGCTGGACTGGCCAGAACACTTCTGGGTGAGATCACAACATCCAGGTGAGTGATGCTCTTTTTATGACCCTCCCTGCTTTACTTTGGAAGTTTTAATGTGTGTTTGTATGCTTAATGTAATTTTTTGTGTGTTATTTTTGGTGTTTTTTTTTTATTTCCCGCTTTAGGTATTCTCATGAGAATCCGCAAGATTTCAGATGAGGAAGTGAATAAATGGAGTTCAATTCACTCCTCATTCATTGCCGGGCTGCCTTTTGCCAGGATTACAGGTAAGTGAGGTATGGGGCATTCTTTTGCCAGCATAAAAACACCAGAAAATATGCCAGCAAAAGAATGCTTAGGGTTGGTGGTCTCATAAAGTCCTCAGTTATCAGGCCACTGGTTTTAAATAGAGACTTTCAAGAGACTACCATAACATCTAAACTACCATAATGGCTTAACTTTGACTAATCTTTGAACAAAGTCCCTAGGGTTACTGTGAACTTTCCAAGCTTTAGCATGAATGTGGAACAACTAAAACTTTATTTTAAATGCCTTTCTTTATGTTGAGCTACACAGAGTGGACTTACAATATTTATATAAGACATGAACTGTTTCATTGGGAAGTTAAAACACAGTAATACATATTGGTGAGACATTTATGGAAGGAGATTCAGAGCCGTACAGAAATGGAATCTTAGTCCAGGTCACTGCAAGTACAGCCGCACTGAACACATCTCCTCTTAACAGCTTGATATTTAAACTCCACTTTGCTATTAAGTTGTATCAGTTTGTTTCAGCAATATTGCCTAGTCAGACAGCATTAATGTTCAGTTGATCAAGCAGTCCTGAAGGGGGAAGGAAAAGGCACCTAGGAGGAAATTACGGTTATGAGTGATGAATAGATAAACCTTTCCTGAACAAATTCTTTTTAAAGGAGCAAAGACATTCAGGGTGGGGGGAATGCAATTTCTGAGCACCAAACCAAAAACAGATAAATGCAACCATGTTTTTTTTCTTGGCAAAGAATACAAAGACTTAACATGTGTAGCAGTAAAGTAAAATCTATTTCATTTTAGATATGATACACAAAGGCACTGACATTTAAATTTGAAAATCAGTTTATAATGATGCCTGTTGGATTATTCTAATTGATGGTTTTCCTTAAAATTGAATGCAAGGATACAGCAGTGGGTCAATACCAAATTAGACATAGCAACCAGGCTGGCTGACCTTGATCTTAACCACATCAGTATTCAGAGAGTAGCAACAGTTGTATTTTCAAGAGGGCTGCTCTCACTGACTGTAGCAATGGCAACATAGTGCTTCAGTTCATTTGGAAGTTCTTACCATAGGGAACCTGCATAAAAATGCCATTTCACAGACGCAGAGGGCTTTATATGCTTTGTGAGAAATGCTGCTATATGTTGCTTAATTTGGTGGGCAGAGGCCTGTGTTCACCTTGTTGTCCCAACATCCTGGTCCAAGATTTGAAAATCTGTTCATGACATGTTGAACCTCCCATCAACACTGGGCAGGCATGTGTACAGTTGTACAAAAGGACCAGACCCATATGCAAGCCAACTTTTTAATTAAAAAAAAAAAAGAATTAGTCATTTCATCCACAATTTTTTTTTTTTTAAATCAAGGAGCAACATCCAAACTCAGAAGCTGAAATCAATACCCAAACCAGAACAGATTTCAATATTTCTGTATGGTGGGCAGGCAAATTGAATGGTGGCTCTTTTGTATAGACCTTAAAATTGATTCATGTTCAGGTAGTTGTTGTGCTGTAAAGAATAGACCCTATAAACTGGAGAACCCAAAACAAGTTAATTTGTTCCAGATGATTTACTGTTATTCATTTATACTTAACAGGGCCATAGAATACTATGTAACATTTTATCACTTATGGCAAGACATGATATATGCTGATATCAGCTGAAGATTATGATATAATGGTCTATGGGCTTATCAGAGAGAATGGAACCTAGAAATCTTGATTAGCAATCCCTGCTACCTTGTAATGAGTTTCCAGACCAGCAGGGGTGAAATTACATGCCAAAATAACATATAAATTATTCCCTGTTTAAGCAGAAGGCTCTTCTGTGCTCGTACCTATTTGCAGGATCATGAAGTTTCAACTTCCTAAATATATTACTGAACAAACCTTGGATTTACTTTGTATAAATGAACTTGGCTGTAAAGTCTTACTTGAGCAACTGCTGAAAAGCCACATAGAAGAATGGTGGAAAGTTTGTTTTTGCTAGCTCTCTGGCCTATATTGTTTCTTCTGTACAGTTCAGTGTATTAGTCAACCAAAGAGGTTTTAATCATTTACAACAAAGTGTTAAAACAGCATGGCAAAAACTTAACATTGGATCATTATAAATTTTAAATCATCAAACTGATAATCCAGAAATTCCTTCCTAAACTTCCAGGCCTAAACAACTTGCCTCTCTAAATGTACTGAGTGTACTGCTTTCAGATAACAGAAGTTTCCTCTTATCAGTATTAGCAAGTCCCCTAATCCTTCAAACAGTTTCTTCCTTGGGAAGTCAGAGATGGAGCAGTACAATAAATAGTGACAAACATCTACCGTTTTAGCCATACTGCAAAAGTTGTTCTAGTCCTACTGTCTTGTATCATCTGTATGAAAATTATGTGGACATACTTTGTAACTGCCTATGGAGAATATGATAATACATTTGACTACACATAGCTATGAACCTCTTTTTGACATCTCATAAGCTGTGATCCTACAGTTTTGGTTAAGTCATACATCTCTGCAGGCTTGGCCCTACCATGGCATGGAATAAGTTAGCTGCTTCAGGAAGCAGATGCCGTGGAAAGTGTCACCAGATTCTCCCTACCACAGATACACTCCATTTCCCATGAGTTCACTAAAGGGGTGTGGCCTGTGGGCTGCATGTGGCCCCCAGTGTCATTTTTGTGGGCCTCAGGAAATAAAAAAGAATAGATAGAAATATAGCCCCAAAATGTTCTCTAGAAGCTGGGGGGATGCTGTCACCATGCTTTTGCCCCTGAGCCATTTCAGTCCCAGAAGAGGCCCTTTTCTGAAACATTCCATTTCCTTCCTGTTACTAAAAGGGGGTCCCCCAGACCTAAAATGGCCTGGGTAGGCAAAAACATGGCAAAATTGCCTCTAAGTCCCTAGAGGGCAATTGGGAGCAAAAATTGCAGGTTATTTTCCTGGGGTGCACTGGAGGTACAGACCTCCAAGGACTCTTGGGGGCTAATGCACCCCTCTCCCCCCCCCCACTGCCAGCATCCCACAGTTCCTACCACCTCTAAGTTAGATTGCCCGGTGCCTCTAAATCAGTCTGCTGCCCTCTGGTATAGAGAAGGATGTTGTCCTGTTGCTAGTATTGAATTAAGAGTCAACAGCTAGTCATTTCCGCATATGGGTTGAACGGGGGTGGGAGAATCACCCTCTAGTTTTTACTTTGGCAACAAAATGCATTGCACAGGCCCTTCAGATCCTAAAATAAGTAGTGCGCAAAATATGGCCTCCAGATGTTGCTGAATTGCAACTGTCCTCGGCCCCAGCAGCATAGCCAATGGTTAGAAATGCTGAGTTGCAAACCAACAACCTCTGTAGAATCAGACATTGTCGACCTTCACCTAAAGAGAACAAGTGTCAAGAGCTACAAGGACTGGAGCCATGACGACAAATGGTGAGCCGGTCTTAGGGCACCAGCTGAAGTCTTAGGGAACTGCTATACTAGGCACCCCATTGCTGGAGTTTGGAGCACCTTCTTGGACAGTTACATTTTCTCAGGCTCTGAATTGGCCTTACTCATCCAGGGTGATGGGTCTATCCCTGGAAGGAGGGTCTTTAAAAAGGTTCTGAGGGAGTTTTTGCGGGGGGAGGAGGCTTTCCCTGAACAGCAGTCCTCTGGTCTGGTGTGTTTTGGTAGTTTTAACTTGTGGCTTCATTCCTTGGCTCTGTCTGCTGGCTTCATACTTCAGCTCTGATTCTCTGCTACAGCTCCTAGGACCTGGTTCTCATCTCGCTTTTGATGAGTTGCCTGTAGCTCACTGGTTTGCCTATAGACAGTTGTCTGTAGGCACTGGTTTGGTTGGTAGAAGTTCTCATTTCTGAGACAGATCAGAAACTGCTGTTATCCTTTATGAGCCCCTTTATGGCTTATTCCAACAATTTAGCCAGGCCAGCACTTTCTAAGAAGAAAGTACAGTTGTCCAAAAAGCAAACCTTGATTTTTATATAAGGGACACCATTTTGCTATGCCATTGCATATAATGGGACTTGAGTATTCATGGATTTTGATATCCACGGGGGATCCAGTGACTATGAAGGGACAACTGTAATCCAGTTTAGGAAGAGGACGTTTTTTAGCAATTCCCAATAGCATGAAAACCAGGGACATTATCAGATGTGGCAAAAATCGCAGGATTACAACATCAGGGTTGGGCGAATGGGCCCTGCTATCACACAACGTTGTCATCTCGCGTTATTACTCTGTACTCCAGCCACAAAAAAAAAGGCATTATTTCTCATTCACAGGACAATCTGTGAATAGGACATCAATAGCACTCTTTTCACGTTATTGACTGTGTGCAAAGCCATGTCCTCTTGTAATTGTGAGATTACAGCATGAACAGGGGGTCCTCAGCAAGAAAACTTCCAGGTGGGAACACAAAAATGAAGCATAGGACACTCTTTTCATAGACTGTCTCCATTAGTTTGCACATTTTTAGCGTGTGTTTTTTTCAGTGCTTGTGTGTTCATTTACTTTGTTAATTAAGGGGTTTGGGGAGTTTTAAGTGCACTCACGTCTTCTCATGAGAACCATTGAAATCTTGCCCATGCCAAATTGCGGATGTAAACTCTCATTCTTGAAGCACTAATGGTCTTTGTGCAATAATTCTGTGGCATTTCTTTCGCGTGATTACAGCAATGTGAAATAATAAGTGTTATAATGCCACAGTGTTCCCACTATCTTCATTTGTGGAATTACAGCATTATTGGATGCCAGTCTGATAACGTCCCAGGACTCTCCTTCAAAACTCTTCTTCTGAGCTTATTTCCTCCCCAGTCTCATCCCACCAGGCTTTTTGGCTTCCAGAATAGCCCCTAACCTTCAGAGCCCACCTGTCAGGAATACCTTTAAAAGATGCACAAGGAATAAAGTGATTTTGTTACACGAGACATGATGAGCAGCCATGTGTGTTTTAAATGTGTCATGTCCCTTCACATACAAAATGGGGGTGGGATTCTACTTTATATGTGAGAAATCATATTTGGGGAGGAGAATGAAAGATCTTTCCCCTTCTCACACCCCTACCTCTGCATTCTGTTGCCTCTAGCAGTTTTCTCTTCTCCCAGCTTATTTCCAGTATCTGCATCATGGGAGGTTACTTAAAGCGGAGGAGCACAAAAAAGTAATGCAGTAGATGGACAGATTTCACTTCCCTTCTTCATGTGGTCCTTACTTCTGAGTACAGTAATCATTTGTAGGAGTTTACTTGTAGTTTTCCATTACCATAACCAACACACTGCCATTTTTATACCATTTGAGAACCTCCGAAACTTTCTGTCTGAGCTAGTTTATAGAAGAGTTAGAGGAAAACTTTATTTTCACCCACCATCTGTTCAGTGAATTTTGTAAATTTATGGGGATGTAAATAATGGCATTGTATATTACTTCAAGCTATTATGTGCAGAAACTAGATTCATTGCTCTCTCAAGTATGTGCTTTTACTACTTAGCTGACGCCTTACGTGACGTGGCAAAAGAAGAAATGAACTTTTCACTGCTATTTATTCAAGTTTCATCAATCATATGAAGAGTGCTCAAAAATGGATAGAAGAATCTCATTCCTAAAGTGATCCACTTTCAATTTCTAGGTCTATCACCAAACAATGCCATAATGAAAACATGAGCATATTTCCATAAGCTAGTCTGCTGTGATCCACTTCCACATATTCTGATTTTTCCTTTTGGAAGATTTTGAACTCACCTATAAGCAGTCATCTATATACACTGGTAAACCACAGTTAGCCATCATTTTTCAGCATGTGAGCACTGCACGTACATGAAGGATAGCAGTCATGTATGTTATCATGCAAACATAATGCTTTTTCCTCCACAGAATTTACTTTGCAGAAAAAATAACAGAATTATACATTCTTTGAGGGTACTGAGATTAAGCAATTCTGTGCC
The DNA here is from genome assembly GCA_030847615.1 of Gambelia wislizenii. NCBI lineage: Eukaryota > Metazoa > Chordata > Lepidosauria > Squamata > Crotaphytidae > Gambelia > Gambelia wislizenii. The sequence continues at coordinate 34,854,655 of JAUMIR010000003.1, forward strand.
ACAGAAATTAAAAAAAAACATTTAAGAGTGTTTGCATTGAGCTTGAAGTAAATGTGTGAGACAGCACCAAAAATTGAATTCATTTCTGTACTTCAGCCAGGCAAAATGTCTTTTATCTACTTGCTCCAAGTCATATAATTTCCAAACATTTGAATGAGCTAACAGAAGTCTGCAGAACTTATGTAGTAAAAAGGAGTGCTACCCTTTGAGAACCTTTTAAGAAAAACTTAAAAGGCAATCTTGAGATGCTGTCACATCATATTCTTAAGGCAGATTTTGGTTTGTAATAGAAGACACTGAAGGGCTGTCAGGTGGTGGAGGATTTCAACAACAACACAATCATCAACCAGGAGTGTGGTTTGGGGGAGCATAATGAGGGCATTGTCCCCTCAAGTAAAAAATTCTGCCCACCCCAAATATCTAATACTACATAAAGTGAGGCATTAAAAATCATTCTCCAGAACTCTTATACTTGGTGTCTTCACATCCCCTTAGTAAATTTGTGTGCCCTCCACCTCTTTTTTTTGGATGCCTAAACTGTATTGATCTCTGCTAACAAAAGAATCCTGCCTTCAAAAGGGTCAGAGTCATGCTGGATGCCAGGAGAAGTTGCCTTGCTGCTACAGAAGGAGTTAAATTTTACTGTCCTTTGTCTCAGCTACCACAGGGCCAAAAGGTAGGGTGGCCTCAGCCTGCATGAGATACCTCATCTCAACAACAACACAATCAACAGCTGAGACAACATGTAGGCCTGTGACTTTAACAGCATCACTTTTCTTTTATTTATTTTTTAACATCTTTTGAAGAAGCCAGTAGAGCTTCGAAAGCTTCCATCATGTGTTTTGCAGTTTGGTTGGCCAATAAAGGTATCACTTTTTTGTAGATTCTGGATTTTGTGTTTCTAAATGTTCAACTCAACTTTTAAGTTACTGCAATGCTATAAATTTGGGTAGTGAAGGAACATTTTATTTTGGGGTAGAATTCTTTTTTTTTTTAAGGGCCACTGCCCTCATTTTGCCACTCCATATGTTACACACCCATACACCCTCCCTTCCAATATCTCATAAATTGGCAATAATCCATAAATTGACATTACTTGACAGTTCAAGTTGGTCATGGTAGACCATGCCATTCCCAGAAGGGTTCATGCTAAGGTCACCAGAGACCTAAACAAAGTTGTCTTAGAAATTCTCCAAACACAGTCACACCCAGGTCTTGTTATGTGAAGCCCCCTTAGATAAGTTGTTACGGGGTAATTTGCTAATCAACTCTGGACATACCTGGCAATGAGCCATACTCTAAAACAAACAAGTGATCAGAATACCCATTATTCTGCAATATCTTCCTTCACACCTCTCCTATTCAATAATACAAGGTCGCCTCAAACCCATCAGTCTTAATGTTCCAACCATTAATATCAGCAATTAACAAAGCTAGAACTTCCATTATTCCACTATGGGAAACTCACTCAAACATTGTTCTTCACTCAAAACACCTTAAGGATATGATATTGAGTATAAATGTTCCCCAAAATATGAGCAAAGGGTGCACAGTTTTCTACACACTGTCACTCTGTGTGTTTTTTGTGAGACCTCAGCATCAAGCCTGAGGATTCTTTGCTGCACAAACCTCTGCTCTTCAGACAGGTAAAGTATAGCCCATCATCCCCAAAGTTTATTTCTCTATCCAAATAATTCCTCCTAATTCTTCGCTAGCCTTGTGTAATTGCTTGAAGTGTGAGTGCATGTGTGAGTGGTTCTGTAATTATTTTCCAATAAAAAACATTTTTATTTTACTTTTTGGCTTGGAGTCTCATCAGTTAGTACTGGTATACAAACTAGTATCCACAGGTGTAAAGATCCTGAAGTTACCTGACCTCTCGCTACCATATTTTGGTTTTTTTAAATTATTTTATTTAGAAAGGAGTTTTTCCCACATACATACACTTACGTACATATAAACATTCAAATTCTCACATACAAGTATATATATACATACACATACACATATATAGTACTTATAATACATATACTCAAAATCTTATATGCTTCTTCCACAAATTCCTCCTTCTTTTCCTCCCTTTCTTTCCTTTCTCCTTTAGCATTTACCTTCACTAAATTTACCTTCCATCCTTTCATCCTGTCCATAATCTTACATCCCTTCTTCCACTACTTCCTAATCATCACATTCCTTTCATTTCGACTTTCACATACCTTCCCACACATACTTTCCCCTCTGATTAAATCTTACTCTTCCCCTTAACCACCTGTAGTTCTATTATATCATTTCTTCTACTTTCACACATTAATTTTCTACCAAGTTGACTTCCTATATTCAGCATCTCGCTTTGGATTGTCTTCGTAGTTGCTTCTCTACATGTATCTCTACTCATTGATATCTAATGAAGATCACTAATTCTCATGCTATCCATTATTGCTTAAATATATTTATAATATATTTATAAGCTTTAGTTTATGTTACAATTCTACTTCCATTCTCCAGTATCATCTTAAATATTTTCTATTTCTCCATCCTTGACAATCCTTTGCCACCTCTAATTCTCCTTGATGTAAAATATAAATTAATTGTTGTTATTATTATTATTCAGTCTCGTTAAGAGTTATTATCAATATTATTCAGTCTCATTCGTATTCTATGTTATATATTCTATGTTCTATCTTCTATATTCCAATTTTCCTTCCAGAATCTTTGTATTGGTTCCCATTCTTCTCTATTTTTAACCAGTTATTTAATATGCCAGTTAGTCTGTCATTTTCTTACATCTCTTTAATCTTAAACACCCAATCTGTCATGTAAGGGATTTCTTTACATCTCTATTTCGCAGCGATTACCAATCTTGCTGCTGTTATTAGATATAATATCATTCTCCAGTATCTTTTAAGGATTGCTTTATCAATAACTGTTGTTATATTTAGTAAATATAATTTAGGGTTTATTTCATATTGATTACCATAAATTTTCTGTATCTTTTGTGTATTTTAATCCAATATTTTTTAATCTTTCGGCAAGTCCACCACATGTGGTAGAGCGAACCTACATCTTTATCACATCTCCAACAATGGTTTTCTTTAATTTTGTAAATTTTGCAAATTCTTACTGGGGTCATGTACATTGGTTCACCATCTTTAAGCGATTTTCTTTTAGTAATATAGATGCTGTAAACTCATTCGTATTAGCCCAAGATTTTTTTCCCATTCTTCTAATTCTATTGTTTCTCCAATATCAGTTGCCCACTTGTTCATTGCATCGGTTACCACCTCCTTTTCTAATTCTCTTTCAAGTAGTAGTTTGTATAACTGTGTTATTATCTTTCTGTCTTTTCTCCAAATTATTTTATCCAATTCAGTTTTATTTCAAAGCTATATTTTTTATTATCTTCTTGAAATTTATTCTGTAGTTGAAAGTACTTAAACCAGTTCATTTGTATCCCTGGCATCGGTAATTCTTGTTGAGTTCGTATATTTATACTTTTTCCTTCTTCCCATTTTTTTCGGTCTATTAAATCTTTATATCTTAGCCATGGTCTCATTTTTTCCCTTCTTCCTAATACAACTTCTTGGGGGGAGATCCAAACAGGCATTTTACTATAGAATTTTCCTTTTAATTTATTCCATATTCTTAATAACGCTTTTCTCTCGCTACCATATTTTGAGCTAATTAAAATTTCCCAAATTAATATCATAATTTGAGTGTCATGAGTGGATCTCATGGACCCCCTCATGGATCTCATGGCAATTCGGGTAACACTTAGTCACATACCTCTGTTCAACTAACACATTTATTATGGTCCAGGCATAGAGGGATAGCGCCCTACCATTATACAGGTGAGTCACACACACAGCTCAATTTACTATTCCTGTGACATGCTGGCATGCAAGAATGAGAATTGAGCCTAAGTCAAATCAATATCATCATCTTCATTCTGCCTTTTTCCCAGTTCAGGACTCAATGCATCTTACAAAAGTTAAAACAACTACAGATAAAATCACATCACAAACAAGTTAAAAGTGTAATTAAATTGTAAGAACTAAATGCTACAGTCATAGATCTGTTTTTGCGGAGTAGAGTTCTTAAACAGTCTGTTTGTCAAAGTTTCAGCTCATCAGTAGAAAGAGGCAGAGCTTAGCAAGCCACAGATGAGAGGAGGAAAGAAACCAGGGGTTGGATAATCTAATCAGCTAATCAATAGCCCTACATCAGAAGCAGCTTAGACCACAAGTGTAAGTCTGCTTTGATTTAACTAGATGCTTGCTGTCTAATTCCAGCAGTCAGGTAAGCTGCAATTGGACAGGTCTTTGTATTTTAATTATGGAGCAGTAGTGTGTGTGTGAAGTGGTATGCTCAGAAGAAAGGTGGGATATAAATTCAATAAATTAGAGATAGATAGATAGATAACCTTTTAAAAGTAACATTCTAACTCTGAGTTGATTTGGATAGGACATTGAACCTCAGAAACTGTTGCAGAAGAAATGCAAAATATTTGTATCAGACAAACTTTCAGATTGGAAGAAGCACAAAACAATAGAATTTATTTATTGATTATATGTTTGCTTTGCTTTTCCTTGAAGGAATGGACACTTCTCACTTCATAGTTCATCTCTTGGCCACTATAATACATCAGCTCTAAATCTGCACTAACTGTGTCCATTAAATAATCAAACAGCAGGGGCTACAAATAATAATCTTAGCTTTTTTTCTTTTTCTGAATTGTCAGAATTCACACTGCTGAAGTTAGGAACCTCAACTATTCCAGTAACTGAGTGTTTACCTCCTGAAAAGTCACTACCAGCTTTTTATGCAAAATCTTCATCGCCTCTGGTTACAATGGTAATGAATGTCAGTCCCACTCCATTTACTTATACCAACATAAAAAATCTATCATAAATATTGCGTTTAATCGTATGCAAATAGTCCTTGTCTTGCACAATTCGAATCCATGGAGCCTAGGAAGCTGTAAAGCAATATTCATGCTTTAAATGCAAGCTTTTACCCTTTTTTGTTTTAAATGTGATGGATTCAGCTCTGGAGAATGATGCTTATAAAAGAAATATAAATATATAATGTCTAATTCTGCTATCTCACATGTTATAGTAAATCATCTTGCCAATTAAAATTCATTTGTTGTGGCCAAAGCTGAAATAGCTGTTGCTACTTAGGACTTTATCAGATGCGGCCAATACGGCACCATAACAAGGCCAAATGAATGCAAAAGGGCACCTATACTGCATGTCGTCATGCTATGGCTATTTTAAGTTGTAAATAAGGTGTTGCTCTGAAGGTCAAGCTATTAATAGAGCTGTGTGGTGGGTTTTTTGTAGTTTTGCTGGCATCTGAAACTGTGCGCCATTGTGCTCTCATGATTCCAGCATCACTGAGTGGTCCCAGCAGAACACTTTTGGGTGAGAATGCAAAAACCAGGTATGGGATGCTCTTTTTATGAACCTCCCCAGTGTACTTGGAAGTTTTTAAGAGTGTTTCAGTGCTTGTGTGTACATTTTGTGTTTTGATTTAGCTGTTTTTTAATTTTTAAGGGCACTCGTGTCCTCTCTCGAGGACCACCGAGGTCACATGCCCTGGCGAATGCAAAAGTAGAGGGTGCAAGCATTCATGTCCCAATGATGCTGGGGCTGCTTTTTCACAGTGTTACAGGAACATATGATAAAAAGGGCTATTATGCTGGGACACAAACACTTCAAAATACAGTGGAAAAGAAACATTTTCAGAGGCTGGTCTGATAAAGTCCTATGTGTTCCCAATTTTTTTAGTCAGTCCACTGAAAGCATAAAGTATCTGTTTCATGTCCTGGGCCTGCAGCTGCAGTTAGAAAATGAGTGGGGGAATTTCAGGGATGGTGTCAGAAATGGACAATGCTATGCAAGGTATATTGTGGGGATAATACAGCTTAATCAGGTACATAGTGATACAGTCAAGGTCTTCCTCGGTGGAAGGAAAGGGTCTTTCTTCTGCCACAGGTTTCTTTCAATTTTCCTTTTAATTTTAATGTAATTTTCCTAGAATATGGTTCTGCTTCTTGGTTATAAAGGGAACCAGACACCTGTAGAATGTTTCCACTCTAAGTAGAGTTTTACCTCAAGATAAATCCTAGTGGGTGGGGGATAGAAATGGGAGAGTCAAAGGGTTGGCAAATACCAAAATTGCAGAGAAAATTGCTTAAACAATAATAATAAAACAAACGTTAAGCATTAATAGAGACAAATCTGCATAGATGATCTGATAAATCTCTGTAGGGAGATATGAAGCCTTCAAGCCACTGTTGAAAGAGGTGAACTTCTTAATTAATTCTTGTTCAGCTGTTTCCTGTTGGAATCTGCAACAAATTTATTTTGTTGAAGGATAGTAATATTGAAATCAGAGAGAGAGTGTGTCTTGGTAAACTGAAGTGTTCCTCCACCATTTCTTTTTAATACTGCCATTTCTGAAGTCTCTTTCTTTCCTTTTGTGAATTTGAGTGACAGTGTTGTGTACCTGATGGGCTGGGAGATCTATAGGGAGTTGCCCAGCCCTACTCTACATGTATGTTATATGTATGATGATCTAACGAGTGAACAAAAACATACATGTTATCTATGTAACTTAACACCCTGCCTGCAGCAGCTGGTTCTAGCGCTTGAGGCAATTGGACTTTGTCCCCTTGTAGATTTGCTTTGTGTTTGTGATAAAGTTGTAATCTGTATTGTGTTGGACAGATATCATACCCTCCAACTTTTTACAGATCAAAACCAGGACAGGTGGGGCCAAGCAACATCAGAGTTTTGGTCAAGATGGGGAAAAGTTATAAATGAAGAATACAAAAGCTAGGAAAGGCAGTAGCAGTTCGTTTTTGACCTGAGACTAGGGACTTTATCAGACACTCAAAATACAGTGTCATAATGATGCCACATAACCGCAAAGGGGTGCGCACAGCAGACAACATCACTTTTTCATGGTTAAAACAGCCCAAAACCCGTACCTTTTAATTGACAGCTTAAGCCATCAGTAGATCCCCCTGCTGCTTTTGTGCCAGCATTTCTGGCATGCGAAACCTTGGGCCATTTAACTCTCATACTTACCCCCACAATGGCCAGTCCAGTGTGAACACCTCTGAGTGAGATCAGGACACCCAGGTAAGTTTCACTCTTTTTATGACCCTCCCTGGATTACTTGGGTCTTTTAAAATGTGTGTGTGTTTTTTTAAAACTTTAAATGTTTTATTTTTGTTTTTAATTTTGAATTTCCTGCACAATGAAGTCTCGTGGGATTTTGAGCAAGGAAGTGAACAGGGCTCCTTGTAAGTGCGGGCATGGACATTCTTTTGCCAGCATAAAAATTGGGGGGTTTATGCGGGCAAAAGAACGTTTTAAGGGCAGCGTCTAATAAAGTCCTATATTGGGAAGGACAAGATTCTGCCCCATCCTCTCCACTCCCTCCACTGAATTAAATGGATGCAAACAATTTTTTCACTTTGAACTCAGTTTGAGCAATTGAAGCAAGCTGAGGACATTTTAAAAGCAGTTGAAAAAGTTGGACAACAGAGGATTAATCAGGAGTGTCTCTGCCAAATCAGCATAGTTGAAGGGTACGTGATATATGGAGATTGATCTGCATGGTTTGTATTGTTTCATAGAAGGCACAATGGATGTACACTGGTAAACAAAGCATTTTTGCCACCAGAAAGCTTCACAGACTTGAAAATGAAGGCAGACAGAGGGCCCAGCCAAAATGCTCAAAGATGTCTATGTTTGAGATGTTTTACCATTTTACCACCTGGATGCTGCCCAAAGGTATTGTGCTGGAAACAATTTTAAGCTAGATAAAAGAGAGCACTTGGCAAAGCAGCAGCTGTTGTATCTATTTGACCTCAGTTGCTTGGAGCACCAAAATATATCTGTTCTGTTCACACATTTAAGCTGTTAGCTGAGAAAATGAACCCTATATGTGCCATTTCACAGGTTCCTGAAAGCTCTGTGACTACAGTTGTAGTTTTTTTCACCACTGGTTGGTTTATTTTTCCAGAGTAGAAAACAGTTCAATTGGGTTGATCTAATTACTGGTTTACATAATTCTGTGCTTTTGTAATGCAACACGTACTCCTGTTGTAGAATTTTCTATGAAGACAGATGTGCTAACAGCTGTCCCTCATCCTTCCTTCATGCAAGTTTTCTTTAAGTCTGATCCTGCCAACATTTGAGAAAGTATTGAATATCTTATTCCTGCTCCAGTTGCATTAGTATTGCATGCTCTTTTGTTTTTCTTACATGGTTCACTAATACTGCAGCAATGCCTCCTTGTTTTAACTGGGTATTCTTGTTCCAGGTTTCCTTAGGATGCTGACAGCGTCCCTTTCGTATTGGGCTAACAGATCTAATAGTCCAGTACTGTCTACCATTAATATCTCCGGCAGTCCAGGAATTCAAGAGAGTATTCTTAGCCCACCTAGCCAGACCATTTTAACCGGAGATATCAAGGTAGACCGTCTGTGTTCAAAGCACGTGTTCTATCCTTGAGCCATTACTTCATGCCCAGGACAAGTAGATAGTGGAAAAGGTTAAAATATTTATCATCCATATGTTGATTGATCATTAGAAGATTCCTTACTCAGAAGCTTTCCTTAATCTCAATCTCTCCAGAAGATGTTTTGGTGTACAACTCACATCAGCCAAGTTATAGGATAAATCATGTGGAAGGAGCTGGGCTGTGGCACCAGGAAAAAAAGAAAATATATTTCTGCTATTGTCTTAAAATGTTTTGCAGGGTAAGTGTACTGCTGCAGAATAATGCTTGAGTTCTGTCTCTGGATCCATGTGTAGCCCAGAAAGGAACTCTGAGAAGTAAAGGTCACAGTTGTGATTATAAAGGGTGGGCTCTGTTGCAGTGACAGAAAATGTATATTAAAAGCTACTGTGGTGACTGCTGGTGCTGCAACCACCACTATGCTAACAAACCATGGGTGTTCTTCCTTTCAGAACTCTGGAGGGGGAGGTATCAGGACTGTTTGGTCCAAGTTGTATAATGAGATCAAAAGGAAAAGGAAGAACGAGGGGCCCATATGATTTCTTTCTGCTCTCCATAAAGCAGAGAGAGGACACACATAGATCCATTTTTATTCATTTAAAACTAGTGGTTCTTAGCCTATGGTCCACAGACCCCAAGGGGTGTGTGATGTCCTCACAGGGAGTCCGCAAAGGCTCGAAGGTGGCTCAGCCCATCTCTTCCCCACTGCAGAGCGGCCACATGGCAGGAGCCAAGGCAAAGGCCTGCACATTGCTGTTCAATCTGTTCCAGCCACAAACTTTCAGGAAGAAACAGGAGAAAAGTCTTCCTTCCCCCTACAGTGCCTCTGAGGGAAGGTTTAATGGATAGTGTAATAGTATTTATTACTATTATCAGGTGTTGTTGTTGTTTTAAATCTTGAGTTAAGTCTTAGAGGACCGTGGCAACAAGAGATATTTAAAGGGTATCCCTGGTATAGAAAAGGTTAAGAGCCACAGTTTTAAACAAAGAAAGAAAAGGGGACCTGTTCATTCTCCCCTTTGCCCATCACACAATAGGAAGAAACTGAATGGGTCCTTTTATTTTGTGCATGCCTGCTTTAGTATGTAGGGTTGTGATGGGAGGAGAGGCAGCAGGCCCAGGGAAAGCAAGAGGCATTTTCTCCAGTGATTGTTCAGAATAGTCAATGCTGTTGGATTCCAAACCTCCTGATTGTCCCAGAATACCTCCTTTTTGCCATTACCAAGGGCTGTGTGCTGATAGTGCAGCAATAAAGGCAACAGAGGTGTCTGCACACACAGTGCGGAGCCTGGCAAAAACACCTCTCTCTCTCTCTCTCTCTCTCTCTCTCTCTCTCTCTCTCTCTCTCCCCACCTGTAGATCTTACTGTCCATAGGCAGAGAGGGAGATGTGGTGTGTCCCCCATCCACATACAGCTCTTGAAACATCTTTGCTTTCATAGGTTACAAATAATTGGGGGGGGGGGGAAATCATGAGGTAATGCTTGGAATAGTTTTTTTCTAGACTACAGCTTCCAGACTCTTACAGCTGAGAAACTGGAAGTTGTTGCCTCAAAATGCACCTTTCCTGCATAAGAGTTATCCAAGACAAAGGAGATTATCAGACATGTCAAAACTGGTGTTACAGCAATGCCAGGAGATCGCAAAAGGCCTCCCTTATCAGACGACGTCATTCCCCCTCGTTATGCAGTCATTATGCTGCCATTCCACCAATGCTGCTTTTTATTGATATGAGAAGCCATCACTAGATCCCCCATTCCGTTTGTGTTCCAGGTTTGCCTGTGTGCAACAAGGTGTCCCTTTATGCTGGCAAGATCCCAGAGTCAATGGGAAGTCCCTGCCAGAACACTTCCGGGTGAGATCGGGACATCCAGGTAAGTGACACACTTTTAATTACCATCCCTGGTTACTTAAACATTTTAAAGTGTGTTTTTGTGCTTCCTGTCACTTTTTTTTTTTTTTGAATTTCCCGTGCTCGCATCTTCTCATGAGAATCCATAGAATTTCGATCCAGGAAGTGAATGGAGCTCCGTTAGAGCTCCTTTCACTCCTGGGCTGCCCCGTCGACTGGAGAGGAGGCAAGTGCAGTGGGGAGGGTGATTGTGGTGGGATGAGGATGGGATGGGGCAGGAGTGGAGATTGTGGGACAAGAATGCTTTTTTCGTTCCTGTCTGATAATCTCCAAAGTAAACTTCAATTGTGTTTCCCTCAATGACACTTGTCTCCTGATTATCACTGTTATGGTAGCTACCACAGGCCCTTGTGGGTATTTGGATATTAAATGGAATTCGTTTATATGGTATGAGAAAGCCAGGCTTTCCTTTCCAGAGACTTTAAAGTGAAATAATCCAGCACAAAGCAGACATTTTCAATTCACGTCTTTATGTTTAAAATAGAAAGAATAGAGTCCAAAGGAGGAATGCTAGTGTCATGGTGCATACATTTTACACACAGCAGGTCTGATAAAGAGCACAACAAATTTCTCTTCTATGCCACTAGAATGAGATTTTATTTTTACAGCTGTGAACTGAACATTATTCATTTGAAGGACAAGCTCTGAAAGTCCAAATAAGTAGGAAAAGTGGAAGCCCTTTCTGATATATCAAGATAGACAGATGAATGGCCAGCAAGATTTATAAGCCTTTGCACACTGGCAGTCTGGGATTGCAGCAAACTACTGAGGATTTACAGCTGCTTATTTAGTATGAAAAGAGCAAACAGGTCTAAAGAAGAAAATGTGCCTCTATTATTGCCTCTTCTCCTACAGCCATGCACCACTCCCACATACCCTCAAACTGTTCTGATTTGGCAGGAACAGTCCCAGTTAATCCTCTTGTCATCCCACTTTTTCACCTGTTTTTAAAATGTCCCTGATTTTTTACCCGAATTACTGAGGTCTGTGGAATTCCACGCACGTCTACCAAAAATCAATATTTCTATGGGGAAATTTGAATTAGCTCAAATAGTGGCTGCAAGAGGTTGGGTAACAGCGGGATCTTTTGACCTATCTATACCAGTACTCACTGATGAGACAGAATCCAAACCAGGAGATAAAATAAAAATGGTTTTTATTGAAAAATAATCAGGGGAACGCACCCAAACATACACTCAGGCTTCAAACACTGACACAAGGCTACCGAAGAAAGCAGGAAGCATTGGGAAAGAAGAATAGAGTTTGGGATGGTGGGTTATATTTATTCAAAGAGCAGAGACTTGTGCAGCAGAAGAAGAATGGCTGGAAGTGCCCATTGACCCAGAAAATCAACAGAATAACATCCTCTGGGAAACTGAGTGTGTTTGGGGGTGATATTTATATTTTATATTCTCCCTGAAGGGGTGTTATAAATGTTATGAGTGGAATACAATGGCTGCTGGAGTTTCCCACGGTTAAACAATGGATTCTCCGGATGTGTTAGCAATCGCTAAAGGCTGAAACATTGAACCAGTTTTGCAAGGTAATGAGTCTCCAGCTATCTTGATTGAATTAAGAGATTATCAGACGCAGGACTTTTTTGGACGCTGAAAAATAACGCAAGCAGCCTCGTCAACTTGCGAGGCTGCTGCACTGCAAAGCATCCCTTTCGTATGACGCTCGCCCCTGCCGGTACTGTTGCGGTACCGCGGGGAGAGTTGAGTGTCATATTTTGTCGTTTTTTACGCACGATCAACTTTCGTGAGTAAAAAACGATGAAATATGATGCTCAACTCTCCCCGTGGTACCGCAACAGTACCGGCAGGGGCGAGCGTCATACAAAAGGGATGCTCTGCAGCGCAGCAGCCTCGCAATGAGGCTGCTTGCGTTACTTTCTTCGCATCCGAAAAAGTCCTAAGCAGCAAATACAGTGTTATTATGACAACACAAGACCACAAAAGGGCTCCCCTACCTCATGACATCATGCTCCTGTGTTCTGCAAGGATTCTGCTGCTGTCAAGAAAGTGTTCTTTTGTATTAGTGGGCAGAAGCTGCCAGTTGATATCCCATGGCATTTTTTCGCAGTACTACTTGTGTGCAAAACCACACCCCATTCTGATGGTGTGATTTCTGCATCAGTGGGCGGTCCCTGACAGAGCACTTCTGGGTAAGAACACAAAAACTAGGTACAGAACACTCTTTTTATGAACCTCCCCATTTTGCTGGAAAGTTTCCAAGCGTGTTTCGGTGATTGTGTGTTCATTTTGTTTGCTAATTTAGGCATTTTTAGACTTTTAAGCATGCTCGCATCTTCTCGTGAGACTCGCTGAAATCTTGCCCATGTAAAAACATGGAAGTAAGCAGCGCAAGAGGTCATGTTGCAGTAATTCAGGGGCATCGCTGTCTCAGGATTATGGTGACGTGTGATAATAAGTATTATTATGCCAGGATACTTACGCTGTAAAATATAATACCAAAAGAACATTTTTAGATGCTCATCTGATAATCTCCTTAGTGAATGACTCACTCCTATGTACATCCAGAAAAATTAGGCCATTTCCTCCCTAATGCATCAGTTCAAGGGGGGTTCCTTAATTACTACCCAGGCATGTCTTTTAGGAATTTGGGCTAGCTACTTCCTTAGGTTTTCTGAGCAAACTTTGATTCCTTGTACTTGGGAGTCCCTGGTCTACTCCCAACCATGCGGAGTGCCAATAATAATCCAATTTATGAAATATAGCCAATTGATGAATTACTGTAAGAGCGGGGGTTGTATCAGGGCAGGTAACAGTTTTGTCTCCTCCTTCCAATTTTCCCGTTTGTACTCAGATTATTTCAGTTGCTGCAAGCTGAGTTCAAGGTGGGAAACTAGTCTGCACTCAATTAACTAAGGAAGAGGGAGAGGGGAGAAGGGGACAAAACCATGCCCTTCCCAATAGGCTCAGGCAAAGCCAAACTGATGCAGTCTCTCCTGGCTTATGTGTTCATATAATCATAGAATCATAGAGTTGGAAGAGACCACAAGGATCATCCAGTCCAACCCCCTGTCATGCAGGAATACACAATCAAAGCACACCTGACAGATGGCCATCCAATCTCTGTTTTAAAATCTCCAAAGAAGGATACTCCACCACAGTCCAAGGAAGTGCATTCCACTGCTGAATGGCGCTTATGGTCAGGAAGTTCTTCCTAACATTTAGATGGCATATCTTTCCCTGTAGTTTGAGTCCATTGCTACTTGTCCTAGGATATTTTCAAACAGGAACAAGAAAAAGTGTTCCCGTCTCGCAATCTCCTCTCCCACCTTTCTTCCGTCCCTGTAATGCCAGAAAATAAAAAAGCTTTCAAATCTACCTCCATCATGGCTCCTTGCTTTGGCAGGGCAGCCCAGGAGTGAATGGAGTCCGAACAGAGCTCCTTTCACTTCCTGGATTGAAATCTCGGCTGCTCTCGCGAGAAGACAGGAGTGTGGGAAATTCAAACTGTAAAAGGAAAATACACTTTAAAAAGTTACACTAAGCACATAAACACACTTAAAACATTCCAAGTAACCCAGGGAGGGTACAAAAAAGTGTGTCACTTACCTTGATGTCCCAATCTCACCTGGAAGTTTTCTGGCATGGACCTCCCATTGACGCTGGCATCGCGCCAGCATAACGGGACACCTTTTCACTTGCAGGACATTCCATTACAGAAACAGAATGGGGGATCCATTGACAACTTAGCCTGTCAGTAAAAAGCAGTGCTGGAGCAATGGCAGTAGAACAGGAGCATGACAACATGGGAACAATGTTGTCTGAAAGAGAAGCCCTTTAGCAATCTCTGGTGTCATTATCACACCATATTTAGCTTGTCTGATAATCTCTCTTGTCTCTGGAGCTGCAGAAAACAAGCTTGCTCCATCCTCAGTATGCCATCCCTTCAAATACAGTATTTAAACATGGTATCTAAGTCCCCTGTTAACCTTCTCTAAACATACCAAGCTCCCTAAGCCACTCCTCATAGGGCAGGGCAGGTCCAGGTGAGGTCTGACCAAAGCAGAATAGAGTGGCATTATTACTTCCCTTGATCTAGACACTATACTCCTATTGATGCAGCCTAGAATCACATTGGCTTTTTTAGCTGCCGTGTCACACTGCTGACTCATGTTCAGTTTGTGGTCCACTAAGACTCCTAGATCCCTTTCTCTTTTGAATTCTTCTTTGGTGATTTCTCCCTTTTTTCCCATTTCTTGTACATGTTCTTTTTAAGTCTTAGCTCAGTTGAAAGTTCTCTAGACATCCATACTAGTTTCTTTAGACACCAGCCATTTTTCCTCCTCACTGGAACTGCCTGAAGTTCTGCCTTCAATATCTCACTTTTAGAAACTTTCATCCATCATGTACTCCCTTCTTTTTTAGTATTCCTGACCATGGGATCACCCCCAGTAATTCCCTAAGTTTTCTGAAATCAGCTTTCTTAAAGTCTAGAAGGCATGTCTGACTACACTTAGCCTCCCCTTTCCTCTGTATAATAAACTCCAGAAGAACATGGTCACTCCCACCCTTAAGATCCCGCCACTTCCACACTATTAGCCGGATCATCTCTGTTGGTTAGGGTTAGATCTAAAATAGCTGTTCCCCTTGTTGTCTCTCCACCTTCTGGACTATGAAATTGTCTGCAAGGTAAGTGAGGAATTTGTTGGACCTTAAATTTTGGCAGAGTTGGACTGTCAACAAATATCAGGATAGTTAAAATCCCCCATTATTACTATATCTCTACTGTCTGAATGTGCTGTCATCTCTTCTAGGAAAGCATCATCCAGGTCCTCAGTTTTGTTTGGAGGTCTGTAGTAGACCCCCACAATGACATCCCTGTGGTTTCTCTCCCCCTTGATTTTTACCCATATGCTTTCAACATGGCTCCCAGGATTTAAGTTATGGATCCGTTCACATGTGTACACAGCCGTAACGTATAATGCTACTCCACCACCCTTCCTGTTTGGTTTATTTCTCTGAAATATATACCCCTCTATTACTACATTCCAATCATGAGACTGATTCCACCATGTTTCAGTGATGCCTATTAAATCATATTTGCTTTGCTGTGCTCAGAGTTCAAGTCCATCCTGTTTATTTCCCATGCTCTGTGCATTACTATAGAGACATCTAAGACCATGGGTCATTCCTCCATCTGCCTTTTAAAGGTTTTATTCCTCCCACTGTTGGGTTCTTGTACTATTTGCCTTGTTGTCTGTATAACATGTGGGGTATTATCTCCAGCACTTGATGAACTCCTGTCCTCGTGAATACTGTCTCTCTCCCACACACAACTCAGTTTAAAGCCCTCCTGATCAGATCTTTCAGACTCTTAGCAAAAACATTCCTGCCAACTGCTGTAAGGTGCAACCTATCCCTTGCCAGAAGTCCACCTCCATGAAACTGCACCCCATGGTCCAGGAAGCCAAGTGTTCCCAGTGGCACCATCTACACAGCCAGCTGTTCACCTCCACTATCTTTCTCTTCCTTCCTAGGCCATGCCCTTCCACTGTAGGACAGACAAAATGACTACCTGTGCATCCAAATATTCAGCTTCCTACCCAGAGCCTCATAATCCCTTTTGATATTCTGAAGGCTATGCCTTGCAGTGTGATGTACACAGAACACAAACTCACATATCTTCAATAAAGTTCTTTATTGGAATAGAAGCATGTGTCAGGGACACTGGCAAAGCTGCAACTAAA
Source organism: Gambelia wislizenii (assembly GCA_030847615.1). NCBI lineage: Eukaryota > Metazoa > Chordata > Lepidosauria > Squamata > Crotaphytidae > Gambelia > Gambelia wislizenii. The sequence continues at coordinate 34,870,820 of JAUMIR010000003.1, forward strand.
GATCAGACTAACAGTAGAAGATGATAAGAGACACCCAGCGTGAGAAAGCAGAAAAGGGAGGGCAGTATACCATGGGGGAGCAAGAGGCGTGGAACCATCTGTCTGGCCTTGAGCTCCTGGTAGGACCTGCGTTCCCACGGCAACCAACATCTCCCAGACATTCCAGAGGCCCAAGATAGAACCAGTCTCAAGCCAACAAACTGTCAGGGTCCTCCATGAATTCCACTCTGTATCCCAGAATTCATGGACGATCCTGACATACTGCCCCCCTGAAGATCAACCCCCCCCCTCAACCTGGCTTATCGGGAAAGCAGGCATGAAACTTTCGCAATAAGCGTTTGGCATTGACATGTTCAGAAGCTACCCACTCTGCATGGCCCAAAGGCAGGTGTTTCCACTTCACCAAATACTGCAACCCTCCCTGGTGAAGCCTAGAGTCCAAAATCTCAGAAATCTCAAAATGCTGGTCCTGGTCCACCAGGATCGGTTGAGGCGTGGGTTCCAGCGCCAGATGGTGTTGGTCTGGAGGGCTCGTGGGCTTGAGTAGGCTAGAATGAAACACAGGATGCACATGACGGTACAACTTAGGCAAAGATAGTTCATAGGCCACTGGATTCACCACCCTAACAACACGAAAAGGGCCAATGAACTTGGCCCCCAACTTCTTGGAGGGCTGGGGGCACTTAAGGAACTTGGTGGACAAATAGACCAGATCTCCCACCCCATATTCTGGAGAAGGGTCTCGCTTTTGATCAGCATAGTGTTTATAGCATGCTTTGGCAAAGTCTAAGGCCGAGATCACATGAGGCCAAGCGTCTCTAACTTTTTGACTCCACTGGGAGACTGACACAGGGTCGGAGTTGGGAGGCCCCGTCAACAAAGGCAGGGGACCGAAATCATGTCCAGAAACAACTTTAAAAGGCGAGAGTCCAGTGCTCTGGTGGGTGGCATTATTGTAAGCCACTTCCGCAAAAGGTAACAGATCAACCCAATCAGACTGTTGGAAATTTACATAGCACCTCAGGTATTGTTCCAGTGTCTGATTCGTTCTTTCCATTTGCCCATCCGAATGGGGATGATGGGAGCTGTTGAGGCCAAGCTCCACCCCCAGAAGGTTCGTGAACGCCTTCCAAAACTGTGAGGTAAATTGGGCCCCCCGATCAGACACAATCTTGGCAGGAATGCCGTGAATCCGATAAATGTGCTGAATGAACAACCTGGCCAATTGGGGGGCCGTGGGGAGTTTTTTACAGGCCACAAAGTGCGCTTGTTTTGAGAACAAATCAGTGACCACCCAAATAACCATCTTTTTCCTGCTCTCGGGCAACTCAACTATAAAATCCATGCTGATGACCTCCCAGGGCTTGGTTGGGGTGGGTAGGGGTTGAAGCAAACCTTTGGGCTTCCCTGACCCCCCTTTTGCCACTGCACAGGTGGTACACCCCTTCACATATTCCTCCACCTCCTTCCTCATGCGGGGCCACCAAAACTGTCTCCGGGCCAAATGCAAAGTTTTGAGATACCCAAAATGCCCCGCACTTTTGACATCATGGCACTGCTTGAGGATGCTCGCCCTCAAGACTTCAGGAACATACAAACGATCACCTTTCAAGGCCAAGCCCTCCCTCATTGTCACCTCATTGGGGTGAGTCAGGAACCATTGGTCCCTGGGCAGTTCTGAGGCCAACTGAGAATGCCACCCCCCTTTCTCCACTCGATGGCCTTTGGGTGAGGCAGAGCCCTCCGCCGTAGGGGTCCCTTCCCGGGGCCCTGGGTCTGGGGATAGGGGGTCAGGGGTCATGGTCTGGGGCTCAGGCCCAGGCGGCTGAGGCGAGCCACTGTCAAGTTCATTTGGTCCAGGCTCCGCAGCAGGTCTAGCAGGGGATTCCTGCTACTTGGCTCTGCTCCACGTGAGAACTGCTAATCCCAAATGGGAAGGAGAAAAAACAGTGTCAATGACCTCCTTACGCTTACTCTCATGCTGCGGTAGCCTGGACAAAGCATCAGCCAGAAAATTCCTTTTCCCCGGAATAAATTTCAGAGTGAAATTAAATCGGTAAAAGAAACTGGCCCACCTGACCTGCTTGGGGCTCAAACGTCTAGGGGTAGCCAATACTTCCAGATTCTTGTGATCAGTCCAAACCTCAAATGGTTTGGGTGAGCCCTCCAGTAGGTGGCGCCAAGTCTCTAGAGCCAACTTGATTGCACCTGCCTCCTTCTCCCACACCGGCCAATTTCGTTCAGTTTCATTGAACTTTCTGGACAAGTAGGCACATGGTCTCAGAATTTTTTGAAGGTATGTGAGTTTATGTTCTGTGTACATCACATGCAGTATCATTAGTTCCTACATGGATCAAAAGGAAGGGATAATGGTCAGTGGGCTTCACGAGTCTTGTCAGCCTCTCCATTACATTGTGGATTTTTGCACCTGAGAGACAGCAACCTCTCAAGACATCTTATCAGGACCACAACCTACTGATTCCATACCCCTCTGCAAAGAATCTCCTACCACCACCACACACCTTCTCTGAAGATTGTCAGAGGGCAATCTGTGTGCTGAACCAGCCAAGGTCTCATGCACATTCTCTGAGGCCTGGCTCTGCTGCTCTCCTTCCTGTTCATTGTTATCACTGACAAGGGGAAAGCTTCAAATTTGTTCTTTAGTGCCAAACTCATAGAATGGCCTCTTCTCCTTCTACTTCTACATGTCACATTCTTCCAAACATCGACCTCCTAAGTATCAGAACTAACCTCCTCCAGAGAGACATTCCCTGTGTGTTCCTGAACCAGGATCTTCTGCTCTGCTCTGTCTAAGAAAACCTCCTGCTCCCTAATATGCTGTAAAGTGGCTAATCGAGCCTCAAGTTGCTGGACCTACTCTTCCAGCAACACAACCAATGTTCACTTGCTGCAGGTGTGGCTCTGCAGCATCCACAGGCAAGAACACAAACATCCCACAGCTGTTGAAGGTGACTGCAGCAGTTCCCTCACTGTCCATATTGAATACCCTCAAGTAGGAGAGGATATGTAAATTTGTGTATTTGAATGGCTAGTTCCTGGGGGAAGATATGCAAGGAGGATTAATGTCTGTTTGGCTAATGGTCCGTTGTCTGCTGGAAATCCCCCTGTCTCTAGGTGAAGTTCATTTGCATGTGTTGAGTTTTGATGTTCGTGTTTTTCAAGACTGGTAGCCAAACTTTGTTTACTTTAAAGGTTTCTTCTTTCCTGTTGAAGTTGTCCAGGTGTTTGTGGATTTCAATAGCTTCTCTGTGCATTCTGGACAGGGGATTTCCAGCAGACAATGGACCATTAGCCAAACAGACACTAATCCTCCTTGGATATCTCACCCCAGGAACTAGCCATTCAAATACACAAATTTACATATCTTCCCCAACAGGGACTCACAGTATATAACCCCCCCACACCCCTACCCGACCATTCTCTGAAGATGCCAGCCACAGATGCAGGTGAAATGTCGGGAATAAACTATTCCAGAACACATCCTCACAGCCTGGAACAAAACCACAGAAAACCTATCCGTGTTGGCCTCTCCCCTGTTCATCTCACTCCTGTATGCCGAGCTCCAGGGACTGAAGCTGCAGCTAGAGAGAGAGAGAGATACCGGCTGCTAGCTCCTCCCTCTGCCTCTCACCCACTTTCTCTCAGCAGTCTCTGACTCACTTCCTCTCAACACAAGCAGCTCACCAAATAAATGCTAATGAGTCCCCCCAGGCAAGCCTACACTCAGACCACACAAACAAACAGCCTTGACCCAATCAAGCACACTAGCGTTACCCAACAAACTTTCCCAAGAATTCTCTAGCGCTGGAGAAGTGTAATTCAACAGCCACAAGCTCACCTAATGCTGTCTCTTCCACACATCCATGCCAAACATTCTGTTGGCCTTGCTCCTCTTTGCCTCGCTCCTGTACACCAAGCGCCAGAGACTGGAACTTCAGCTACAGAGAGAGCTACTGGCTGCTGGCTCCTCCCTCTGTCTCTCACCTACATCCTCCATATTCTCCAGATTTGGCACCATGCAACTTTTTTCTTTTCTCTAAAGTGAAATTGGTGCTTAAAGGAATATGTTTTGAGTCAACTGATGCAGCAAAGAAGAAAACAGCAGATGCGTTGAAACAGATGACAGAATCTGATCTGCTCCACGCCTTCAACCAGTGGAAAACAAGACTGCACCGGTGTAGGAGTGTGAACGGGGAGTATATTGAAGGTGACAAGCGTTAGAATTGTAATACATATAAACAAAGATAGGTTATTGCATCAGTCTCATTATTTAATAGACAGTCTTCATACATTGGCAAAAGCAACATGGAATGCAGTGGGACTTTTAAAGAAACTTGTGGACCTGTGTACTGAAAGTCCTTCAACACTGATATGTTTAGGGAACTTGTCAGACAATACCTCTGTCATTTAAGCCAGTGATAGAACTTGGTCATGAGGCAACCTGTGTCCTAGCAGTATTTCTGTATGTTACTCATGGAATCCTGTATCTACACAAATAATGTACAAAAAGGTATAAGAAATCATGGCAATATTGGATAAAACAGTGTCGATGCTATTTGAAACTCTCTAGACAGAAGTAATTGTAGCTGCTTAAATTCTTATTCACAATCCACCCGAGATGACATGTATATATCTGGCATTTGGATGGCCTCTTAGAGATGTTTGGTTCAGACTGTACAGACTGTATTTCATGCTTTTTCCCTTAGAGAGATAGCTCAGTGATTCAGCACACTGAATCCCACTGAGAACAACTCAATCACCGCCATTTGATTCAAGTACTCACATGGCAGTTTCACAGGCAGTAAATCCTCAGATCCCTGTGCACTAGAGAAAATGGCAAGACTGCTGTTTTGCGACACAGGAAAAGAAAATGCCAAGTTGTGATTTCTGGCCCTGTAGGCTTAATGCCACCATGTTGCGTTACTGTAATACTGAAGATCCTAGTCTGCAACAGAGATAGCTGAGTTGCATTGATTTTTCTATTGTATCAGGAACACACTGTTATTAATGTCAGCCAGCCTCCAAAGAGAAAGTATGTCCAGAAAATTATCAAAGGAAATGAATGACCAAGTACCAACCCCCATGACTGTCTGGGGAGGGGGAGTGTCAGCCACTTGAAATTCATGTGAAGATGTATAACCAGCATCAAGTTCAGCTTTTTGTTTACTATGTGCCACAGCAAACACATATTTTGAACAACTGCCAATACTTTGAGCAACTGCCAACAATGACAGGGCTATGTGACAGGTTCACTGTGGGCACAAAGCCAAAGTGTGCACATTTTTCCCTGTGGTTTTCAAAGAGGCTCCACAGACCTATGCATCATCTCTTGAGTTCAGAAAATGCCCAAGCTTAACTTTTTAATTTTCTGCACTTTACCTCTGTTTAATCTAATTTATAAGATTCACTCAATGCACTAATGACTTGTTTACATGAGTCAGAGATGATGAATAATCCTTCTGTCTTCAAAGTAAAAATATGATAAATATTTCCCTTTCATTCATTCTCTCTCACTTGCTAGCTTATTCTTAGAGTTTCCTGCTCTTCCATGTGCTATGTTTTCAAGTCCGGCAGTTTCCATTGTCAATAGGTTTAGTATCGAAGAATTGTGATGATCCCAGCTGCATACCATGGAGACTGTAATATTCACAGCAGTTCCCGCTCTTGTCCAGCCAATCAGGGTCATGCTTCCTATCTATACTATCACGCAGTGATTCCTATCGAATTGCTGTCCTAACGAGGGGGAATGCACACCCCCTTCTCTGTTTTTAAAAAACTCTGGGGGAAGCTGTGAAGGCTTTCCCGGTGTCATTTTTGGAGGGATTATTTTTTTTTGGGGGGGGGCTTCCGAATAAGGCACCTTGATGCTGGTTATCATTAAGACAAGTAGCATTCCATATGAATTCCATGAGGATTTATGTCACCACACAAACAACCCCATAGTGCTATCAATATGTAGTGTGAAAGGGCCCCAGGTTTGTTAGAATGTCCTGAACGCAATATAGATAGTCCATCCCAGGCTTTCTATTGTGTGCCTGGGAAGGCTAGACAGTTGGCCTGTGACCTTGGACTGGGAAGAAATTGGAAGACAAAGGCTGTACAGGCACGCCTCAGTTAATGAAGTAGATGCATTCCTCGGCATTACTTCTTTAACAGAAAATTTGGTACTAGAAGCAGAAATAGCATGGAAAGAATAGACATATCAGTTCAACTGTTTTCAGCAAACTTTATTCAGGACTAATAATGTGCATGTGTGAAATGAAATAACCATGTCAGGTAAGTCTTGTATAAGTAAACCAAGTCATTTTCAACCTTCTAGAAACCACTTGAAGGCAGCTTCCAAAATGCATCCAGGGATGAGTTTTTCCTTTCACCAGTCTCCACCTTTCTTATGATTTCCATTTTGGTGGCCAGATCACTTATAGATCTTTGCTTTTTTAACATGCTGGGGTAGATGGTAAAGCAGGCTAATCTACTCCTTTCTTTCTGTTTTGCTGTTCACACATGTTCAGTAAAACATTCTGGAGGCAGCTGCTGTTTATCTTGCCTGTCTCACACAGTTACAGTAGAATTGGCTAGAGTAGGATCCTATTCCTTCCCAGCTCAAGCTGTCCTTAGTTGTTTACTGCAGACATGCTGCTACAACCTGGTGCTAGAACTCTTCTTTCAACATCCTCCCAATGCTGGTGCTGCTAAAAAGCTTCAAGCTAGAAAGAGGATGAGGAGGATAACAGAGGGGAGGGAAGGAATAAACTGACTTTGTGAAAAGGAGCTTCTTTGTCAGTGGTTTTGTTAACTGAGGTATGTCTGTATCATTTATGTATCTGAAATGCCAACTTTTTTACTCCCAAGAATTGCAAGCCTCTTAAACAAAACTGGCAACAAAGGTAATAATTGACCTGCAACACAGTACAGAGGAAGAAAACAATTACCTCATATGAAATCAGGCTGCAGAGACAGGGGTCTTTAGTTTTCTCCAGGGAAAGCATAGAACCCTTATCATCACACTATGGTCAGTAGTGGCAAGACAGTCAGTTTTTACAGATTCCTATAATAGCACTAGCATATAGCATTTAACTATAATAGCACTAGCATTTTGTGATATATTCCAGATTATTGTGGAAAGTCCCACCACAGGCATCTTGTGCAGGTTTTCAGGCAAAAGGAACTTCACTGGAATTCAAGGAACACACGTGAAAACTGGGTGCCCCGCCTTGCACAAGTAGAAATGTTCTCTGCTAGTGCAAAATCACCACTGTGCAGTATATCATTCACAAAGGCTTTCTACACCTACCTGTTTATATTTGATCCATCCAGTTTCCTATGGAGAATTTTCCCACACCCATTTTTTTCCATGGCCACCATCTCTGAAGAGGGAGACACTGGAAAAATGGAGACTGCAAAAAGGAAAAGCATAGTGCTTCTCATTTTGAAGTGGGAAAACTCGAGGAGGATTGGAAGCTGCATGTCATTGTCCACTGCCTTATAATACAAGATTAGCCCTATTCAGGTGTTCTGGAATAAAATTCAATAAACTCTCAGGAAAGGGGCATGTGCTAACCATGTCCTTTCTCTTGTCATGATTTCCCAGCATTCCAGATCATTGTAGAGAGTCTCCATAGAGGAGACTTCACCTTTCAGAAAGTCACACTTCACACAAGGAAAGTGACGAAAGAATGCAAGAAGGAACAGGAATAGTGTGTCTTACTTCCCTGCATGTTTCTTTAACCTATGTTCCAGAATGAGTGAATAGGGCTATTCAGACATTAGAACTTGCTACTCTTTTGTAGTCCCCACCTTCCATTTCCAAGTTCTGAAGAAATTTTTCAGTAAAACTGAAAAATATAAGAACCATAAAGAGGGGATATATTTTCCCCATTCCGTCTGATTTCAAGCACTTAAACTGGCAAAGAATGAGGCATGTAATAGTTAATCTCCACAAATTCTCTCCAAGCCTGGAGCCATGGGTAGAAGATGCCAAGTTCTGTTTCCCTGTGTTCATTGCTTAATTATTTTTTAAACCTACTTACAGACCACCTGTACTGGTTTTAAAAAACACCCTGTCAAAGCAGTTTACAGTAATAAAGATTCAGACTCAGCCCTGAGCTGAATTGGACAAGATCTGTATCATACCAAGGTGACCCAGGTGTTTTCCACGGGGTTGTCTAGAAAATGAAAATACTCCTCATAGAATTCAAGGAGAATAGCTTTTGTTCCAACATGCTGCAAACAAGAGTCGGGGTATTTGGAAGGAGGGGGGGCAAAAATGCCATCTACTGAGGGGGGGAACCTTCACCGCTTTTCCTGAAGTTTTTAAAATAATGTGTGGAAATGTGCATTACCACTCATTTGGACTTTCAATTCAGGATGCTGTGCATTCTCGGCGAGGGTGGCAGTGGAGAGCAGATTGGTCAGATGTGCACGGGGGTGGGCTTGCCAGCAACCAAGTGGCTGGAAGCGCCATTTTGGAGTTTTGCATTATCGTTGGTGTGCTTTTTTGCTGAGCTGAGGCAACCAAATAGCTTTTTTAAGCAGAAGGTCACACTTGCACACCTTTGATTTACAGTTTTTAAAAAATACTATGCTGTGCAACAACATGTGGAGAATAATAACACGCTGTAATTTACCTGGCCACCATCTTGATACACAGGTATGGCTGTATGTGCACTTCAAACATGGATAGCTTCACATACAATCGATTTTGCAAAAAGACTGTGGAGACAAATGAATGCTGCTGCAAATGTGCATTAATGCACAGGAATCAACATATCTTCTCATCTAGACAACCCTCACATCACTGGATTGGGGTTTAAAATTAATCATATGATCTGGTGCAGGACCCAAGGTGGCTTAGTATAATCCTGCTCCAAGATCCTAATATAAGGAAGTCCCAGTGTTCCTCTGTAGTTTTATAAGGATATCCACTGTGCCCATTCCATTTACCAATCAGATCCGATTTCACAGCCCTTGACAGCTCAGGGGTCATGTTTATTAATTATATATGATCTTTTCATTCATAAAATCCTTTAAAATCAGCTTACAACAGATAGAGAAGAAAGAAGCTACAACCCAACTTTAATTTTTAATCGCAAAACAAATTCTTACAAGCTAATTCTTGATATTTAAGCAGGAGCTGAACACACAAAAAAAACCAAACCATATTGCAGTTTTATTTATTTGTTATTTCTTTATTTTAGGTGTTTATACCCCGCTCTTCAGTCACAAAGGTACTCAGAGTGGCTTATAAGTTGTTAAGCAATAGTATTTTACACATCTACACCGCATTATAGTGCACTAGGCACTAAGTAGTTTCCAATGTGTGTTAGTTTTCTGTACTTCCTCCTAGAAATACTAGCCTTGCCACAAACACCACTAACAGCAATATGTCATATTTTTTAATGTTTTTTTAGCTCATTAAAATTCAACCTGGAAGGTGATTTTTATGGTCAGTAAGAATTCAATTTAGAGTGAATCATTTGCTTACATGGCCATGAGAGCGTGAAAGTCTATGGACAGAAGGCTAAGTATGCTGTAATCCATCTGGTTGTTTGTTCCTCTTGTACAGTTTAAGTAGAAAAGGGATGCATCCAAATGCATGCTTTGGTTGCTCCAGGTGTACTCTTGCTATACAGGGAACAGACAGATAAACACTTCTAAACATGTTATAAAAACAAATGTAGCTTTTGTACCAAAAATTGTTCTTATTCATATGTTCCTTTAATGAACCATGTTGAGCTTTAAGATATTGTCAACGTATGCTATCCACACTGTCACATGGATCAAGCCCAACGTATTTGATATTATGAATGGCTTCTTACCCAAGGCTTCCCAGTTTCCAACCTCATTTTCAGCTCTGTGCACCATTACACTTTAAAAACCCCGATTCTTACCATATGTTCCTCTCCCAGATTGGCCTGCAACTGTGAGTCTATTTGGGCATTATTTTCCTTCTGTGGCAAGAGAATGGATGCTCCTCTCTGTTCGTGTATCACATTCAATTGCCCACAGTAAGTGAAATAATAACTTAATGGCTTTTATCCTGAAGTTCTAGCAACAAACCCCCTACAGTTCGTGGTTGGTTCGGTGTGAATCTGTTAAATTTGTTGCCCATGCTGATGATGTGTCCCTCTTGGTTAAGGACAAGATGGAGGTTAGAAAGATTAAAGATGCTTTTGAGGCCTACGGTCGAGTTTCTGGTGCTCGACTTAACATGGAAAAGAGTTTTTTGATCAGGATTTTTGCTGCAGAGGACAAGATGGCAGCTATTCCTCTAAAGGACATAGTTGAAGGAAAGGAAGGGTGGCAAGCAGAGCAAGAGGCAAAGATGGATAGGGTGAAGATCCTGGGGCTGAATTTTGCAGTGGCTCCCGAGGGATGGAAAGAAAATTGGTATCGCTGGTTGGAAAAAGTGAAGGAAAGGGTGGCCCTCTGGCAGAGATGGAAGCTGACCATTTACCAGAGAGCTGCTTTTGTAAATACCTACCTGCTTCCGGTGGCAGCCAACTTGGCGGCTGTTTTCCCACCTCCAGATTCAGTGATTAAAGAAGCCGATCGGGTTCTCTTCAAGTTCCTTTGGGGAATGGCCACGTTCCCTCTGGCAAGAGCAGTGGCTTATGGGCAGGTAGAACAAGGGGGCCTGGACTTCCCAGCCCTGGGACCTAAGTTCATCGCCATCTTTTCTGCCCAAAATTTTGGGAAAGTCTCTGTTGCAAAAGAGTCAGATTCAACCTCAGGCTTGGCTAGTTTTGTTTTGTGAGTGTTGGATGGGGACTTGGTGGGAGGAAGGTTCATTAAGTTTTAGGTTTTCTTTGCCTGAAAAATTGAAAGCACCAGATTTTTCGAGAGACTTTGTTTTTTACCTAAAGAAATATAGAATCCATGCTGAGGAGTTGAAGGGTGAAGACAGGCCAGGTCAGAGCATCAAGAGAGGTTTGTACAGAAAAATAGTGGAGGAGATTTATGTTAACCCGAGTTTGCAAAAACATCAGGCCAAACCAGATTTGTCAGACTACCTAAAACACCAGACTAGCCCGACTGAGTATTTCATGGACAAAAGGGTCCCCAAAAAGTTGTGGGACTTGAGGTGGAGGCTCTACCATCAGGTTCTTAATCAGAGGGGAAGGAGACCGTGGACTGCAGAGGATGAGCAGACTTGTGCTCATCTGAAATGTAAAAAGGCTGAGATTTTGAGTGGTGTGGCACAAAAGGAGACGATCAGACATTTTGTCCAGGACTGCCCAAGTGCCCGAGAAACATGGGAGGAGGTGGCCCGGGTCCTGGATTGGCCAGATTTGGCACAACAGGCTTGGGAGACAATACTTTTGGGGACTGAACCTCCAGAGGGTCTCAGGGGACCCAGAAAGTCAGTGGGCCAAAAGAGGAAGAGGAAGGAGCCTGGTTCCATGGCTGAGAGTTTTTGGAAAGTGCTCTGGTCCACGGTGCGCCTGGTCAACCTCTATGTGATGTTAGGTTTAGTTTTCCAAAGACAAAGGGAGCTGAAAAGTCAAAATCTGCAGGATGTAAAAGGCACTGCTTATTATGTGAAGAACGTAATTGAAAATTTAGCTCTGAGTGAAAAAGAGAAATTGCAAACCATTGTTGGAAAAAGTTTTGGCCGTGGTTTAGTGAGACAACCCAAGTAATAACTTAAAAGAATATTTTAAATAAATAAATATTTTATTATGATTATTGTATTTTTGTAAAATTTTGTATTATTTTTTAATTAATCTTTTAATTAATCTTTTATTTTTTTTCTTTTCCAAATAAGTATAATTGTATTGTGTAAATATAATGTGATTATAGTGCATTTAGATTAAGAGGAAAACTGTATTAGTGTTAGGATAGATAGTTTTAATTTTGTATTAGTAAGAAAAGAGGAAAACAATTAATATTATATTTTAGTTATTGTTATGGCCTTTTGCGGTCGGGTGTATTTTTCAGTAGAATGGTCTTATTCCAATAAAAAATTCCTAACCCCTTAAAAATTCCTATTCTCTAATCAGTAGGCAAGCCTTGTGGAGAGCATGTCATGGGCGGCTGATGGAATGTTGAGTGAATGGGAAGAGAGAATGAAGAAGCCAATCCTGTGGCAGGAAACTGGTATGGGAGGGGTCTCCTAGAGTGAAAAAGGGTGTGTGACCGTCAGGAGAAAGAAATGAGATGACAAGAGAGAGTTGAAGATGTGACCTGATGGGAAGAGAACTGGAATGTGTGTATGGTTGTGAGTGCAGTTGAGGGAATGTATGTGCAGTGGGAATATTGTTGAGATAGAGGCTAATTGGAATACATAGTGAGAGGAAAGAAAGAACCTAACAACCTGTTATTGAGTCTGGTAGATTTTGGAATTATATGGTCACCACAGAGTGGGACTAGCAACCAGTTTAAAGTTAACCAAGTTGAAGACTAAGTTCAAAGCATTTCTATTATACTGTTTAAGCAATAAACCAATCTTTATGTTTTGTTTATCAAATCCAGACTCCTCATGAGTTATTTCCCTTACTAGTATTTATTTGGCATGCTAACTCTGTGAGTAAATACACACTGATACAAGTACTACCCAGATTAAGTCAAACCCCAGTCCAAGGAAAGGATAAGGGGGAAGTTTGACATAAAGGTGGCAACTGTGGAACTGCAGTCTCCACAGATATTTATTTGGTGGCAGTGTAAGTGACGAGGTGGCCAGGCTGAACAGTGAAGTAAATTTGGGTGGTGTGCTTGTACGTCACAAGCCTATTGTTCACTAAGCATTTTCAGGGCAACTGTGTGTATTTGCTTCATAATCTGCTTTGTAGTCTGTATTTATACCATTGCTTTTTGTGGTGCAGTCTCACCTTATGCTATTTCTGCTGTATGGTTTTCTGTTCCTGCAAGAATGGTGGAAATATCAGAAACTAGCAAGTAGGGCCTAATTTGAGTTGAATATTCAAACATTCAAATAGGACAGAAGGTAGATGAAGTGTACTAGCTAAACAGGACAGAAAGTAGATGAAGTGTACCGGCCCTGACAGCCCCCAACTTTCAATAATATGTAATTGGAAATATTTAATAACGTAGCTGGCTATGTCCCGCCACTTGGTTGGCAAGTAAACCAGGGACTTCCCAGATACCAAGGCTGGAGACATGCACAACCTAGGGAGGAGCTTGCCTGTGCCCATTCAGTTCCAAATGGCTAGCCCATCAACAATCATTAACACATCTGGAGAATCCTTTGTCCAGTTCTGGGAAATTCCAAGTGACATTGTATTCCACTCTAAACCTCATCCCTTCAGGGGAATTATCAAATATAAATATCACCCTAAAACAGCACCAACATGTGCACAGACCCCATCTTCCCATCACTCTATCAGTCTGTGTCACCAGGATTGCAGCTACCACATGAATCGCTGCTCCTCTGATCGATATAGTATAACCAACAAATCCCTTCAGTCTATTCCTCTATCCAAATACTTCCTACTTCTTTGATAGCCTTGTGTGATTGCTTGAAGCTTGACTGTTAGCATGAATGCTGTTCTTCCCAGGATTAATTTTCAATAAAAATCATTTAATTGTATGTTCTGGCTTGGAGTCTCCTCAGTCACTATCAGTATACATAGATTAAAAAGATCTTGCAGTTACCCAGCCTCTCACTGACATCTTGAGCTAATTAGAAATTCCCCACATTAGAATATGGACAAGTGGGATCCTCACCTTGGGAGTGTAGTTCATTCCATTTTTAAATTCTGAAGTGTTGAAAGTGTCTGATAATGTCAAGGAAGGCCTGGTAATAAATGGCAAATAACATTCCAGGCTATTTCATTGGACTTTAAATTGATCCCAGGATGCTGGCCAGGCTGACAACACTGGAGTTTGGAGGATTCAGTTCTCTCATTACCTGCTGGGCTCCAAAAGATCTTTCACAGAATAATCAGATGCATTATTTACTGCAGTGAAGCAGTTTATGTGTTCTTTGTGACATCTTACCCAAATCAATATAAATATAATTCCACAAGTCTGCAAGCAGAGTAGGCCACAAGAAAATGAGGAATTGCTTCCCTTCTGCTCTTCTGCCCTTCATTTCAATTCTCCATCCTCTGCCCAACTCATTTTTTTTCTGGTTCTTAGACAAATGTCTTTTGCCACTGTCCTTCCATTTCTGTTTGCTGGAAGTCAGCCAGAGAAAAGGGCCTTTTCATACATACCAAAGTACAATGAGATATCTGCTCTCAAATATCTTCAAGAAATCTCTCTTAGGTTAAAGGAACAGATAGGTAGCTTTCAAACTCCCCTAACTAGACACTATCAGTGAATCTCAACTCCACTAAATTGCTTCCAGGTGAAAAGATCAACCAAAATTTAAAACAGAAGCCAAAGGCCATCGGCAACTATTATCTGAAAGGTTCTTTTTTCTTACCTGCCACAGAAAGCCTATTTTGAAATACCACTCAAAAGAAAAGTATCTGAACATTTATCCCTGCATGAGACCTTCCAAGATTTAAATTCTAGCGATGAGGCAGACCCCAATAAAGGAGGTGTAGATGCAGTTTTAATGCTGATATCCATTTAAGCTTTTGTGCTGCTGCTTTTTTAACTATATTTATTTAATGCCATATCCTGTTGGCTTTATTGTTATTATTTCAGTGCTGATGTTGTTTTAATTTTTATTGTATGCTGCTTTGGGAACAGCAGCATTGAAAAGTGGCCTATAAATTGAACAAATGAATAAACCAAAGAAAACCCATTATACCAAATGGCCTTCATTTAAGTCTCAGTTTTTTGCTACTCAGAAAGAAGTGTGAACAGCTTCTTTTCTCCAATGTGAGTGCTAATTGTTTGTACAGTATCATAGGCTGATGTAGACACTGCAGTTGTGGTCACTGCCTATATAGTATGTGAATAGCCAGTATGACACATGACAAGAACTTGGGAGTAACATGCTACAAATAATTAGTTCCTTATTAATTAATTTGTTTTGCCATAACTAAGGAATAATTTAGTTACATTAAGACTGCATAATAATCTGTCAAGTGAGTCATCATTCCATGACTTTGATGACATGGGCTACTGACCCCAATAGCATATTCCAATTAAAATGTGTTAGTCTTTAAGGGGCTTACTGCACTTTGAGAAAAAGCAGCAAGACAACAGGAATGTTCTGTCTTCTGTGCTGCCTTACCACATGATGCTGCCATACTTCCAGCTTTCTGTTATTCCAGTCCCATGGGGGACTGAGCTAAAACCGCATCTTTTTGCTAACCAGAAAAACCCATTAGCAAAAAGACACAGTTTTAGCTCAGTCCCCCATGGAACTGGAACAAAAGAAAGCTGGAAGAACGGCAATGTCATGCAGTAAGGCAGCAGGGAAGATGGAACTTTCTTGCTGCCTTGGCACTTTTCTTTGGAGTGTGGTAAGCCCCTAAACTGCCAAAAGACTTTGTTGTTTTGTGCCCCAGACTAACATGGCTACCCTACCTCTGAAATTAACAAAGACTCACATCATTTTTTTTCAGTGCAACAATAACTTTTTAGTTATTTCTATAATTATGGCAGATGGCCTTACTTAAATGACAGACAAAGAATATGACATGGTTCAAGCAGTGACTTTGTCGCACAACTTGTGGTTTGTTGTGGGTGCTGAGGCAATAATGAGGTAGATAAGAGGAGAGTGTGTCTTGTACCCAGACTAGCAGCTTGTACCATTCAGTGTGGGTTTGCCTCTACAAAGTAACTCTTTCCCATAAAACAATTTTTACATATTTTTATTAAGCATAAACATTTCTCAAGATCATAAACATAAAACATTATAGTCACATAGTAAGATCATGAACAAAATAAATAGTTCTTTAAGACAATAATTTAAAAATGAAATCGTATCAATGAAAACTTGAATGAATGAAAATGAAAAAAAATGAAAAAATGCAAAATAACTTTTAATGGAACTATAACGAAGTTGTTTAAATTTCAAGTACTGTATACCTATAACTAACCAGGGCAAGTGCTAAGCCTGTTGTTCAAAAGAAAGCTATCATGAAGACAGGTCAATGTCAAGGACCACCACCTCCCCACCATCTCTAGCTTTCACAATTACCGTACATTCCATTTATATTCCACCATTCCTCCAAAGAACCTGAAGCAGGATAAACAGGTTCTTTAAGTATATCTTTATGGGAAATAAAATACCCCAATACTGACAGAAACAGCCAGAGTCCATATGTGCTGACAGTGGAATCTCCACCTGTGATTACATAGGTAGTAGCCTTCTAATCTTCTGTCAACTTATAGTGACTCCATTAATTTCATAAGGTTTTCTTAGGAAATGAATACTCAGAGGTGCTTTGCCATTGCTTTCCTCTAAATATAGCCTACAGCACCTGGTATTCCCTGATGGCCTCCTTTTGAAGTACTAACTAGGCCTGACCCTGCTTAGCTTCTAAGATCAGACTGCATCTGGTGCCACCAACCTTAATTACAAGGGGGATAAAAGCAAAACCACAAAAATTGACAATAAATACCAGTTGGAATACTAATAAATAAGTGTACTCACTCTTCAGTAAAATCATTTGTAAGCAGGGCATACGTATAAGATGTACTGATAGCCCTAAGTCCATTTAACAATCTGGTTGATGTACTGTGTAGCAGATAGAGTTTTACAGCAGCATGTATATCTTTATAACAAAAAGACAAATATATTTTTTCAACATTATTTTTAATAACCACATCAAGACACTAGCATAAAACAAATAGCATACAGCCCTTTAGATTGGGTGTTCAGTTTGTTCTTTATAGAAAGCTGTTGAATATGTGTTCAGGAAACAAAGGGGCTGTCTAGACGGTGAAAAAAAAACTCCTCATAGAATGCAAGGTGAAATACCTTTTGTCCCAACGGGATCTTGCAGCGAATCGACATATTGTGAAGGAGGAGGGCTAAAAACTCCAAATACTCCAGAGGAAAAGCCTTTGTAGCTTTTCCCATATTTTTTTAAAAGTTCCAAAGGAAATGCACATTCCTATTCATTCCAATAGCAATGTGATTTGTTGCACAGTCCGGAGGGGATGGGACTCTTCAGCTGATTGGTTGGATGTGCACAGGTGAGGGCTTGCTATCAAGTGCCTAGAAGCGTTAGTGATCATGCGCGTTTGTAAACTTTTATTTTAAAAAAACTGTACTGTACACAGGAAAACATATACTGACCAGGACAAAAATTACACTATTTTCTAACTACTACCTCCTCTTCCTTCTCCCAGTGGCTGGCCAGGTGGCTCCTACAGCCCCTATGCAGCCAGAATTGGTGCATGTCAAATCTTCTAGAAGCTACCAGGCATCCAGGATTCCCTGGTGGCTTCTGTATCAGTAGGTTGGTAATTTCATTCTGGGTTTTAGACCAATCTTTAAAGGAGCTATCCAAGGTGCTGAACCTGTTTTGGAGCTAGGGCTCAACGTCTTAGCTTCTTTGAAGGTGACCACTGTGGAATCCTAAACACTGAGCATGTTACATTAACTACCTTTAAGAAGAGAGGTGAGGATAATTTCCACACACTATATCGATAAGTTCAGGGATGCTGATTTTCTTTCTAATACTAATGCTAATACACCCTGTAATAGCTGCATGGGTTACACTTTCAATAGCACTGTGAAGTAGGTAAGGCTGACAGATAGTAACTCAGCCAGAATCATATTGTGCATTAAATGTTGTACTTGGTAAGGTAGAGGGCAGTAGGAAAAGAGGAAGGCCACATTATAGGTTTATAGCATGGCACAGTAGTTTGAGTGTTGGACTACAACTCTGGAGACCAAGGTTTGAATCCCTGCTTGGCCATGGAAACCCACTGGGTAACCTTGGGCAAATCATGGACACTCAGCCCCAGAAAACCCTGTGATAGGATCGCCATAAGTCAAAAATGACTTGAAAGCAACACAACAACAGCAATCAAGGAAGCCACAGCCTGAATCTGCAGGACCTGAACAGGGCTGTTGATAATAGCATGACTTGGAAGTCTCTCATTTACAGGGTCACCATAAATTGAAGTTGACCTCAGCAGTTAATCACAACAAATTAAATGTTGTCCACACTTGTGAGTTTATGACTAAAATAAATCAATAGTAACCCATGCAGGTTCTCATAAGTACATTCTATAAGTATATTCTATTTCATTCTCTGAAATTAAGCAAACTATTTCCAAACATCAATATAATTGCTAACTCCTCCACACTCTTTGAATAGTTCCCATCATACTTCCGTTGTACCCTTCTGATATTCTACTCCTGAGGTAGAGAAACCAGCAAAGAAAGTTTTCCAATAAGACACCAGATCCCAGTAGAAAAATTAGAATGGCATCTTTCAATAGAACATCTATTACCGTAGGAAGAAACAGCCTTTAGTAATGGGTGGTGCTTTTCACTTTTTTCTATAGCAAAGCTTGCTTCTGTTTTGTATTTTAATTTTTATATGTTGGGGGGAAATTCTGCACACTGCAAAAAGCAGTTAATATATATGCAAAATTTAATCAAAATAAGAGCTCTAGTTCATGAGTGTTTATTACTTATTCATATTTAAAGGATGTTAAATTAATTTCCTTTAAGTTGCTGTATGTTACCAGGCACGACTATTATAATTCATTATAATAATTGCTGATATTTCTTTCCCTTTGATGTAATCTTGTACAAGGTACATTTTCTGTTTTACATCTTAGGAGCTAAAAGGATTTGAAGTTAGGTCATGACCAAACACAATTAAAAAAAAAAAACAGTCTAAGCCCAGGAGAGACACACTGGAGGGGGGTGCTCACCAATTTTGTAATTTCCCTGTAAATCTTATAACAGAAGGGGGCCCTAAGCAAGGAGAAACTTGGAATCTGAAAATGTGGTCAACTCTAAGGCTGAGGTACCACTTGGAGGGATACATCCAAACTTGCATCTTAATTTTTCCCCTGCCCCACACTTTGCATCATTTCAGAATGTTGAGGAAGGATGCACACCAAAAAGAAGAGCAGCAAGGAAGGGCAGGATTAAATTCTCCCTGCCTTTTGCAATAACAGAGTATCAACTGTCCCCAGAGCTTATTTATTTCGTTTTTTTTATTTATACCCTGCTTTTTCTAAAGCTGGGACTCAAGGCAGCTCACAAGTAGACTAAACAAAGATACAAACACAAAAGTTATAATATTAATATATCCAAATACAAATGAATTAGAAACAAATTTTAAACACAGCAATAAAAAAATGTACCATCCACCCATTAAATGCACCTTCTTCAGTAGCCAATTGGTTGCCCAAAGCACCTCTGAATAGAAAGATCTTTGCTTGCTAACAGAAGGATAACAGGGTGAGGACCAAGGAAGCCTCCCTTGAAAGAGAGCTCTACAGCCTGAGAGCAGCCACTGAGAAGACTGCTTTCAGATCCCACCTCTGAGAGTAGTGTGGCTATACTTCGAATGTTGTTTTTCAAAAAATAATTCATTACATAACTTATCACAAGAGACCATCAGACTGCAGTCATGTGTTGCTGTTATTTACTGTCAGGTTGGCTTTGACTTATGATGGCTGTGTGACTGGGAGACTTCCAAAAGCCCCAGTCATCAACAGCCATGCTCAGATCTTGCAAACTCAGGGCCATGGCTTCCTTGGTTGACTCTATCTTCCTGTAATGTGGTCTTCTTTTTCTTTCCTACTGCTTTACCTTCTGCTTTACCAAACATTATCATCTTTTCCAATGAGTCATGTCATCTCATGATGTGTCTGAAGTATAATAGCCTCAGTTTATTATTTTTCTTCAAGGGAGAACTGATTTGCTGTAGGACTCATTAATTGGTCCTTTTGGTAGTCCATGGTATCCACAGAACTCTCCTCCAGCACCAAATTTCGAATGAGTTGATTCCCATCAGCTTTCATCACTGTCCAGCTTTTATAGTCATACATAGAAACTGAAAATACTATGGCATGGATGAATCTGGCTTTGGTATATTTCGGGATCTTAATCTAGTTCAGGCTCATTTAGTGGGAACAAGGGGGAGGGCCTTCTCAGTGGCTGCTCTCAGACTCTGGAACTCCCTCCCTGAAAAGATCAGGATGGTCCCATCCTTGCTTTCCTTCCACCCGCAAGTAAAAGCATTTTTGTACAATCAGACTTTTGCAAACTGGCAAGGGTTGGGCTTTTAAATGCTGTGTGTGACGGATGGCTAGGGGAGCCAATGAGGGAGCCAGGAGCCAATCCTTTGTGAGGAGGTAGAAGGAGGGGGGCTTCTGGAGGAGAAAGTGAAGAAAAGTAGCCGTTCCTGAGCAGTAGTCAGAGAGGGAGAGGGAGAGAGTTTAAGCTGTGTGCTGGAGGGAGAGAGAGGGGGGCAGAGGTTTATAGAGTGAATGTATGTGCAGGCCAAATGACTTGTTTATGCAGTTATATTTTATTCTGTGACAACAAACATTCTTTATATTAATTCAAGAAGTGCAGCCTTGCATGAGTGATTCTCTGACAAGTAGGCACAGCCATTAAAACACATCCACACCTAGGTACTTGTGCTATACTACTGGGAGACATAGTTCGGCCGTGACGTGGTGGCGCGGGATCACGAAAGTGGTGGCAGTGATGGGATAGAAAGGCCCCTGCATCACCAAGTTAAAGTGAGAGGAGCCGCACACATCACACTGTGTAATTCAGATTTTTAGGTTGTATATACAGTTGTCCCTTTGTATTCACTGGGGTTTGGTTCCAGGACCCCCGTGGATACCAAAAACCATGAATGCTCATGTCCCATTATATGCAATGGCATAGTAAAATGGTGTCTCTCATATAAGATGGCAAAATCAAGGTTTGCTTTTTGGATTATTACTTTTTAAAGAATATTTTCAAGCCATGAATACTTAAATCCATGGATACCAAATCCATGGATAGGGAGGGACAACTGTAATCTTTTAATGTTTTTAACTTCATTAATTGTTTAATTGTTTTTAAAGTCTTATATTTATACTTTTTAATGCTTTTGTATTTTTTAATGTGTATTGTTTTAAATATGTTGTTAGCCACTTTGAGTCTCTATATCAGGAGAAAGGTGGGATATAAATGAATAAAATAAATACATAAATAAAACAGCTCAGCCCAACTGAAAGAAGAACAACTGCTATATGAATGTGAATTATGTCTTCCCTCTCTACTGATCTTAAATAAAATGTTCCCTTCAAGCTGTTTCTGCACACATTCAGGAATATTATGCAATATGGGGTGTGAGAAGAGCATAATTTGCTGCTGTTCCTTGAGCAGCAAAATGTTTGGGACTTGCTCTGCATTTAAATAGTGCTGAAGTCATTCTTTTTGTAATGAACAACAGCTTCAGAAAGGGACTGTTTTGAATGAAAGAGAAGGGATCCACAGCTGTTTCCTGCTCCAGATTGCTTTCTTTTCCTTCCCATTGCCCCTCACTGCTCCTCACTAAACTTCCAGACATGTGCTTGCCTTGAACTGAGCTGATAAAGATACCACCATACAGGCCCTTTCACACCACACTATTATAGAGTTATGATTCCACTATAACTGCTTTGCTCCATCCTTTGGAATCCTGGGATTCAGAGAGGGGTACAGTAGGACTGCCCCCCATATCCACTGATTCACCATCCGCTGATTCAGTTATCTGCAGTCAGTGACAGGCAGAGGTTCCCGATACTACACGACACTGTCCTCGGACTCCCTTCTCCCACACCCGTGAGGATGGGAGTGGCAAACGAGGAAGGGAGAGGAGGAGAACTTGCCTCCCTTTTCCCATCCCCGTGAGGGCGGTGGCGGGGTGGTGGTGGGTGAGAATGACAGCCATCTTCCTCCCTTCCCCGTCCAGAAAGCTGTGGATGGGGGATGCCTGCCCCTGAGGTGCTGGAGGAAAATGTCTGGGTGAAGATGAGGGATCTTAGTGCATGTCAAATGGAGGGGAACTTGGAGGTCTGGTGTTCATTGTTATCTGTGAATTTCAGTATCCATGAGGGGGTTCAGAACCAATCCCCCTCAGATATGGGAGTCCTACTGTATTTAGAATTAATTCTCCAGTTAGCCACTGCTTTCACTGAAACATCTTCTATTTGCCATTACAACCAATGCATGTTCAAAAACTGTAATTCAGTGAAAGATGGTGCAAGTCCTATTTAGAATGTGTCCAGAGGAGGGCGACAAGGATGGTGGAAGGTCTGGAAGCCATGCCTTATGACGAGCAGCTTAGGGAGCTGGGCATGTTTAGTCTGGAGAAGAGAAGGTTGAGAGGTGACATGATAGCCATGTTCAAATATTTGAAGGGATGTCATACTGAAGATGGGACAAGTTTGTTTTCTGCTGCTCCAAAGACTAGGACATGGAGCAGTGGGTTCAAACTACAGGAAAAGAGATTCCACTTGAACATTAGGAAGAACTTCCTGACAGTAAGAGCTGTTTGGAAGTGGAATACACTGTCTCAGAGTGTGGTGGAGTCTCTTTCTTTGGAGGTTTTAAAGCAGAGGCTGGATGCCCATCTGTTGGGAATGCTTTGACTGGGCATTCCTGCATGGCAGGGGGTTGGACTGGATGGCCCTTGTGGTCTCTTCCAACTCTGTGATTCTATTATTCTAGATCTGCATTGGGGCTCAGCTTAATTTCATGTGGCAAGTGAAAGCTGAGACTATGAATTCTGCCCACTTGTGCCTCTGACCACCACTTCTTGTAGCTTGTGATTGACTTATCTTTTAGGCCAGTGGTCTTTCATAAAGAAAAGGACCCCATAATCTATATTCTTTATATTTATAAAGCTCATTTTTAAAAGGACAGTCTA
The DNA here is from genome assembly GCA_030847615.1 of Gambelia wislizenii. Classification (NCBI taxonomy): domain Eukaryota; kingdom Metazoa; phylum Chordata; class Lepidosauria; order Squamata; family Crotaphytidae; genus Gambelia; species Gambelia wislizenii. The sequence goes on from JAUMIR010000003.1 coordinate 34,893,592, forward strand.
CAGGGACATTATGGGTCAGTGAAAATGCATTTAGAATTAAAATTAATAAAACTACACAGTGAATTTTCAACAACAAAAAAGGATCCTCAGCCAGAGAACTCTCTCTCTCTCTGGCTTTTCTTTGAAAATGTAGATTCGGGAAGGACTCATCCTGCGGTTTCTGCAAGCGTGCTGATGACTAAAAAGGCCAATCGAGATAAACAAGTCCAGTTGCAGAAAGCACAGCAGAAAGTCTCCTTCGGTGATGTTTCTGGGTTGTGATTCTTTCTGCATTGCCGTTTCTCTTCAAGACTTGTTCGGCATGAGTTCTCAAATAAGGCGGCAGCATTGTGGATAGTGCGTCTCTATGCCTCCCGATGTGAGGCCAGGGCAGACCATTGTTGGTGATCAATTTGGCCGAGCCTAAGATGTTGTTTCAGGGAGTCCTTGTATCGCTTTTTTGGAGTGCCCCTCTTACGCTGACCCATGGCGAGTTCACAGTAGAGTACTATTTTTGGGAGGCGATGGTCCTCCATCCTAGAAATGTGCCCTGCCCAGCGCAGCTATGTTCTCAATATCATGGCCTCAATGCTGGTGATCCCTAGTGCCTCATCAACTGCAAACCCCAGAATTCCATAGAATGTTGCCATGGTAATTAAAATAGAACCATTGTGCTATAATTGTGTAGCATGAAAGGCCCCTGGATGCTTGGTTAGAGTCTATATACATCAATGTCCAATTTGAACAAGTTATTTGTCTGATTTTTTCAGCTGGAAGCACTATGGTTACACAGAGGGCCTCACAGTTCTTCAAGTTCAGGTTTTATGGAGCTGGTAGTGATTTTGTTTTAGGTTTTGTATTTGCATGTTTGACCAAGTAAATCAAGGATGGATCTGATTTTTCTATAAGCTGACACAGTGTTATATTAAAAACTGTTTCGATAAGCCAAAAAATGATACCTTATAGAGGCCTGGAAATATATGATCTCATTAAAAAAAATTGCTGGCACTTGGAAAGAACTCTGGTCGCCAATCACGACTTCAGGGTGGCTGTAATTTATAACTTTTGTCCCTCAAGCTAAACCATTTAATCTGATAATCAGCATCAATCAAGGAATTTTAGTGCCGCATTTTGCAGTCTGAGCAGAAAACCTCTCTCTTGGGGATAAATTAGGCACCCCAATGTGACACTTGCAAATAAATACCGTTCACTATAACATTTGGTGCTATGAATCAGTCAGATCGATTCACTATAGAAATGGTTTTGAAGCTAGAAAGAAGTGTATAATTATACACTTCTTTAAAAATACACAAGAAAGACACATGTGGAGTAATAGCATTTTGGTGGACTAAAAGGCCAGCATTCCTAGCAGCTCCATAACATAAACTTTTATTTAAGCTTCTTTGCTCATCAGCTGAAAGCTAGTGTGCCCAAAGAGGTTTCATGACAGTTCATAACTCATCATTAAAATGACACAAGAACCCATTATGCTGGGATTCAGTCTTTTTCATTGACTCAAAATACTACAGTTTAGCATTCAATACATGAGGTGCATTAAGCCTCATTATGTGTCATTGTAGCAACTACCTACTGCCCAAAACAAAACCAATACATCAGATGGACTAAGGTAATATGTAATGATGTCCAATTTTCTATTAATTTAGAAGCCCCTTGTAAAGCCAGGCAACTGCTGGAAAGTAACTAAAGTAATCACCTGGAATACTGTGTCTAGTATTCCACAATTCAAGAAGCATCACAATTCTAGAAGGATATGGACAAGCTGGAACGTGTCCAGACGAGGGCAACCAAAATGGTGAAAGGTCTGGAAGCCATGACCTATGAGGAGAGGCTGAGGGAGCTGGGCATGTTAATCTGGAGAAGAGAAGGTTGAGAGGTGACATGATAGCTATGTTCAAATATTTGAAGGAATGCCATACTGAGGATGAAGAAAGCTTATTTTCTGCTGCTCCAGAAACTAGGACATAGAGCAATGGGTTCAAACTACAGGAAAAGAGATTCCACCTAAACATTAGGAAGGACTTCCTGACAGTAAGAGCTGTTTGGAAGTGGAATACACTGTCTCAGAGTGTGGCAGAGTCTCCTTCTTTGGAGGTTTTTAAACAGAGGCTGCATGTCCATCTGTTGGGAATGATTTGTTTGTGTATTCCTGCATGGCAGGGGGTAGGACTGGATGGCCCTTGTGGTCTCTTCCAACTCTATGATTCTATAATCATTTTCCCAAAGTAAGGATTCTGTTAAATCTTAGGACTTTATCAGACAAGGCAAAAATCTCATCATAACGACATGATGATAACATAACAGGCTGAAATTATCAGACAACATCATTATCGTCCCATGGCCATCGTGTGCGCCAGCCGCAAATAAGGTGTCATTTTTTAATTGATGGCTTAACCTGTCAATTGAACTTCAATATTCGCAGTACTGAAGGCATGCAAAAACATGTCCTGCTGTAATCGCGAGAATACAGAGTGAATGGATGGTCCTCTTTCCCCCCCCCCTCCCCATTGCCAGGGAGAAAACATCTGTGTGAAGATGATCGATGGGACGTTCTTTTTAGGAACTTTCCCTTTTTTCTGGCAAGTTTTTAGGTTTGTTTTAGTGCTTGGGTGTTGATTTACTTTGTTATTTAAGATGTTTTTGGAGTTTTAACTGCACTCATGTCTTCTCACGAGAACCACCGAGATCACGCGCCCTGGCTAACCTGGAAGTAAACTCCTGTTCTTAAAGTTCTAGTGCTCGTCATGTGATAATTCTGTGGCAATTTCTTTGTGTGGTTACAGCAACAAGCAAAAGTAAGTGTTACAATGCCACTATGCTTCCACTTTCCTCGTTTGCAGGATTACAGCAATTTTACATGTTAGTTTGATAAAGTCCTTAAATGATCCCTCCAAGCAATATTCTTAGCTACCCTGTGAAGCTAGGCAAGTGGGTACACATGACAGGGCTTTTTCTGTTGCAGTCCCACCACCACTGTAACTGTAGGACTCCTTTCCAAGGAAGGTCAGCCTGGCTCCATTCCTTCTGATTTTCCAAAAGGTGGCAACAACTGCTATTTTGCTTGGCCCTTGGTTCTTAGAAATAGTGTGCTCTGGCTAACAGATATAGATATATAGATATATATACTGTGTGTGTGTGTGTGTGTGTGTGTGTGTGTATCTATATATATCCATATGTATGTGCATTGCTCTACTAGAATAGAGCTTAACTGTGGCGTTCCTCAGGGTGCCATCCTGTCCCCGATGCTATTTAACATCTATATGAAGCCGCTGGGAGAAGTCATTCGGAGGCATGGAATGCAGTGTCATCAGTATGCGGATGACACCCAGATATACTTCTCCATGTCTCGGTCATCGGCTTCGACTTCAGATGGCGTCTCTCCTCTGAATGATTGTCTTAAAGCAGTAATGGACTGGATGAGGAAAAACAAATTGAGACTGAATCCAGACAAAACGGAGGTACTAACAGTTACAGGCCCAAAACCAGGTCTGGGAATACAAACTCCAATCCTGGATGGAATTACACTCTCCTCCAAGGATTGTGTTCGCAGTCTGGGGGTGCTCTTGGACCCGTCACTCCAGATGACTAATCAGGTAAATGCAACGGTCAGGAGTGCCTGTTATCAACTTCGGCTGGTACGCCAGCTGCGCCCTTTCCTGGAAACTAGGGACCTCGAAACTGTGGTACATGCACTGGTAACCTCCCGTCTGGATTTCTGTAATGCGCTCTACATGGGGCTACCCTTGTGCTTGACTCGGAAACTTCAACTAGTCCAGAACATGGCAGCCAGGTTGATTTCTGGCGTTCCCAGAAGAGAGCATATAACACCGGTGCTAAAAGCTCTCCACTGGCTGCCTATTAGTTTCCGGGCACAGTACAAGGTGTTGGTTATGACCTTTAAAGCCCTACATGGCTTGGGTCCAACTTACCTCCGGGACCGCCTCCTTCCATACGACCCTCCCCGCACACTTCGGTCCTCTGGGAGGAATCTGTTACAGCCTATGAAAACAAGGCTGTCGGTGACCTCCCAGAGGGCCTTCTCTGCTGCTGCTCCCAGATTATGGAATGGCCTGCCGGATGAGATCCGTCTTATTACCACCTTAGACAGCTTTAAAAAAGCTGTCAAGACGGATCTTTTCCGGCAGGCCTTTCCTGAATAATTATCCCGGCCCAAGACTCAGCTGCCCTTTATAGGCTACGATTGTATGTTTTTAATTTTTTTTTCTTCTAATTTATATATATTTTAATTAATGCATGTTTTTAATCCTTTGCAATTTAATATTATTTTAAGGGGTGGGTGGGCTAGGGTATTGTGAGTATGGGGTTTTTATATTGTAAGCCGCCCCGATTGCGTTGCAGAGGGGCGGGATATAAATAAAATTTTATTATTATTATATATATATATATATATATATATATATATATACACACACACACATACACACTAGATAGATATAGATATAGATAGATATAGATAGATATAGATAAAACCAAAATATATATATCTGGCTATTTTTAACTATTTTAAATTGTTTAATTGTCTGGAATTATTTGTTTGATTTGTTTTTAATTGTTTTAATATATATTTAATGTTTTAAATGTTTTTTTTTAATTTTTATTTTTTATTTATGTAAGAGTAATAACAATTACAACAGTATACAGTGGAAAACAGGGAAGAGGGGGAAGGGAATAGCAGGGGGTGGCAGATCCAAGTAGTTAAAATACAATATAAAAAGGGACAGTAACTGGGTGGATGTTTTAAAAGGTCAATATCCAGGTGGGGAGCTGCATGAAGAATGGAACAAGGAATATTAAGTGAAGAGGTGGCATCAAAGATATATTACAGCAGTGATCGCCACAAACATCCACGATGAGCTGGAGGTTGAATCCGAGGAGTGTTGTCAGAGATGTATCTAATAAACATGTGCCAATCTGAAGCAAAATTGTCTACTGTCGACTGTCCATTACATGTCCTAATCTTTGAAGAGAGCTTTTCCAATAGGCTGGAGGACCACACTCGTTCCCACCAAGCTTCCAATGACGGGGTGCCTACCTTCCAGCACTTAGCAATCTCTAAGTGGGCAGCCATGAGTAGAAAACTTATTAACCTTCAATGTTTAAGGGATGCATTGCAATGCACAAATATATTAAGTAATAAAAGCACTGGGGAGAAATGGAGTTTTTGTTGAATAATACAGGAAATTTGGAAAAGAATCTGTAACCAAAATTCCTTTTCCATTGAACAATCTAACCACATGTGCATGAAAGAGCCTATGTCTCCACAGTCCCTCCAGCATCTCGGGGAAACCATTTTCACCATTCTGGACAAGTATAGAAGAGTATGAAACCATTTGTGAATAATTTTTAACATGCTTTCTTTTGCTTGGACTGATCTAGTTTTATATGGGGGTGAGGACCAAATATGTGACCATGTAGCATCTGTGATGGAGATTTGAAGTTCAGATTCCCAAAGGTCTTCAATATGGGAAAGATAACCATATGAGTTATCCAAAAGATCCTTGTAGATAACTGCTACTACTCCTTTATCATAAGATGAGGATGAAACACAGAGCTATTCATAGAAGGAGAATGATCTGCAATGTTCTTTTGTGGAACGTAGATAATGTAAAAAGGTAGAAGCTTGCAGTAGTTGGAACCAGGAAGTATGGACATCAGAGAGTGAGTTTTCTAGATTTTGTATAGACTTAAGACTACCTCCATTCTATAGATCAATCATATGATAAATACCACAATCTTTCTATGACTGGTACTGGCAAATTTTGTCAGTCATGGAAAATTTCAGATGAAGAAGGAAGACCTTGATAGGGGAAGGTTCAGGTGCTAGGATGTATTTCCATTTTGACCACGTCAGAAGAGTACTTGAAAGAAAGGGATTTTGAATTTTCTTGATGGCAACAGTGGAGAGGTTTTTATATAAATAAGAAAGTTCTTGAAAAAATTGAAGATTGCATTCGGATTTTACCCATCTAGTAGTAAGATTTTCTTTAACAGTTGGAACATGTGAACTAATTGGAATGCTTGGTAATATAGAGCCAGATCAGGAATCGCTAAGCCTTCATACGCTGAAGCGGCATGACAGGCGGTTTTTGAGAATCTGGTTTCTTTTATTGAAAATTAATCGATTGATCACTATTTGCCATTTCTTTAACTTCAGTGGGGAAGGGGGAAGCGGGATGGTTTGAAAAAGAAATAGAAAACAAGAGAGAACAAACATCTTTACTAATGCGATTTTACCCCGTGTCAATAAATTGAGCTGGCAGCAGGAATTTAGTTTGCGATGCATCCACGTTGAAACTGATCTATAATTCCTTAAAACTAATTGAGGGGGGGAAACAGGGAAGCAGAAGGACAAGATCTCTTTATCCACAGATCTTTTAGTGACTTGCATGAAATGCACTTGCTTTGAAGAATTATTCTATATAAAAATCCTCCAAAATGTTCATTTAATTAAGAGACCTGGCAGAGCTCTACAATCACACAACCACCATGTTCGATGGCTGGCCATGCCACCATGTTCTAAAAAAATTTATTCATTTCACATTGCCTCAGGAGCCCTGGTGGGTTGAGAGGTGACAAATAGATGCCATAAACTAACTAACTGGTAGAGTTGAGTTTTGCCTGATAACTTTTTTAGACATCATTCTTTGTTCTGAAAATTACTTGTGCTTTCCCTGACTGAAAGATTAGATAATTACTCCAGTTTTATATGCTGAAGATTTGTGTCTACTCAGTCTCTACCTGTGAGACATATCACTCATGGGTTATTATACATTCCTAAATTATTATAGAAATAGCCATAGTCTGATGATCTTGAAGGCAGAGCTGCTGTGTTTAGATCTTACTTGACCTCCTTACTATTCTTAAATAGAACACTCACGTGCAGTAAACAATGGATCAGCATCAAGAAACTTCACACACTGATCTTCTTGGTTCCCTGTCCTCTGGTTCTTGCTGGGTCTTCAGAGTTGAGTTTATCACCTTGGGTTCCTGAGGAGGAACTCTCATTCTATAGCTTCTGTGTTTGTTCTCTTTCTCTTTACTCAAGGCTTGGTTTGCATCCATTTATAATGGCCGTTCCCCATAAGCATCTTCATAACTCTGTTCCCTCTTCTCCAACCTCATCATTAAGAGCCATTAGAAAATCCTTCTTAAGAGCATGGAAGAGGATTAAAAAGAAAATATATATTAAGCTATCACTGTGGGTATCCCCCCAGGAAACATTCAGGCATATGGAAATGATAGATTTAGGAAAATGGTGGACATATAAAGATTTATTGCTCGTTCAGAAGGGAACTTATAGATTCAAGACAAAGGAAGAATTAGGTCAAGAACAAAAGAAATGTAACTGGTTCCAACACAGACAACTTCTGGAAAGGTACAATATAGATAAAAGAAAGAAAATGTGTGGAATTGAAAATTTAAACAATGAATTAGGTATCTTTATCATGGAAGAGAAAGAGTTTAAAATATCAAAGATATATAATTTATTATTAAAGTTGGAGTTGGAACCAGAAACGGTTAAAGATTATATGCTGGATTGGTCACGAAACATTGGGAATAACATCCTATTAGAAGATTGGGAAACTTTATGGGGGAAAAATATAAAGTTTTCAATAAACAATGAATTAAGAGAGAACTGCTATAAAATGCAGTTTCGTTGGTATCTGACCCCTATAAGATTGGCGAAAATGTATAAAGAAATGAAAAGCAATTGCTGGAAATGTGGAGATTCTAACAGTTCATTTTTTCATATGTGGTGGTCATGCAAGGTGGCAAAAGAATTCTGGATCAGTATTCATAATGAGGTAAGAAAGATAATTAAGAGAGATTTCAAACAAAAACCAGAACTTTATCTATTAAACATATTTGATACAGAATTCCCTCCAAAGTTTAAGAACATTATGCTTTACATGACCACCACCGCTAGAATTGTTTACGCCAGATATTGGAAACAAAAGATGAATCCAGGTTATGAAGAATGGATATTGAAATTATGGGAAGTGGCTCAAATGGAACAACTTACTTGTTGAGTTAAACATCGATCAATAGAAGCTTTTAGAAAAGAATGGGAGATGGTAATTTAATATTGGAATATGAAATGGCATAGACATATGGCAATATGGTTTAAAGATTAAAAGTTGAAAGCAGAATGAATAGGAAAACTGGTTGAAAGACAATGTTAGTAGTGATTAGTCCTTCTGTTGAAGAATACAGGTTTATTAAGAATGTTTGTTTGGGGGATACAAGGGATGATAAGAAGAGGTGATGTGAAATATGGAATTTTGTATTAAGATAGAATAGATTATGGAACCTGTATAATGTTCTAACGGTATAGTAACTTAAAAATAATGAAAAAGAGTTTCAGGTAATGCAAGTCAATAATTGTGTTATAAACTGATTCAAACACTGTTGAGTAGGAAGCCAAGATTATGTTTATTGTGTTTTATTTTGTTTCTGTTTTGATCTTGTCATGAATGTTATTGTGTTTGTTATTTCTTTTAGTTTTGTTGTGAATGTAATAATTATGTTATAGTTTGTCATGAAGGTAATAATTATGTTATAATTATGTTATAAAAATAATAATTAAAAAAATATAAGAGCCAAAGTGGAAGACAATTGGGTTCTGACATCAAGTACAGCCACCTACCTAAAGGTAAGGCTGGCTCAGCCCATTTTACAAGTTCCATTGTCTCAAGACTTTGTGTGGTTCTTCCACAGTGGTTTTTTCACACGATAGACTTATGTAAAGTATTTTAACTGGTTCTAATTTGTCTTCTTTTAACTTGTTAAATTGTTTAACATGTTTTTAGCATTTTAAAACTATTTTTATTGTTTACATTGTTTTAAACTGATCGTGTTGATTTGATCGTACACTGCCGTAACATCTTTAGATAGAGGGAGTGATGGAAAGATTTAAATAAATACATACCCTTTACTTTATTTTGGCATTCAAATAAAGTCTAACTTCCTTGCCTAGGGGAGGATTCTGCAAGACATCATAGCTAATACAATTGATTATTTAGCCTAATACATTATGGCAGGCACTTATTACACAGATGGCACACAAAAGTGTACAATTCCACAGTGCCTTTACAATAAGGAGTGCACTTAGAAAAGAGAGGCTAAAGTAATTATACTGCATAGTACAAATAAAAATAACGGCAGAATTCAGTGACTCTCATTTAGGATATTTTTTCTTCCTAACCTTATATTATAGTAAATTATGACCTATAACTGTTTTGAGCAGCCATAATTGATCTAGCTTAAGTAGGATCTAGGTGGTAAACATGTGTTTGGACTATAATTTAGGTGGGTATTCACATGATCAAATGCTCCTTAATTTACATCCCCATTAAAAAAAATACTCGGTGTCAGGTGAAATGGTTGCAATTTGGGGGATTTCTTTGTATAGAAGAGCATTCAGACATGCATTCAAGGTTCTCCTGTTCCCTGAAAATGAGTCAGGGCTTTCTGTGCTGCATGTTTTAGAGATGCCTTGCAAAAACATGTATGTAATGATGCTTTCCTTCAAATCTTTCTCAAAACCATCCATTTCAATGAATCCTTTTGCTCAGCCCTGTAGTTCCCAGCCCTACTGTACCTTAGCCTATAGCTAAGCTGATGAACATATAACTGAGGGTCAATCTAGACCAAAGGTGGGCAAAATGTGGGCCAAAGGACACATGAGAGACCTAGTCTGAGCCATTTAATACACATGATGGGCCCCAGGGGCCCATCACTCATGCTTTCATGCACCCCACCAGTTAAAAGAAATATTATAAAGTCCCCTTGTACCCTTAAGAAGATGTAGGGGGCAATTTTGCCAGTCCCCCTCAAAAAAAAACTGTTTTAGGCTTCCTCACCCTTTCTTTTACAACATTGGAAGTGATATGTTTTTTAAAAGGCCTACTAGAACCTAAATGGGGAGAGGGGCTGGAAAATTACACAGGAGATTTTCAGACGCCTCTTCCCGCGCAAGCAGACTCCGGAGCAGTAATGAGGCTGCTGTGCGGCAAGGGCTCCATTTTGGATTATGCCCTTTCTCTCTCGGCGTCGTCCGTGACTGTTGCGGCTAGCATTGGAGGCGGCCGCACTGTTTTTCACTCACGGAAGTTGTCTGTGAGTAAAAGACAGCGCAGCCGCCTTCAATGCTAGCCGCAACAGTCACGGACTACGCCGAGAGAGAAACAGCATCGTCCAAAATGGACCCCTTGCCGCGCAGCAGCCTCATTACTGCTCCGGAGGCTGCTTGCGCAGCAAGAGGCAGCAAGAGGTGTCTGAAAATCTCCTATAGACCTCAATGGCCCATTAAGGGCATGAGGGTTTATTTCAGAAAAAAATATTGGAGTAGGATGTAGGAACAGGAGCTTCTTAGATCTGCGAAGAAGCATGTGCAGACCTGGACCGCAGGAAGGTGCCCATCCCCAAATTAGATGATACATGAAGCAGGTTTGTCAGATGTCTATTGGTTTCTCACCTAAGTATCTTGCATTTACTTGTTGGAAGGGAATTGCAAGCTTTATTTGTTAAATGTTAACTCGTTGTTTTTTTAACTGATGGATGCTTTAATATGGATTTTCTGCATAAGTATATACTGCTAGTTCGAGTAGATGACTTCGGGATTGCTTCAAACTATAAATGCACCAGATCCCATCTGATCTTGCAGGGTCAGTGCTGGTTAGTACTTGAATGGGAGACTGCCAATGAATACCAGGTGCTGTAGCCTATATTTCAGAGGAAGAAACTGGCAAAAGCACTCCTGAGTATTCCTTGCCTAACAACACCCTGTAAAATTCATGGGGTAGTCTTAAGTCAACAGGTAACCTGAAGGCACATATGCACACATACAATTTTATGATTCTATCATTTGTCATTCTGATTCCTAAAGCAAATATGTTAGAGGATATCTCCTTGTAGGATAGCAAATGGATTAATTGTAAGGAGTACCCATTTCTTGTAAATTGCTTGAGGAAGGGAATCAGGTTCTCTTGTGGATAAAGTGAGAAGCACATTAATGCACTTTATAAACCTGGGTGGGAATCATGCAGCTCTCCAGATATTATTGGATTGCAAGCCCCAGCATCCCTCGCTAGCATAACCTATGTGATGAATACTGGGAGTTGCAGTTCACCAACATCTGCAGGGCATGAATTTTCCCACCCACCATAAAAACAATAAATAATTAGCTACAAGATGTCCCCCTATACAGTTCCACAGAAGTCAGATGCCTTTATCAGCTTATAACATGCATGAAAACAAGTCCGATATTGTGTGATGAAAGACTAAGCTGTTGGCTGCACTTGAAAATGGCAGTTCTGTCATGCTGTGCATGAGAGAAAATAAAATGCTTGTTTATGATTCACTGCCCAACCATATACCTGGCAGACAATATAAGCTGGGGGACAGACTGCTTCTCTCTGGGTAGACTATGCTTGAAGAAACCGTTGCCATCTTGCCAAGAGACATGAAAGACTCAGGCTGGTCACAAACATTTGATTTTGCCAGACAATACTTGTGTAACAATTTGATTAATTTGCTTCAGAGAAGAGTCACAACTGCATGTGTATTCATTCTTTATGAATACACATCAGACAAAGCTGGGCTGAGAGACATTTCACCATGGGGTGCCCATTCAACTGCATTTAAAGCACAGCAGAATTTACATTTTAGTTCTATAGTCACAATGCCTAGCAAGCTCCAACCCTTATCCCAAAAAACGCAGATGTAAATGACCCATAGGGTGCTTCCATAGGAGGCTTTCATTCAACAATCACCTTACTTCTTACAAGGAGTTTGATGAGATGGCTGCACTACACTATCTTTTAGTTGTAACCCTCTGATCTATCTTGTTTCCTTCTTTTAAAAAAATCAATTGAGAAGTGAAAGACTGCAGGGCAGACTATTCCACTGTAATAATGCATTTTGACTGCTAGTGTTAGGAGCTGTTTGTCTGGAAGTACCCAAAATGGCTATCACAGCATTCATATTTGTGGATTTTTAGCCAATCAACACCACACACCCTTCTCTAGCCGTTCTCTAGCCCATTCAGGAACTGCCAAAGGCAATGGTAGAGTGGTGTCCTTGAGCAAGCAGGGATCACCAGTATTGAGGCCATGATACTGAGAACACAGCTGCGCTGGGCAGGGCACATTTCTAGGATGGAGGACCATCGCCTCCCAAAAATACTACTCTACGGTGAACTCACCACGGGTCAGCGTAAGAGGGGCGCTCCAAAAAAGCGATACAAGGACTCCCTGAAACTACACCTCAGGCTCGGCCAAATTGATCACCAACAATGGTCCGCCCTGGCCTCACATCGGGAGGCATGGAGAGGCACTATCCACAATGCTGCAGCCTTATTTGAGAACTCACACCGAACAAGTCTTGAAGAGAAACGACAACGCAGAAAGAATCACAACCCAAAAACATCACCCAAGGAGAACTTCTGCTGTGCTTTCTGCAGCCAGACTTGTTTATCTCAGATTGGCCTTTTTAGTCATCAGCGCGCTTGCAGAAAGCACAGGATGAGTCCTTCCTGAATCTTCGTTTGCGAAGAAAAGCCAGAGGAGTGAGGAACACTGGAGAAAAGGAGGTAACCATCAAAGCCTGCTCCAGCCAGATTCTTCCTCCTCCTCCTCCTCACCTTCCTTGTGGGGACGGTTTCTGGGCTGCTTATAGATGATAACCGGAATCCTGTATCAGCTACTTAGTTAACTATATACTAGTTAAGTATACTAGTTAAGTATATTTAACTATTAGTTAAGTATACTAATAGTTAACTATACTTAACTATTAGTTAAGCATTACATAGCTATATAATTAATTATTAGTTAAATATATTTAACTAATGACATTTCCATCATGTTGGGAGGGAGGGGTCAGGCCAGGAGAGGTAACCTAAGTTAAGTATACTTAACTAAGTTACCTCTCCTGGGGTGCAGCTAGACAGGAGAATTTGTAGCAGAAAATATCACCTTAGCTCCCTATCACTGCAGTGCCCATTTGTGCCCACGGCTCACTCGCTAGCTTGCTGGAAGGGAATAGCTTGCAGTTTGCATCCCAGAAAGAAATGGCAGCTGTGAGTGAGTTGCATCTGGAAAAACTCCCTCTATTCTCCCCCCTCCTTTTTTTAAAAAAATGACAGATGCAGAAGAACTATTTTCAGCTTTAAAAAAAGGATCATGCTTTTGCTCTGCCACTCTGCCACTTGAACAGTCAGCCGGCAAAAACAACAACAATGGCGGCTCCAACATTGCAAGCCCTCCCTTGTAAGCCCACCCCCTCCAAGGTCCAACCAATTAGCTTTCAGCTCTACTGTGTCCCCTTTTCAAATCAGTTGTACAGATGACCTATTATGCACATTTTCGCACAATTTTTTTAAAAGATGGCAAGAAACAGTGACAGCTGTTATCATGGTCTATTTGGAGTTTTCATCCCCCCTCTTTCTGAATATGGCAAATCCCAGCAGGAGCTCATCTAAACTAAAGGTATTCTGCCCACATTCTCGCCAGATTTTTTTCATTGTGTAGATGCTCCCCTGGTCTGAAACCACCCCCACCCCCAATGTGAAGGAAATATCATTAACCCGTACTCCAATTGCTGGCAGAATGGATTTCCTTCTCCCTATGCAGCGGATGTCCAGTTAAGTAGGTTGGAGAGGTTACAATCATGGCCATGGTGTCACAACCATGGACTTTTTCAGATGCTCTAAAAAAAAAAACCCGTGGAGGTTGGGAGGAGGACGGCACTGTCCCACTTCTGGCAATCGATTTCGCATGATGCTGTCCTCCTCCCGTCCTTCTTTCATGCTTCCTCCGTGCTGGAGGAACAAGAAAGGCATCACTTTTCATTGACAGAAACTTCTGTCAATGAAAAGCTGTGCCTTTCTCATCCCTCCAGCATAGAAGAAGCACGGAGAAAGGATGGGAGGAGGACGGGGCATGCAAAATCGATCTCAGGAAGCAGGACAGTGCCATCCTCCTCCCGACCTCTGTGGGGGGGGGCAGTTAGAGTGTCTGAAAATCTCCCATGACTAAGTAACACTGATGAATATGAAACAGTTGCCTAGTGGTTGTCTAGATGGTGAAAAAACTCCTTATAGAATTTGAGGAGAATACCTTGTCAGGGTAATATTGCTTTAAAGTGCAAAAGGAAAGGTGTTGGCCAACAAATCACACTAGCACAGCTGGAGTGGGTTTGTTCACAGTTGTGGCTAGCCAGAGGACTGACTATCAAACACTCCTGTATAGCTGAAGCACAAGATGCATTGTGTGTGAGTTCGTCTTATGGAGGAAGAGGAGTGTTGGTGTTGAGTTTGTTAATGAGGTTTGCTGTGTTTGTTTATACTGAAACTGAAGATAAAGACCTCCAGATATCTTTGGATGAATCTTGCTGCCTATAAGTCTTTTTGTCTGTGAAAGTGGGTCAGAGCAGTGAAACGGTTGCTAGCTGAAGCTTTTGTTTTTGTACCCATTCAGTGCAGTTCTGCTGTTCAGCTACTCCTGGGTTTTTTTTTGTCTCCAGGCTGTGCCAGGTGCCTCTCAGTGAGCCTATACTGAGTGGACAAACCTTTTGTCCCAATGAGAACCTGCAGCTATATGCTGTATTTGGAAAGAGGGTGGACAAAAACTAGAAAAAAACTACACAGGAAAAGCCTTCACAGCTTTTCCTGAAGTTTTTTTTTTTTTTTTTTTTTTTTAATGCAGGGGAAATGTGTACTCCTGCTCTTTAGGACAACTGAATTGTTTTGCTGTACATTCCTGTATAAGAATGGAAGTGGAAACTGATTGCAGGGGGGAGGCTTGCCAGCAATGAAGTGACTTGAAGCACAATTTTGGAGGTTTGCGGTAGTGATTGTGTGCTTTTCTGCTGCGCTGAGGCAACAAAACAGCTTTTTAAATGGAAGGTTGGACTCGCGCACCTTAGATTTACTGTTAAAAAAAAATACTGTGCAGCAGCAGCAACTTGTTGAAAATAATAATGCAAGTGATTGACTTGCAGCCTTACGACGGCTGCATTTATGACCAGGCAGCGAAGGGAGGGGGAGCCCATTCCTGCCACGGAATTAAGGTAGGTGTGTAAAACTTTTCTCTTTATTCCGTGGCAGGAATGGAATTGGAGCAGGTGGGGGGGTAGTGACAGAAACGGACCCTAAGGATCCATCTAATAATCTCCTAAGGTTGGTGTCAGCCCTCCCCTAATGTGTCACCTGGTGCAGTTTGGTCTCTCCGCACACACACCCCTAGTGCTGCCACTGCTGCAAACTGAGTTCAAAGTACAAAACTGGTTTGTCCTCAATTAACTCAGAGGATGGAGAGTAACTGCTGCAGTCTCTCCTAGCTTGTCCAGTCTTCCTCATTAATAACTTTTGCCAACTTGACCACACTCTGATGCTGCTTAGCCATACGTATCCCAGTTTTCATCTGTCAAACGCTAGAGGGTATGCTACCACCATGAGCCTCAATGGGAAGCATCTTCGTGATACTTTTTATGTTAATTTGGTTCATTTATTTTGATGTTATTAATATATTACATCATATATTAATATAATATATGTTCATATATTTATTAGCATTATTTAATAATAAAAGAATGACGAATTTCTGCTCAGGAAGGCACAGTATCAGTAATTGTAAAAATATAATCATCAGCAACAGTTGCAGGCTGGCATTCTGGATGTAGCACTGAAAACAGAAGGGATCGTAATCTCTAGGACCCTATGCCAATTATGAGAAAGTGGTTAGTGGATCAAATGGATGAGACTTACATTGATAGATACCCATCTTATCTCATATGGTAAGACAGAGGAGTCTTTCCTCCTTCTCTCTCTGTCAAATACATAATGGGACTTACAGTCCAAGATATATGTAGAAATCCAGACTGAGAAAGAGCAGTGTACACCATGCGCCAATATATGTATTTGTCCCCAGGGTTTTCTTTTTGCTTTATGCAAGGTGCTAATGAGAAAAGTGCATTCACTATTTTTAACCTATAGTATCCCAAACCATAGTTGCTTGTGCAGTCTATACCTTTGGAAATTCATCACTTCAGTATTGCCTAATAAAGTTTGTAAATGGCTTCCAAATGAGCAAAAATTACCCCTTCTAGTCCAATAACAAATGTCCTTTCTTCCCAACAGGAGATTGGTTTTAGATTCCCTCATTCATTCTTTTAATGATGAGCTAATTTTAATCACAGTCCCAAGAGTGCCACTGATTGGGATCAGAGAAATGCAACATTTACAAGGCTTTATTGACATAAGGGCTATGTAACTTCAGTTGCACATGTGCATTTTATAAGAGTCAGCATATTTGGATAGATGAGTAAAAAAAAAAATCTATCAACTATGGATTGTGCAGGTTGATTCTGAACTTCAAACACAATAGCTTTCTGTTTTGAGGAAGCTGCTTGCATACATATACACCCTTCCCTGCAGTAGCGGAACTTAGTTGTGGAATGCTGTACCAAATGTACTATAATGGAAAGTGAGTTGGTCTTTAAAAATACAAAAGCACCAGTCCCTGTTCAGATTCCTGGATAATCCACTACTTGCATCCAGGGCCAGGTGAAGGTGGATGGATCCTGTGAGCAGCTCCAAAAACCCAGCAGCCCCTTTGTACACATGTGCAAATCCCATTCTAAGTGTTAGCATGGAAATTAAATGAATAAATGATTAAATCATAGATAGAATAAAATGAGAGCCAACATGGTATAGTGGTTTGAGTGTTGGACTATGACTCTGGAGACCAGGGGTTGAATCCCCACTTGGCCATGGAAACCCACTGGGTAACCTTGGGCAAGTCACACTCTCTCAGCCTCAGAGGAAGAAAAGGGCAAACCCCCTCTGAACAAATCTTGCCAAGAAAACTCCATTATAGGTTTGCCTTAGGGTTGCCATAGGTCGGAAACAACTTGAAGGCACACAACAACAATAGAATGAAAATACAAAGTAGTCTAGACAGCAGCATGAAAAGCTTAGTCTTCCTACTTCCACTTACTGAATGGCTCACCAGCATGTGAAAAGAAGAGTTGGGTTGATTTCTGAGTAAACATGTATGGAAACATAGGAAAGGGTTTTAGAGAGTCAAACCAGTGATAGAGCTAACTAAATATTGTCAAATCTGACTGGCAGCAGCCCTTCAGGCAGGATTTTCTCCTAGTCCTACCTAGAGATATTTCCAAATGCCCCCCTACCCAAATACTAACCAGTACAGGAATTCACATGCTTTGCCTCTGCTTCAATAACCTATTCCCAGCCAGGTACCACATGGAAACACAAAGCTGGTGTTCTGTTGCATCACTAAGGACTTTATCAGACAAGCCTCTACCAACGTTCTTTTGCCAGCATATTTTGTATTGTTTTTCTGCTGGCAAAAGAGCCCTTTTTATCAGACCTACCTTTGTAATGCGTCAAAAGGCAACCCCAGCATTGATGGAGAGTGAATGGAGCTCCACTCACTTCTGCGCTCATGAGCTTGTGAGAAGACATGAATGCAGTAAATTTAAAAAATAAAGAAAAAGAAACACACAAAACATATGCACAAGCACAGAAATGCACTTTGCAACTTAAAAGTGAACCAGGGAGGTTCATAAAAAGAGTGTCCCCTTCCTGGCTGTTGCAATCTCACCTGGAAGTGTTCTGTCATTGATGCTGTATTCATGCGAGCACAATGGCACGAGGTTTCAAATGGTGGCAATACCAGCAAAAAAGTGCCATGGAAGATCTATTGACAGTTTGGCCCATCAATAAAATAGAATGGCTTTTTAACTGGACATTATCGTGAAAGGATGACATCATATGATATGTACACCCTTTCATGTTAGTTAGGCATCATTATGGCACTATATTTGCTGCATCTGATAAAGTCCTAAGTCAACAGGTATCAAACACTTGCCCCTTGGGCCTGGGAGGATCCAGAGGTCATGCCAGAATAACAATCAACCTGAGGCTTCAGACAGAACAAGCCTTCACAGAATCTATTGCCTGCAGCACAAGGAACAGCTACCAGTCAGTAGGTGGGCAGTTGAGTGACAGCATGGCAGCTGCAGCAGAAGTGGCCAATCCCCATAGGGCTATTCATGGAGTATTGTAGAAAGTACAGCTTTAGAGGAAAGAGATCAGTCAGGCCATCAGTTTAAGGTCAACTGGTGGAGCTGTCCTTCAGAGCTAAAGTGAATGCATTCCCACACCATACCTCAAATTGTAGGGTGTGAAGGAAGTTGGCAAGATGGACACTGATGTTACCCACTTAAGTGGATGAATCTTACCTAGTGGATCCAAGACTGCTCAGAAGTGCTAGGAGCATAGGGTAGCTTTATTGCCTGCCTTAGAAGGTCAAGGTGCTACAGACTTACTTTCACATTTGGGGTGAGCAAGGGAGTCTAGAATAGTCTGCCTCTGATCCAGTTCTAGTTTGGGGGAGTTAGGAAGAAATCACTCAATTCAATGTTGTTGGGGGTGTTGTAAGTGTGGGACAATCTCTTTTCTCAGAGGAGATTATCAGACTGTGACAAATATAGCACCCTGTCTCGCTTTCTAATTCCCACCCCACAACCATCCCTGTCATGCTTTTTAAAAATATATATATTTCACACACCTACCTTTCAAGCAAAACAGAAACTGCTCCCCTCCCCTCCAGCAGCCCAGGCATGAATGGAGCTCTCGCAGAGCTCCGTTCACTTCCTGGAGACCAAATCCTAGCTGTTCTCACGAGAGAACAATCATGCAGGGAAAACAAAAATAAAAATAAGTCTAAAAGTTAAACCAAGCCCCTAAATACACTAAAAAAAAAATGCAAACAGGGGAGGGTACAAAAAAGGCTGTCACTTACCTGGATGTCCCAAACGCTACTGGAAGTGTTCGGCACGGACCTTACAATACCTTACAGGGAGGCCGGCATCGCACAGAGAATTTAAAAATAAAAATACAACCAACCTCAAAAAATTAAACAAAGCACCTAAACACACTTAAAAAAGAAACCAAGCAAAGGGGATGGTACAAAAAAGGCTGTCACTTACCTGGATGTCCCGATCTTACTCGGAAGTGTT
Source organism: Gambelia wislizenii (assembly GCA_030847615.1). Lineage (NCBI taxonomy): Eukaryota > Metazoa > Chordata > Lepidosauria > Squamata > Crotaphytidae > Gambelia > Gambelia wislizenii. The sequence goes on from JAUMIR010000003.1 coordinate 34,912,657, forward strand.
TGGCACAGATCTCCCAGATTGCACCACAGGAACAGGGTGCCTTTTCACTCACCCATGATTTTGTTACAGAAATGGAACAGGTGATGGGCTTTTGCCCATCAATTTAAAAAAAATGGAATGGAAGCAGCACGGGGGCAGAACAGGACAGGGACAACGTTGTCTGAAAAGGAAGCCCTTTCTCATTCCTGTGGCATCCCTGTCCTAGATTATTAAACTCATCTGACAATCTCCTAGGAACTATAATTACAGCTGTTTCTATGGAGTTACCAGAGCAATTGCCTGTTCATAGATGGCAGTCATGGACCTTCTGGTGTTATGTCCAAGAGATGGAAGATCTGGTGGCATGGGATCATTACATGCTAGCTGAATTATGACAATATCCTTTGCTTTTAAGGGAGCAGAACCGGTGTGTCATTCACACCTACAACTCTTACATTCTCAGTGTTCGCTTTCTCTTGGTGACTTGGCCTGTTCCTTTTCTATGGATAGCTAAACTGTATTTCTAAATGTTCTACTAAGGTTTAACTTTCTGCATTGCTGTAAATTTGGGGACTAAAGGAAAATATCATTTAAGGGCAAAATTCTTATTGGGAGGCATTCCCCATTCACAGCTACACCCCTGACTAAACGTGTGTTTCCTTTCATGTATACCTACAAGAACCCTAATCTTCCAGACACTGCTGCCAAACGAAGCAAGGTGACTGGTTACTTAAGATGAAATCTTTTCAATAGTAGCATTCAATTTGCAGAATGCCCTCCACACAGCATTTGATCATAGAATCACAGAGTTGGAAGAGCCCACAAGGGCCATCCAGTCCAACCCCCGTCACGCAGGAATACACAGTCAAAGCACTCGTAATAGATGATCATCCAGCCTCTGTTTAAAAACCTCCAAAAAAGGAGAGTCAACCACACTCCCAGGCAGAGTATTCCACTGTCAAACAGATCTTACCATCACAAAGTTCTTCCTAATGTTTAGGTGGAATCTCTTTTCCTGTAGTTTGAATCCATTGCTCTGTGTCCTAGTCTGTGGAGCAGCAGAAAACAAGCTTGCCCTATCCTCAGTATGACATTCCTTCAAATATTTAAACATGTCTTTACCTTCTCTTCTCCAGGCGAAACATAGCCAGCTCCCTAAGCCTCTCCTCATTGGTCATGGCTTCCAGACCTTTCACCATTTTGGTTGCCCTCCTCTGGACACGTTCCAACTTATTCATATTCTTCTTGAATTGTGATGCCCAGAACTGGACACAGTATTCCAGGTGAGGTCTGACCAAAGCAGAGTGCTACTATTAAATTCCTAATCTAGACACTATACTCCTATTAATGCAGCCCAGAATCTCATTGGCTGGTATGTAAGTTATGGTATTTTAAGTGCCAGGTAATGATCTTTTTTTAAATTCTCCCAGATATTTTAAAAACTATTTTAAACATTCTCAGTCCACTATGCCATTTCCCCCATTTTCCTTTTATTGTGTTGTATAGTGTTTTTACCCCTGGCTGCTAATTTTATTTTGTGCTATTTTATCCCATGCCACTTTATTGTGATTTTATGTCTTATTTTTAATGTACTTGTAAACTACCTAGTGGACTCTGGTTATTGGGCAATTTAAAGTATAATAAACCCTCTCCCTTTATTATATAAAGTATAACCAGCCCCTGCCATTTCCCTTGATCAAAATCATGACACACACACACCTACACCAAAGCAACATTAACTACTTTGGGGGATTAAGAAGGCACAATATACACCTTGTCTTTCCTCCAATAGGTCTAGCTGGGTAAAGAATTTTAGAGAGGAGTTAAACCTATTGTTTCACAATCCTTTCCCCAATGCCACTGTTTCAATCGAACCTGGAACTCTCTAGAACTGCTAACTTAAAAGAAAGAAAGAGGAGGCCCAATCACAGTTCACATCTCCTGCATTCTGTAATGGAACTTCACAAGTATTTTGTTTTGTTTTATCCCATACCACGTTGTTGTGATTTTATATCTTATTTTTTAATGTGCTCATAAACCATCCAGTGGACTGTAGTTATTGGGCAATGCAAATACAGTTGGAGCCCCATATTAGTTATCCATAGGACACAAAACAGACACATGTCATAGAGGTGTGCTGAAAATGCTTAGAAAAGTGTCCTCTCTAGGCATCTGCTAGGTCCTCCAATGCAACTCTATGGTACATTTTTACTGGAAAGCCTTTATTTTAATAGGGTTTACTGTTATCCATTGTTCCCAGTATCCACTGCAAGTCCGGAAACCAAACCCAACTGTATATAATAAACAAACAACTTTCCCCATCCATGCCATTTCCCTTGATCAAAATCACATATGAGGATACATATCCTCAACAGCACTTTGCAAACCAGAGGCTTGACCTGTTTTCCTTGCAAGGAACCAGTAAGGGTTGGGGGTGGGTGAGTTTTCCTGCTTCCCTTCTAACTGCAAAGGGAAGCATCACTTATTATCTGGTGATATGTTTTTAAGGGACAGGCAGAGGAGGAAAGGCAGAGAAACAGCAGAGCACTGCTTCAATGAGCAGCTTGATCCTCAGCACTTAAAGGAGATGAAGCACATTCCCTCTCAAGCCCTGTAAAATCATTTCAGAGCAGAACAAGGCAAGCATCCATGTGGATGTAAGAATATTTGGTATTTTTGCTAGCAATGGGCCAGTGCTGTTAGCTGAAGGCTATAAAACAGGAGTGGCTACTCTGGAAGCTAATTCTGGAGTAAGAGAAAAATTAAAATGTGCACATATTAAGGAAGTCCATTCTTCTGGAATAGGACAGGACAATAAAACCTAGGCTTGGTTTCAGAAGCCCCTAAAGGTGGCTTTCATGCATGGGTAGGCTTGCTACATCCCTGATTTTGCCAGATTTTAACCACATAGTAGGCATTCTATATCTGTTTTGCCCTGTTAGCTTGTATAGGACTTTATCACACAAGCCTTTTAAAGCAGAATTAAAGCTGGATAATAATGTCTTTAGTGATATCCACCACATGATGTCTTCTCCAAATTGTTGCTACTATGCCTCCAAAGCGTGGTTAGAGCATGCCTTGCCATTGAGGGGGAACACCCATCAATAAACTGTGCCCTGAATCCTCAGGTGCAATAAATTTCTCCAGTTTCAGTCCGAAGACTGGGCAGTCATAAGGGAGATTTTCAGACTACACTGTTATAGTGTTACTATTCCACTTTAACTGCTTTGGCTTCCTCCTGTGGAATTCTGGGGTTTTTAGTTTAGTGAGGCCTAAGATCTCTCTGGCTGAGAGTTGTAAATCCCCCTCCCTAAACTGCAAATCCCAGGATTCAAGAGGAGGCAGCCAGAGCAAATAAAGTGGAATAGTAACACTATAACAGTGTTGTCTGAAAATCTCCGTGGTCTCAGTCTCTTCCTTTCTCTCTCTCCCCCAGACTGGTTTTCTTTTCTTTTCTTCCCCCCCCCCACTTTCTTTCCTTTCCTTTTTCTCTTGGTTTCACTAAATTGCATTGACATAATTGTCAAATTGCATTACAACTAAAAATTAAAAAAAAAACATGAAAGCATGCTGGGTTGGGCAATAGGGCAAGGAGGAGGGGTTAAGGGAGAGCAGAAGAGAGGGAGGGATCATTAGTGGCTGAAACAGCCCCAGGCACTCTATTAAAGGGATGTGTGATACTGAGGGCTGCCAAACCGGTTTCTGTCCAGTCACTTTTGCAAACATGATTGCAGAGACAACAGGAGTCATATGATAATGTGTTAGATTTTAATCTTTCTTTTCTTTTTAAAGAATAAGTCTCTGGAAGCTGAATAAACTCTGAAAAGTACAACCCCATTGTTTTACCAGAAACAAGCCTGTGAGTGCCTTTTAGTGCCTTTGGTATCACAGCTTCTTGATGTATCACAGTGTACAGTAGTATCACAGCCTCTTGATGTTCTCCAGGGTGAATGTTGCAGTTTGGGCTGGAAAGCCTAGTCTGTTTCCAGAGAACAGAGCTAAGGGGAACCTTGCCTTCCCTTTCTTGTTTAGGTCAAAAGGAGAAGGTTGTTGATCAGCTTCAAAAGCATGTGTAACCTTGGTTGTTCTTATGGTGAGCAAAGCAGGGTTTTCCTTGGTGGGTTCCCCATTGGATTACAGCACACACACACCTAAACTGTGGAGCCTAGGATGTCCCTCCACATCTCTCTCTGGGCTTATCTACATGGGCAATTTACCCTATCTTGCCATCATCTTAGACCCCTGCAGTCCAGATGATGCAGGGCTTTCCCCCCGTTCTGCCCCCAGGCAGTCCTCATGACCTCCGTGTTACCATGCCCTACACCCCCACCCTATAATATTTCATAATTGCAAATATTAAGACACTTCATGGGGTCTAGTAGACTGGCATAGACCAAAAGTGAGGTCAGATGGAGGTCACAAGGACTTGAAAAAGAAGTCATGGAAAATTACTAGCAGACACACCCAAGATAGGATTAAGCGAAGCCCCCTAGGAAACAATGTCATTAAGGTGATATGTGCTAATTGCCTTTTGGTTCCCCTTGGCAATGAGTCATATCACCAACAAATAAGTGACCAAAACAACCCTTATTCCCAGGAAATATTCCTCATCACCCATCCCTGTCATACAATGCGAAGGTTGTCATAAACATATCAATGCCTATCTCTCAGCCATTAAGAGCAATCAACAGAGTTTCAGTTTCCTTTGTTTAAATGATAAGAAACCCATCTACGCTTTGTTCTAAGCACAAACACCCCTTCTGGACATGAAATACAGTATAAATATTAGTCCCCAAACAATAGCCATGTGTGCCCCTGTGCCTCTGTGGACAACTCCCTGCTACTCTCTCTGCTGGCGTGCCCCAGGATCAGACTTCAGTACCACCATGAGACGGCTGTCTGATTAGTTTGCTCCCCTCTTCAGGACTGGCAATTATTACCCTATCTTCCAAATTTATTCCTCTATCCAACCTTTCTGCCTTAAACTCTTCATTAGCCTTGTGTGGTTCTTGTGAGCATGAGTTGCATGTGTGAATGCTTTCCATGTTTTTTTCCAATAAAAACCATTTATTTTCCTTTAACTAGAGTTCTCTGCAGTTAGTACTAGTATACATAGGTGCACAAGGTCCTGAAAGTTACCTGACCTCTTGCAGGCCACCATTTGAGCTAATAATTCCCCCAGTTAATAACAGATTTAGGCATCATGGGTGGGCTCCCACAGACCCCCACATCTTTGGGTAACACCTGGGGCCAAGACGGGGGGGAGGCAGGGTAGGGCCCAATAACATACTTTAAAATAATACCCAGGAAAAACCACTCTTACCAGAAAAAAATGTATCGGGCCCCGTGAGACCACAGGAGCCCATTCCGGCATGCCAGCTCGTCGCTGCAGCTGGTGGTCTGCCATCGCTCTGCCACAGCATGTGGCTTCAGATTCTCCCTTTGTTTCCCCAAAAGAAGATGAAGATTGGAAAGAAGCATTCCTGCAAGGTAAGTGTAGCAGCTTTGAAGTTTATAGCAACTGCAGCCAATTGTTTAAGTGAAAGAAAAAACATGTGGCTGAATGGCATAGTGAGGAGCCATACCAGTATTGCAGATTTGGTAACTGATGGAGCCTGGGGAGTGTTTTGAGTGGAAATTATTAATAAATTTAAGATGGTTATGTTTTTTAAAGGTTACAGTTCTAAAGATGCTTGGTGGGAATTGAGACCTATTGAGCTAAAATGTGCCATAAGTTGAACAACAACAAACGTACTTAGGCTGGCACTGTAGATGTGGTATTCTACCAAACCATGAACCACCAAATAAAATAAGTCACATTATTTTACAACAGTAGCCAAACCTAGCTGCTTAAGGGAGGTTTGGCTGAGCTAACCCTGCCTCCCCTTGTTTGCTAGCTCATGGTAAGTCTCAGGGACCCTGCAGCCCTAGCCAGCATAGCCATTGAGGAGGATTCTTGGGGTTACAGTCCAACAATATCTGGAGGTCCACTTGACTCCCACCCATGGTACAGTGGGCCCTTGGCATCCATTGGGGTTTGGTTCCAGGACCCCCCATAGATACCAAAATCCATTGATGCTCAAACCCCTTTACATACAATGGCACAGTGTCCCTTATATAAAATGACAAAATCAAGGTTTGCTTTTTGGATGATTATGGTGGTGGTGGTGGTGATTGCTTGAATCCATGAATGCAGAATCTATGGATAAGGAGGACAGCTATATAGCGATTAGAATGCACCTGCTCTCCCCAGCATGTTTTTTTTAAGTGTAGATCTATAAGTTTGGCATCCAAAATGGAACTCACAAGAAAAATAGGGGCTGGTGAAAGAAAAATAATCACCCTCAGATGCATTTTGGAAGAAGCTTGCAAGTAGTTTCTAGAATGTTCCACATGTTTGTTTGTTTGTTTGTTTATGCAAGGCTTACCTGACCTGGTTGTTGCATTTCACATATGCATATTGTTGGTTTTGGATAAAACGTTTGCTCAAATATGTTGAATTCCTCTCCTTTTTTTGTTGTCTAGGAACCTATCTTTATTACTTCCATTTTATTTCTGCCTCTGGTACCAAATTTTGTTTTAAAGAAGTAATACCTATGAACACATCTTCTTAGCTAACTGACATATATCTGTACACAGTATATATCCAAGGATAAACAATGATCATAACTTTCACTGCATACACTTAGTCTGATATTATTTTGAATTCTTAATTTAAGATTTATCTAATCTTTTCCCATATTCTTCCTGCTGTACAGTAGGACTCCCATATCTGCTGGGGATTGGTTCGGGGGGTGTGTGGATACCGAAAACAGTGGATAATAGTGAACACCATTGAAAATAATGGGACTTCCGGGTTAAAATACCATACAGTTGCCTTGGAGGACCTAGAAAATGGCTAGAGAGGATACATTTTCTAGGAAAACTCTTTGAGGCTGGAGGTCATGGTCAGCAGTGTGCCAGGAGAGTAGATAAGGAGCAATACCTGACATCGGCATCTCAGGAGCAAGGTGAGGCTATGTGCAGCTTAGTGAGACGAAGCTACTCGTGTGGAAAGGAGGGGCATTTGAGAAGAAATTGCCCTTCCAGGTTTGGCCACAAGAGGTAGCAGAGACAGCAGTAACAGAAGCCTGCAAGGAAGTCCTCTCAGACAGCTGGGCATGGTTTTCTTACTGCAGCTGTTTGTAAAGCTGAAGCCAAGCAGCTTTGTTGCTGGATTCTGGAGCTACACGCCATATGACAGTGATGGGCAACCTTTTGAGCTTGGTGTGTCAAACTTCGCCAAAAAACTGAGCATAACTCAGGTGGTGTGTCACTTTGAGGAAAAAAACATTATTTTGTGATATTTATAGTTTAAATAACATAAATGTATAATTGTTATATATAATTGTATTTAATAAACAAAAAACTAATTATTATCTAATAAGGGAGGATGAAACATTTTTGACTAGAGTTCCTTCTGTGACACGGAAGGAACATGGAGGGTAACGTGAGAGGGGCGGCATCGTCAGAAACTGGCCCCCTGCCACGAAACAGGCACGTACCTCTCCTGAGTCCTCAGGATGACTTTTTTTGTGTCTGAAAATGTCCTTAGAGTTAGACTCTAACTCCAAGACTCTAGTTGCAAATGTTTCATCCTCAGGAGCAGCAAATATTTCATCCTTCCCATCATGCGGCTGCCTCAGCAGCCGCGTGTCATCAGAAATGGCTACGCGTGTCAGTTCTGACACGCGTGTCATAGGTTCGCATCACTGCCATATGATAAACTATTTGGAGCTTTTACAGAATGTGAGGTGTTCAACAGTCTCCAAAGTGGACTTGGCAGATGAAGACCTGAGGGAGGTGGAGAATATGAGAACTGCTTTCATTCCCTGCTTAAGGAAACAATTCTCACAAGTTTTGTTTACTCCCAGTTTAAAGAGCTGCTTTCTCAGTGTATCTACTGTCACTGGTGATGGTTATAAGGTGATATTTGAGAAAAATAATTGTGTTATTTCAAAGGATGGTATGGCCTGTGCTAAGGGTGATAAAAGGGACAGACTATATTACTTGCATCCACAGGCAGACAAGCCAAATGTAGCCAATGTGACAATGTCCAATGTTTCCTTGCATGATCAGTGTGTGCATTATCAGCATAGGGTACTTGGACATGCCAGTTTTGCTACCTTGGCACAGATGGCAAAAGTGTATCCAGAGTTTAAGGTAAAGCTATGCCAAAAAATCCTGGACTGCACTGTCTGCAAGAAGGTTAAAGTCAAGGCTTTTCCTTTAGCCAAGGAAAACAAGAGAGTAACAAAGCAGCCCTTCCACACAGTTCATAGAGATCTTGCTGGGCCATTTACGGCAGGTGTGGGAGGTGCTCAATATATTTTTGTTTTGGTTGATCACTTTACGAGATACAGATTTGTGTATCTGCTAAAAACCAAAGAGCAGGCTTTTACCAAATTTAAGAAATGGGTAGCCATTGCTGAAAGAGAGCCAACACGCTAAGGACTTTTTCAAAAGGGGTAAAAAAAAAAACCTGCCGAAGTCGGGAGGAGGATGGCACATTCCCGCTTACAGTGCTCCGTTTCGGACAACGCCAACTTCCTCCCAACCTTCCCCCGTGCTTTCTCCATGCTGTAGGCATGAGAAATGCACCACTTTTTATTGACGGGGGTTTTCCGTTAATAAAAGCGGCACATTTCTCATGCCTGCAGTATGGAGGAAGCACAGGGGAAGGCTGGGAGAAGGACGGCATCATCCAAAATGGAGTGCTGTAAGCAGGACAGCGCCGTCCTCCTCCCAACCTCCATGGGGGTTTTCTTCCCCTGTTTGAAAAAGTCCTAAGAGCTGCAGGGGAAAATCTAGATTGTAGCAAGTGTTGTAATTGTAAAAATTGCCATTTGGCTGCTGAAGGTAGATTAAATGGATCTTGTTGATTGAAAAGGACAAAAACTCATCATCAATACCTAATAATTTTAAAGTAGAAATCCTATTTTCTGCCCACAGCTTTCATAGAAATAGAGTGCTTTTTCCCAGTCTTTAAATCAAGATTTCTCCATAAAATCAGTTTAGTGTGGGCATATGGCTCAAATTGCAATTCCTATGATAATAGTTGCTCCATATGTCTAACTACAGAAATTGTAGTCAGTACTCTCTTCCATCAAGGGATGGAATATATTGTCATTCCCATCTGGGGGTGGGGGAGCCGCCAAGCAAGCAAAGAATATCAAGGTTTGGACAGCCCCCAGAAGAGATGGAAATCATGGATTCTATCTGAAAACCATGCCATTTTTTTAAAGGAGGGGTTCAGGGGGGGTGAAACTGATGAGGGTTTCAGGAGCTGCATAAGGGGGACCCAGAGCAAGCATGCAGGCCAGAGGCTGCACTTTCCACACCTTCATATTAGGTGGGCATTTGATCTGATCTAACAGGACCATTCATGTATTCTCAGGTTGCCTGTGTGCCCTTTTCATACCCTGCAACCCTCCTTCAAAGCTTTCCATGTTAACTTGCTCAAAAATGCACCACTCCTAAAGTTCTGGACTGGGGTCTCCCCAACTCTGCTTCATGGAGAAATGCTAGGTTTCTCTGAAGACTGGCCCCTTTTACTTATAAATACTCAAATGTAACCCTTTTGGTATCTTAAGTATGGTGTGCATCTGATTTAAATTCTGGGGCGGCAGCAGAAAGACAATGCAGCATGCATCCACTGTGAGGAGTTTGAGACACATTGAACTGGGTTGTTTGAAGACATCAGACAAGGCCTCTTCAGCAATGCTCTCTGAACAAGCTAACTTTCTACTGAATATCGCCTCACCTAGAATAAAAAAGGTGCAGAATCTAGAACTTCACAGATGGGGAATACAATTTATTATTACTGAAATCTTCTTTTGACTGGTCTTCCGTTATCTCATCTTAGCCCTCTGGTTTCCATTCAACATTCTGCTGCTTAGATTATCTTTTTGGCCTTTCATTTTGATCATGTAACCCCACTTTTAATATCTCTTATGGGTTGCCTTTTCCTTTCTGGATTCAGTAGAAGTGTCTTGTTTTAACTTTTAAAGTCTGACATGACCTACCTCCTCCCTATTGTTCATCCCTCATTTCTTTTTACCAGTCTGCTTGGGGTCTGCATTCAAGGAACTCTATGTTTCTCACTTGACCAAGGGTTTCTTCTGTCTTGCTTGTTTTCATCCTTGTTCACTTGCTGCTCCATACTGAGAACAGCTCCTCCCCTCATTGTTTTTAAATCTCAACTTAAAACTTGCTAGTTTTCCAAAGCTTTTGGAATTTTAGTTTAATATTGTTTTATAATCTTGTATATTTTGATTAAATGTATTGGTCAGTTTGCTTTATATTTATTGCATTGGTTTTTGCATTTCTGTCTGGATAATATGTTTTACAATTGTATTGCATAGTTTTTATGAGGTCGGTCTATTAAATAACGAGACTGATACAATAACCCATCTTTATTTATATGTATTACAATTCTAATGTTTGTCCCCTTCAATATACTCCCCGTTCATACTCACACACCAATGCAGTCTTGTTTTCCACTAGTTGAAGGCATGGAGCAGACCAGTTTCTGTCAGCTGTGTCAACACATCTGCCGTTTCCTCCTCACTGCATCAGTTAACTCAAAACATGTTTCTTTAAGCACCGATTTCACTTTAGGGAAAAGGAAAAAGCCACATGGTGCCAAATCTGACAAATATGGAGGATGTTCAAGTGTAGTAATGCATTTATCGGCCAAAAACCGCTTCACAGAAAGTGCTGTGTGAGCAGGCACATTGTCTTGATGAAGAATGAAACCATCTTTCCACAGTTCTGGCCTTTTTTTCTGATTCCTCTCAGCTTTGTCAAAACTTCCTTATACTAATGCCAGTTCACTCTTCTGCCTTCTGGAACCCATTCTGCCAAAATTATACCCTTGATGTCAAAAAAAAAAAAAAAAACAATGAGCATGGCTTGAATATGGACTTGCTTTAACATACTTTTTTCAGCCTTGGTGATGATGGTGTTTTTCCGGTGCATTGACTATGGTTTTGTCTCAGGATCATACTGGAAGATCCAGGTTTCATCGCAAGTGATGATTTTTTGAAAAAGGTTTGGGTCGGCCTCAAGTTGCTGCAGAATGTCATTTTGCTTGACTTTTAAACTTAGCATTTTTCCGGCACACAACAGACAACACAGCTGCTTTAAATGATGATTGACAATTAACTGAATGGCTGAGAGTGTTGATATTTGTCATGAAGGTTCAGACATGTTCAAGGTCACCACTCAAGCTTTCACAATCAGTTCTCCCTGATTTGTCTAAAAAGTAGAAACATAGTCTGGTTATTTAATAGACAGACCTCGTACTTGTATTACTCCTTCTTTCCCCTATGTGTGCATTAGATTGTACACCTTTGGTAGTGTTGTTTTGCATTGTTCTTTTACTTGTAAAGTGCCATGTATTCTGATGGCACTATTAATAACAACAACAACAGAAACCGTGTCATTTCTTCCAAATGAGTGTGTAAATTGTGAGAGTAAACTATATCCTTGTAGTCTGGAGTTCAAGGCACTGATATGGATTGAGGAAAAATCTGTAAAGGCCTTAGGAAAAGGAATACAATGTGTGGAAGCTCCTGGTTGTGGGAGTCATTGTACTGGCTGGTGTAAGAAAGCAGTTCTGGACCTCCTTGTTATTGTAAAAAGGCCAGTGGTAGACATGGGCTAGCTGGATGTGCAAGTTGGCACTCTAGGACAGCTCTGCCTCCCCCACAAGCAACTGGTGGATGCCAGCCCTCTCTGCTGCACCAGCTAGATGCCTCTTCTTTCTCAATCCACCTAATCCCATGCACCTACACTGGTGGGGCTTTTTTCTTTACAAGCAATGAATAGGAACTACATTTCTACAGCAAAGAAGCTGAACTTTTTGAAAAGACCAATCAGTTGCAGATTACCATGTATACTTTGAGAAATTTTAAGGAAAAAAACCTGGGTCAATTTATCCACAGGTCAATATACATACTGTACCATAACTCTTATCAAAAAGGAACCATCCCCTTCTCTGAGTAGAATGGTGAAAGGTTTTTTCAAATGCCTGGGTAGGAAAATGGCAGCGGCCAGGGGCAGCTGACTCCCCTGAGGTGATGCTGGCACTCTCGTCCCTCTCCATTGAATGACCCTTGACTTATCCACAGGCCATATCAAAATCTATATTTTTAGCCCCCAGACCTGCTCTCAACTTATACATGAGGTCAACGTATACATGAGCATATATGGTACCATGTAATGATTTGGAAAATGACCTTGCATTCAAGTTTTCACTAGATACAAAACTATGAGAAGCTTAATCAGCTGGAAATCATTATGATATCCTCTCAAACCTAAGTTTATCATTCTGAGAGATAGGGAGAGAAGTATTTTTCCTGGTCCTAAGAATTAATTCTACTAGCCTCCTTAGTGTAAATAAATCGGGGTTGGGAACTGTGCCCTCCACATTTTTTACTGGACTATAACTCCCATCATCCCCAGACAGCATAGCCAGTAGCAAGGAATACTGGATGTTATAAGTCAACATCTTCAGAGCTACACAATCTCCAGCCTTGATGCAAATAAACACTAAGAGAAAGTCAGGGCAGAAATTATGCATTGTTGATATAAAAACCTTTAGAAAGATTTTAACAAGAAAGGAAAGGGTTAAAATCAGATTGCATTTTCAGTGTGTGTTTTTTAAAATTGCTCTTTCTCATAAAATATGGTATTTATATATTGGTAGCAACAATGAGGTTTTCTTCCTGAGTCAGTTTAAAAATAACGTTGACATTGCGGTCAATACATTATGGATTGCCATATTTATATCAGACCCTCCTGGCACAGAAATACATCAATAATATAAAATACTTAAGAATAGGTCTTATATTTAAATTAAACCTTACAATTCCTTGTCCTTTCTTCAGACCTTTCTTCTTCTTTCCTCTGCTGCTTTTAAACATATCTTTGATGACAGGTTGCACTGATAATGATTTCAACATCTATTTTTAGACAGCAACTAAAGCTACTGTTTTTAAATAAGTCTTTGCAGAGGAAAACTGGAAGTCGGCTCTTTGTTCGCTGATCTTATACTTTTATAATAAATACCTATATTATCCTTTTGCATGTGACAGTTTACAGCTAGCCAGCTGTGGCTTTGCCTTAGCAGAAAGTGCTTTTACTCACACACAAACAGGCACACCCATGTTTTCACTAGTCTCCTCTACTCAGTTAAGCTTCATACCCCTCCCAATGTAGCCATGTAGGACTGAAGAAATCTGCAGGACAGGATGGAATATGGGATGGGAGGCTGAAAGGTGGCAGGAGAAGTGGACTGACTAATCATGTGCTCTGACTTGTGCAAGTAAGTAAAACCACCATAGGGTAGTGGTCAGAATGCTAGACTAGAACTAAGGAGATCCAGCTTCAAAGCCTCACACAGTCATGATATCCACATGCTGACTTTGGGCCCTTTCAGCCTAACCAGAGGTCCTTTCATGCTACACAGTTATAGCACTCTGGTTCCACTGAAACTGCCATTGTTTCCTCCTATGGAAACCTGGGCTTTGTAGTCTATTGAGGCACTAGAAGAGAATTCCAAATACCTCTCCCTAAATTGCAAATACAGTTGGCCAGCTACATTTGTTGGGGTTAGGGGCGCAGGACCCCGGTGAAAGTGGAAAAACCATGAATATCTCTAGCGGGGGGGGGGGAGCAATAATATTTAACACACACAAGAAGTATGATCATAAATTCAACCCAGTGCAGATGCCTTCAAGGGAGAGGGGTTCCTTTGCAAGGCAGAAGCAGGCAGCTGGTGGGCTTGCTCCACCTCTGCTGCTGCCCTACGTCATTTTTATTAACAAGCCTCGCTGCACATTCACAGGGCCTGTCTACATGGTAAAAAAAAATATGTACGCCGTTCGGAAGATTGATTTTCTGTACACACAGCCGTTCAGATTCATACATGTCATTCGGAAGGGGGCTAGAGAATCCCCAGTAAACTACGTGGATTCGGAGTTTGGAAGGATTAGCGGATCTCGGCCTAAAATCCATACAGCTGTTCGAATGGTTGATCATCTGTACCCCCCTTTCACACACATACAAACAGGCAGTGTAATCTCATTGGCTGGCCGAGTAGAGGGGGCGGAGCTACCAAGGAGAGGAATTAGGAGCGGCCGCCATGTTGGATTCTCGGCTAAGCAAGAGTCCGTTAAATCTGTGAATTTTATATATATTTATTTTACATTGTAAATAGGGAAAACCGACTGTCTGCAAAGCAGGCAACTTTTTACATTTAAAAAAAAGCGGCAGGAGATTTAAAACCACCGCTTGGCTTGCTCGCTCCAGCCAGCTGGGGAAGCGGGGTCATATGGAGTTTAGGGGGGTAAAAAATCATGTAGGCAGATTGTAGGTATTCTAACAACAGCCTATTCGTATTTTTTACTCCTCAAATGGATTTTTTAAATTGTATAGACAGGCCCACAGTCTCTCTCAGTCACAATGCTTGTTGTCCCTATTAAAAATAGAGGGCCCTGGTGGTGCAGTAAGCTAATACAGCCAAAACTGCATCCAAAAAACACCTCATGTTAGATCTAGAGTCTATAGGTTCAATCCCAGGGCCCCCCCCCAAGTCGACTCAGCCATCTGTAGGTCAGTAAAATGAGGACCAGCATATTAAGAGCTGGGGTGATGTGCTTTGGAAACTAGTAATACAGTTTCTTAAAAAAGCAGTATGTTGTTTATCATTGTACAGTGCATTCTGAAAAAATGTCACTCCTGCAGTGCCAGCAGCACCAACTACTGGCAGTTATATTGTCTGCACTGTACAGCTGTTTGTAACTATCTGCAATGTTTGTAACTGTCTGCAATGTTTGTCTGTATTGATTTCTGACTTGTATAAAAAATTGTATAACCTGCTTGGATTCTGTTGTAATATATAACTTGCTTGAATTGTACTGAATTGTACATGATGTATTGTGATGTTGTACCCCACCCCGATGCTGAGGGGAGAGGTGGGTAATAAATAGCTCAGTATTATAGTATTATTATTATTAAAAATGGCATAGGGAACAGTGGAGGCGGCAGCAAATAATCCATGAATAATCAAACCCAGAAAAGTTAAACCTGCAAAAGTGGAGGGCCAACTGTATTTCTCACAGGATTATTGTGAGGATAAAAATGAAAGCAGAGAACCATATACACTGCCTTGAACTCCTTAGAAGAGGGGCTATCAATGCAATCTATAAAATACAAAAGATAGTAACTGTAGGGGAAGAACGGAAAGCTAGAGTTCAAGAGTTGTTCATGGTTAATAAATGCTAAAGTGTGTTTGGAATGAAATCTCCAATCTATCGCAAATTATTTGATGGAAAGTTATAGTATCACTGTGGGACTGATTGTTCCCAGTAATATGGAGAAAATATGAAATACATGTGACATAGTGAAAACATGGCACACCCGTGTTTTCATTACTCTCCTCTACTCAGTTAAGCTTCCTACCCCTCCCAATGTAGCCCTGTAGGATTGAAGAAATCTACAGGACAGGATGGGGTATGGATGGGAGGCTGAAGTAGGTGGCAGAGAAAGTGGACTGACTAATCATGTGCTCTGACTTGTGCAAGTAAGTAAAACCACCATAGAGTAGTGGTCAGAATGCTAGACTAGGCAGGCCTGAGCTAGGGAAAGTATGCCTCATGGACCACATGTTGTCCCCGTGGCCCTAGTTTGCAGCCCCTAAAGCTCTCCCAAAGTCTCCAGCCCCCCTCTGGCCAAAAAAGTGAGGACAAATTGTCAAAATGGCTCAAAACTGCCACAAAAGCTTCTACGGCCTCTGCAGATCTCCAGAACACTTAATATCTCCCCAATTCAACCAAAATAAACCAAAAAAAAAAAAAAACACACCCAGAAGTGACATGGGACTTTATCAGATGCAAAAATATGGTGTCATAACAATGCCACATAACCATGAAAGGGCATGCATATCAGATGACGTCGCCCTTTCATGGTTATGTCCCCACCAAAACACGTACTTTTTAATTGACAGCTGAAGCCATCAATTGATCCCCCATGCTGCGTTTGGGCTGGCATTGCTGGCGTGTGAAACCTCGTGGGGTTTTTTCCTAATACTCAACTCATAATGGCCAGTCCAGTGAGAACACTTCTGGGTGAGATTGCAATATCCAGGTAAGTGACACACTTTTTATGACCCTCCGCAGGTTACTTGTAAGTTTCTTAGTGTATTTAGGTGCTTGTGTAAACTTTCTTAGTGTTATTTTTGTTTCGTTTTTTTGAATTGCCCGTGAGATGAAGTCTCATGATAATCTGCAGGATTTCAAAGGCGGAAGTGAACGGAGCTCAGTTCACTTCCTTTTTCATTGCCAGGGAAGCCTTTCCTGGGAAAGCAAGGTAAGTGCGGGGAGGGACAAATGCATACCTGATTGAGTCTGAACTCAGTCTTTGGGATTTTTTGGAATTTTCCAGCTTTAATGGCCACACTGCATGGAAGGCTCCATTTGACCTAATTATTAAATATTGCCAATTTATTATTGATATGGGGCAGGGGGTGTCAGGGTAGGTAACAGAAGGATTGCCAAATCTCTGGGTGCCAGCTTGAAGTCTTAGGGAATTTTCTTGCCAACTCAGATTTTAGAGTTAGTGGTCCTGAAGGTGAAGAAAGTTTGTGAGAAGGCTTGAAAGCCTGGGTGCCGATCTCTTCCCCATTGGCTCAGTGTGAAGATGTTTTAATGTGTGTTGCAGTTGTATAATGTTGTCATGCAAAAAAGAATAGCCCAGAGCAAAGGGAGAGCAACTGTAGAAAAAGAGAGTTGGTACATGCATGTGGGTCCAAAGCAGTGAGCAGAGAAGTGTCATAATTCATCAGCCTCCTTATTGCATGAGCTATGGGAAAGAAGCTTCCAGTGGGTAGGTATGTAGGCAAGCAGTCTTTCACAATCTGCTGCAGCAACAGAAGCTTCCTATGTGTTGTGTGGCTGTAGATGTAGTCACAGGGTCTGAGCCCTAGTCAGAATGCTGACAACTGCTAAAACTGCCAGTTTCAATTTTCCACTCAGAAACTTCTTTCTTTCCACTGCCCACTCCTTGCTGTCTTCCCAAAGAAATGACAAAGATTAACCTAACAACAGAGACATGTGATGCATTTCCTTCAGTTCTAATATTTTTTTTCCTTCTGAGGCAGCAAGCATTCCTGTTTTACTGAATGTTACAAAAGGTGAGGCACCCATCCTAATTAATTCTATGTTTCTTTTAGCCATTAGTTAGCCTTGTGAGAAATAGGTGTTTGTGACTGGCTGCAGCCATTTATAGCAGCCATTTGCTGAATGGAAGAGCCCTCCTTAAAATTTCAGATGTGCCCACCAGTCCAAGAATGTTGTGACACCTGCCACAATGTCTGCCCAAGCTCTAGAACAGTAGTTATAGTAGTAAATTATGATGCAAATTCTGATTTTTAAAAAATGTATTTTGTCATAAGCATATTCATGCATCTGTTGCTATACAGAGTTTGGAAAGATCTACAACTCACAGAATTCCCATGCCAGAATGGATACTTTTTATACGCCCAAAAGTAACTTCTCTGTGCTTTCATTAACTGCCTCCAGTCAATTGCAATAGGCAAGCCAAACAGCTGGTGATGTGATGGAGAAAGGGATTATTCTGTGTTTGCAATGTTATAGTCATTGAGTCCCATACTTTCCCACCTTCAGTGATCTTTATTCTTCAGCTTAAAAGTTCCCATTTCCTTTGTTGTCCCCTGTTTAGAAAGCACTTCAATGCCTTGGTCATTTTAACTACCTTTCTCCATTTTTTAAAAATTCATCTGTAGGACATTCTCTTTTTTTAAGAATGAGCAACTGTATTTTCCTAAATATACCATATTCTGAATGCTGCTGGAAATATTTATTTCAATTTTTAAAATATTTTATTACATTTATTTAACAATTAAATGGTTTAGACATTCCAGGAAATTTAACAAGACAGGGTATCTTCAACATTGAAGAGACAGGCAAGATGGAAATGTGCAAGCTCAAAGCTCATTCTTAGACCCACAAACCATGTATTATGGACTCACAATACATGGGGCAAGTGGGGGTGGGTGGTGTTTTTAGTCATTATTACAATGTTTTAATTGTTGGAAGCCACCCTGATTGTTTTAGCAGAGGGGCGGGGTATATTATTACAATCACTTTTACTTGAAGAGGGACAGTGATTGTCACTGCATTTTAACTCCCTTCCTAGCACTGTATTTACCCCATTTATCAAGTTACTTTCAGCAAGATGTCCATGATATGATGAATAATCACAGCTATTTAACAGACCATAAGCATATATACAGACTGTGACCAGGTTATACCTGTATACCATAGCATATATGTAAAGTTAGGATTCTAAAGATATTTGACATTAAAACATATCTACTTAGCACTGCCAGGTAGACTGCCAGGGAATATCAGGTGTTGTCTGCTATATTAAGAGGACTGAACAGGACTGCTGATGATAGGGTGGGACTGTTGATGATAGAGTGGCTTGTTGGTGATAGTGGCTCTCATCCATGGGTTGCCATAAATTGAAACCAACTTGATGGCAGTTAACAACAACAAAAATCTCTTTACTGTTTGTATCTATGAACCATGTTTTAGACCCTTGGTAAACCCTTTGGGAAATGACAGATCGGTGTGTCACATGTTTGGACATTGTCAGTACCCACGACAATTAAATCTGGATCTAATTGACTGCAGCTCTGGGACAATCTGACAATAATAAGTCAATCAGCAGCCTCATTGATTTCACTGACATTACTTATGCCAATAATGTTACGTGCTCAGGGTATCTTCGCAAAATTTGGTCAATATACTAAGGACCCCTTGTTTGTCAGGAAAGCTTTAATTTGAAGTGCCCAAATAGGGCAAATGCAAAATAGTAACTAAATGGCTTCCCCACTGCTGACATTAACAGCTGCATAATAGCTCCATGAGCAAGCTTTGTAAACATGTAAACAGCAGAATTAATTGCAGTGATTATGCTCTTGGAAAATAAGAGTATTTCACTAATTTGGAGCACATTGCAGCTTCATGTTTACAGAACTCCAGGCACATCAGAAAATTAAATATATTTAATTTAGGCTTCAATTGTCTTCTCTTCAAGACTAAAAAAATGGGGCGGTGGTGGAAATCCTTCACGCACAGTTCCAGAAACCCTGTTCATTATGGCATGGCAAAAATGTCATGCTGTCATCTCTTCTTCTTGCCACTGCTAGAAGTATGCTCTTTGGGCTGGAGCCAGACTCGGGCATATTCATTCCTGATAGTTGTTGCAGTGTTTAAAATATGACCTATAAAAGCCTTGTCCAACCCCTAAAAGACCATGGGGTAATCTAAATAGTGAAAATAATCCACACAGTATGTGAGGAGAATACGGGCTGTCTTAATGGCATCCCACACTATTTCGCCTTATTCAGAAGGAGCCGGGGGCCAAAAACATCATAAATTGTGATGGAAAAGCCTTCACAGTTTTCCCCAGAGCTTTTAAAAAGCTCCGTGGGGGATGCACGTTCCCATTCGTTGGGGCAAATGATTTGATTTGAATCACTTTCCCCTAGGAGAGGAAGCACAAGCTGATTGGCTGGATGAATGTGGGGGTGGGGCTTGCTAACAGAAGCAAGTGCCCGCTGCCACCATGTTGGATTTTTGCCTTTGCAAGCTATCGCTAAGGTGATAAAATGGGGTGTTGTTTTTTTCTCTTTTTTTCTTTTTCAGTGTAAAGGTGAAATATTGCTTATGTGGAAATAGGGGTTTTTTTAAAAAAAAGTTTGATGGTGGCAAATTTAAAAACATAAGTAATTCACTCATGGCCACCATCTTGGCTAGAGGGCATGTGAACTTTATGGGGGCTGTAAGACCATTAAGACAAGTTACAACTGCTGCGAATTGTCTTTACTACAGATCACTCCATGGGGGAAGGCTTGTATAGATGACCCCCATGATCTCACATATAAGGCTGCCTGTAAAAGGGATCTTTCCTCAGTCCCACCACCTTCAGAAGTACCTTACATCCATCATGGACCTAAGAGAGGATCTTCTCGGCAGCCACTCACAGATTATTAAACCAACTTCCAAAGAAGTTTAAGCTTCCCCCACTCCCTGTTGTCCTTCTGCCAGCAGGGAAAGACCTTTTCATTAATGGAGATTTTCAGCAATTGATTGCCTACTATGGTCAGAATTTTTGCAATGGACATGCTGCATTTCTAATATTTTACTGAGGTTTTTAAAAATGTGTTAATTGATGTTTTAATAGTATAATAGTAACATATAATTTGAGAGCTAATGTGGTGTAGTGATTTGAGCATTTCACTACAACTATGGAGACCAGGGTTTGAATCCTCGCTTGATTATGGAAACCCACTGGGGGCTCATCTACACAAGCCAGGATATGCCAGCTTCCTGTCAGTGTATCCTGGCTGCTGATCAAGCCCATTGTTCCCCCGCTCTCTCCATGGAACAGGAAGAAGTTCTGATGGGTATGCCAGCCCATCACTGCAGCCACCGCCACCATTTCCCTCACAGTCTTTGAAGGCAGGAAGGGGGCCCGCAACATGTGACCAAGCCCCCCTACATTTGACCAGCCTTGGTCACATGGTGCAGGGCTCCTTCCTGACTTCCAGGAGAGCCAGGAGGATGGTGGTGGTAATGAGGGATGGCCTACCAGGATGCGCTCCTATAGACATGCAGGACCCAGTGTGTTTCCTCCTGGCAGAAATGGTGTAAAACAGATATTATTCTAAAATGTTGTATTGGGTCCTACCCCATCTTCACCCTATCTTAGCCCCATCTCTGCCCCATGGGTGGTGAGGAATGCCTGGGGGCAAAAGTCCTGCATTGTCAGGACTGCAAGGCTCTGAGAGAGGGACAAGATGGGATCTATTGCCCACATAGACAAGCCCAGGGAAAGACTTTTCTATTAATGCAGACTTTCAGCAATTGACTGGACTTCTAATATTTTATGTGACATTTTAAAATGTGTTAATTGATGTTTAAATAGTATAATAGTAACAGACAATCTGAGAGCTAATCTGGTGTTGTGGTTTGAGTATTGGACTACGGCTCTGAAAACCATGGTTTGAATCCTTGCGCAGCTATGGAAACCCATCAGGTGACATTGGGCAAGTCATGCTCTCTCAGCCTCAGAGTAAGGCAAAGCCAACACATACACACCAAACAAATCTTACCAAGAGAGCCACCCTAGGATCACCATAAATCAGAAATGACTTGAAGGCACACAACAAAAGCAAACATAAAATTTAATGTTTGTTTTAGTATGTCTAATTTATTGTATCTTAATCTTTTTAATTACATTGGAAGTCACCTTGCACAAAAGAAGCTGGAATATAAATCGAGTAAATACATATATAAATAAGATAGTTTGTTGTCGTTACTCATTGCAAGACTTTAAAAAGTAATTTGTGATATTCGTTATTTTTCAGTACTTTTTCTTAATTTTTTGAATAAAAAATCTTAGGCTTGATAAGAGAATGGCATAAAACGTGAAAATTTCCAACCAAAACAACTCTACAAATGCCTTATAAGTAGCTATTTATTAAACTATGTCTATACTACCCTAATTCACAAGATCTCAGGGCAGCATACACATAAAGTCAATATAAACAATTTATTCAAGATTAAAACAATTTAAAACAATAAAATAATTAGCCGGAAAGTATATTAAACAAATTTAAAAATTAAAACAGGTTTAAAAGATTAAAACACTACACATAAGCATTGTACATACCTGCCAACATGACAGCAGATGAGAACTAAGTTATGCATAGTTAATCAGCATCAGATTGGATCAAGACGGCTAAAGTTATTAATAAGAAAGAACACATAAATTGGGGAATGCTGCAGCAGATTGCTTTTGCCTGATTGCAGGAAAGGGCAAGATTCTTCCTCCAACCTGTGGCGTCAATAAGGCTGATATCACCCCTCCCCCCAACGGTGTCACCTGGTGGTTCAGCCTCTCCGTATCCCCCTAGCACCGCCACTGCCTCCTACTCTCCCCTCCTCTCCTTCATCCCCCCCAATGGGATTAACTGAGTACAAACTACTGCATTTTGAACTCAGTTTGCAGCAACTGAAGTAAGCTGAGGATGAAGGGGAAATGTAAGGAGAAGAGAGGAACTGGGATATTTTAAAAGCAGTGAAGAAGTGGGACAACAGAAGATTAAATGAGACTGTCCCTGCCAAACTGGAGGGTATGATTCCAGCTCAGATCTATGGCAACCCTATCCCAGGGTTTTCTTGGCAAAGATTTATTCAGAGAAGGTTTGCCATTGCCTTTCTCTAAGACGGAATGATTATGACTTATCCAAGGTCACCCAGTGAGATTTTATGGCTGACTGGGGATGCAAACTCTGGTCTCCCGGAGTCTTAGTCCAACATTCAAACCAGTCTACTGGTTCTCCCTCACTGCAGTTGCAGGGCTGAACATGGATTCCATTAAGAAGACTTTTGTGCTGCTGTCCATTGAACTTGTATTTTATTTATTTTTATTCATTCATGAATAAAATAGGTCTCTAGTAGGCCACACATATGCAGAAAGGGGACCTTGTTTTTAGAACTACCCCAGGGCCCCAACTGCCAGAATTTCAAACATTAAGCACAGGCCTAACATTCAACACACAGGCTAAATACCCCATATTGGCACCATCTCAGAGCCCTGCAGTCCATACAACACAGGACATTTTTCTCATTCTGCCCCCAGGCAGCCCTCACCACCCCCTGGGAAGATATGGGGCTGAGACAGGGGGTGGCAGGGGAGGGCTTGATACAACATTTTATAATAATACCCAGTTTACTCCATTGCCAACCTCAAACGACGGATTGGGTCCTGTGTGTCCAAAGGAGCCAATCCATGAGGGCTATCCCTCATTGTCGTTGCAGTCTCCCTAGCTCTCCCGGAAAGCAGGAAGGAGTCCCGCAGCAAGTGACGGAGGGTGGTGCAGGGAGCCTTGGTCGTATGTTGCAGGCCACCTTCCTGCCTTCTGAGACAGCAAAGAAAATGGTGGCAGCAATAGGGACAGGCTGGCATACCTATTTGGACTCCAGCCCATTCCATACAGGTAACAGGGGAAGAATGGACCAGATCCACAGCCAGGATATGCCAATGGGGAGCAGGCATATCCTGACTCATGTAGATGAGCCCACAGTGGTATTTTGCATTGTTGTCTTTGTGTGTGTGTGTCTGTCTGTCTGTCTGAGCAAGAGAGAGAGTTATCAAATGTTATCATTGTCCTTTCATTTTAAGGCAAATAGTTTGACTCCCAGCAACTGCAGAACTGGGTGACCTTGGGAAAGTCACTAAGAAGATTATCAGACGACCTAAAAAATGCAGGACAGGGATGAAAGGAGATCGCCAAAGGGCTCTCTTATCAGACAACATTGTCCCTGTCTCGTCCTACTCCTGTGCCCCCTCCATTCCATCTGCATTTTTTTATTGACAGCTTAAGCCGTCGATAGATCACCCATTCTGTTCTATAACGGAATCATGGGCTTGTGAACCACTGCCCTGTTTCTGTGGCACGATGCCAGCCATGGTGGGAGGTCCCTGCCAAACACTTCCAGGTGCAATCAGGACATCCAGGTAAGTGACACCCTTTTTTTCCACTCCCCAGGTTACTTGTATTTTTTAACCTTTGTTTTTGTGCTTTCTGTCAATTTTCTTTCTTTCTTTTACTTTTTTTTTAAATTTCCCGCATGCTCGTTCTCTTGCAAGAACAGCCCGGGGTTTAAAATAAGGAAGTGAATAGGCCTTGGTGAGGACTCCATTCACTTCCTGGACTGCTGGAGGGGAGGGGAGCCATTTCTGTCTTGTTCTAAAGGTAGGTCTGGAAAAAAAAGTGCAACAGGGACGGGAGTTGGGCAGGAAGTAGCTAGCTAGTTAGGGATGCTATATATGGCCCCTGTCTAACAGTCATGTTCTCTCAGCCTCAGAGGAAGGCAAACCTCCTTTGAACAAATTCTGCCAAGAAAACCCTGTGATAGATTCACCTTAGGGTTGCTGTAAGTCAGAAATGACCTCAAGGCACACAACAACAACAATGGTCACTCCTGTTTACCTTGTTACTATCTTGCTTTCAAGTAAGGCTCCTGCCTGAAATACATATAGAAATTCAAGAGCTGAAATTCTGTTGTTATTTTGTGAAGCACAGGAGGCTTCAGAAGAGAAAGATGAGGTTGCTGTACTCATACCTTCCAACTGTCCTGATTTGGCCAGGACAGCCCAATTAATCTTCTGCGCCTGCTCTTTCAGCTCCTTTTAAAATGTCCCAATTTCCCTCTCCTTTTCCCCCTTTTCTCTTTGTCATCAGCTTGCTTCAGTTGCTGCAATCTGAGTTAAAAGTGCAGAAGTAGTTTGTACTCAGTTAACTCAGCAGGGGGGAGAGGAGGTGTGGAATCTTGGCCTTCCCAGTAGATTTAGGCACAAGCAAATTGCATCAGTCTCTCCTAGCTTGTGTGTTCTTCCCAGGGCCGGTTTAACCTGTCTGCCAAATCAGCATTGGCGGGGGGGCCCGAGGTCAAGAGATGGCCCCCGTGTTGGCCTCCTTAATCTGACAAAGGAGACAGCCAAGAGACAGCGGGTAGGAGCCCCCTCCTACCCTCCTCCTCGAAAAACCTCCTGCCGGCTTTTTTAAAAAAACAAACAGAACAGCTTCTCTGAAAATAAAGAGAAAGAGAAAGAAACAGCAGCCCTCCATGGCAGAAGCTGGAGGGAGAGGCCCATCGGAGAGGGTGAGTGTGTGTGTGAGAGACAGGGAATTTGAGGGTTGTCTCCCTCAGAAAGGGCTTCTTTCTTTCTTTCTTTCTTTCTTTCTTTCTTCCCTTTCCTTCCTTGCACATAGATCCCCTCCAGCCCATCTTTCCAGCTGCTTTTTACCTATCTTGGTTCCTCTCCCCTCCCTTTCCCCCTTGGTCTCCTTCAGCTTCCTCCCCTTGCTGCCAACTGAGTTCAGCCTGCAAAAGAAATTTGTGTGTGTTTGCCTATGTGCCTTCAAGTCATTTCTGACTAAGGCAAACCTACCATGGGGTTTTTGAGGCAAGGTTTGTTCAAAGGGGATGTGCCTTTGTCTTCCTTTGAGGCCGAGAGAGTGTGACTTGCCTAAGGTCACCCAGTGGGCATTCATGGCTGAATAAGGATTCAAACCTTGGTCTCCATAGTCATAGTGCAATGCTGGACCTTCTACAACACTCTAGCTCTTTTAACAGAAGAATATAAAGAATATAAATTAAAATTTGGAGTAATATTACTGGGAACAATGGTTTTATTGTTGTCACTAAAACACCAGTATCCCATTAGTGTTATGTGAGAGGCATTGGCCTAGAGCAGTGGTTCTTAACCTTTTCTTTACCAGGGACTCCCTTTAAATATCTTTTGTTGCCCCAAGACTTAAGATTTAGAACCCTAATAATAATAGCTAACAACAACAACAATACAATTACACCATCCATTAAACTTTCCCTCAGAGCACTCTTGTGGCTGGAGTGGATTGAATGGCAATGTGTAGGCCAAGCCAGCCAGCCTTTGCCTTGGTTCCTGTCACATGGCTACTCCACTACAGGGAGGAGGTGGGCCAAGCAATCTTCAAGCCTTTGTGGACCCCCTGTGAGGACATTGCGGACCCCAAGTTAAGAACCGCTAGGCTAGAGAATGCTGGAAAAGGAACAATCCAACCAGACCTTGAGAAGGGTGCTGGCAGGGGGATTCTGGGAGGTGTAATCCAAGAGTAACTTTCCCAGACTCTAAATGCAGCCTAGAATCATAGGGCTGGAAGGGACCCCAACGGCGATCCCATCTGATCGGCTTCTGCCCTGCAGGAACACACAATCCAAGCATTCCTGACACATGGCCATCCAACCTATGTTTAAAAAAACCCAAAGAAGGAGACTCTGCCACACTCCAAGGCAGTGTATTCCACTTCCAAACAGCTCTTACTGTCAGGAGGTTCTTCCTAATATTCAGGTGGAATCTCTTCCTGTAGTTTGAACCCATGGCTCTGTGTCCTAGTCTCTGGAGCAGCAGAAAACAAGCTTGCTCCTTCTTCAGTATGACATCCCTTCAGATATTTAAACATGGCCATCATGTCCTCTCTCAACCTTCTCTTCTCCAGGCTAAGCATACCCAGCTCCCTAAGCTGTTCCTCATAGGACGTAATGGCTTCCAGACCTCCCACCATCCTTCTCAGTATCTTTCTTGAATTGTTGTGCCCAGAACTGGAAACAGTATTCCAGGTGAGGTCTGACCAAAGCAGAATGGAGTGATACTATTACTTCCCTTGATCTAGACACTACTCCTATTAATGCAGCCTAGAATCGCATTTGCATTTTTTGCTGCTGCATCACACTGCTAACTCATGTTTAGCTTGTAGTCCACTCTTTATTTTCTTTGAGGAAATCTACACCATTGTATTAATTGCTAATAAACAAAAAATATTATGATAGTGCCTATAATATAGTTTTTAAACTAAATTACTGGTGGCAAATTATGTAATACAGTAGGCCCCTCTTATCCACTGGGGATTGGTTCGGGGGGGTGGATTCTGAAAACCATGAATAATAGTGAATGCCATTGAAAATAATGGGACTTCTGGTTTAAAATACCATAGAGTTGCCTTGGAGGGCCTAGAAAAGGACTAAGGAAGACACATTTTCTAGGAAAACTCTATGGTAGGTGTGCTGTTTTGTGTCCCATGGGTAATGAATCCATGGATACGGAGGTCCTACTATAATCTGAACATCCTGTATGGTGAATAGGTTAGGTTACATTGATCTGAGATAAACATATGGGGGCCCCAAAATTCCTTAAACCGGCCCTGGTTCTTCCTCCTTAATAACTTTTGCCATCTTGACCACACTCTGATGTCACTTGGCCATACGTGCCCCATTTTTCATCCATGAAATGTTGGAGGGCATGTGTACTTACCAATGGCTATTGGAAATAGTGATCTCACTTTTTTGTAAAGGCTTTCAGATAAGATAGTACCACAGATTGGTTAAGCAACAAATTCATGTTTATTATTATAATATCTGCAAATTCTGAAGCATCTTTCTCTATTTCTGTCTGTTGCACTTCAGATATGAGTTACGTAGAGGGTCAGGCTAAGTAATGTTTTTTTAAAAAATCAGGAAAGCACTCTGCTTTTGTCTAGAAGTGATCAGGTAAAGAAAAGGGCTGTTGTTATCTAGCTAGATTTTCTTTTTCTTCTCCTTTTAAGTTTCTTTCACAGGAATATTAAAAATATTTACCTGAATTCAAAATGTTGTAGCTGTTCACCACTGAGAAGAGTCAGCCATGCCCTCTTCTACAATTACAATACAGTACTCACGTTCATTCTGTTCCATTCCTTCATGTTCCATTCTTTCATCCCCAACAGCCAGCATCTGCAGTGACTAGTTATACAGTTGGCCCTCAACTTTCATGGGGGTTGGGGTGGAATAGTGCTTTTTTTTTTTTTTTACTACATTACACACTGGCCCTCACCCATAAAACTAAACTAAAAATAGTCTAAATTATTTCATCAAAAATCAACATGGCTCAATGAGTTTGAGATTTTAATCTTAAAGTAATTTGTCCTCTCATAAGACGTAAATTATTGATAACATTGACTGAAGACGGCATATTTTATAGGACATTTTTGCTTCATTGAGGAAAAAGTTGACTTAAGCCTCTTCTGTTGAGTTTTAAAAAAAAAAAACAAGTGGCCATACTCCCTCTGGGAAATGATGTTGCCAAATTCATCTTATACTTTGAATCTAATACTGAGTAAATAAAGTGATGATCTAAAGTAAATCCAAGAGTTGTTACTCACTACAGTAGTTGCATTTCTGGATTTATTATATAAATTCCCACTTTTCTGTACAAATAAAAATACAGTTTACATTAATGGAATGCTGGTGGCATCTAGTGGTTAGCTAATAGTATATAGTCTGTGAAGAAATGCTATGCTTTAACACTTTGTGACATCAACTGAATAACATAGCATGACTCTTTTTCACATGAGGCCTTTTCAAATTTAGACTTTTTAATCAAGAAATCTTAGGGGAACTCAACAGATTTTTGCAACAAAAACAAAAATGGGTTATTCTGGAGATATATAGCCATTGAGCCAGTGTGGTATAGTGGTTTGGAGTGTTCGACTAGGACTCTGGAAGACCAGGGCTCAAATCTCCACTTAGCCAGGCAAACTCACTGGGTGGCCTTGGGCAAGTCACACTTTCTCAGCCTCAGAGGAAGGCAATAGCAACCTCCCTCTGAAACAATCTTGTCAAGAGAACCCTGTGAGAGGTTAACCTTAGGGTCATCATAAATCAGAAATGACTTGAAGGCACACAACAACAAAAAATGTATGTGTGATGTATGCACTATCCAGGGAACTTAAACAGCAACAACAAGAACAACAAAAACTATTCTAAAAAGATCCCAAGCACCACTACTAACTTTAAAGAAAACTAAAAGAAACATTACAGATATTTTATCAAAACAGACACAATGGGGAGATTATCAGATGAGTGCCTAAAAATGTTATTATGAGACTATATTTTACAGCGTTTATGTTCTGGCACAATAACACATGTTTTCACATGCTGCTGTGATAACAATACAGAATTGCCCCAAGAATCTGGCAATACGAGCACTCACATTGCTTACTTCTGCATTTCTCTGTGAATGTAATGATTTCAGTGCATTGTGCAAGAAGATGCAAGCACGCTAAAAAGCCCCAAAGCACCAAAATTAAAAAAGAAAATGTTCATAAAATCACAGATACACATTCAGAAACTTGCAAGCAAGATGGGGAGGTTCATAAAAAGGGCATACAGTACCTAGTTTTCCCATTCACACCCGAAAGTGTTCTGACGAGACCACCCATTGACAATGGAATCACGCCAGAAGAGTGTGCCTTGTCACACACACTGAAATCCGGAACACAAACACTATGGGAGATCAATTCACGACTTCTTCCCGTCAATAAAAAAGAACTCCCTCGTAACGGCAGCAGAACGCTTTCCTAACACTGGGACACAACATTGTTTGATAAGGAAGCCCTTTTGCAATATCATGGCATCGTTATAACACCGTTTTTGATGCATCTGATAATCTCCAAAGACACACACTCACCCCCACACAAATCAAAAACCTTCTTTTATATACAGAGATGCAAAAAAAAAAAAAATACATACCCCATTCCCTCCTCTTACAGGGACATGGAAACATACACTTCCCTTTCTCACATGCACACAGATGCAACAACACACACATACCTCTCTCTCCCTCTCCTTCCCTCCGTCCCTCACATACATACATACACACACTCTCTGACATAGATGCAAACACACACCTCAAGCCAGCAGGAGTTTCCTGGCTTGCTTTTTGATGATCCTCTCCCCGCTCCCCACGCTCACACACACACACATGCATCCAGCCTTCGTGGGTTCCCTCTGTGCATGGACTTGCTTGCTCTTGACATCTGAATGTCAGACCTTCGTAAATATAAGGGAGAAATAGAAGGTCAATAAGGGAGCCAGAGGATCCAAAAAATAGCTTGAATACAGAAGAACCCCAGGAAATAAGGGAGAGTTGGTCACCCTACCTAAGAGCTCTCTGGCTGACAGTTCTAAATGCCCCTCCCTAAACTGCAAATCCCAGGATTGCACAGGAGGCAGCCATAGCAGTTAAAGTGGAATAATAGCACTATAACAGTATAGTGTGATAATCTTAAAAGTCTGCATTCACAGTGCACCAGCCTCTGTGATTTGAACCCAAATTCTGCCTTCTCTTCACACTATGTATAGACTACTCCCTGGAAACCCAAATGCTCAGATTATACAGGGCCTGATCCAGCAGAAGTTAAGTACTCTTGATTTGTTCTCTTATATTAAAACCAGAGAAATTGCTCAGCATTATTTAGATCATGCTGTTCTTTTATTATGTAGACACACACCACTAACACCACATGCTGGCAATAATCTTGGGTATATTGTAAGCTGAAGCAGAATTTGCATCTACTTCAGCAAGTAACATACTTAAACCTGCTAGCAGTAAAACACACTTTTGCAGGCTATAACCATCTTCACCAGTGAGTTATATGAACAGTTTGAAAGCTTGTGTAAGCTTCCTGCTGATAGCTGTGGCAGCAACAAAGCACCAGGCTCTTATCAAGGTTGGCACAAGCTCCTGCCCAAAATCCCGAGGCTAAATAATCCTTAACTGGGTATCTTGGAAAGAAATTCTTCCCCACTTGCAATGCATGATAAACTGCAAGGAACCTGATATGGTGTGTTGTTGTTTTCTGGGGATAGGGTTAAAGAAGAACAGAATGGAAACTGGAAAAGCTTTCTAAATGACACACTGTTAAACACATCACAGAACTGTAATTTGACACACTAACACATACCAGTTGGAAAGATCTCCTCCCTGATTGCAAAGTCGCTGTACTATATTGCAAAGAATCAAATACCACACTCAGTTTGAATAGGCAAGTCATTACTAAAATACAGTAGTATATGGGCCTGTTGGAAGTCCCCATTGTTATTAGAGACCAACAACTGTGGAAGCCCTGAAGTACTAGCATCTAGTGCAGCAATGATGAATACCAGCAAATGGATCAGAGGAGGGGAAACAAATAGTACTTCACTGTCAGATCAAAATAGCTGGCAATAAATGGCTACAAATAATTTAGATCCATAAGCAGAAATAATTAGTATCATCAAATTACCATGAAGCAGCTGTTTAATAATTTGCTAGCTCTTCTTGATCTCCTGAATAGACAAGAGCTCAGCCTAGCAGCCACCTTATAATCAGGACTGGGCTGCTCTCCAGGGCCAGAGTCTAGTGCTGCGGTTGCCATTTGGGACAACTAGAAATGTTATTGCATCACTCCTGGGGCTCATCTACACAAGACGAAATAATACTCATTCCTGCACATTATTGCCAATTGCAGCTGCATTCTTTTGTCTCCAAGATGTTTTGTAAAAACCATACCCTGAGAAGCTGTCCACGGTTTGAAGTTCAGACACCCACGAATCAAGATGATGGCCGTAAATTAGAGCAATAAACACTGACACCATTGCACAACATTTTTTTTAATATTAAAGCAGAGGTGCGCAAGTGCAGCCTTCTGATAAATATATATATTTGGGTGATCAGTGGAGCAAAATAATGCACAATTGCTAACTCAAAAAATCCAACAGTGTGCTTCTGGGCACTGCCTTGTCAGAAAGCCTCCCCCTCACACACATCCAACCACTGAGATCTCTAGTCACACTGAGACTGTGCAGCAAATCAAACTGGTTTTCTTAATGGGGCACTAATGTGCATTTCCTTGTATTATTTTTTAAAATATGGGGAAAGTTGCAAAGGCTTTTCCTGCACCGTAAATTGAGGTTTTTTGCCCCCCTCCTTCCAAAAAAGGCTAATCGCTATGGGATCTCGCTGAGACAAAAGGTATTCCCAGCTAATTATGTAAGGGATATTTTCACCGTCTACACAGGCATGCCCTCAGATGCTTGTGTTATAAGGTATGCCCTCTGAGCACATAAAAATAAACCCTCTCATGTTTTAAGTGCACACGCCCATCAGAGATCTTGTGAGCTTGGCCAACAGTGTGTCTTACGCAAACTGGACTCCGTAAAGCATATTCGCAACTCTAAAAGGAGAATTTTATTCAGTACACAAAAAACAAGATCTATATAATCATTGCATTGGGGAATGCCAAATGTTATGGTAGAGCTTGAAAATTGGCAAACAGCACATGTGAAATACAAATGAATGCCTAATAGAGCACAGTAGCTTTAGGATAGGGCAATACTAATGAGCAAACTTGTAAGGCTGCCAAAGTTTGGAAGCGGTAGACATTGCCAAGAAGAGGGAGAATGAGAGAGAAAAAGAGGTTCAAAAGTAAGGACAATAAAATATTTTCTCTAATACACGCACACACCAGACAAAGAGGGGCTAGTTTTAGGATGCTGCAAGGTATAGGGAAAGTACTATACATGTCAATCCCTGTATCCATGGAGGATACGTTCCAAGATTCCCCATGGATACCTGAAACCATGGATAATAGGGAACCCTATTATTTTCAATGAGATGAACCCCAGAATTTGACCACAGAATCACACTGGAGAATCTAGAAATGCCTAGACAGAACATATTTTTTTCTAACATGGATAAGTGAAACTGTGGATACTGAATCCATGGATACAGGAGTCAACCTGTACTCCCTGAAAGACAGATTTTACAGATGACAAAACTTACCTCTCCTTGGTTGGACCTTTCTCGCACAAAACTATGGAGAGTTGGCACTCCTAGCTGGAACAGTGCACAGACAAGGAGGACAGACTAACCTTCATGCCAGAACAAGGACATTGAGAAAGAACCTAACAAGTTTCTCTGGCCAAAATCCCAGATTCTGGGGTCTGTAAGAATGTTTTTGGCTAAAAGGGGCAAAGTTTAACCAGTAATTTCAGCAAGAGGCCTCCAGAAGCTTCCTCCTGTGGCTTTCGGTTGAAACTTCAAGTATAACCCTCCCACCACCCACCTGAATGAACTACCTTTGAATTTGGAGTCATTTTAAAACATTTCAGGTGGGAAAAGTAAGGATAATGTCAGGAAGTTCTCTAACTCCAAACAAGAGGTGTCTGTCTAAACTTCCTGAGAGACATTACCAGGTACTTTCTTTAACAAAACAACCCTCCCTCCTCTCCCCTCTTTCTGCAGATCTGATCTACTCTCAACAGATGGTGGAACTGAAAGGTAGCTCTTGGTGCTACTTATGCTAGCACCTAAAAAGGTGGAGTTCCCACCAAAAGCTACTCAGCTCTGGAAAGTTCCATGGATGGATCTGCACAGGCGCAATACCCAATTGTGTTAAGGGCACAGATGGCCACTCGAAGAACTACAGTTACAGGTAAGCAACCTGTCATTTCCCTTGGTTTCAGGAAAGTCCACATCAAATATTTTAATCCTGCTAATACACAGAATTCCTATTTGGAGCTTCTGGCCATAGAATTGAGAAGTTCAGTTTAGAATATAGAGGTACTGAAGAGCAACCTCTTCTTACCAGTGTAGATTAGCCTGTACACCCTGACCCAGGAATGGGAAACCTGGCCCTCCAAGTGGTGTTGCACTACAACTTCCATCAGCCCAAGCCAATTTGAACATCTGAAGGGCCACGTAATTCCCATCATTGCCCTAATCTACCTCCAATTCCAAGGATCAGTTTATGCATGGTTACTTTATGAAATATGAAAGCCAGCCTTTTGGGATTCCTAACTGGCTACTGCTTACTTGCCTGAGATTGACATGTGGACATGTTTCATTAGAAGAAATGTGCACACTAAGCAATTGTTCAGAACCATTTTCAGATTAATTTTCAATTCATCAAAAATGGGATCCTTTGCATTTATATCCAGACACCTCTGTTCCAATCTGTTTCACATCCCCAAAGACTCTACCCATTGACAGTCTCTGTCTTTGCACTTAGAGAAAGAGAGATTGAGAGAGAGAGAGAACTCATGTATACAAGCTACAGAATAGGTCTGATCAGGTGATCTTCCATCTCCATAAACCGCTAAGACATTCATAGAATCTACATTATTAGTATTCAAGAGTATATCTTTGACCTACCGTAGGTTTAGTGGTTTTTTCACTGATTGTATTGTTTAAATTGTATTGTTTTTAACTGCTTTTTATCATTTTAAATCTATGTTTTAAATTGTTTTAATATTACTACTAGTTTAATTCTGTTCTAATGTTTACTTTTGTGTGTTTTGTAATCATTTTAATTTTTCATCATTTTAATATTGTAATCATTTTAATATGTAAACTGCCTTGGGTCTCAATCTTGGGGAAAAGGCTGAATGATGATGATCCTGTTGGGGACTTATGTCTTCATAAGTGGATGTATATATGTGGGAATTAGAAGGTGGCAGTTCTGTAATGTCCATCTCTAGTAAAGGGCTGCTGTTACATGACCACGTAGGGGAGCCAGCCAAGTAGCTGATGCACAACAGGACTGATGCACATTGAGACACCAGTCGTGGGTGCCAATGTACATCAGGAGACTTGCTGGTGTCCCATTATGCATCTCCACAGTTCACTAATAGGGTCTCTTGGCATCTGCTATGTAGCTAAGTATAACTAAAGTTACGTAATGTACACTGTGCTAGAGGATTACAGCCAATAATAATAACAATAACAATAATAATAATGATGAAGAAAAATTTGAAGATGTTTTATTTAGATTGTATTCAAATTAAAATTGATGTTTAAAAATAAATCATTGATTTTTATCGACCCTGAATACATGTGACCAGTGTTTGGAATTATCAATGTGATACAAATCTAGAGGTTGGGGAGGGGTGAATTTATAAGACCATGACTTAAATAAGTGGAGCTAATTGTCTTTTTAAATTGTATGCAACTTTTAATGAGAGAACCACTGTCGTCTCTTTACTACAGCTTTGTAACCTACAGGTGAAATGCTGAGAGGTCTCCATTTTCAGGTACAAAGACAAGACCTGGAGTTGCTCTATTGTAACACTCTTATATCTGTTTTGCAGTGGAGCATTTCAATGAGTAAGATAGAGCACCTCTGCTTTTAACTGCAGGATGCTGGGAGCAACCAGCACTAGGCTATTCTACCATGCCCTTCCTATGGGCTTCCGAAGCCCTTCCTATGGGCTTCCGAAGACCTATCCATATGGCTGGACTGGATGAGTCTTTCAACTGTTCAAGCAAGGAATTTCTGCTGTCTTTAGATAACAGTTACAGTTTCTGGATTGGCATTTGGCCCAATTGTTGTAAATGAGGCAGTTTGGATAAAACCCAGCCCCTCTAAACAATCTACTGTTGCACAGTACGCTTGGTTAAAGCTTGAAAACATAGCTGTTGGGTGATCTGAATATTAAGAGAGGTTACTATGTAAAATCCATCAGTCTTGCATATATAAACAGTTTTTAAAATTAGGGCAAATAGTGTTAGGAGGCTAGTACAATTTAACAAGGAATTTTGCTCAAAATGTACATTTTTATACTGTGTACTAGAGTAGGTATTAGTTTGTTGTAGTCAATGTCCTTGGTTTCAAGGAGAATGTATGCCCCCTCCCAATCTATATATGAATGTGGCTTTTCTGATACATCAGTAGTATTTAAATGGTTCTGTCTGTATTTTGTTCTGTACAAGTCATAATTTTCAAAAGTCCATTTCCTTTGGGTTTAGTAACTCTGATACTAATGACAATATTGTGTGGCATTTGGCTTTTTTTGTCTCCTCTTCTTTCTAAAAAACCCTAAGGTAGTGAAGTCGAAGGCTTTCACTGCCAGCATCCATAGATTTTCCTTAGTTTTTTCCCAGCAGATAATGGGCCACCAACCAACCATTAGCCAAACAGACACTAATCCTCCTTGCATTTCTACACCCAGAAACTAACCATTCAAATACACAAATTTACATATCCTCCCCAACAGGGGTTCACAATATATAAACTACACACACACACTTACCCAACCATTCTCTGAAGATGCCAGCCACAGATGCAGGCGAAACGTCAGAAGTAAACTCTTCCAGAACACGGCCTCACAGCCCAGAAAAAAACCAAGGAAAATCTTTAAGGTAGGTTTGGGAATCTGTGGCCCTCTGGATGTTTCTAAAATACAGGTTGAGTCTCCCTTATCTGGTATTTCAAACTCCAAAATATTCCAAAATCCAAAATTGTCCTCATGGGTAGCTGAGACAGTGATACCTTTGCTTTCTGGTGCTTCAGTGTACATGAACTTTGTTTCATACACAAAATTATTTAAAATAGTGTGTATAAAAATACCTTCAGGCTATGTTTATAAAGTGTATATGAAACATGAATGAATTTTGTGTTTAGACTTGGGTCTCATCTCCAAGATACCTCATTATGCATATGCAAGTCTTCCAAAATCCAAAATATTCCAAAATCCAAAATACCTCTGGTCCCAAACATTTCAGATAAGGGAGGCTTAACGTCTTAACATCTAGGGTTGATGGGAGTTGCAGTCCCACAGCTTGTGGATGGCCAGATTATCTAGTAAGAATTATTGATTTGTGATATCTGAGTATGCTCAGTAAGAACTATTGCTGTGAATGTGAAAGAGGCATTATCTTTTCCTTTATTTATTTATGGATGAACACCACCATCCCCACATTGCCGTCGGCAAATCTGTGCTCAAGTCCGTTCAGCAGTTCACCTACCTGGGGAGCATCATCTCCTCAAATGCCAAGATTGACAAAGAGATCGATCACAGATTAGCAAAGGCATATAGCGCATTTGGAAGACTTCACAAAAGAGTCTGGAGTAATAAACACCTGAGGTGAAGCACAAAAATCAGTGTGCATAGGGCCATTGTACTGTCTATTCTCCTTTATGGATCTGAAACATGGGTCACCTATTGCCACCACCTACGACTCCTCGAACGCTTTCATCAGCGCTGTATACGCACAATCCTAAATATACACTGGACTATGTGACAAATGTTGCTGTCCTTGAGCAAGCAGGGATCACCAGCATTGAGGCCATGATATTGAGAACACAGCTGCGCTGGGCAGGGCACGTTTCTAGGATGGAGGACCATCACCTCCCAAAAATAGTACTCTACGGTGAACTCACCATGGGTCAGTGTAAGAGGGGCGCTCTAAAAAAATGATACAAGGACTCCCTGAAACACCATCATCTCAGGCTCAGCCAAATTGATCACCAACAATGGTCCGCCCTGGCCTCACATCGGGAGGCATGGAGACGCACTATCCACAATGCTGCAGCCTTATTTGAGAACTCACGCCGAACAAGTCTTGAAGAGAAACGACAACGCAGAAAGAATCACAACCCGGAAACATCACC
The DNA here is from genome assembly GCA_030847615.1 of Gambelia wislizenii. NCBI lineage: Eukaryota > Metazoa > Chordata > Lepidosauria > Squamata > Crotaphytidae > Gambelia > Gambelia wislizenii. The sequence continues at coordinate 34,949,567 of JAUMIR010000003.1, forward strand.
CAAGGAGACCTTCTGCTGTGCTTTTTGCAACCGGACTTGTTTATCTCGGATTGGCCTTTTTAGTCATCGGCATGCTTGCAGAAAGCGCGGGATGAGTCCTTCCTGAATCTTCGTTTGCGAAGAAAAGCCAGAGAGAGAGATTAATCTTATGTGCAAGAATGAGCCATACAAACGTATTAGCCTTCTGCAGGGCGGTAGAGTATAACTGCACTCTTTACTGTGGCTGTTGTCCTTGATGCGGCCATCACCACTCTTACTCAACTCTATACCCATGATCTTCATGCATTTGGCAGTAGTTGGGAGCGGGAAGTGGCTACCAGCTGTTGGCTACTGAGGTAGGGGTATGTGAGGAATCTGGTTTCCATCCAAGGTTTTATGGGCTTGTCTTGGTTCCATTTTCCCTGTCAGGAGACTGTATGCAGTTTGTGTTCTGGAGCCATGGTGTTGCTGGATAGCTATGCGTGTATCTAGAAGAAAATGTGCATATTTGAAAAATGCACATGAAAATGCACCATTTCTGATGCATGCAAAGCACTGCTGAAATGCACTTTAGATTATCTCTGTGTGTAAAAGACATTCAAGCAACTTAGAGGCTTAATGCACAAGGAAGAAAAGTGACAGTGCAGCTGGAATGTTTCATCTTCCATTCTGCTTTACCACATGAAGTCGGAGACAGTGGTAAACATGAGTCTTTTTTCTAACTGGAAAAATCAATTCAAAAAAAGACTCGCATTTACCACTGTCTCCCATGGGCCCAGAATGAAAGAGGAGCTGAAGAACGCCATGCAGTAAGGCAAAATGGAAGGCGAAAAGTTCCAGCTGCACTGCACTACTTAAATCATTCATATATTTGCATAAATCAGATGGAACTGGGCACAGACCAGATGTGGAGGTGGGAAAAGGAGGATGTCCATAGATGCAACCCTTATGAGTTTGCACCTCCCTAGCCTTGGGAGCAAGACTCCTGATTGTGCAAAGGGGTTGATACAAGTGCTTCTGGACTCCCTTTAAACCTTCATTTGATCAATGGAATGCAAGGAACTGAGCTGACTGGAAAAATCTCTTCCAGAGGGCTAACAAGTAAATAAGGCTATAAAGGCATGTTTCACAGAAGAAACTCAGAAGTCAGATCTTTACTCAAATGTGGTGGGATAATTCTTATTTCCATATAGAGCTTTTCTTGAAATTCATGATGTCATTTTTGGCTTATTTTTAAAGAGATAAGTGAATCTGCAGTGACACCCCTCCAAGCTGCTGCTTTGTTTAGAAACAACAAAGGTGATGAGGCAACGTCATGTGGAGATGTTTCTAAGTCTATAAATAGGCTTAAATTGTTGGGTGCAGATGGGAATTTTATTATGGCTCAAAGGTAGGTGTTTGCTGCAGCCTATGGAGAGGGAGATCTTGGTGGGCTTTGTGTGTACAGTATAAGGAAAATTCTGCACATTTCTTTTCTCTAGTTTTGTTTCCACACATCTCTCAAAGTACTCACATCTAATTAGTGAAGATTATGAAACCAGGTTTTTTTTATACTTAACACTCTGGGTCTTTGTGTAATACCACAGGGAGCAAGAATCCTAATCATCCAGGAAACAAAAGATGTTAATCTGCTTCTCACTTCAAAGATGCATTTTAAAATAAACAACAGCAACCTATAGCATAGGTAATAAATCATGGGGGAAATTAATCTTGCAAGTTTAGAGAAACAGATGTATAAACTTCAGGTACATTAGAACTCCTTAATATTGGCTATATCATCCACTTATTGTATGGAACGGGAGACAGTTGTGCAGTACATACAAATTATTTTCAAGGTTAGCCATAATGGTTGTTAGTTTAGGGACAACTAAAGGAACTATTTGCCTTCCTGTACAGTCCTTATCTCTTGTAGGAATCTGGGAGACCAGGGTACAAATTTCCACTCAGCCATGAAAACCCATCAGGTGACCTTGGCCAAATCATACACTCTTCAGCCTAAGAGGAAGGCAATGTCAAACCTCCTCTGAATAAATATTGCCACCAAAAATGTGATGATAGGGTCACAGTAAGTTGGAACTGACTTAAAGGCCCATAACAGTCATTCCAGGTACCTCTTCCTGTCTGTGGCCTAAGGCTAGCCTAAGATCTTTTGTTGCCATGAGTGAATATTTATTTATTATTTATTTATTTATACCCCGCTCTTCAGCCACAAGGCTATCAGAGCGGCTTACAAATTGTTTTAAGCAATAGCAAGTTACCCATCTACACTGCATTAAAAAGTTTCTAATGTATGTTAGCTAGAATAAGATGGCACCCCTCCCATTCCATACATAAAAGCCAGCCTGACTTATAGTTGAAAGTTCCCTCAACAGTGGAAGTGGGACGGACTCTTCCAGTATACTTGAAAGCAGCAGGGTATCTTAGGAGGCGTAGGACATGCTGCATGGCCCACAGCTCTCTCTGCCCCCCACCAAGTACCGTGTAGCCACTACCCAGCATTGGCTGTGTGAGGTGACCACCTCACTCTGCTTAGCAATAGGTCTGCTCCTTTTGATGTCTTTCTTTTACAACCCCACTTCTTTACCTGTGCTATGCTTTTCAGAACCTGTAAGATCTCCTGATGCTATGCTCCTTTTTTGGCCAATAGTGGAATTAACTTTTCTGGGTCTTTTGTTCACCTGACTGCATTGGAAACTCAGAATGGAAGCTTATGGCAGTAAGGCTCTGTAATGTTCTGTGGATGGATCTGCACAGATGCAACCCCCAATTGCCTGAGGCACAGAGACCATGAAGAACCTTGAATCACAAAGTTGATTTATAACCCCAAAGTGCTGGGCACTTTGAAAGAAAGGGATGGGAAGATGACATGGAAACTTCCAAAAATTTCAAGGGTAGTGGGGAGAGAACACATTGTCCATTGCTAGAAAGCCATGCACATCTGTAACGTGGGGAGATGACATACAGGTTGTTGTTGTGTGCCTTCAAGTCATTTCTGACTTACAGTGACCCTAAGGCAAACCAATCATGTGATTTTCTTGGCAGAATTTGTTCAACAAGGGTTTGTTTTTGCCTTGTTCTAAGGCTGAGTGTGACTTTCCCCTGGTCACCCAGTAGGTTTCCATGGCTGAGCAGAAATTTGAACCCTGCTCTCCAGTCATAATCCAATGCTTAGACCACATCACCATGCTGGCTGTATGACAAATGGTTTAGTAGAGATAAAAGCTAACATCATCTCCATGTTCAGAGATAATTTATTTCTGAGTACCAGACAGTGGAAGACATGCCCTGTTTGTGGAATAGTTTTGTGAATCAAATACTGGGCAGACATTTGGTTCAAGACAACAAGACCACTCTTATGTTTCTGTGACAGGGTCATCACTCTACTCTTGTGAAAGTCTGCAGACCAGTTTTGTTGGGCAAAAGAAGGGGCACCAGGTCTTAAAAGAAAAACCACCCTGTTCAGGCCAAAATTTAAATATAATTTGTTCTGACTGAGAAATAACATAAAAATGAGTGAATTACATTGAACAGAATGTTTCTAATTTGTTTCTGGCAGTGTTCACTTGGGGGCCGTTTACACGATGAAAATGTCCTGGGAAGAATTCGTGTCGATCCCTGGCAGTTTACACGTACATCGGGTCGGGTACGTGATTTTCGGAAGGGGGGCCACCTTTTATCTCTCAACCTGCGGGACTTCCAGTCCCGCAGGTTGTGCCGGTTTTTTAAAAAGTCACTGGAGGATTCGGAAAATCGGAAATGTAAACAGCGTGGGACAAAAAGTCTCGGTACTGGGATGACCGGAAATGGTGACTGGGGGCGGGCTTAGAGCTCAGGGACCAGAAAAGGAGGGGTCGGTCATCCGTTCAACAGATCCAGCCTCACCAGCCGAAAACAAAGGCATCCCTTCCAGCTGCATGAAGGTTGATGTGTGTGTGCGCACGCGCGCGTGTACTCAATTACCTTTTTAAATGGATTTCTACACTGAAAACCCTTCAGCTTTACCTTTTCCTCAGCTGCATGTTACAGAGAGATCGTAGTAGCTTGGTCACCTCCCTGGCACATTAAAATATTTAAGCCTCTGAGCGAATTAGCACTCTTTAATTCCCCATCTCTGTGTTTGTGTCTTTCAAACCGCATGCCTATAGCCATCTCTGCAGCCAGCTGTAGGGGTTAATATTTAAAAAAGGCAAGAGGAAAACCAAGCGCTTGATTTCAAAAGGAAAGCACTCAGCTGGCTTTAAAAGCACTCTGCTTGATTTCAAAAGGAAAGCCCTGCGTCTGAGCGAAAGATCTATCAGGATCTTTCAAAATGCTTTCTGCCTCTTCTGAAGGGGTTAAAATGTTCAAGAAGCAAAGGGGGAATAACAAACCTCTGTCCCCCTCTCTCTCTCCCCCCCCCAGCCAGCCAATAGCATCGCTCGTGGCGCGGAACTCTAAAGGAAGTGCGTCACCGAGGTTGTGAAAACACGAGTAATCGCATCTTTGATTGACAGCCAAAAAAAAAAAAAAAATTAAAACGTAAACAAAACCGGAACTATGGACGTGTAAATATCAGTCACGGGACCACACGGGATATCCAGATCTGAGACATAAATCGTATAAACAGCGAGGGACGGATTCGTGATCACTTTGTCACGGTTGGCAACGCAACAATTTCTGTCGTGTAACTGGCACCTCTCTGTGTGCCTTCAAGTTGCTTCTGACATATAGCAATCTTATCAGTCTTTTTTGACAAGATTTGTTCAGAGGAGATTTGCCTCTGTCTTCCTAAGGCTGAGAGATGTGACTTGCCTAAAGTCACTCACTGGATTTCCATGGCTGAGCAGGATTCAAATCCTGGTCTCCTAGTCCAACACTCAAACAAACGACACCACATTGGATATCTATATTCAGTAGTGGATATCTATATTTAGTAGTCACTACTAAAACAGCTGGAACTAACAGACACAAGAAGGGGGAAATTGTCCCAAGACCATAGCCTATCAAACCAGAACACATTTATATATGCACATAGACTGATCTGCAGTTCGACCATGTTCATATTGCACCTGTTCTATGCAATCCACATTGGTGTAATACATACTTTGGGAAATGTGGGCCTTGATATTTTATAGTCCTGTTGCCAATTGAAAAAATCATGCTATCATCCCATTTTCCCACTTGAGGAAAGTGGCTCTAATGGTCTACAATGATCTAATGGTCTACAATGGTCTACAGAGGTATAGTGTTTGGGAATAACTATTAAAAACCAATTTCCACTGCACCAACCCATTTGTTACAGCTACCACCCTCTATAAAGTAAGGCTCTACAGAGGTGGAAGTTCTGCACACCTGTAGCTTTAAGATATGAGTTTAGCTTAACACACAACAGCAGGCCTAGAAAAATCTACTAGACAATTTGCAAGTGAAGTTCTACATTTTGTACTGGAAGATGATAAACAGTGATACTTGAGCTATTTGAAGTATGACTAAAGTGCATGTTCATGAGGACACAGACCATCTTAATTATCAGTCTTAATTATCAGTCAATGGAAATGTTGCTATAAAAACTTTGGGACAAAGGGAAATACATCAAGGCAAAATATAAAATATTTAAAATGTGTACTGTATTTCTGCAAAGGTAGACCTTTGCAAATTCTTTCCTACTAGAACCACTATTGCAAAGATTTGAATTTTCCAAACAGGAAATACAGACTAACTTGGGTAATATTGACACGAACATCTTGACATATTATCAGGCTGGTTTACAACCCTTCTTTCATTCATCTCTACATGGTTCTCTTAAATTTAATGGCAGCCACACAATGATGGTTATCAATAAAAGTGAAATGGCATACTACTGTGCTTATTGGCTTTATTTAGAAATAATCAAAAAATATGTAATTTGTAGTCATCCCCCTCACCCAAAGTATAATTTTATTTCTTCCATGAAATTGTCACAAGTAACAATTGGCTTGGGAATAGATTAACTTTCTATATTACAGACCTTTCAGCAAATACAAGCAGTCCTTAAAGTGTTTATTATTTGGGTCAAGAGAACTTCTGTGTTTAGGTGCCTTCAACAATCACAAGGTCAAGACACTGTAGATGTCAGTGCTTATTTACAATTTAGGCATTAAAACTCTCTAATAATAGCTTAAGAAATTTCCAGCAGTGCATTTTGTACAATATTCTTGGCTGAAAGTACAATCAAAACTAAAAGGCACACCAGCTAACAGAAAACACCAGAAGAATCAGTTAATAAACTACGGATTACAATACTGAAAGTGTACTATTATGGGTTGGAACTTGAGCTTTCCAATCTGTGCCCATTCTAGTTACTCAATCAGTCCTTGCTCTCTGAAAACCTGTTGCAGAGAATTAAGGGACCCCCCCCCCCAGAACAGAATGTAGATGCTCCAGAGGGAAGTAAGTGAAAATCTCCTTTGAGTTTCCTTTCCTCATGTGGAGTCTCTGCTGGCTGACTGTCCCTTCCACAAACAGAGCCCCTCTATTTGTGGAAAAGCAAGTCTGGGTCCAACCCAAGGTAGCTGTGATAACATCTTCACAATGAGTTCCTAATGCAATACAAACAAAGTGAGCCCTGGGGTCTGTTTTCTTGCTGTATTTTAACATGTTTCACTTATAGTAGCAAAAGCAATCAGGTTTTATTTCAATGAACTGTAGCTGGTGGATTTTTTTACCATTCTTCTACAAAACTGCTGTAATTTCCTTGGTAATAAAGATACATACTGAGCTATTTCCATAGGAAACGTCAACCTTCTGTTTTTCATCAACACAAACAATGAAAATACTTGACATTAATGCTATTTTCAAGACAGCTACTTTTAAGTAACGGTATGTTTGTTTTAAAAGTTTCATTCATTTCTGATAAAAAAAATAAAAATTTCACAGAAATTAATAGTCTAGTGAATTAAATTCCATTGCTTTCCTTCATTAGAAAGAAATCTAGAGCATGAACAAATGTCTACTATAGAAAAGACTGTGTAATTACAGAGACTGCAACAAGTGATATTTTTAACAGGCTGAAGTTACGATGTTCTATGTAACTCTTTTGCAAACCCAAGCAGCTCAACAGACTTATATTATCAACAGATAAAGAACTTGAGGAAAAACAGAAAACTATCAGTAGCAGCACACAGCTGATGACTTTTATAAACCATTCCTACCCTACCCACTTTGGCACAGAGTTCAAAGTAACAGCTTCAGGGATCAGCTACTGTTTTGTTTGTAGAAGATTACTGAATATTGTTGTGTTTTTCATTATCTACGCAGGTCGTGTATGGCATAAAATGTTCATGTATTGCATTCTCATGTCTTGACACAAATCTGCTATTTCAACACACTTCTGTGAGCCAGTGCAGGTAAGTGACAAACACAGTTATCAGGCAGCTGCAAAAGTAAGAAAAAGCAAATTGTCTCATCAACAAACATTTCCAACTTATCTGCTAAACTAAATAACAAAGGATCTATGTGCTTGAAAATAGCATAGAGCAGCAACGTGCATGCAAGAATGAGCCAAAACAAATCTACCAGAGATAGATCTTTCAAACTCCTTCATATGTGATGATTTTTAATGGAGCCTGTTCACACATGGCTGCCAATCCTGACTGTAGAGTATGGATGAGGCATGTATGCCCCCCCAAATGTTGTTGGATTCCAACTCTCATCATCCCGCACATCACTTGTTATGCAGACTAGCACTAATGGGAACTACAGCCCAAGAACATCAAGAGGGCCACACATTCTCCACTCGGGTGTAAAGAATCAAGCAATTTACGTGAATGAATGGAACAGCCCACAGCTTCTACATCAAGCACAGTTTTGTCTTAATTTCCTTTTGTCAAATATGAAAGATAAGATTATAAGAACGGATGTCAACAATGCTGTGGGCAAATTTTCTTTCTGTAGGACCCTCTGAAGGTTGCATAATTGCCCAAAACAGAATGCAAAAAACTGAAAGAAAGAAATGATAACTGGAAACCTAATTTCAGTTTTGAAAAGTTCTGGAAGCCACCTAGGGTCCCACTTTGGAAGAGAGGTGGCATATAACTGAAATAAAACAAATAAAATATAGAAATAAGTTGGCAGGGAAGAGTGTGTGTGACCCCACTAAATGGAGAATCACTGTTCTGGACACTCCCAGAATAGGCAACTTACCCAGTTTTTCCAAAAGAAAAGGGGGGGGGTGAGATATTGTAAATAACTTCCTTAGGGCTACCTGTGGTGCTATTTTAGCTTAGCCTTTTATGTAACCCTCACAGGAAATCCACTGCATATGTGATGCTGTCATGATATTCAAATATTCTCAAAAAAGGATGTAAGCCTGCCAAGGTATTACTTTGGGTGGACAGCCACACTTCCCTAAGTTCTAAACATACAAAGCTTCCCTTGAAGCAAGTGAGATTTCCAATCCATCTAGGCCAGTACTGTCTATTTTGACTAGTTATAGTCAAGATCTCAGGCAAAAGGGGCCCTTGTAACCTGAAGGCTTTGTCACTGGATCTTCACCATGCATGTGCTTAACATTAAACCCCAAGATCTGTTTAATCATGCTGTTGGGTTGGGATTTTAAGTCAAAACTTGTTTGACAACAGCAACCCTTTCCAAAGCAATAAAATATTGCAGTTCTTTAAATATATATATATTAGTTGTCAGTACCTGAGCACCTAATCTGGAGAGATACCTATTCCTCAAACTAAAGTCATTCTTTGGTTGTAATTTGGCTAAGTCATCTTCATTCTGACGTCTGATTTTTTCCCGTCTTTTTGTTCTGCGAAGAAAAAGGGAATGCTATTAATGCACATGTGAATTCATAAGATGTGCTAGAACATCTGCTGGATGTTATTCCTAGATCAATAATATGGTTGGAAAGGTAGGTTAAATCAAACAAATTTGATAGGCAGACACTCTTTTCTCCAATATTTATTTATAAAGGTCAAAATTTCAGTGCAAAAGTGCAAGTTTCAACATGGTGAGTCAAAGGATAAGCTCTGCCTTTAACAAAAGAATTACAATTCCAATACAAAAGGGAGGACATAAACATCCCCCTTCCCAAGACTGCTTAGCAAGCTGCTAGAAAAAAGACAGTATTTTGTTTTTCCAAACACAGGCATTTTTTGATTTCACACAATTTCTCCAGTCATTCTACCACACATACAGTATAACAAGAATTTCATTTTAACATTCATGATCCAGGAATTCATATGGTGGTTTTATTATGAAACCACAATTTGCCACAAGAAACTGAGAAATATTAGCCTGCATTTTGTAAGGCAACATAAAATGCAATTGCCAAGTAACAATACACCATCATTATCCCACAGTATAGTCATCAAAAGAGCTGCCCGTAGACCAAAATACTGGCCCGACATAGGCTGAAGAAGCCAACTTCAGTTGAATAGTAGTCTCTTCAATTGCATGTAGATAAACTAAACATGAAAGTTTTGTCTGACTCCACTTTAAGTGCATCAACAATAATGCCAATTTGATCACTGATACAAATCAAGACATTTAAAAATTCAGTGCACTGAATTAACTATTTCGAAGAACTTGATGTTTAGCCCCCAGACACAGGTATATACTACAGTACTCTTCAACTGGACAAGTTGTCGATCAAATCCTCCCCACTTCTGGAAGATTTCCTATTCAGATTTCTTTTCTGCAAAAAAATATTGTAGTGATAGGTTATTGTTACCACCATTACTCCTTGAAGGAGCTGAAGAGAAAGTCGTAATTTATCTCTACAGAGAAATCAACTGTTGTTTTGACTCATGAAGCCAGCCTTCTTAACCTAGATGTTTTGGACTAAAACTTGCATCATACCTGACAGTTGGCCATGCTAAAATGAAATGATGGGGATTTTCTTAAGCAAGGAAGGGCCTGCATTTACTATCAGTGCAGTGCACATTAGGTTTTTATTTTTACCTACAAAGCGGCCACAACACAGATAAAGGTTGATATATATTGAACAACTGTATTATAGCCAGCAACAGTCTCTTCGGGTAGGCAAAAGATGGCCATCCAGATGTTCCTGAACTACAAATTCCATCCTGGTATAATCAATTGCATAGCTGGTATAATCAACTGCAAGAAAGACTGAGAGATCAGCTTAAGTAATGTCTACAGGTCCACTTAGTCCCCTGGATTAGGAAATATATTAAATGATATACAGTACAGTTGCTAGATCTACAGGCTACTTTTAACACTGTGTAAAACAAACTTTGCTCTACTTACTTCACAGGCAAAAGTTGGTTTGTTCACAATATTATGAACTAGATTGAGGTAGTGGAAGTATGTATGTGCCTTCAAGTCACTTGTTGACTTAATGGCAACCCCATGAATTTCATATGGTTTTCTTAGGCAGAGATGGTTTTGCCATTTCCTTCCTCTGAAATATAGCCTACAGCACCTGATATTTGTTGGTGGTATCCCATCCAAATACTAACTAGGGCTGACCCAGCTTAGCTTCCAATATCAGATAGAGTCTGGTGCTTTTAGGGTATTTAGGCCATCTATTTAGGCTGCATACAACTCCACAATTGTATATGAATCCCCAAGGACTCCCAAAACTTTGTTATTTATTTTATGCCAAAAAGAAGAAGTAGTCAGCCTCTGGTATACTTCCTGGTAAGAAAAAAGCCTTTTACTGGACTATGGCCCAGGTTGCGGGAGGGGGAACATGGTGAAACTGCCATTGTAAGTGACCATTTTTAACAATAAAATAAAATGCAGGTTCTTTTGAAAATTCAGGGATGGAAGACACAGGGTGGAGGCCATCCAAAGTCCTCTGGGGGCCAATAAGCCCCCCATCCACCTTCCCAGCAGTTGCCTACCTTGTGTTAGATCAAGACTCAGGTCACACTAGTCCCATTGATTTCAGTGAGACTTAAATGTGCCTAACAGTGTGGATCCAAAGAACTATCTGTTACATAATTGCCTTTTATAGTAACAAAATCTATCATTATAGTAAACTGTTATAACAGTGGTTCTTAACCTTTTCTTTGCCACAGACCAGCAAGACTTAAGTCAAGATTTAAAACCCACCAAATATTTAACATGGCTCACCAAGGGTCTTCAGATTTGGAAAGAAGGGAGAAATAAGTAAATACGCACAGTCCTATTATATTTTTATTTGAATGATTCCATACAACTTAAAAATAAAAGTAATAATACTTGAACACTGAACCATGGCCTAACGTTACTTGTTAATTTTAATTAATTAATGTGGGCTCAAGTGCAGTATCAGACTTAAGTGTGTGTATGTATGTGTGTAAACTGACAATTTTTTAGAATACTTCTGACTTATCATTACAAGAGAGGGGGGCTCAACTATGCAGGAGTCTTGATCCAATTTTGCCTGATTATTTCATGAGAGACTCAGCCCACTCAACCTAGTTGGGAGGAGTCGCGCTTGACTCCCCCCACCCAGCCCGGGGTCCAAATATACTGTATTGACTTGATTAGATATGAGATTGCTAATTGCAAAACAAAGCATAACAAGCATAAAGAAATTTTTTCTGGCAGTACATAAGCACCACTTGGAACTGCATCTGTTTTGTGCACATTTAACTTCCAAAAAGCGATTAAGAAAACAGACTTGATACAGATTAGCCATGGGAATGTAATGTTTTAACAAGCTCTCCAAGAGATCTTTCATACTATCCAATTACAATACTGTTGTCCCTTCATATTCGCTGGGGTTTGGTTCCAGGACACCCCCCCCCCGTGGATACCAAAATCCATGAATACTCAAGTCCCATTATATGCAATGGCATAGCAAAATGGTGTCCCTTATAATGCCTCACCAAACTATTATTATTATATTTATTTATACTCTGCTTTTTTCCTAAAATTGGGACTCAAAGCAGCTCACAACTTTAAAAAGCAATACAATTAAAAGCTGACAAAAAGTAATAATTGAAACAGAATTAAACTTTTTATAGCATTGAAGGAATGCAACACATCAATAAAAGAATAAAACAAAATACAATGAAAACGGTAAGAAGCTCTAAAAACAGTTCAGTTGAAACAGTACAGCACCCCAAAGTTTAAAAACTTTGGTTTAAAAGGCTGTCTGAATAAAAAGGTTTTAGTCTGCCAATGAAAGGACAACAAGGAGGTGACCACTCTGGCCTCTCAGGGAAGGGAGTTCCAGAGTCTAGGGGCAGCCACCAAGAAGGCACTCTCTTGCATCCCCACTAACCATGCTTGCAATAGTGGGACTGAGAGAAGGGCCTCTCCTGATGATCTCACAGCCCAGGCTGGCTCACAGAGGAGATACGATCTGCCAAACTACCTGGACCTGAGCCATATAGGGCTTTACAGATCATAACCAGCACTTTGAATTGTGCCCGGAAACCAGCTGGCAGCCAGTGGAGCTGTTTCAACAGGGGCATAGTATGGTCTTTGTAACCTGCCCCAGTTAACAGTCTGGCTGCAGCTGGTGCTGAACTTTCCTAGCACTCTTCAAAGGGAGCCCCAAGTAGAGTGTATTACAGTAGTCCAAACAGGATGTAACTAAGGCATGTAACCATAGGCACAGTTAGCGCGCAAGCTTTAAATGTGCAAAAGCACTCTTGGTCACTGCTGAAACCTGGGCCTCCAGGTTCAAAGCTGAGCCCAGGAGTACACCAAAACTGCGAACCTGTGTCTTCAGAGGGAGTACAACCCCATCTAACATAGGCTGAATCCCTATACCCTGAGCTGCCTTTCGACTGACCAGAAGCACCTCTGTTTTGTCTAGATTAAGTTTCAATTTGTTTGCCCTCATCCAGTCCATTACTCATGACTGAACTGGTTTAGGAAATCCCAAGATTCCATAGGATGCAGCTATGGCAGTTAAAGTGGTAGCCAACTGCTATAATTGGGCAGTGTGAAAGGGCACTCAGACTCATTCCTTGGCATATCTGTCAGGAAAGGACTTCTGCATGAAACACTGGACATCAACTGCAGAACAGAGTAGACCAGGGATGAAGAACCTATGGTTGTACCAAAATCTTGTACAGTACTTCCACTTTCAGAAGTCCCAGCCACTATAGCCAAAGGCAAAGGATTATGACCCCGAACAATGGGAATTCAAAGGTTCCCTACTTCTAGTGTTGTCATTATTGGTTTTAGGTGGGTTGCTGATCTGAGTTCACATAAAGTAGGTGCCTATGTTTCTAACAGGGAAACTGGAACAGCCTTTCCCAAAAGGTACCCACCTGTTTAGTTTCAGAGCCAGAGTTTGGTGGGGACTACCAACACCAAGAATTGCTGGCCAGGGATTCTGGGAGTTACAGTCCCCAAAAGTAATTTTCTCAAACTCTGTATTTAACAGATATCTAAATAGAGTTTTCTCAAGCTCTGTATTTAGATGTCCAGAGATGCTACAAAATGTCCTCCTCCTGATGTGATTCAGCAGGTTCCTCCCTGCCCCTTTACCACCTCAGCAGCTTTAGCAATGAAAACAGCTCATTCTTCAGTCGCCTCAGATGAGCATGGCATGGTGGGATTTCACTCCTCGGCACCTGCCTCAAAGTCCAAGTGGCTCCCCCCTGCCCATAAAAATGAGGAAGGGAGGGGGGAAGGACTTTGGACTGCATCTGAAGAAGTGAACTTATAGCCACAAAAGCTCATGCAAAAATAAAAACCAGTCAATCTTAAAGGTGCTGCTATGTTCCTTTCTTCCACTCTTCCTCCTTTTCATGCTGCAAGAGACTAACACAGCTACCTCTTTGAAAACTCCCCCCCCCCTTCCTACAGGCACTGAAAACTAAAGAATTAGGAAGGACAAGGAAAGGGAGGAAGTCTTGTCAGTACAAGTGGAAGATCAGAGATCTCTCATCAGATTGCCTGCCTCCCTTCAGCCACAGCTGCTTGGGAACGTCAGGTGAAACTGTTAGCAAGTGGAAAGCTCTATGCCTTCCATATCACTGCCCCCCCCCCGAATAGTTTCTCTTTCATTACCGCTCTCTGTCAGCCAGCCCAATTCCAGTCCTCATCACAAACTCTCTGCACTTAGAACTTCCCAAGTTGTGAAAGCCTCTCTATTGGTTTTGAGAATCAAAGGGAAGGTTCTAATATGTTCAATCTGTTCTCCCTTTCCCAAGAAAATCAATCTCCATGTGGGTGTTTTTGGGGGTAACAGAGATTATTGATTGTAATTTTCAAGCAAAGAGGTTTGGCATAACATTTCTTCAAGCCTTTGAGGATCCCAAAATCCAGGGGTCTGCAGACCACAGGTTAAGAACCACTGTGTTATACTGTAGTATCAGAATCTTCTACTCTATCAACAAATGTTCCTAACTCATTACCTTCACGTGATCTTCAAGAGGTCATAAATGTTTAATATACATTGTTCTAAGCCCCCATACAGTGTGAGAGAAAACTAAAACATTTGAAATACTGTACAGTCATGTCAATGCCCATTATGTAACCATAGCCTATTTGTTTTGTAATACATCACATATAGTTTAGGTTAGGGCCCCAGCTACATACTTACTCAGCCACAGCTAGCTTCTGCAGTTTTTCCCTTTTCTGTGCAGACAAGTTAAGGTCACCTCCTATGACAGAAGAAATATTCATGTACTTAACATATCACTTGAACACTTTTTTACCAGTCCCTTCTCACTCTAAAGATGTGTACTTTATCATAAGTTTATGGGGACCACAGATTACTTAAAGGCACAGATATTTTTTAAATTTCGAGGAAAGGAACTCCAGTTCACTTGTAGAAAGGAAATTTCAGTACATCGAGAGGGGTTAAGTCTGTTGTGCGCCTTCAGTTAGTTTCCGAGTTATTGAGGCCCTAAAGTGAACCAATCATAGGGTTTTCTTGGAAAGATTTGTTCAGAGGGGCTTTGCCTTTGCTGAGAGGGTGACTAACCTAAGGTCACCCAGTGGGTTACTAGCATCCGAATTCTCTCCTTCCAACTGAAGCCTAAAGAACACACATTTCAATTGTAAACATACCTAGAGATAAGCTTTACTACTACCAATGGATGAAATCCAATGGAGTAACTCTACTGCTTCAACCAGTAGAAAGAAGAGAAATTCATTTCACCTCCATACACATATGTTAGTGGGCCTAATATATTTTCCTATTTGACTTAGCCATACTTCAGTAACCTCCTCTGTTCACTATGGCAGTGCACCTAGAAGAAGGCTGCAGGGAGCCTATTTTGCCAATTTTGTTCCAGTTACATGTTTTCCACTAGCTTCCAGACTCAATTCACAGTACAAATGCTTTCAAGCCACAGAGCTTCTGAGGGCCCTGGAGCTAAGGGGAGTCTCCCCTTTCATATTACCTCTTCCAAACTATTAAGTTCATGGAGATTCACTGCTCCAGATGCCATACAAACCAAAACTCAGAGAACTAAGAGCTTCAAGCTCTGTTTTCTGTGGAGAACCCTGACAAATCAGCCATGATTGATTATTTCAATACTAACTTTTTGGTGTCTTAAAAAGAAAACCATCAGTGAAAGCTAGTAGCTACTAAGCTACTTTGTTCAGCTAATTCCTTGTCTGCATTCAGTTTAGGTGCACATTTTAAAAAATCCAGTCTTACAATTTTTTATTACTAAAACATTGTAGCGTTTTAAGATTGTATACCACTTCAAAGAGCCAATTTAGTAGCATAAAATATAATATATACATATACTAAACAGAGTTACAGAAAAACAGTTGGATGCAATGTACTGTTAAAATAAAGGGAAAACAAAGTTAAAGTGCCAGGAGAAAGAAACAATTGCAAATGTAACGTACGACGGGTCCTTGGTATCCATGGAGAATTGGCTCCAGGACCCCACACACACACAGATACAAAAAAATACAAATGCTCAAGTCCCTATTAAAAATGGTGTAGGGCAGCAGCAAGGTAAGCCTTGGCTGCCAGGCATGCATATATATATATATATATATTTTAACTCCCCTGCCTTTGGGGAGCCAGCCAGCTGCCTACCTCCACCTTTGAGCAGCCATGCCTGGAGAGACATGGAAATTGGTGGCAGTGCTCCCACTCACTCATGAACTACCAGAACTGCTGCCACCAATTGCAGAGTGGTGAGCAGCTTCCACAGGGACATGGCAATCGGCCTCCACCATCAACCACAGGTTGGTGAACAGCTTCCACAGGGGCATGGTGACTGGCAATGGCAACCTGCTCACCCATAAACAAACAAGGAAGCAGAATCACCACCTCCGCTGCTCACCATGCCCCTGTATTTTCTTTATTTTGAATCCAGGAATGGTTAAATCCATGGTAATGGTGGGTCCACTGTGCTGGGTTTATAACAGGATACAAAGTGGGACATGGAAGATAAGCCTGTTTATAGTTACTGTGAAATACTGTATCTGTAGTGAGGGCATATGTGACAGCAAAGGAGATTTACAGTAAGACCATTAAAAAGCACAAATACTATTGTAAAAAAATTGTTTGAGGTACAAGCTTATGCCTCTATGTTAACATTAGTTCAAGTTAAGATCATCTTCTCTACACACGACTCAAATATAAACACCCACAAGTTAAGTAAACAGAGTAAAAAACAGACACTTACCTCTAAGATAATTCACAAAGTACAGCATGACTACAGCAATGAGTGACACTAAAAGGCAAAAATAAGAAATTATATGAAGCTCAAACTTAATGAAAGCAGTCTTATTACAACAGATATTGCAAAGCAAAAACTTTCAAATAGGACATTCCTCTAGCACTTCAGAACCATGCAACTATAGCAAAATAGACACATGGTAAATGTTCATATGCAGTACCACAGGTATATACATTAGAGTTTTACAGCAAGAGCTAAATCATGTTATTGGGAAACAAGGTCTTTAGAGTAAGGATGAGTGCAGTGAAGCAAAAGCAAGGCAGAACAAAATTAGGTAGAACAGAAACAAAGCAAGAGACAAAGGGAACAAGATGAAGTAAAAGTGGAATAAAAATGAGGCAACCGCCAGTATCTGGCAAAAACCGAAACAACTGCATTCCTAGGTTGTTTTGATCAGATTACTAGACTGACTGGAAGTAATGTTATAGGTAACTGCTTTTGTCTACTGATGTCCAAGAGGTTTCCATGCCAGGCTGGCATCTTACTTTGAAATGCAATAGATAAGCCAGAACACAGGTTGAAGTGTTTATCTTTCAGGTCCAAAAACTCTGTGGGCTCCAACATCATGTTTGTCTCCATATTGGAAAGAAGGGAGCACATATAAGTTTGTGGCAAATCCCAATGTTCTTTTAAAACCCAACAAAGCAACCACAAGAAGTGAAATCCACAAGTTTCAACCAGTCTATATCTTTTGGGAGTACACAGTTAGGGAGGAGAAAAACAACAGATTTAGCCCAGCTTCCATCAGGAACATCTCCACCATAGTTCTTTTTGAAACCTCCTTTTATGAAAATTACTTATTTTTTTAAAAAAGGCATTTTGCACCTTCAGATGATATCATACTTACAACACACACAAGAACTGAAGAATATTTCTAGGAACAGGTACCCTCGAGAATCCAGTATCATACCAGCTGCAATGGAGATGATGCCTAGACCCAAGTTCTGGATTGATTGCATGCTGAAAAGCATTCAGATGATTGGGTTACAAAGATTTTTTTTCTCCTTCAATTAATTTTTTAAAAATTGTCTGAAAAGATTATCTCAACTTCTCTACAAAATTTGAACTTAGAGGGAAATAAAAAACCATTATAATCTATTAAATAATAAAATATGAACTACTCAGATATTAGAATTGCTGCTAATACAGAAATTGTAAGTAAGATGTTTAATATGCATTTTCAAGGCAGACGCTGTAGTCCAGCAGTAATTACACTTTGAAGCCTACAAAGAGGGGAAATGCATAGAGAAATCACCAGTGACTTTCATCTTTCAAGCAATCCCCAACAAACCACCCAGATGGTGTTTTTTTTTAAATCTTTTTGTGATGGGAATGGTGGTGTGGAGGCAACAGGAGAGAAGGCTGCTTGGAATTTGCCTTCAATCTGGATATATGGGCACATGCACATTTGTCCAACTGGACATGTGCTGGTTCTGTTCTTTTCTTGACTCTTCACACTTCTATTCTTTCAAGCTAAGAGAGAAGTATGCTTAGAGTCAAGGCTGTAAGCAGAACAAGGTCCTGAATATCTGCCAGAAGTTTAGGTTTATAGACAAATGGTCACTACCCCCAAATGCCAAGATATAAATACCTATTACTTACAAGCCATAAGCTGTTCCCAGCTGATGTTCAGGGACAACAAAAGCAACCATAGGCCATAAGGCACAGGCAAGCAGGGAATAAGCTACTCCCAGCAAACACTGTGGAAGACAGATTTAAAAACACTATGTTAACATTTAAGAACACCAAAGGGAGCCAATTATACGGGTTTTACAAATCATATGTTGTATTTGTACATAGCTCTCCAGCTGTTTCCACTTGCTTATTCTGTTACTGAAATAACATGTGGGTACTTAAAGCAGCTGACCAGTTAAGATAGTAAATATGTAAGAGCAATGCAAACACCAACTAACAGTATCTATGATAGTAGCACAGTTGATGACCAATACTAGTCATATTATTAACATGTCCTGAAGCAGTCTAAATTACTATTCTGAAAAAGCTGCTTTAGAATTTTGGTTCCTATTATATGTGTGGAAGGAAGGAATTAGGATTGAATCTAAGTATCCATTGTTGGAATCATATCCATGCACACAAAGGTTTTTAGAGCACAATACATGAAACAAAGTTCCTGTGCAAGATGAGAGTTATGCACACACACACCTGCATTTGAGTAAAACAAAACAGAAGAACTACCTACCATGGCAACCCAAGGGTTCCAAAATGTAAAGGCCAACATGATGTGAGAAGCCAAAGTAGTCACTACAGCACATATAACCCAGGTAATGTTCTTTCCAACTTTGTCTACTAGGAATCCGAAGACTGGGGACATGGGTGCTGATATGACATACACAATACTATAAAAGAAACAGTTACTTCCAAAGATCCAAGAATTCAAGATGCAAAAAATAAAAAATACAAAAATTGTGGCTAACTCCTTTAACTTTCCAGTTATGGTATAAAACTTCCCTTCCTTCCCCTCCTCCCAAGAAACTCCCAATAAATACATTCCAATTTTGAGGCAGTTAAATATATAGCTTAGATGAATAACAAAAACACAAATAAATGAAAGAAAATACACTGTTTCAGACTGAAGGGCACATCAGAAAGAGTTTCCTTGCTGAGCCTGAACAATTTACTGAAGTGTGAAGTCGAAGGCTTTCATGGCTGGCATCCATAGATTTTCCTTGGCTTTTTCCAGGCTGTGAGGCCGTGTTCTGGAAGAGTTTATTTCTGACGTTTTGCATGCATCTGTGGCTGGCATCTTCTCTGAAGATGCCAGCCACAGATGCAGAAGAAATGTCAGAAATAAACTCTTCCAGAACACGGCCTCACAGCCGGAAAAAGCCAAGGAAAATTTACTGGAGTGCAAGATATTTTAGCACAGCCAGAGTCCGTAAAGCACTTGTGCGCTCATTCCAAAATTGCTTATTCTTTACATTAAACAATTTGCAGCCCACAAAAGACTTAAGGAGGTTTAACTATGAGGAAAGTTTTGGGTGTTTAAAAGCATGCAGGAGAGTGTCATTTTGATTCCTTTTAAAGAATGGGATCTGAATTGCTTGCATCAACTCATGGTGGTATTTTATTTCTCCTCACCCCACCTTGAACAGCAGGGTTCCATGTCATATTACAGTCCCCTGCATGTCAAAATGGTATTCATTACTTGCAGAGCAAACAACTGCTTTTCAAGATACAAGCCTGAAACACACACACCCTCCATGGAATATGGAGAAAAAACTGTGCAGTTCTTTGGATCTTACCTATGGAGGATACTGAGCCTACAGAGAACTGACAGCAGAAAGGGGGGAAGGGACAAAGAGATTACCTTCCTAATTTAGGATAAGTCAATATTCTGAAAATTGATGTACCTGACTATATACAGTTTGTTTTTCTCAGAAAAAAACTGATTTCCCTTTGTGATCCTTGTTAGATTAAATGTGTGCCTCATTGGTGATAAGAGTTTTCTCCCTTTGTCTGTCTTTGAGGGACTTTCAGATTTTTACTCAGCAGGGTTGAATGAGTCAGATGCTCACAGGACACTGTGCAGTACTTAGCAATCCTTTTGGCTTTGAAAGGCAGAAACTAACCTTTGTGGAAGTAAGAGGGGGCTGTTGTTAGACAGTAGACCGTATCACCTAAGACTGTCTTTGTTACAGAGATGAGAGTAGATTCTATCCATTTACTGTATGAGAAGGTGTTCCAGCAGGTTACTTCGGAATTAGTCTTTAAGACTGGACTCTATGGCCTTCTATGTTGTCTGCTCTTTGACATTTTCTACAAGTCAGTATCTTAGTGAATATACTGTGATCGACTCCATGTACTGGTTTGCTGGGGTTTTTGTCTCTCTCCCTTCTTTCCTTACAGATACCTGTAGGTGTCAATATTAGGCCTTTTGGCCTTGCTTTGTGGTTAAAGTCCAATAGCAGCAGAAAGGTATGTGCATCAGGCACACTGTCTCAGAGAAGTACTGGGCTGAGACAATGCACACAATGATATCATAATCAGCCCAACTGCTAACTTGGACTGGCTATGGGGAGCACACAACTGCCTTGTTGCAACAGCTCCACTGGCTGCACATCCATTTCCAGGCAGAATTCAAAGTTCTGTTGAAAGCCATACATGGATCAGGCCAGGTTATTTGAAGGATGAACCTGCCCAGGTCTTAAGATCTTCTGGGGAAGCCCTGTTCTCTGTCCCACCACCCTCATGGGTACATTTGATGGGAACACAGGAGAGGGACTTCTCAGTGGCCTCTGGAACTCCCTTCCCAGAGAGGCTAGATTGGCACCCTCTGTACTGTCTTTCTGCAAGCAGATAAAAACCTTTCAATGCTGGCAAGTCTTTGAAAGGGGAAACAGGCCTTGCATAACGTACTGGAGTTTCATTAGCTGCTGTTCCCTTAATTGGTTTTAATTTTATTGCCTTCTAACTTTTATTAGAATTTTTAACTATTTGTTTTAACTGTTCTAAGCCACCATGAGTTCCAAACAGGGGGAAAGGCAGGCTATAACAACTAAATAAATAAATAGCCTCCTTTTAAAAGCTGTACCATATTTACCTGTTGATCGCACTTGCTTCTTGAGAGGAAAACTTGAACTTCTCAATGAAGAAAACTCTGTTAAAAAAATGGACATTTTATAATCATACCAGCTTACAGAAACAATGAATAACTTAAAATAACTATCCTATAATTCTGATAGTACTAATACTTATCAGCAGCCCACAAGGCATGTAAGAGAAGTGCTCTTGGGTTTATATCCACAAAAGCTCATTCTAAAATGAAAACCAGGAAGTCTTAAAGGTGCTGCCACCCTCCTTTTTTTTTTTCTCCCCCTCTCTTCCCCCTTTTTATGGAGGCAGAAAGTAGTCTAGGCTAATCAGTTGGCTCATGGAGCTACACTTCAAAGAGACAGTGTAGCCAGAGAGAATTCCTAGTTGGATTAACTTGGCTTTTTAAAAGGGTGAGAGGAATAAAGTGGGGTTAGGAATTCTAGCAAAATGACAAGCATCTTCAGACTTTATAAGATCAGTCTATGGGTATCAGATGGAGAGGCTAGCAAAAACCTTGGGTTTTAACAATAACATTTGGTGTATATAAAATTGTTTGCAACTAAATTATGCTGTCTCAGTGAGATTAAGTATTCCTTTAAAAGAGAGATGAGGTCAATAAGGAAGCAGTTAAATGCATATAAAATGTATGCCAGTGGCAGATCTGAGCTTGGCATATATTTTGCATTTGTTTGAAAACACAGCACATAGGCAAAGGTTCTATAGGTCCCACAGGAACATACACAGACACACTATTTCTATGACTCCAGCTACACAAAGAACATCTTGAAATCATTGTTTAAAGTCACAGTTAGAGAAGCCATCCGCAACTTACTGTTGGCTAAACCTATGATGCAAGAACAATGAACAGGTTGTGTTATTGGAACAGCCAACTGAAGACTTTTGGAGGACGAATACATAAAACAAGTGTGAGAATACACACCATGCATCAATTTAGAAAATTCTTGTGACCATTGCCATAGTTTTCAGATGGGTAAATGCACAGCCACATAATTAGTCTGTCTCTAGTCTGACCTACGCTGCTTACTTTGAGTTTAGAGTAAGTACTGGTAACAAGTGGAAGTCCAGCAAAGTATTAGATCTTTCGAGGAGGTGCTCTTGGTGGTTCCACACGGGTCTGATATCCTCTTCAGAGTCAATCAGAAGTTGGGGGCTTTAGTTGCATTGGCTCCCATCATGTGGAATGTCCTCCTGACAGAGGTTAGGCATACACCTATACTTCACTCTTCTTGGCATCCTTTCATTTCAGCAAGGATTTCCTGACTAATAAATGCCAATCACCTTTTTTATGAATGCATTTTGTTTTTATTATAATTTTTATAATTAATTTCTCCCATCTGTTGTACATCACTCCAAAATCTGGCATGGAGCAGTTTATAAATTCACTGAACAAGTAACACTGGTTCTATGGAGTGAACCATTTTGGACCTCCGTAAAGAGGTTGGCATGCAACTGAACGCTGTGCTTAAGAGTATTGATCACTTAAATCACTAGTTCATGACACACATAGGAAAACTCTAGACAGACTGTGGTCCATAAGTGATAGAACATACAACATGCATTAGAATTTGAACTAAGGGGAAACTACACGTTAGAAAGCAATCATAGATTTCCCAACTCAACATCTTCATCACAAGACTAAAATAGTAATACAGTATATCTGCAAGGGAGAATCAATAGGCAAAAAGGAAAATGTTTCACCCTGCCCACATCCACTGATTCTCTCTTGTATTTATGCCAACTAGACAAAGTGTTTGGGAACCATGTGCACATGAACTCCACCCTTAACTATTTAAACCAATCACACTCTCCACTTTGCAATTTAGTTTTAAACATTTGCAGATCTTCACTGTTTAATAAAATTACTAAACCATATTCTGTTTCCTTCCTTCATTACATTTTAGTGTGTAGAATATTGCCAGGACTTGTCATTTAATGTGAATGCAAAAATCCCTAAGCACAAAGAGATTAATAAAAAGAGTAATATTTATTTTACATCCATCACTAATATCATTGGTAGAAACTGGGGTTGGTAAAACGCAGACTTCCAGATAAATTGCATAAATACCATTACCAGGGGGAGGGAGTATTTTTTAATTGGGAAACACCATGCTGTTTTCACAAATGTTATTTAAAAATGATTTGTTCCCACTCATCATAAGGCCCTGCCACTAAATACAGATGTGGCAAAACACACATATAGTGGTACGTGTTACAGTCGTCCCTTCACATTCGCGGGGGTTACGTTCCACGGACCCCCGTGAATGTGAAAAAACCGCGAATACTGTTTGCCCCCCCCTTCCCTGCTATAGCGACCATGGGGCCTCCGGAGGCCCCATAGTCGCTTTCCCCCGCCTCCCCAGGGCCTTCGCGGGGCCTCCGGAGGCCCTCCGGAGGCCCCGCGGAGGCCTTCCCTGCCCTCCCCACTCCCCCCAAAGGGCCTTCGCAGGGCCTCCGGAGGGTCTCCAGAGGCCCCGCGGAGGCCCTCCCGGCCCTCCCCAGTCCCCCACAGGGCCTTAGCGGGGCCTCCAGAGACCCTCCGGAGGCCTTGCGGAGGCCTTCCCTGCCCTCCCCACTCCCCCACAGGGCCTTCGCGTGGCCTCCGGAGGGTCTCTGGAGGCCCCGCGGAGGCCTTCGCGGCCCTCCCCAATCCCCCCCAGGGCCTTAGCGGGGCCTCCGGAGACCCTCCGGAGGCCCCGCGGAGGCCTTCCCTGCCCTCCCCACTCCTCCACAGGGCCTTCGCGGGGCCTCCGGAGGCCCCGCGGAGGCCTTCCCTGCCCTCCCCACTCCCCCCACAGGGCCTTCGCGGGGCCTCCGGAGGGTCTCCGGAGGCCCCACGGAGGCTTTCCCAGCCCTCCCAGGGCTTTCACGGGGCCTCTGGAGGCCCCGTGTCGTGGTTTTGGGGGGGCCTGGGGGGCCCTCCCAAAACCGCGAATACTCGAAACCGCGAATGTCGAATTCGCGAATGTGGAGGGACAACTGTATTTCCTTCATTTAGTTGGTATATGATATATCAAATACTTCTATTTAAATAGGTCAACTTTAAAACAATGGAAAATATAGGTTTGATCTTTTGAAAACTGATCTATCATTCTTTTTGTGACAACTGACGAGTTTAACAACTTATTTAAACAGGCACTTACTTTCCAAGTCCAATGAATGGGAAGATGGCCACATAATAACAAACACAGACAATAAATATGAGCCATAAGGACAACGAGAAGTCTTTCACATCAGTTAACTTAATCACTTCACCTTGAGAAAAGGGAAACATCAGCATCAGGATTACTAAGCTATATTTTTAAAAGACAGATTCAGAATTGTTTGATAACGCTGGACTTCATGCAAATATTCTTACTCCTGGTTTAAAGAATTGCTTTAACCTGTTTTACATTTTTGTTATTTGTGCATTTAATGCTTTTTATCTGTTGTACATTTCCTTGGAGGCCCTGCTGGCCTGAAAGGCAACAGATACTTTTAAATAAAATACAATAAAAAAAATAAATTAAATAAAATAATGTTTTGTCCATGTGGTTCAGGGCATTCACTTAGTCAAGTACTTTGCACTGTAGTACTTTTTTTGCATATGCTACTCTGTAAAGTACAGTGTAAAGTACATTAATTTCAAATGTACAATATAATTCTCATCAAACATGAAAGTTTGCTTTCTTCTTCACCTTCAAATGTAGGCAAATGATGCAACTGCATCCAAACCATTTTGTTTTCTGTTTCACACTCAAGATTTCCTTTCAGGTTATGCACAAAACATTCTTTTACTTCCAGCCAAGTACAATTACTTCAAAAGGAAAGGCAACCTACTATTTGTATAAATCTGAAAGGCCAAACTGAATGTAAATCCTTCTGTTAGAACACTTTAATCAAAGGGATGTTAGTTCCCCTTACCAAGCCCCATTCATTTCAATAGATCTACTGTAAGTGGGACTAACATAGGATTTATCCCAGGGTGATAACCATGCACTGCACAGATCACACATAGCTGAGGAAAGTCCAGTGTAGCCACTGGGACCCACACTGCAAATCTGAAGCTGAAAAAACAGTGGTTTGGTCAAAATAATATTTTTAAAGGTTGTAAGACATGCAAGTATGCCGTTTCAGGAATTCCCCCCCCCCATCGCAAACCCAGCAATCTCCCACCAAAGAAAATTTGAAAAGTGGCTGGAAATGGTGAAACATCACTTTCAGTCACCCCAAATAGCAGCCACAACCTTATGGATGCAACCCTCCAAACCAGCTGAAAATCAGAAACTAAATACAGTACTCCTGACCCCAGAGTGTGCCATTCCAGTTTATCCTGAAGAATGTATATAAATTAATGTCTGTATCGATAAATGAAATTACAGCTACACACAGAAGATCAGATGGCTAGGTTTACAGAAGCCTTTTTTATTTAAAAAAAATATGAAAATGCTAGTGACTGAAGTGAGCCTCCCACATCAGCAGGCACTGACAAATACAGACCCCACTCTGTATTTATAGTCCACTTTCCCATCCAATGCAATCAAAATTCTTAGCTGGGCCAGGAAACTTCCTGCCTAGCATTTTCAAGGAAAACATCTGACCCATGATTAAAATACTGAATTAAGCCTTGAGTGTATTGTCATCCTGATTTTCCACAGCTCTTGCAACTGTACTTTCAGCCCAAGATCCTTACATAGGTAATGGCAAGATGGGCTAGCATCCTAACTTTCCCAACAGCAATACTCATTTTGGCCTTCAACATTTGGAAGAACTGCTCTTCAACAGAACAGACATACTAACTACTACTGATCCATCTATTTCAAAGTCAAGAAGATAAATCAGTTCTGTCTGGTTATTGTTAGTGACTCAGTCTAGCTGTCTTATAGAAGTAAAGTAGGGCCTGCAATTCCCAAATCAACAGCAAACAGCATCATGAAAGAGGCAAAGTCAAGTCATTTCAAAATAAGTAGGAGTTTACTGCTGTGTATGTGATGGTTCACAAATAAAGCTTGCCAAATAAAGACAATGAAAGAAGAACCAGATTCACCATTTGTCTCTACTCACTCTCTAGTAAACATCTTTTTTTAAAACAAAGATTCTATTACTGAATACCAACACTAACTTACCAGTCTTCCCTTGCTCTTTGCAAAGAATTTTCTCAGCTCTTTTATCCAGATAAGCAAGAATGAGAGCACAGACTAATGAAAAGACGCATGTCACACCACCTGCAATTGAGAGCAAAGGTACTGTATATCAGCAAATGTTTACACCCAAATGGCAATTTGCTACCTAATCAAAGAAGTGATGACTTAATGTGTGAAGCATCTATTGTCAAACAAAATGAATTATCACCACCAACATTAGACATTATATTTACTAAATGTATATACACTCAGCCCTCCACATCTGTGGGTTTATCTTTTGCAGATTTGATTATTCGAGGATTATTTGCTGCCGCCTCCGCTGCTGCCCTAGGCCATTTTTAACAGGGACAGGAAGACTCGCAAGACTAACATGCAGCGAGGCTTGTTTAAGTCCCTAATAAAAATGGCAGAGGGCATCAGTGGAGGTATCAGCAAGCTGCACCAGCTGCCCACTTCTGCCTTGCAAAGAAACCCACAGTCACAAAGGCATCTGTGGTGGGTTGAATCCATGGATTGCACTTTTTTGTGTGTTAAATATGGTTTGGGAGGCTAGAGATATTTGCCATCTTTCCACTTTCGCAGGGATCCTATGCTCCTAACCACAGCGAATGTGGACCGCTTTCACTTTCGTGGTTTCGACTATTTGGGATTTGCTCAGGAAGCACCTCATTTAAATCAGCTTCTCTCCCTTGCACACAAGGGAGAGGAGCCGATTTAAACGAAGTGCTCCCTGAGCAAACCACACCGCCTAACTCCCCGCTCTCCTAGGACTTGGCTCCATTTCAGGTAGAGAGCCAAGCCCCGGGAGAGCGGGGGTTGGGGGCAAAGGTGCTTTTCAGCCACCCACTCACCCTTCCCAAAGCGGCAATGTGGGTTTTCCAGCCTTGTCGCAGCTTTGGGAGCGTGGGGTTTCTGGGCTGCCCTCCCTCCACCCCTTCCGCGGCCTCTCTGAAATAGCTGCGGGGTTTCACAGCCCCCCAGCCACTTCAGGAAGGGCGGGGAGAGATTCAACACCCTCCACCCGCCTGGCCACTTCCCTCCCTGGCCTCCCCGAAGTGGCTGAGGGGCTTCAAAGCCCCCCCAGCCACTTTGGGAAGGGCGGGGAGAGACACGCCACACACCCCACCCGCTCGGCCACTTCCCTCCCCGGCCTCCTGAAGTGGCTGAGGGGGGCTTCAAAGCCCCCCAGCCACTTCGGGAAGGGAGGGGAGAGACTCACCACCACTCCTGGCCGCCTCCCTCCCAGCCTCCCCAAAGTGGCTGAGGGGCTTCAAAGCCCCCCAGCCACTTCGGGAAGGGCGGCGAGACTCACCACCCACCCGTCCGTCTCACACCCTGGCCTCCCCGAAGTGGCTGAGGGGCTTCAAAGCCCCCCAACCACTTCGGGAAGGGCGGGGAGAGACTCGCCACCCACCTGTCCACTTCACTCCCTGGCCTCCCCAAAGTGGCTGAGGGGCTTTAAAGAGAGCCCCATAGCTGCTTCGGGAAGCACAGCAGGGGCGGGGGGCAGCCAGGTGGATGCGAGGCTTTTAAGCCATCCCCCACATTTCCCAAAGCAGTGATGGGGCTCGAAAAGCCCCATCGCCACTTTGGAGGAGTGGGAGGGGGGTTGCGGGTGGGTGGGGGGAGGCATTTTTATTCGTGGTTTTTCCACATTTGCGGGGGTCTTGAGCCACTAACCCCCACGAATTTGGAGGGCCGACTGTACTACCTTTAGGCTTCCCCCATTTTCTGACAACTCACTTTCCAATGACTCACTCTTTCGCATGCAAATTACAGACTAGTTTCATTAATTCAACAAGGGTTCCGCTCTTTTGTCAGTTCTTCTTGCCTACGAGGCTCCTGTGGGTCTGCTTGTACACACTTTTGTGTAGGTATATATGTATCTATGTGTGTGTGTGTGTGTGTGTGTGTGTGTGTGTTAATTTAGCTTTTTGCATGCATTCAAAAGTGATATAGTGTGTTATTTACATGTTTTGGTGGCCAAAATGCATTTGCAAGCTAAAAAAAAAAACCCTGGGTTCCACTTTTAAACCAATTCCACTTTCTAGTAATCTTCCAGTCCCTAACCCATCAGATAAGTAGGAGCTTCCTATATCTGATTTACAGAAAATACAGCCTGCTCACAGATATAGTTGTTACTGAATTTGTCACTAATATTCAGGTTTATGTGAAGCAGTCTTTCTGTGGCACAACAGGGCTAAAGACAGGAGTCACCACCTTTTGAATGCTAATGTAACACTGCACCACATAGCAATTACAATGGGAGCACAGGGGCAGTTGTTTTTAACTGACATCAAGTCAACATCAACATATGGTGACCTTACAAGTGAGATCTCCAAGTCACCCTATCACCAACAACCATATTCAGGTCTTGCAGAGTCAGGGATGTGGCTTCCTTGATTGAGTCTATCTTTAATGTGGTCTTCCTCTTTTCATACTGCCTTTCATCCTGCCAAGCATTATTGTCTTTTCTAGTGAGCCATGTCCTCTCATGATATGTCCAAAGTTAGCTCAAACTAAATCTAAACCAAGAACAGGTGGTATCATATATAACATAGAAGACTTTAGTCAAATTCAAGATAGTAAAATAATGGCCAGCATGGCAAAGTGGTTTGAGTGTTGCACTACAACTCTGGAGACCAGGGTTCAAATCCCTGCTTGGCCATGAAAACCAACTTGGGCAAGTCACCCACTCTCAGCCTCAGAGACCCCCATGATAGGTTTGCTTAGGGTCACCGTAAGTCCAAAACAACTTGAAGGCACACAAGATAATAAGATAACGGACAATTTTGGACAGCAGTGGTGTCATTAGATATAGAACTAGAAAGAGGCAAAGGCAGTTTTCCACAAACTGATTCCTCAAGATGTTGTGGCCTATAATTCTCATTATTCTTGGCCATTGGCAATGCTGTTCAGGAGTGGTAGGAGTTAAGTCCAAAACACAGAGGGAATTGGCTGAGAAGAGATGACCTAAGTCACAGCTGGAGAGATACTCTGGACTTTGTCCTAAAGCCCCCATCCAGTATACCCACTGCTAATGGATCATGGGATATATAGATCAAAACTTCTAGAGGGCCAATTTCCCCACCTATGGCATAAAGGATTTATGTAATGCTGTGAGAATACACTGTAAATAAACACATACAATTCAGAATCTGACATATTCTCAGTTAGATATTCAACAGTTTAAGAAGCTGCATCACCTCTTTTTTCAGGTCATGTGCTTAATGTTTATTGGTTTATTCCCAACAGCTCTAAAAATGGTCACTACAAGCACCAAAATTGTCTATGGTGTGAATACACTTCAAACCTATAGCTTTGTTCTAATTGGATCAGATTGTGGGCAGTGCTGGAGAGCAGGACACGATAATCCAATCTCTTGCATATCTGAGTGAATTAGATTCTAATTTTCTCTTAGTCCACCATTGTGGGGAAGCAAGGGAAATAAATTCTTCCTTTAAATGAAGTAAGGTTCAAACTATTTCAAGATACAGCAACTCAAATTTTTGACATCATCATGAACCATCAATTTTGCTTTCTTTGCTTTGCAACTTTGTTTTTACACATTATATCAAGCACATGGAGTTTACAATAGTTTATAAACTGGACTCTAACCAGTACCTTCCAATTCATCTATACTGAAACAAGTCCCAAAATGTTAAGAGAAAATAATGTAAGTATTTACTAACCTATAAATAGCGCTATACCAAGCGTGGTGTGACCTGCAGAACCCAGTAGATCTTGAACTTTGGAGTACACCCATCCCATAATATTCATATTCACAGTGCTCCCCTAGGAAGAAAGATGGATTGTAATAATATATTTTCAACATAATATGAAAGAATAGGATACAAGAATTTATCTCACTATTCAGTTTATAGCACCAAAAACTTCAAATATAGCTAGGTTGAACAACTAACTGTCTGCACTCAAGAATCCAGAATTCATAAATAATTCTGTTTCTTTCCCCCCCCCCCCTAGCTCTGGGATTTTTCTATATGAGCAGAAAATGCTATGTCTCCTTCATTTTTCACTTGAAGATCTGCCTAGGCAGACTTCATTCAATTGAGGCACATTTTACCCAAGCTTTGATTTATTCCTAATTATATTCTCAATTTTAATACTGTACTACATGCTGCTGGCTACAAAGAATGCAGACACACTAAAGGCATATTAGCCGACATAGCTAGTCGCTGTAACAGACAAAAACAATGCCCCTCTAGAGATATTACTCAGATAACCAGATCCTACAGACACTCAACAAGGGATAGCTATCATCAACATACCCTAGGCAGCCACCTGCAACCTACCTGTTTGGACAACAACTCCTACCATACCTGACCACTGTGAGAGGTGTACTCCCACCTGAAAGATACCACAATGAGGAAGGCTGCCTAGGAAGACATGTATGGAATCTGGCTGGCCACAGTACTGAACCAGAAGGACCTTTGGTCTGAACTGTCATTCTGACTGCATTCTTAACAGGGTCTGCTCCTAAATGATTATAGGAGAGTGCTTATCAACAAACAGATACAAAGATATACAGTTGTCCCTTCACATTCGCGGGGGTTAGGTTCCACGGACCCCCGCAAATGTCAAAAAACCGCGAATATTGATTGCCCTCCCCTCCCCCGCTAAAGCGACCATGGGGCCACCGGAGGCCCCATACTCGCTTTTCCCGGGCTCCCCACTCCCTCCCAAGGCCTTCACGGGGCCTCCGGAGACTCTCCCGAGGCCCCGTGGAGGCCCCGTGGAGGCCTCTGCGGCCCTCCCCCCACCCTCCCCAGCGCCTCCCCCCACCCTCCCAGGGCCTTCACGGGGCCTCAGGGGGGTCTCCGAGGGCCCCGTGGAGGCCTCCCCGGCCCTCTCTGCTCCCTCCCAGGGCTTTCATGGGGCCTGCAGAGGGCCCATCTCGCGGTTTTGGGGAGGCCCAGGGGGGGGCCCTCCCAAAACCGCGAATAAGCAAAACCACGAATGTCGAGTTCGCGAATGTGGAGGGACAACTGTACTTTTTACTCAAAGTAAACCATGGAACAGTCAAGGCCTCTCTTTGCAAGGGAAAGCATTTCAGGTGCAATCTGAGGTCCCCTGACATCTATCACCAACTTTAAATTTGGCCACTGAGAAGACAGATTGACCAGTGGCCAATGGGACTATGAATTTTAAGGAGTTAACATTTAGAATCTTTACCCTTGAATTCTGTTAACTAATATGAAACTTACCTATTAAAAACGATGTCCCTAATTTGAAAAATGTTTTTTCCACTGTAATATGCATAGATAGGAATAAATGGTAGGGGGCATTTGTGGTACTAATGACTATAAGAGAAAATAAAAATGGGTTTTTAGACTTACAATTCTAGCCATGCTGAGCTGTAGTCCAAACACAAGGTTTAATTCTTTTCCTTTAAACCAACTGACAGCATATGTATTTTGAGCTACTGCTAAGGACTCTCCACCAATCCTAAACGAGGCAAAAGATTGTAAGAATAAATGTTTGAAAAAACATGCATGGCACAAGCATGTCTTGTGAGTTAAGAGTCATGCATTCAAGTTAGTATGCAAGTTTTACTTAACAGAGTATCCAGAAGATCAAAAGGGGAATAATTTAATGCTTCTGATTGAAGACTAAGGAACTATAAGGCTTTACAAGATTGTTTAAACATAGTTTTCTTGTCTGAGGGTTTTTTTTAACATTGAGACAGTAGCAAGTTATGATACACAGCTAATATAAGAACTTACCCAAATACAAATCTGCCAGCTTCCATCAGCCAAAAAGTATTACTTATTGCTCCCATAGCAAAAATCGCCTAAAAGGGAGAATACGCATAACATGTCAGCTTAAATACTAGCATTACATCACTGGCAAATATATTCACTTAGTATTTTTTAAATTTAAAATAGAGTAATCTAATGGTCCATGGATATTTGGGGTGATCTATTGAAGATCTATTGATCCATATTTAACAACTGTACATTATTTATTTCACTTACCTGTCCAATACAGACAAAACAGCTGAATATTATTGTGCCCCACCTGCAAAGAAGTTTTAAACCATTTAAGTCATTGTAATAAACAACTGACAACATAAAATTATCCCCTTATTGCAGCTCACCTGTACTAAAATTCTCCTCTGGAGCTAAACATACTATACTGCAAAAAATAAAAATAAAAAATCACATGTTCTGTTTCTGATTCCATTCTGAGTGTCACCACTTCTATAATCTAACAACAGCACCAAGGTGCAGAAATTAGGTAAGAGACCTGGGGATGGGTGTGGAACCCAATATTTGCACAAAAATGAAGACACTTAGAAAAACTCAAAGGGGTTGGGGGACACCACTGACAGCTAATTATGACTGAGCATGCTCAATAGAAATTGAATGCTGGCTGGGAAAAAACACAGAAAATCATTAGTGGAGGGATATGGAATGGAATGGAATGGCTAGAAAAGGAGGAACAGAGAGAGGTATTCATAAAAGTTTTTAAAGGATTAGAGAAAAGCATCTCACTGTCCGTATGGGTTATTTCCTGGCTGCCAGTTAAGAAGCTATTTTAAAATACCTTGTAGGACAAAAGTAAAGGTTCTCACAGAACCCAATGGAGAAATTCAAGGTTTTAATGCAGCTGGGACTGGGCACCAATACATCCCTCTCATACCACTTCAATAAACCAGTCCAAAGAAAAGACAAGGCAATGGGAAAATAATGCTATCTTGACTATTAGCAGGTTAGACAGAGAAATCTGGGGGAGGAAGGATGGAATAGCCAGCAACTTGAACAGAGGTACTCCACATTGCAACATCTTGTTGCAGAGCTCCCCTTGTTAGAGAATATTTTGAAAAGGTAGCGAAACAACCAGGGAAATATTAAAGTACCTATTAATCCTAATGCAAGATTCATAAAGTACATCTCACAATTGTTTAGCCATTGATATCTTCTAGACACATGGATAACAGTTATCTTACCTTATTCCAAATACTCTGTCTATCAGAAAGCCTCCAAAGAAACAGACAACCACATTAGGCCAGGAATACCAGGCATATAGTGCCATGAACTGAGCAGTGTTCACCTTCATATCCTAAAAGTAAGAGCAAACATGTAAACTCACAATGCTTTAGCTCCAATTTAGTTATAAAATATGCATAAAAGAAGCCGATGAAATGCCTTTCATTACTACACCATGCAAACATCCAGAAGGACTGGATTCACCCCAAAAAGATGGACAGTAGGATGTGTAGGGAAAGGGGTTCTGGCACATCCTTTTTCTTCACTGACTGCCTGGAAAAGGTTGAGGCACTCTACACATGGATCCATTGTGATCTGGTAGCAAGCTGGGTGTAGGGAACATCTGTCAACTCATGAGGAGGGGAAATAGAGAGACCAGGTGGTCTGAATATCGAAGAAGATATTCCCATAGGAACTGACTGACTCTTGCTAGAACAGAGCTTGTGTGCCTCTATTGGGAACGTTACAAATTTATAACATCTCTTTCCATCTCTGAACAGCATTTTACTATCAAAGCTATTGTTTGAAGCAAGCACTGCAAATAGCATGCTATTCCCCCAGCCCTTTTTTGTTTTACAAAGTGCACACATCCTCTTCCTGCACCACTGTGCCTATACTACCTCAGTGGTAAAATATGCCCTTCATGATAGTTGCATACACTCTCTTTTCAGGTCTAGGAAGAGTGAAATATTTCTTTCTTGTAGCATTTTAAAGTCAGAACACAGGGGGTCTAAGTGCATTTCTGTTGTCCTATACAGACATATTCCACTGGCATACCCAGGCTGCTAGGAAAGCCTGACAGTTATCTGTATGCTGCCTGAAGACACAACCATGTTCTGGGGAAGGGGAAAATAAGATACATCTCAGACTCTGGATATTTGGCAAATCTAAGCCAGCTAGCATTATAACACAACTAGTGTCTCAATGCACTGAGCAATGCACTCCTATGCATACTGATCAGAATTAAATCAAGTGTATTCCATGGGGTTGATTCCCTAGCAGATATATTTAGGATTATGTATGTACTGCCTTTGTGTAGTTCCTAGTTTTTCCTCCCACGTCATTTACAAACAAGTGAACTTCCTAAATTAGAATTTAAATTACAGTACATTATACTAAATCATGCTGGTATCAAAAACTGAACTAGCAGCACTTTGAACTAGCAAGCACTTTACACATGCTTTAAAAAAATAAGCTCAACACAATGTAAGTTTCTCCTTGACGTTACTGTGACATCTTTTGTACAATTATGTTTATCACTTTAGTGGGGAAAGGCTGAAATTCCAGGTCTTCACTCACCCTTTGAACTTGAATCTGAAGAGCTGCTGGGTTGTCATAGCAAAAATAGCTGCCTAAACAGAAAAAAATAGAAACAAAACTATTTTCAATAAGGTATACTGAAAATATTTTTAACAGCAGTATTGATAAACAACTTGGATCCCACAAATGCATCACAACATGAAGAGGAAAAAAGAGAGGGAGGGAAAAAGACACTCTCCATTTTTGCTGGATAACTGAGGAGTAAAGAGTCACAGAGATAGAAGAATTTTGAGTTTGGAAAAGATATCTTTGGACTAGAAGTCTCAGAATTCCTCCATCCAGCAAGGCCAAAGGCTTAAAAAGTTTATTTGCCATTTATATGTTCCTTTCCACCCCCACTGCAGGACTCTCTTTATTGTTCTGTGTGTACAGAACAGCTCGTGTTCCTCAGCAGAAAATGGTCACACCCAGTGACACAATATTTTACTTTCGTTTTATTTTAGATTCCACCTTTCCACTGATAATGGAACTGAAGACAGTTTATGTTTTCCATGCAGAAAATTCAAGGCTCACTCTTCACATTTCTAGGCAAGGCTGAGCACAATCCCTCTATGGGCTTGTCTAGACGGGCTATTTACCCCAGCTTCCCTGTCATCTTGAAGCCCTGCAGTCCAAACAACAGGGCTCCTGCCCCATTTTACCTCCAGGCAGTCCAGATGACGCCTGAGGCAAAGCCAAGGGGAAGACAGGGTAAAGCCCATTGAAATGTTTTCATTAAACAGCCGTGAAAACCCAGATCGGGCCGGTGTACAAATGTAGGGTCCATACCTGCACTCCAGTCCGTATAGCCAGCCAATACCACTGGAGTTGCTCTGAAGTCAGGAGGAGCATGTGATCAAGGCCCCCTATATGTGACCAGCCTTGATCACATGCTGAAGGCCTCCTTCCTGGCTTCAGAGAGTGTGACACTTGACAATGGGGGAAGCGCCACTGTCAATGCTGGTCAGCGTGTCCATGCAAATTTCACCCCATTTCGTATAGGTAAACGGAGGGAGAAAGAGGCCACATCCAAGACCAGAATACGCCAGCCAGAAGGCAGCATATTCTGTCCAGTCTAGACACGCCCCTCTGAAAAGCAGCCAGAAGTAGTGATCAGAAGAATTAGGAAGACCAGACAGTACTGAACTAAACAGACCAACAGTCTGGTTCAGCATAACACACTTGTTGCATCCCAATGGCATGCCTTTCTTAGTAAATTCTACAGAAATTAGTATTTAGCTGTGAGAATGAAAATGGAAAAAGGTTAAAAACTTTAACTCAGGAAGACCTTCACCTCAGTGAGTTTTGCTTCTCTATTCCACCCCCCCTTCAGATGTTTCCCCCTTTCAATGCTTGCAGTAATTCACAGGATTTAAAAAATAATAATAAGAAAGGAAAACAAGGACACAATTGGAATGAGAGACACTACTTCTGATCCTGGCTGCACAGAATCCCTTGTAGCCTTGCTTCGAGCTATTTCAAACACACAGAAGGCAAATTAATAGTACTCTCTGGAGCGCCCCTGCCAGGATCAATTATCCCTTTAAGGCTGTGGTTCATAACTTGTGTTCTGCCAGGGGTCTGCGATGTCCTCACAGGGGGACCACAAAGGTTTGAAGGCTGCTTGACCCACCTCCTCCCTGCAGGTGAGCAGCCACATGACAGGAGCCAAGGCAAAGGCTGGCTTGGCTTGTGCATTGCCATTCAATCTACTCCAGCCACAAACTTGCAGGAAGAAGCAAGAGAACAGTCTTCCCTCCCCCTCCAGTGCCTCTGAGGGAAGGTTTCATGGATGGTGTAATTGTTTATTATTATTATTAGGTATTATTATTGCTGTTGTTAGGCTTCTAAAACTTGAGTTAAGTCTTGGGATTCCAGAGCAACAAAAGGGGGTCCCTGGTAAGGAATATTTAAAGGGGGTCCCTGGTAAGGAAAAATTTAGTTTACTCAAGGCCTATTATATGCAATGGCACAGCAAAATGGTGTCCCTTGGGGCAAAATCAAGGTTTGCTTTTTTGGATTATTATTTTTTTAAGAATATTTTCAAGCCGTGAATACTTAAATCTATGGCTATGGAGAAGCAATTGTATTTCAAACACACAGGAAGCAAATTAGTAGTACAGTAAGACCCCTGTATCCGTTGGAGAATGGTTTGGGGGCGCGGGTAATGAAAACCATGGATAATAGCAAACACCACTGAAAATAATGGGACTTCAGAAGTATTAAGGAATGGATAATGTAGCATAATATGAGTTTCTTCTTCTGTAATCATATCTTATTTGTCTTAATAAAGATTAATTTAAAAAGAAAATAATGGGATTTTTGGTTTAAAATGGCTAGAGAGGACACATTTTCTAGGAAGACTGTATAGTAGGTGTGCTGTTTTGTGTCCCGTGGATAATTGAATCAGCGGATACGAGGGTCCTACTCTACTTTCTGGGGCGCCAGATCAATTATTCCTTAAACACCGTTTGTCTCAGTCCTTTGCCTATAGGACGAAGAGATTTGACCTGATGTCAGGAGCCTACAGGAAACTTGACCCCCACTCTCTGGGCTACTTATTACAGACCAGGACAGGACCCAGCTTCCTCCTCCTCCTCCTCCCGCTCTGG
Source organism: Gambelia wislizenii (assembly GCA_030847615.1). NCBI lineage: Eukaryota > Metazoa > Chordata > Lepidosauria > Squamata > Crotaphytidae > Gambelia > Gambelia wislizenii. The sequence goes on from JAUMIR010000003.1 coordinate 34,986,754, forward strand.
CTGCTGGCTCACCGAAGCCCAAGAAGCACATCAGGGCCAGGACCAAGAGCCGGTGGGCCAGCCGCTGCGGGTCGCACAGCGCCGCCATGGGCTTCCGCGCAGAGCCGCCATGAGCCTCCGGCAGCGAGTCTCCTTCCAGCAGCGCCTTCGCTTCTTCCTCCTCCGCCTCCTTCACCGCCATCTTGAGACTGCCGTCGAAGCCTCCGAGACAGCAGCCGCGGCGAGGCCCAGCCAGCCGTCACGTGGGCGCACCCACGCCCCGGCGGTCACGTGAGAGCCTGAAGTGTGGGGCTGGGTAGGAGAGTAAAGAGGAAAGGTTGAGGAGATTTTTTCAGACTACAGTGTACACTGTTTATAGTGTTCCTATTCCACTTTAACTGCTCTGGCTTCCTCCTGTGGAATTCTGGGGTTTGTAGTTTACTGAGGACTAAGAGCTCTCTGGCTGAGAGTTCTAAAAGCCCCTCCCTAAACTACAAATCCCAGGATTCCACAGGAGGCAGCCAGAGCAAATAAAGTGGAACACTATAACAAACTAGATTTTCAGACAAGACTGTTATACTGTTACTATTCCACTTTATTTGCCGTGACTGCCTCCTGTTGAATCTTGGGATTTGCAGTTTAAGGAGGGGAATTTACAACTCTGAGCCAGAGAGCTTTTAGGCCTCATAAACTACAAACCCCATAATAGAGTTTACTTCAAAAACTTTGAAATATGAACAGTTTTAATTGTAGTTGGTTTTGTTTTTTTAAGTACCCTGCCAGTGGGTAGGAGAGGAAAGAGGAAAGGTTAAGGAGTTGTGATATAATAAGAGGTATCCCCACGAGAGAAATAATCCAGGTTGAAACTGGATTATTTGCATGGCTCCTTTCTATGGAATCCTGGGGTTTGTAGTTTTACAAGGTCTTTAGCCTTCTCTGCCAAAGAGGGCTGGAGCCTCACTAAACTACAAATCCCAGGATTCTGCAGGAAGGAGTCATGCAAATAATCCAGTTTCAGCCTGGATTATAGAGTTTATTTCGAAGACTTTAAAATATGAACAATTTTAATTTTAGTTGTGTTTTTTTTAAGTACTCTGGAAGTGCGTAGGAGAATAAAGAGGAAAAGGTTAAGGAGTTGTGATATAGAGTTTACTTCGAAGACTTTAAAATATGAACAGTTTTAATTGTAGTTGGTGGTGGTGTTTTTTAAGTGCTTGCCAGTGGGTAGGAGAATAAAGAAGAAAAGTTAAGGCTTTGTGATGCAGAGTTTACTTTGAAAGCGGGGACTTTTAAAATATGAAAAGTTTTAATTTTAGTTGGGGGGGGTTTTAAGTGCCCTACCAGTGAGTAGGAAATTAAAGAGGAAAGGTTAAGGAGTTACAATGTAGTTTACTTTGATCCACACTACACAAATAGTTCACTTTGAAACTAGATTATTTGCTATTGTCCTTCCTATGGAATCCTGGGATTTGTAGTTATATAAGGTCTTGAGCCTTCTCTGCCAAAGGCTGCTGGTACCTTACCAAACTAAAAACCCCAGGATTCCATAGGAAGGCAAGGCGCCATGGCAAATAATCCAGTTTCAAACTTCAAAATATGAACAGTTTAATTTTAGTTGGGTTTTTTTTAAGTGCTTGCCAGAGCCAATCCTAATATAGTTCATTATCCCTACCCACAGTTATGTAATACCTATATTAAGATTAATCAAAATGCCACAAAATTTGGTCCCACTATAGCAGGGAGAAAAAGTTGTGTGGTAGAAAGAGGGGCTTAAATCCCCTGAAGCTGGGTACTTACATCCACGGTCTCTGTCACACTACACAATGATAGATAGCACTTTAGTAGCACTTTAACTGTCAGGCTGCATCCTACAGAATCCTGGGATTTGTAGTTGGGTGAGGCACTAGAGCTCACTGGCAGAGAATTCTATGCATCTCACAAAACTACAAACCCCACATTTCCATAGGAAAGAGCCACAGCAGTTGAAATGGTATCAAAGTACCTTAACTGTATAGCCTGAAAACATCTGTCATGCAGGAGCAGCCTGAACCTCCGCATATTTTACAGAACTGCTTTGGTTCCCTTGGCAGGAGCAAGGCAGGATATAAATCAAATAAATACTTTGATGTAAATAATGAATAAGTGCAAGTGAACAAATGGGACACACTGATAATTGGGTAAAAGAAAAATTGTATTTTTCCTTTTTCCTAGAGGTCATCTATACGAGCCAAAAAAAACCCTCAGATTGATCTGTAGTAAAGACAATTTGCAGCTGCAACTTGTCTTAACGGTGTTACAGCCCCCGTAAACTTCATATGCCCACTAGCCAAGATGGCGGCAGCGAGTGAATTACTTGCATTTTTAAATCTGCTGAACTTTAAAAAAAAAACCTACTTCTACAGTGCATACACACAAAAAAGAAAAAAACAGAAAAAACAACACCCCATTTTTTCACCTTAGCAATCACTCGCTAAGGCAAAAATCCAACATGGCAACATCAGGCGCTTGCCGTGTTAGCAAGCTCCACCCCCATTCTCATCCAGCCAATCAGCTTGTACTTCCTCTCCTATGGGAAAGCAATTCAAATTGAATCGCTTGTCCTAACGAGCAGGAATGCACATTTTTAAAAAATTCTGGGGAAAACGGCAAAGGCTTTTCCTTCACAGTTTATGACATTATGATGTAGGATGTCATTAAGACAGCCTGTATTCTCTTCGCATTCTGTGAGGAGTATTTTCACTGTTTAGGCGACCTCCTACTGAAAGACCATATAAAAAATTTTGCATGTTTAGAAGTAGAAAATCTGCATTGTGATGCATGCCACCCTGGCAAAGTTCAACAGAATCTGATGCGACCTGTTTCTGTCATTTCACAAAAAATACAGTACTCTTCATTTTTTTTCTGTCGCTTCAGTGCTTCAGACTAAAGACAGTGAATGTATGTGACATGCAGATACAAAGCAATCTCATTGTGGGAAAGCAAAAATCAAAATATTTTAGTCAGCCTGATTTGAGTGTGTCCATAATTGCATACACATTTATGTATGCACACTGAAACTTACTTCCAAGTACATCTGTATAGGATTATTCTTATATCATTTATTTCTAAGAGCCTAACACTGGTGTTTTAGCAGATGGTGGCACTCTAGAGCTGTATTATACCTGTGAACTGGGTGAATGAAAATGCAGGCAAAAAAAGGTTCTATATTTTTTTCCCATGTTTATACGTCAGTGAAGTATAAAAATATGAAATATATTTTCTGAGAAATAAAAGCTAGTAGCCTTGTCATCACCGAACTCTGCTAGCACCCCCTCAGTGAATAAATGGGGCTCTGGCAGTATACTAGGAAGGGAATTACAGCTACCGTTAGAGCAGCTGAGGAGAGCCTGTTTTATTTACTTATTATGCTTTTCCCTACTCTTCCTTTGGATGGCTTAATGATTTTCCATCTACCTATGTGCCAAACTGACACCTGATCAACTGTAAATTCATTCACCTTCAAATCATTATTTAGGTAACAGTGGATTGAGGGAATGTATCTAGATGCAGAAACTGTATACACAAAGAGGTTTTCAAATATTGTATCAGAAGCTGCCATAACAGGGCTAGTTTAATCATTCATGTACCGGTAGGTTCTTTCTAACATTCAAACAAAGGTTAATGCATGGCACGTACTTCAAAATACTATAGGCTTAAGATAATCCACTCATGGGATTGGCATGATAAAACATTTACAACTTGAGGTTTGGGATCAAGACATATTATCAGTGCAGTCTGATACGTATTTATGTAGAAGTAAATCTCATCAAGTTCAATGTGACTCTTTGTTAAGCGAGTAAAGCAGTGGCTCCTAACCTTTTCTTTACCAGGGACCCAATTAAATATGTTTTGTTGCCCCAAGGCTTAACTCAAGATTTAAAACTCTAGTACTACTACTAATAATAGTATCTGATGATATTAATAATAATACAGTTACAGCATCCATTAAACCTTCCCTCAGAGGCACTGGAGGGGAAGGGAAGACTTTTCTCCTGCTTCTTCCTGCAAGTTTGTAGCTGGAACAGAATGAATGGCAATGTGCAGGCCAAGCCAGCCAGCTTTTGCCTTGGCTCCTGTCACGTAGCCAGTCTACTGCAGGCAGGAGGTTGGCCAAGCAGCTTTCAAGCCCTCCCGGACCACAGGTTAAGAACCACTGGAGTAATGCCACTGCCAGGACTTACCTGGCAACGCGATTGCAGCTGGTGAGGTTCCCCCCAGCTTGCTCCGACCGCATGGCAGGCATGGGCGCTGCCATTTTGGCCAGAAACCCTCTTCCCAGCCCGCTCAGGGGGTCTGGGAAGAGGATCGTAAACCGACCAATCGGGAGGAGGTAGCTCCACCCCAATTGGACGGCTTACTTAGCACCTGACCAATCAGAGGCTCAGCAATTTGTGAGCCTCTGATTGGCCAGGGGGCAGGAATAGTCCTCCACCAGGTCCAGCGGCTGGGCCCAGTCAGTTGGCTCGCTGGAGCTGAAGACCCACCCACCCTCCCTCAGTTAGGATGCATTTGTATTAGTTAGAATTTGCAACGCTATCTTATGTACACTGTATCTCATGCTTTGTATTGTCGCAACTTCCGTGGGGTGGCGGTGGGCATGGGTTTTGATCCGAACTTGGGGGGCAGGGGTCTCCGCTATGTCCAGTGCCAGGTCAAATCAGTTCAAGTTCAGGTCTTGACCATGGAGACCCTGCCTTGTTCAGATCACTTGACCAATCACGTGATCTGTTCGCGTGTTCTGGCCATGTGACCAGGTCACGTGATCTGTTAGCAGGCAGGCTAACAGAACACATCATCGGCCAGGACAGGTGGGTCTGGCCAAGTTACGATAACCCATGCCCAGGCACCAACCAAGCAACTATCACCAAGAGGAAGTTGTGGCCAATATTCGCCAATACTTTCTTTACCTGTATCTACTTCATTCTTCTATCAACTATACTTATCTGAATGTAATTGTGGGGAAGGAGGAAATGGGGAAAGCACTATCGCACTCAGCACGCAAAGCATTACCATGTAGGCCGGTGGTTTCATTAAATCAGTGGACCTACCCTGAAGGAGGTTACATGACAGCCCAATATTACTATAGTATATATGTAATGTTCTGTAGTGTCAAAATGTGTATCTTTTTATGTTAAACTAATAAGAGGCAATATCATCTTCAGAAAAATAAACTACTTTATTGATAGGAAGATAGTGTTGTACCATGAGAGTCTATAATACACATATCTTTCCAGCTGCTACATTGAGTGGTCTGTGCTGGAGTCATCTTGTGGTTTTCTAGTCATCATATTGTGGCGTTTGTTCATGCAGTGGAGCTTTCACTTCCTTTGTCCTCTCAGATGAACATAGGAAAGTTTGAGACATACCAAGACACACCCAATGGGTTCTTCAGAGAAACATGAGATTGAACTGAGCAAACGTCACCTAGAGCTTGGAAAGCTCCAAACAGCCCATCATTTTGATGTCTGAAAAGTGAATGCTCGATCTTCTGCTACCCTCCGTGCTATTATATGAATAATGCTCTATGGTGATAGAAGGCAGCTGAAAAATATTTACCTTATCCATTGAGTCGGAGCGCATTGCCATAATTTTATGCTCATTTTTATTATTATTATTATTATTATTATTAATATACCACCCCTCTACGAAACGCAATCAGGGTGGCTTACAACAATTAAAATATACATCCCAAACCCTCAATCCCACCCACCCCTTAAAATACAATTAAATAATTCAGGGATTAAAACATACTTTTAAAAAATAAAAAATGAAAATAAACAACAGACAGTGGCCGTAGCAAGGTCGGGACAACCTTTTTTTTTTTTTTTTTAATGGCCAGGTATCTATTCAGGAAAGGCCTGCCAGAAGAGATCCATCTTAAGAGCTTTTTAAAAGCTATTTAGGGTGGTGATATGATGGATCTTATCCGGCAGGCTGTTCCATAATCTGGGAGCATTCGCCGTAAAGGCCCTCCGGGAGGTTGAAAAAAGCCTAGTTTTTAAAGGTTGTAACAAATTCCTCCCAGAGGACTCCAGAGGGAAGCTATTTTAACAATGGTGCTTTCTCAATACGAATCCCATCTGCTTTGAGAGCAAGGGGGAGATCAAGGTCTGGAAACCAGGCCCGGTGAGGTGCATCTTAGGGAGCTGGGTATGTTTAGCCTGGAGAAGAGAAGGTTCAGATGTGACATGATAGCCATGTTTAAATATTTAAAGGGATGTCATACTGAGGATGGAGCAAGCTTGTTTTCTGCTGCTTCGGAGACTAGGACACAGAGCAATGGACTCAAACGACAGGAAAAGAGATTCCACCTAAACATTAGGAAGAACTTCCTGACAGTAAGAGCTGTTTGGCAGTGGAATGCACTGCCTCATAGTGTGGTGGAATCTCCTCCTTTGGAGGTTTTTAAACAGAGGCTGGATGGCCACCTGTCGGGAATGCTTTGATTGGGTATTCCTGCAGGGCATGGGGTTGAACTTGATGGCCCTCGTGGTCTCTTCCAACTCTATGATTCTATGATTCTATGACCTGAGTGCACGGGGAGGATTATATGGAAGGAAGCGGTCCTGAAGATAGGTTGGACCCAAGCCATTTAGGGCTTTAAAGGTGATAACCAACACCTTGTACTGGGCCCGGAAACTAATGGGCAGCCAGTGGAGTGATCTTAAAATCGGTGTTATATGGTCTCTTCTAGATGTACCTGACTGCCATATTCTGTACTAGTTGAAGTTTCCAGACCAAGCACGAGGATACTTAGGGAAGCTAAGAATTCAATGATGACCTACAAACATTTCCTATTTACTATCCATCATTTAGGGATTGGTCCCCCAGATTGGGGTACAAATTGCACAAATGTTGGGGTGCATGTCCCTACTGTGGCCCCGGACACTCCAGTGACCTCCCATCACCCCTCCTATTTTTTCAAAAAATGTGGGGCAAGGATTTTGCATCAAGAAGCCTCCAGGGGAATGGTCCTCCTCTAAAATAAGGTGGTGTTCCTTCCTCCTGTATCATTTTTTCAAGTTTTTTTTTTAAATGAAAATGACTCTCTCATCATTTCTGACTTTGTTAGGAGGGATTGGTACAGAACATGGGGTGGAAAATAGCTTCCAGACCGTTCAAAGCTGACAACACCTTTGCATCTGATGAAAATACTGTAGACCCAGTTTACAAAAGTGTATGCTACAAACAAACCTCTTTCTCTCAAGGCTTATGCAGAAAGGAGAAAAGCCCTTGGAAGAATCAAGACATTCCAGTTCTCTTGTGTTTTGATTTTACCAGCATATTCATGGTTTTGCATCCAAACTCTTTCTTGAAATGTGCCAGGTTTCCCTCACTCCCTGCTACTTTGTGTTCTTCCTCCTCCCACCCACCCATCACGTGTCACTACTAGAGTCAGGAAACATTTCAGAAATTGACTTTCACCGATTTCCACAGAGCCCTTTTTTAATGATTATTCAGGAGTTATAATCAAAGTGGGAAAGGACTTTAATAATATTACACTAGTTAAGCATTGGGATCATTTTCATTTATTGCTAGCATTTCTCTTTTCCTCATTTGATCTCTATTGAACCTGGGTTTTTTGAGGGGGGAACTCCTCTGTTTCTTGGCTGTGGTCATCTTAGCTAGTTCAGGAATAACACAAACAAACAGCCATAGTGAGGTACATTTCATGTCAGGAAATACAGTTGTCCCATGGATTTAAGTATTCACGGCTTGAAAATATTCTTAAAAAAATAATAATCCAAAAAGCAAACCTTGATTTTGCCATCTTATATAAGGAACACCATTTTGCTATGCCACTGCATATAATGGGAGTTTAGTATTCATGGATTTTGGTATCCATGCGGGGTCCTGGAACCAAACCCCAGTGAATATGAAGGGACAACTGTAGTCGGTTAATTTAAACTGACCTGGAGAGGGGGAATGAAAAGTCCCTGACAATACTGAGAGTTCTTCAGGATGAGGAAAATGTAATGTACTGTAGATCTCCAAAATAAAATCCGTTTGTACAGAAGCAAAACCTGAGACATTCAGAGACCTTTTTCTTGTCTGGAGAGGCTCTCAGTTAAAGGAGATTTTTACACAGGGAAAGTAATCCCCGGGGAGATCGGGAGAGAAATGGGGCTGTTCCAGTTGCAGCGCTCTGTTTCGCACACCCCCTTCCTTCTCCCGATCTCCCGTTGTCCTTCCTCCGTGCTGCTTCCATTTCCCTCCCGCTATGTTCTGCAATTTTTTACTAACAAAGAACTTTCATTAGAAAAAAATAGTGGGAGGGAAATGGAAGCAGCACGGAGGAAGGATGACGGGAGATCAGGAGAAGGAGGGGTGTGTGCGAAATGGAGCACTGAAACCGGAACAGCTTCGTGGTGCAGGCTGGTAAAGAACTTCTGTTTTCTTAAGGTTGACTTCCGGCCCAAACAGGAGTGCTACAGATATGGTATTCACCCTTAGACATATACTACTACAATTATGAGAAATATATGTATGCATTGTATAAAATAGTTTTGTTATATTTATCATATGAGTGTGCCTTCCGTATTGATTTATCCTATACATTTTTTTGCAATTGTGTGCTCCTCTAGCATTTTTATTTTTGTTTTGTTGTAGACTGCTTCCCTTTTGTGTTATTTGGGAGTTGCAGTCCAAAATATCTGGAGGGAACCAGGTTACTTACTCCAACTGTGAAAACTATTAAAACGAATTTCTTATATCAGAACAGTAGAATTGATTTTGTTCACCTGTGTTTTTGAGAAACTAAGTAAAACATCAATGGCATGCTTAACTCTTCTGCCCCATAACTTCTTTTGTCTCCCTTGGCCTTTTGATATTTCATGAAACATCTACATCATTGGTCATTAACCAGTGGGGCCAGACCCAAAGATGGGTGTCAACATCTGACCTAATATGGATTGTATCAGGTGGCCAGCTAGATTCCAAGTGCAACAGGTATTTCCCACTGTTTCCCAACAATTGATATTGAGGCAGACTGCCACAGAACCCTGAAGGGTTCACTTAGCAATCATGGGCACTGTCATTGATAGCTTTATCCTTAATGAATTTGTCTAATCCCCTTTTAAATTCATCTAAATGGTGGCCAGTACTACAGCTTGTGACATCAAATTTCCTCTGCAGGGTAGACATGGACAAAGAAAGGGAGGAAAGAAGATAATCAAAACTGGGTTCCATATTGTAAATTGGGGTTATATATGGTCAAGTACCTTAAAATGTTGAAGAATGCCAGTTTACATGATCTGTACACACTTGCCTGAATTCTGTTGGTGATCCCAATAAAGTAGACTGATTGAATCAATTGTTTAATGGTAAGGCAATTGATCTTCTATATGCAAAGGGATCTTGTAGCACCTTTGAGACTGAGAGAAAGCCATTGTAGCATAAGCTTTTGTAGGCTTAGTCTACTTCCTCAGATGTCTGGAGTAAATCCTGCTGTAGTTCACATGACTAATAGGATTAAAGCTCTCATATCCATTAGCTCAAATTTTATCCTTTCACCAATCTGGAAAGTTAACACACTTGTGTGTGTACATGCCTTCAAGTCGCCTATCAACTTACAGTGACTCCATGATTTTCATAGGGTTTTTTTAGGCAAGGAATACTCAGAGATGGTTTTGACATTTCTTTCCTCTGAAATATACGGTAGCCTGGAGCACTTGGTATTTGTTGATGGCTTCCCATCCAAATACTAATCAGGGCTAACCCTGCTTAGCTTACAAGATCAAATGGGATCTGGAGCCTTTAGGGAGTTGGAATATTTTTAACCCGTTTGCCAATTCTATGTATCAATCTGTATAGACTATGGAGATTTTCAGATGTGATTTTCGGGTCTATATATTCCAAAACAGCTCCGTTGCTGCTGCGTGGCAGGGGAGCAGTTTTGGATGACGCCGTTCCTCTGCCGAACCCCTCCGTGTCACTTCCGTGACAGTATGGAGGAAGCCACATCATATTTCACTCACGGGCAACAATCGTGAGTGAAATATGACGCGGCTTCCTCCATTCTGTCACGGAAGTGACACGGAGGGGTTCGGCAGAGGAACGTCGTCGTCCAAAACTGCTCCCGTGCCGAGCAGCAGCAATGGAGCTGTTTTGGAATATATAGACCCGAAAATCGCATCTGAAAATCTCCCAAGACATCTTGAATGTAAGGAACTCCATTATTAAGAGTGTTTCAGGACACAATTATGTCTTACCTTCAGACACAATGATACTATATACATTCCTGGTGCCCTCAAGTTGTTGTGGACTATAACTCCCATAAGCACCAGCCAGCATGGTCAATTATTATGGGACTTACGTTTCAAAATACCTTGCAAGCATTAGGCTGCCTGCCACTGGCTTTATCTGTACTGATATGTACTAATTCAACTGTCATATAATCATAGAGTTGGAAGAGACCTCAAGGGCCATCTAGTTCAACCCTCTGCCATGCCAGAACACATAATCAAAGCATGCCAGACAGATGGCCATCCAGCCTTTGTTTAAAAACCTCCAAAGAAGGAGACTTCACCACACTCCGAGGCAGTGCATTCCACTGCCAAACAGCTCTTACCATCAGGAAGTTCTTCCTAATGTTTAGGTGGAATGTCTTTTACTGTAGTTTGAGTCCATTGCTCTGTGTCCTAGTCTCTGGAGCAGCAGAAAAGAAGCATCCTCAGTCATGCCTTCCCTTGTTGTATAACTTTGTCTTGTGGGGAGGGAATAAGGGGCTTCTTCTTATTCACCTCCACATTGAGCTAATATTTCCAGGAAGAAATATATGGCAATTATCTTATTTTTAAGACTGTATTGTAGATTTTCCATTAATATTTGCTGGGATCAATACTCAGCGAAACAGAAAACAAGTGATGTAACATGCCTGGTTGAAAGTGATATATATTCTTCTTTCCATGTAATTAAAGGCGGCTTTCAGATAAACCAGAGGGGGAATTATCTCCTTAGGTTTAAAACTAAATTAAGGATAATAGCTTAGTATGGTTTTTTGATTCAGTTCAATAAAGGCTATCTCTCTGGATGAATTGAATGCCTTTTTCCTATCAGTTTAAATTCAAAATAGTTACCACTTTATCCTTGCCTGGTTTTCCATCACAGTTGCCTTTACCTTGGAGATGACCTTGTAGTGTCTGAAGCTTAATGTTTTTAATGTACGGTATGAGTTAAATCTGAGATGATTCTCAAATGCATTGCAGGTAAGTGTTTATGTCACAAATAAATACAGTAGACTGCTCTTAAGCCTACACTTTAGAAAGTTTATTACTGAAGCAATTGCTGTCTTTACATAAATCAAAGCACTCAAAGTGCCATATGATACCAAATGTTTGGTTTAACAGCATAAAATTGAGCAAAAACTGTATACAGCACTTTATAGAGGCTATAAAATTCTTGGGCTTCCAGTCACACATTTTTGCATCACCCTGATCAATCAAAGTTTGCTCAGCATTCAAGATAATAAATATTCAGGTGAAACAACTATTAGCTTTCAGAGTTACTCTTTTTAAAAAATTATTATAGTCTAGCAAAGATGTTGCAAAATATGACAAAACACCAACGAGGCAGTGGTGCTTTTTTTAGGTTGCCTGATACCATTCTGGTGCCCAAACCTAAGTGTCACACATTGTAGGTTTCACCAAACCTGCACGCCTCTGCACACATACCTGGGATGAAGTCACGTTGATCTCTGTGAGTTTTGCTTCTGAGTATATAAGATTCTATTGTGCTGCATAGGTCTGTTTAAAGATCAAGCTAAATGTTACAGTAAAACTATGTGTAAAAATCCAAACTTCCTTACACCCAGATGCTGGAAATGTTACTTTTCAGGCAGTGTAACTTCCAGGCAGTGCAACTTTTAGGTTTCTTTTTAAAAAAGTGACTTTTCCAAGATCTGCTTATACTGGTACTAATGCCACATATAATGAATTTCAGGAGGCCTGAATACCCTGAAGGCACCAATCCCATCTGCTTGTAGAAACTAAACACGATCAAGACTGGTTAGTATTTGGATTGGGAACCATCAAGGAATACCAGGTGCTATAGACTGTATTTCAGAGGAAGGCAATACAGTACTGTTCCTTTCTTAAGAAAACCCTATGAAATTCATGGGGCTGCAATAAGGTGACAGGCAACTTGAAAGCACACACACACACAAAATATCAAATACAGTTGTCCCTTCACATTCGCGCGGGTTTGGTTACCCAGACCCCCGCGAATGTGAAAATTCCACGAATAACAACTGCCCTTGCCCTCCCTCACCAAAGCGACCACGGGGCCTCCGGAGGCCCCATAGTCACTTTCCCCCGCCTCCCCCTCCCTCCCAAGGCCTTCACGGGGCCTCCGGAGACCCTCCTGAGGTCCTGTGGATGCCTCCCTGGCCCTCCCCCCTCCCGCCCAAAGCATTCATGGGGCCTCCAGAGCATCTCCAGAGGCCCCATGGAGACCTCCCCGGCCTTCCCCCTCCCTCCCAAAGCCTTCATGGGACCTCCAGAGCGTCTCCAGAGGCCCCATGGAGACCTCCCCGGCCCTCCCACTCCCATCCAGGGCCTTCATGGGGCCTCCGGAGCGTCTCTGGAGGCCCCATGGAGGCCTCCCCGGCCCTCCCCCTCCCGCCCAAGGCGTTCATGGGGCCTCCAGAGGCCCCGTGTTGCTGCTTTTGGGAGGGCAGGGCCCTCCCAAAATCTGCGAATATTCAAAACTGCGAATGTTAAGTTCGCGAATGTGGAGGGGCAACTGTACTCTTTCAGAGAAGACAACTTACATGGGAGAAGGGATTGGTCAGCAGGAAATGTTTCACCTCTCATCTGTCAGTTACTTTTTCTTTGAAATTCCCTTTGCTTCATGCTTTTATCTCTGACTGTGTTCAGTTCCTGCCTGGAACCCAATAGGAGTGAAATAATACAATGGGAGTGAAATTTTGCAGAATCGCCCAGGCAGGAATGCAGGTGGCAAATCCTAAGGCGGGGGTGGTGGTGGGGTAACTGCAATGGGCCAAGTTTTGCCCCACTGAAGACCATACTAATCATTTCCAGCTGAAAATGCAACATGGAAGTGAGTGGTTTGCCCTTCTTTTTTAGAAAGTTGATTTTATGCATTTCAGGTGCATTTTGGCAGCCAGAGGCAGTGGGTTTACTGCATAATGCCACCTTGGATTTGGGCTGATCAAGTCTCTCCCACACCACAACCTGTGTCTATTTGTTGAAACCAAAAAGAGGGGAAACTCAAGTGTCACTTATAACTATCTAGCTAAACCTGAGTAAATAAATTAGATGTACTAGAACTACTTGAAATGTGTTCTAACATGCTAAGTAACATAATCCCTTGCTATCAGAGATCTTCCATTTTAAAAATAAATATGAATACATATGTAGAAAGTACCATCATCTATACTCCATCCACACAACATACACAGCAAAATTACACAAATCATCTGGAAAACAGGCTTGTCTGGTACATAATAGTCTTTTGCACCAGGTGAGAGCGATGAAAGTTGCAGGGAAAGGCAAATGCAAGGCAGAAGGACAGAGCCACTCAGCTAACAGAGCACCATGTAACCAGGAAAGCTAAATATTAAGCTTTCCGGCTCTGACCATTTTGACCTTGCTATGTTATTTTTAAAAGAAATATTTGTATGTCTTCTAAATGATACAACATGAAATGTAGAAATGTCAGAGGGCTTCACTGATTAAATGAGGTTGGGTTAAAATCCATTTCAACACTGACCTGTGGTGAAATGCAGAAGACAATTCTTCTCAGTTTAACCACAGGAAATTCCCACCCTTCCCATCATTTATGTTGTTTTGACTTCTGTTGGGCTTCAGCCGAAATGAAAGCAGCTGAGTGGCTCCCCTTCCAATCCAAGCAAAATATTTCTTTCTTCATGAACAATGCATAAAAGAAACTGTGTGCTTTATAGTGTGCCGCACATCCCTATAAAAAAATTAGGCTGCAGTCCTATGTGCAGTTACTGGATGGAATGCTACACATGAAGTCAAATCCCAGGATGCTTGGATTAGCAGTGACTACCGGTATAAGTGACTCAGCTGCCCTGTCCCCAGTAGGCTCCCCGTTTCCTGTTTGTTTAGCTGAAATGCCCACCATAGCTGGAGAGAAAGTAGATTTTCCCAGTAACAGTATATTGGGATGAGGTATCCCTGTTGCAATCAAAAGGATTTTGAGGTAGCTTGGTCTTGATAGGGCAAGTTCCATTAGCTTTATAAAACACCTGCTGGCTCTGTCAGGGAGGTGATGGAGGAAAGGCAGTGGCAGTGGACCAAAGCAACATCTGGATGCAGGGACACATGTAGACATCTGCCCAATGTCCCTGCAAAGAAACAAGCTCCAGGGTGGGTCTGGGGCAGAAAAGTCAGGAAGTCCATTCAGACTTTTGCCCCTAGTGTAGACAAGCCCCAGGTTCCAGAGATCTTTTCTAATGGCATGCTTCCGGACTGCTAGGTAAATAAATGAAATAAATATTACAGAGCAAGGCGACAGATTTTTTATGGTCAAACATGGCTAGAGGTTGTAATTTGAAAAGGAAATAAGGAGTCTGGTCCTGGAAACATGAGACAGAACAAGAATAGAACAAGAATAGTTCTATGAAAGGATCCAAATCTTGGAAGACAAGGAAGTCCAGGATTAACCTTACACTTGATCTAAAATGGATGGACATGGTAGATACTCAAACAAAAAAGAAATAATGCTTGCATTATTCAAAATCAAGGGTAAACTTTAAAATAAAGTATGCAGAGACCTCAGTGGTTTTGAGATTCGACTCAGGATGGGGTAGGCCAAAGAGATCAGTGTTTGTGCTCTTGAGAATGAAGAGAAACCTCAAGGTGATTCCTAACTACTTGACAGGGTTAAGGTTATTTTATTTTATTCATTAGTTAATTTTAATATGCTAGAATAAAAGCCCAGACATTGTTTGAACTGAGCAGTATTTTCTGACCTCCATGAGAATTCTAACGTATTGCATGATGGGGAAAAAAAATACCCCATGTCCAAAGGAGTGTTTGTGTGGGCAGAATTGAGTATGTCCCACCCAAATACCCAGAGCCAGAAAACAGAAGTTAGAGTTGCAGGAAAGAGAATCAGATCAAATAAAATACATATTTCTTATATTGTAGATTTTTTAAAAAAAATACTGATTGATCCCAATATGCCCCACAATAATGATGTTGAAAGAAATTTTGATTTCCTCCAAGTATGAAAGAAATTTTGATTTCCTCCAAGTAGGGCTAACCCATTGGCAACCAAAGCACAGCACTACTGTTTTACTGTATCATGGTTTGCCTCCTTAAAAATGTCATGGGATTCCCCTCTCCACAATATATTAAAATTTTGAGACAAAAAAGCATGCACTAGCAAAAATCAATGGATTTATTTTGCCCGAGATGGGACCTACATAATACTACCAACTAGAGTAGATCACTGCATCAGTGGTAGCTTGGTAATTCAAGTTACCACTGACGGAATGGTCTATTCTGAGACTAACGATAGGATTTAAGCTAATGTGTCCCATCATAATGCCAGAAGATGAAGAACAAATTCCATGCTGTGGAAAACTACTGGATGAAGCTTTACAGAAACAATAGAATATCATGAAGAATACCCAGCTGAAACTCTAACCAGATGACTATATTGCCCAGTAAGGCTATGTATCGGCCAGTCAGATAACTTTATGGATTAGCTGGAAAAGTGGTGACTTGGCTGTCAAAGAGATATTTTGCCATACCTGACAACATTTCACAGACAAAGCCCAGGATGTATGTGGCTGAGCAACATCAGAGCACAGTGAAAATGGCAAAAGTTATTAATGAGGAATCGGAGATTTTCAGACACGATTTTCGGGTCTATATATTCCAAAACAGCTCCATTGCTGCCGCACGGCAGGGGAGCAGTTTTGGATGACGCCGTTCCTCTGCCAAACCCCTCTGTGTCACTTCTGTGACAGAATGGAGGAAGCCGCGTCATATTTCACTCATGGGCAACAATCGTGAATGAAATATGACGTGGCTTCCTTCATTCTGTCACGGAAGTGACACGGAGGGGTTCAGCAGAGGAACGGCGTCGTCCAAAACTGCTCCCCTGCCGCGCAGCAGCAACGGAGCTGTTTTGGAATATATACTGCCGAAAATTGCGTCTGAAAATCTCCGAAGAGCACAAAAGCTAGGAGAAGTGGCAGCAGTTGGCTTTTGGCTGAGCCTGCTGGGAAGAGCAAGACTCCTTCCCCTCTTTTCCTCTCCCTTCTGCTGAGTTGAGTGCAAGTACTTTTGCATTTTGAACTGAGTTTGTGACAGTTGAAACAAGGAGAGGACAAAGGTGAGAAGAGGAGAGAGAAACTGGGACATTTTTAAAACAGTTGTAAAGTAGGATGACAGAGGCTTAATTGGGAGTATTCCTGCCAAACTGGGATGAGTGGAGGCTATGGATTTGCTTATATTTTTAGTTCCCATCATAGCAACTCTCATACAACAAAGAAAGGAGTGCACAATCAGTTAAAATTCAGACCGCTCAGTAACCATCAGTGTTCTGTCTCTTTCTTTATGCTCATGGCAGTCTGTACTACTCTGGCCTGCTGCCTTTCCCAGAACAAAATGGATTCTTTAGCCACGGTGTAAGGATGATGCCAATAAAAGTACAAAGCACATACTAGCTACATGTGACAGGGACCAAACAGGTCTGCACTCCTCTGTGATAACACCATTGACCTACTATATGCCACAGGACTTGGTTCCCTCATGAAATTGTATCTTAAAAAGCAAGTCTGACTTCTTCAGCATTTTTATGATGCTAAGCAAGCTCTGTGTGACAAGCAGGTTCTCCAATGCCATTTCTTTTTATATTCCTTTATGATCATTGATGTGTTCTTGTTTTTAATTAGTACCTTGCTAGCTACCCTGATCTTCTGAAGATTGGGGAGAGGGGCAGGTTGTAAACAATGGGAAAGCATTAATCTGGATTTTGAGAATTTTCACTGAAAATTGCAAGACAAACCCTGCAGTCTATGGAAAAGAGGAGGCAATTACTTTTCTTAGCAGTGCTGTGCAATGAAAAACGGCAGTTATTATACAGGAGGAATAAAAAGCTGGCAGAAGAAAATACTTACAAAGTTAAGCAAGGCATGATAATTCAGGCAATCATGAAAGGAAGCAGGGATTCACAGTATATAATTCTCTACCAATCCACAAACCAACTTAAAGCCAACTACTTCCATTGCTGCCTTGTGGAAAAAAATTTAATGTTTATTTTCTGCACAGGAAGAAAATGAAAAATATGCTAACACAGCAACAAAAATCACAGAATATTTTATTTCCCTTTTGGCTTGGCAGCTGATTTAAAATTTTCATTCCATAGAGATTACATCGTTTTGCAATTTTATATCCCTGAGTTCATCGACTGCAGTTTAGAGGGCCGAAATAACTTCATAAATATTAGTCATTACATTAAGAGAAACAGATTCATGCAGCCAGGTTTTTATAGGAATGAACAATGAATAAAGTGAGTCAAAACAGGCCCAAAAAATTAATCAGCAAAACCTGCTCTTTTTTATATATATATATACATATACATATATATATATATATATATATATATATATAAAATATTGCAAGTATGGAATTAAATACATTAATTTGTGAAAGGCAAGTAAGATCAGATAGGAAGGTCCTGTTCTTTTGGTCAAATTTCTACAAAAATATTCCACATGGTGTCACCACATAAATTATTATTATTATAAAATGAGAATGATCAAAATGCAGCAATATGTACAACTTGATTGATTTTGTTGGGGGCGGGGTTACCCCACTGGCTACAAGCTGACATTGTCAAACTGTCCACAAACTCCTCAAACTCTGGTCCTTGACCATATAAAAAGTATTAGGTAACTTGATCAAACTGAAATGAAAACTCAAAACTATGCAGTCTGGTCCTCCAATAGCGGACAAGAGAACTGGTACAATGGTAGAAGGGGTCAATGATAGTAGGGGGTCCTGCGTGTTGTGACTGGAGTGTTGTTCCATGTTTTCATATGTTTGGAGGGGTTTTCTGCACAATTTCCAGGCCAAAAAAATGCCCCAAAATTGTGTTGCCTTTTTAAAAATAACTGGGGGGAGGGGGCTTTACAGGACTGGGGTGCTTCACATGCCACACAAGTGGCGACTAGGGGCCTTGTGTGGCCTGCAGGCTGCACTCTGCACAGCCTTGCTGTAGCACATTAGTACAAAAGTACTACATTCCTATATCCTCCAACTGTCCCACTTTTGCAAGGGCACTCCTGATTAGTCCTCTGTGGTCCTATTTCTTCAGCTGCTTTTAAAATGTCCCAGTTTTTCTTCCTTCTTCCCATCCCTCCCCTTTCTTCTTAGTTTACTTCAATTGCTACAAGCTGAATTCAAGTTGCAAAAGTAGTTTACACTCAATTAATTCAGCAGGGGGGAGAGGAGAGGAAGGGACAGTAGACTTCCCAGTAGACTCAGGCAAAAGCAAATGGCTGCAGCCTCTCCTAGCTTGTCTCTTCTGTCTCATTAATAATTTTTGTCATCTTGACCACATTCTGATCTTACTTGGCCACTTGTGTCCTGATTTTCATCTGTGAAATGTTGAAGGATATGGAATCCTGTGTTTGGAAATATATTTTTTAAAAACCCCACACTTGCCACCTTGAAGAAAGTTTCCACTGATATCCCGCCATTACCCCAATCTTTCAGGATCAACTCAAGTTGAAATAGGCTAGTGTGGAAGAGGGGGTTGATTTTTCAAACCACGAGAGTTTACTACTTTAACAATTACTAAAAAGACCAGGAGGGCCACATCACACATAATGATTAAAGCAGTTACAATGTGACTAGTGCAACAGGTTACAATGAAATAATGAATGAAATAGTAATCAAGGCGTAAATAGCAACTAGCGTATAAGAAAATCATAACAAATCTTAAACGTTAAATCCTAACTTGATCCAACATCCACACTAGTCTAGCAAACTTAAGCATTTTAAATTTCCAGCTAAAAAAGAAAAGCATATCTATCACTCTTGTGGACAGTTCAGGATGCTTAAATGATTGCAGCAGAAGTTTGAAACAGGTCAGATCTGAATAGCAGGCTAAGCACAGATTGTCTAGCAAAGAAAACCCGTCCATCCCTGCTTGTCCCTCTGTGAGCATGTTTCTTTGCTTTTTAGTCATTAACACACTTGCAGTAAACGCGGGATGAGTCCTTCCTGAATTTTCGTTTGGAAGAAAAGCCAGAGAGAGAGTTGGGCCTTTATATAAGACTGTCACCATGCACATGTCTGACTTTACCAGACATCAAAGCTCAGACACATTCCCAACTTTAGCAGACTTAAAAGCTGTCACCCAGCTTTCATGTCCCCATTAAAGCAAATACAGGCATATGATATATGTTCCTGTTCCTACAAGACAGGATATGAATATGTTGGCAGGATTAATGCCTGCATGCAGGTGCCCAGATTAATTAGTCTTGTGTCCTGTCTATGAGCCATATGCACCTGTTGAACTTGGGCTCACTTGCTGAACCTTGGCTCAACTTTATATTAAAAAAAAACCTCTTGCTTAATTAGGTCTTGTAGTACATACTTTAGATCCTTCCCACTTCTTTCTTCTCATACCTTTCTTAAGGAGGAAGGCCATATATCTTGTCTGTTCATTTCTTGGCACCAAGCCCATTTGAGTTGTGTTGAGCAAAGGAATTACCAGTATACCCACTTCAGTATTTTGTGAAGTTTTATACCAATGGGATTTGCCAAAGAACTGTCTGCCATGGACAGTCTCAGCTAGGTAATTTCTGTTACAATAAATCCCACTATCCAAAGATTATCCTGAATGTCCCACCATGACATTTACCCAACTCTGAACGAAAACAATTACTTTTGATTCTTTAGATTTAACAGTAGAAAGAAGCAAAGTGTAAAATAAACTTATCAGAGACCTACATATTTAGATCAAAGTAGAAGATATTGTAATTAAATATTAGATCTGAAATATATATATAATGATATATTAATAGTAGTAGGAAATATAACAAAGTTAAATCATTGACTAATAATACTTTAACAACATGAGAATTAATTAAGGTTCTTTGATCAAGGGGTTATTAAGAAATGCTACTATAATTTTTTAGCTGATAAGCTGGAATCTAAACGTCCCCTTTTAGTGTAAGTTGTTTAATCATAGAATCATAGAATTTTGTTTAGTGGGTTAGAATAGTGTTTATTTTATGTCTGTATTATATATGTATTCTTTTTTCCCTTGTATGCATATTTTTGACTGTAAAAATTGTTTAATGAAAGTAAATTCTGGGTATGTTTAGCCTGGAAAAAAGATGGTTAAGAGGTGATATGATAGCCCTGTTTAAGTATTTGAAGGGGTGTCACGTTGAGGATGGAGCAGGTTTGTTTTCTGCTGCTCCAGAGACTGGAACACAGGGCAATGGATGCAAGCTCCAGGAACAGAGATTCCACCTCAACATTAGGAGGAACTTTTTGACAGTAAGAGCTGTTCTGCAGTGGAACACACTCGCTTGGAGCGTGGTGGGGTCTCCTTACTT
This sequence comes from Gambelia wislizenii, assembly GCA_030847615.1. Lineage (NCBI taxonomy): Eukaryota > Metazoa > Chordata > Lepidosauria > Squamata > Crotaphytidae > Gambelia > Gambelia wislizenii. The sequence goes on from JAUMIR010000003.1 coordinate 35,007,347, forward strand.
GGAGGTCTTCAAACAGAGGCTGGATGGCAATCTGTCGGGGATGCTTTGATTGTGATTTCCTGCGTGGCAGGGGGTTGGACTGGATGGCCCTCGTGGTCTCTTCCAACTCTGCAATTCTATGATTCTATGATTCTATGAAATTTTTAAAAATACTTAGAAGATACTGATTTAAAATAAAAAGTAAAATTAATTTAACATAAAAATTATTCTCACTCTATGGTAAAGTCATAAGAGAACATTAAGAAAATGTGTTTAAGAGAATCACAAAATAATAAAATATAAACTTATAACACAAAACATTTTAAAAATCATTTCTTAACTACCATGGTCTACATTATTTCATAGTCACAGATATGTTAAGAGATCAACTCTCAGTTTTGAAGCATATTTTAATTGAGGAGAAATTTCCAATGTAGGTACTATCCTATCTTCAGACATCCTTCATTAGCCTGTCTGCCAACAGGCCACCCATTCTTCAGTGGCTGTCTTCCAATCTTGTGTCCCATATTTCAACATCAAGGACATACTGGCCTCACTATTGTGGGTTCACACAGCTGCAAAATTCTATCTTGGTGTCCATGAACCAAAGTCTTCCTGAACCAGAGTCTTGTTCACCAGAGATCGCAGCCTTTGTGCCTCATATGGTTTTTCTTTGCTTCTAGCACTCCAAGACATGCAATGGACATAGGTCACATTCATGTTCTTCTGGTAAGCTTTCTATAGGCAACTAAGTGCAGTGCAAAAAGAAAATTGGACTAGAGGCCTTTCGGCAGATCCAACATTAATCTTTATATATTGTTGTTGTTTGTTGTTCCTCATTTACAACAAATACTGCCTCCTCCTGACACATCTGCTACATCTTGAAGAGCCCATTGTCTTAATCACTGTCTTCCAGCAGAACCAAAAGATGAGTGGAGCTATTCAGTGGACCCTTTCACACTACACAATTATGTTGTTATGATTCCACTTTAAGTACCATGGCTCTACCCTATGGAATCCTAAAATTTGCAGTTTAGGGAGTTTGGGTGGGGGGCATGTAGAATCTCAGCCAGAGAGCTCTGGGTCTTAAGAAAAGAAAAAACAGCATTCCATATGATATCACCATGGCAGTTAAAGTGGAATCATACTACTATGATTGCATATTGTGAAAAGGCCTAGTGAGTGAACAGAAGTAAACTGAAGTGCAGAGAAGACAAACAGACCCCTTGCCCCTGCAAAGGAGAGGCCCTGCTGAAAATCCCATCACTGCAAGAAGTACAATATCAGTAGTACAGGAGAAGGCCTTTTCCATGGCTGCCTCAAAATGATGGAATGTCCAGCCCACAGCATTTTTTGTAAAGGCTCAGTTTTATTGGTCTTATGGAAACAAATGTGCAGGAAATTTGTTTCATCTGCCAAAGGGAGGGTAGTTTTCACCATTCAGCTTGGCTCTTATTTTAATGGTGTTGTTATACTTTCAATGTGGGTGTTAACTTGAGTTGCAGTATGGTCTTATGTTTGTTATCTGTTCTCTACACTTGGAAGGACAGAATACAACATTCTGAGACCACTAAAACCACAACAACCTCTTTCTTTCTATCCATCCTTCCCTGTTGGCCTAAAGGCAGACTGTTGACACAGATGATGGAAGTAAGCACAAAGAGCATCCTCTCAGGATGGCATTGAATTTCCCAGCTTCACTTTCCTCCTTCTTTGAAGTCACAGTGAGAACAAACCCTGCAAGAGTGCTGCTACTGGGCCCCCTTTACAATGCATAATTATAGTGTTAGAGCCCCTAGCAAGCCCACCCTTTGATAGATCTTAGTAATTGGCTATATTTAATAAATTTGGCCTTAATGTGGCCTTCCACGGAAGCTTCAGTACCAGGGATCCTTGAAAAATCCCAAGGAGACACTTTGGCTGAAGTCATGTGTCACTTTGAGGAGGGGCCATGGGAAATTCCAAATTTCAAAGCAACACCAAGGTCAAGCCAGACCTAAGGAAATATTCTCAGGGCACACCATATGGCTGACAATAAAGCCCACCAACAGGAGTTGAGATATCCTTTGTCTGTAGGAAACATCTTTCCTTGTTCCCAGACCCAGCTGCTTTCAATATGAAAGCAACTCGCTTGTCAGTGAGTATTTGACATCTCCAGAGGTCCATTGTCAATCATAAAAATCTTCTGAAATACTTTGTTCTCACTCAAAATCCTAGCACCTCAGGGCATGTTTTTGGATATAAAAGATAGCCAAAATCTCACCTCAGTGTGCACAGTTCCACCTCCTGGGACACTCTGTCTCACTGTGTAGTCATTCCTACCTCCCCACCCCCCGTCCACACTTCCAGTCTGCTTTGAGACTTCAGACTACAGGAGAGGGCATATAACCCACAACAAGTGCTCTTGCTAGTTCACTATCCAAGTCCTTCCTACTGCTTTCTATAGCCTTGTGTGAATGCTTCTTGCATGACTGTGTGTGTGATTGGTGTTATTTTTGAACTCTTAATAAAATCATCATTAATTTTCCATTTGTGTATGTTCCATCCAGGTTAGTACCGATATGCATAGGTTCAAGATCACCTTGTTGCATCGCTAAAGTCAAGTTGCTGCTAATTCCCCCAACTTATTAATAACTTGACTTTGCATGGGATGTCCATATCACTAGTGATTTGGGTAACAATAGCACTTTGATACCACTTTACCTACCACAGCTGAATCCTATGGAAACCTGGGGTTTGTATCTTCATGCAGTATTTAGAATCCTCTGTCAGAAAGCTCTAGTGCATCACCAAACTGCAAATCCCAGGATTGTGTAAAATGTGGCTATGGCAATTAAAGTAGTATCAGAGCGCTATCATTGCACAGTGTAAAGGATGCCCTGGCTGTGCGCTGAGGCAAAAGAGCTGAAGAGGAGAAAATCCACACCAGAAAAGAGCAGGGCTTCTTCCTCTCAGCACTGTTGGAATGCTAAAAGACAAATGGCAAACCTCAGCTCTGTACCATGCAATAAGTTAGGGGTCTGTATAGTGAACATTCCATTTACTACCAAGCTTCCATTTTTTCCATCACATTAGTTCAGAAACTGAAGGTCTCCTGTTGAGACTTAAGTGCTTAAAACCAGAGAGTGTCTTGGAAGATGAGCAAATAAACTAAGGGAGCATCTCCCTTTTTCTGCACATCTAATTAACAGGGCCTAAGCGCTTGCTTACATTGCTGAGCTCTTATCAAGAGATGTGGAGAGGATGGGTGGAAGAAAGGAGGGAAGGATAGATGAGAAGGAAGGGGGGGGGTTAAACCTCTCACAAAAAAAAAATAACAGAAAAAAATAAAAAATTATTAGCAGACACTAAAAACAATATTCAATGGGTTTCCTCCAGACTGAGGTGCTTCGGACTAGGTTGGCTGAAGCAGAATTGCCCACCCCATCCTCCCCATGGAAGCCTCCCTAGCTCCTATTCAGGTATGATGTGAAACAGCTAAAGTATACATGCAAGGAAGGAAGTGCTCTAGCCTTGCTCTTCCTGATCAGGGGTTTAGCAAGCAAGGGCAGCAGGTAGATCCGTGGCCATAAGGGCAGTATTTATTTATTTATTTTAGGTATTTATACCCTGTTCTTCAGCCACGAAGGCTCTCAGAGTGGCTTACAAATTGTTAAGCAATAGCACCTACACATCTACACCGCTTTTATAGTACATTAGGCACTCTCCAAGTGGTTTCCAGTGTGCGTTAGTTAATTGCCCCCACAAGCTGGGTACTCATTTTACCGGCCTACAACAGGATGGAAGGCTGAGTGAACTTTGGAGCCCTTGGGATCAATCTTGCAACATTGCGGCTTGCAGTACTGGCATTTAACCACTGCACCACCAGGGCTCCCTTATAAGGGCAGTACATCCACTTTTAATTTTGTCACTATTCTTCCCATAGCGGCTACATGTTGTATGGTTTCTTCTGGTGCTGGGCACTATCCTTTCAGAGATTCAGCACTGGCAGAGCTCCCTTCAGTTCAGAGCAGCTGCCAGAAGAGTAGCTTTAACATCAAGATTTCCTGCTTCCGGAGTGGCAAATCCACCAGCAACCCTTGTCAGCAGACACCTTGAATCAATATGCAAAAAGAGCAGTCAGTGTGATAACTCCATCTGCTCTGTTCCCCATTTCATTGCTCTCCACACATAGAGTGTGAGAAGTCTGAGGAAGAGCACTTCTGGTAGACATGGAGGCTCTGCACACAATTGGGAGCACTGCTTATCTAGAACAGAGATCTTCCAGGCAGAGCACAAACTCTCCCATGCACACAGGGGCAGTGACAAAACTGGAATGGGAGGTGTGGGACTATACACTACCCTCTTTGCATGTTGATTGAATACAGTTACTGAATGCCTGTGTGGGACTAGTCTGGAGAAGGAAGTCACAAGTAGGGGATGTTTGTCTCTGAAGACTTGTGAGGAAAATGACACTTGAACTGGGGAGTACCGAGGACACACCCCTCCTTGTGTGTATTGCATAAAATCTGAATAGAACTGAGCAGAGTAGGGCAACAGTGGGAGGTTAGGAAGCCACATTAGCCTCCTAGGAGAACTTGGAGGGCCATACCCCCTCTAAAATATATTTTGCCCCCAAATGCCCACAAGTACCCCCTAGGGGCAGGGTAAATATTGCCATGTTTGGCAGGGGGTGGGTCATTTTAGGTCTGGGGAGGCCTTTCAAAACTCCAGCTCTTTTTTCAAAAGGCCTTTCCTAGGCTTAAAATGGCCCAAGGGGCAGAAATATGACCAAAATGTCTGCATGCTTCCTAGGGGGCATTTTGGCCACCTTGGGGGGGTGTCACAAAAGTGGCCCCAGGGCCACACTGGGCTACAGTAGCAGAGGATCCAGTTATAAGGAGTGGACCATAGTTTAGATGATCCCAAAAATAAAATGGAGGAATCTTCCCTTCTAAACAGACAGATCCTAGATCCCAATCATTTCATAGATCACTAAAATTACACTCTGTTCTGTTGTTGTTCCAAAGACTGACCCTATCCTCCACTCCTTCCTGCTTTACCCTGCTTCCAATTTAACACAGAGACCTCATAAAATGAATTCTTGAGGTAGGACACAGATTTCCATTCCTTCTATTTATACACATGTTTATTTCCATTCAAGCAACTGAAAAATACAGCATACTGCATGTATGGGCAGTACAGCATACATGCAGTATGCTGTAATATCGGGACATTAAAAAGGGAAGAATGGGAGACTGGTACAGATTCTGTGTCACACATGAGAACAAATATTCTGGTATAAATTTTCTGGGTGTACATCAAAGGAGATTTGGATAATAAGAGGAGGTGGGGGTTGTTATCCAGCTTCTTTAAAAGGTATATGTTTTGTGGTGGCTGGTGGCTCCCATGTCAATGGGATGATGGATCTGCTTTGAGTTTTAGTCCAAACTTTAAGGGAACCATGCTTGGATGTGCTTACTGCTACCAAAAAAAGGCTGGAAAGCTAAGTACTCACCATTTTTTATTTTATTTTATTTTACTGTACCATGTATTGCTCAATGATCTCACTGCTTTAGCTACTCATGAATGTTTATTTTATAAATGTCAAATCCAAGAAAATGTGTTTTTGGTAATACGACCAGCTAACATTAATGTATATGCCTACTGCATGCTTTTATTCTATGCAGTTCTATACCTAGTATATTTGACTCCTAGAGCAGATCATTTTTAACATTCCCACGAGAGTGAGGAGAGAACCCAGCGGTCAGCATCCCCTGAAAAGCCCAACATGGCCTTATCCCTGCTTGAATCTGCACACCCTCCCCAAAGCTTTGGGGAGCAGGGCCATATTACTGGTGTCGGGGGGGGGGGTACTCATTGCCAGCATCCATGTCAGCCAAGGAACAGGATGAAGCACTCCATGGCATTTACAAAAGGGAGGAATGGGTTGTTCAGAGTATACTGAGATGGGCTACTGTGGGGTAGGATCATGTTAGGATCCTAAGTGCCTGGATCAGGAAGTTACACTCATGGGAATTGGTAATGGGCTTGCTCTGTGGAAACGAAAGTCTACTGAGGAAGGAGGACAGAGCAGGGCTGGGCGAGAAGCCAAAGGTGGCTTATGGACAAAGCAGATAAACTCTTGGCCACACTTCACGAAGGTACTTACATGACTCCTCCTGCCAGTAGAAATTACTAACCACAAATCAACGCAGGTCTTCCACTCCCTTCCATCCACTTTCTCTCCCCACCCCCCAGTCCCTCTCTTTTTGGTGGCTCCATGTCCCTCTTCCAACTTCCTCCAGAAGAGTAGTAAGAGGCATCCTGCAAAGGTAAGAGAAATGAGATGGTGGACAGGCAGGCCACATGGTATTACTGTGCATGTCTGCTCAGATGTGTGTGTGTGTGCCTTCAAGCCACCTGTCAACTTATGGTGACCCATGAATTTCATAGGGTTTTCTTAGGCAAGGAATACCCAGTGGGTTTTGCCAGTTTCTTCCTCTGAAATACAGCCTACAGCACCTGGTATTGATTGGCGGTCTCCCATCTGAGTACTAATCAGGGCTGACTCTGCTTAGCTTCCAAGATTGGACAGGATCTGGTGCCTTTAGGGTATTTAGATGTTATTTCCTAGGGAATGTGTGCTTAGGGTAGCTGCTTGAGATGGTCGAGGCTTGGAATATTTTAGACAACAACTAAAGCAACTGGAGTTTCCATGGTACTTCTCACCACTGTTGCCTCCACTGCCATTTTACAAAATAATAAGCAAGAAAGAAAATAAACAAGGAGAAAACTCCCTACAGATAGAAAACCAGCAGGTCAGGAAGAAATGCTTCATTATAACTGAATCCTCCCAGATATAATAAAGGCTGCCTGCATGTACAGACAGGGTGAAAGAAGGAAGAAGAGAGAGTGTGAGTCAGTGAATGAGTTTGTGTGAGTAGTCTGGGGAGATGTTCAGAAAGAACAGCCCAGCAGAAAGAGCATTGGGCAGGTCAAAAGGGTTTCTTCTCCTCTCCCCACCCATCTGCCATCATCAGACAGATAACGCTTCCCCTTATTGCCTGCACCCCGGGCAGATGCCTTCTACCACTCTATCCTAGGTATGCCAGTGATCCCATGTACTCCCCCACCTCCTTTTTTCTTTCTTCTTTTTCATTTCTTCATAGTCATACTTTTTAAAATGCTATAAAACATTAAAAAGGAGCTTTTCTCAATGTTCACCCTATTATGGAGAAAGAGTTTGGCATCTTGGAGAAGTCCTTTAAATATCACAATGAAACCCAGAGCATACCCATGTCTATTAGCTTTTTATGGGTCCCTGGGGAACAGACCGTAATGCCATTCTTAGATGTCCTAGTCATCTGCAAACCAAACCAACAGTTAGGCCACAAGGTATTCAGAACCCCACCCCCACATGGACAGATACCTACAGAAGAACTCCAGTCATCACCCAGGACAAAAAAGAAGCACAATAAAAACATTGGTAGACCACGCAAAAAGGATCTGTGAACCCCACTACCTGGAAAACGAACTCAGGCACCTAAACTGGGCCCTACAGGCTAATGGTTACTCCAGACCAGATATCACAAGAGCAGCCAGATCCAGAAAAAACCACAGGAACGAAGAAGAAAAACAGCCACCCAAAGGGAAGGTATTTTTACCATACATCAAAGGAGTCACAGACAGAATAGGGAAACTGATGAGGAAACACAACCTCCAGACAATCTATAGACCAACCAAGAAAATCCAAGAAATGCTATGCTCAGAGAAGGACAAAAGAGACCCTCTCACAGATGTAGGAGTTTACCGCACACCATGCAGCTGTGGACAAGTTTACATAGGGACCACTAAGCGCAGTGTGCAAACACAAATCAAAGAACATGAGAGACACTGCAGACTGGGCCTGCCAGAAAAATCAGCAGTAGTAGAACATGTGATAAACCAAACTGGACACAAAATGTTATTTAAAAAACCATGAAATTCTGGACCAGGCCAACAACTATCATGTCAGAATGCACAGAGAAGCTATTGAAATCCACAAACACCTGGCCAACTTCAACAGGAAAGAAGAAACCCTAAAAGTAAGCAAAATCTGGCTCCCAGTTTTGAAAAACAATAGAATCAAAACTCAATACTTACAAAGGAATTCCACCCAGGGGCAAGAGGATTTCCAACAGATAATGGCCCATCAACCAACCATTAGCCAAACAGACATTAATCATCCTTGCATTTCTATACCCAGAAACTAACCATTCAATTACACAAATTTACATATACTCTCCTACAGGGGTTCACAATATATAAACTCCACACACACTCCTACCCAACCATTCTCTGAAGATGCCAGCCACAGATGCAGGTGAAACGTCAGAAATAAACTCTTCCAGAACACGGCCTCACAGCCCAGAAAAAAACCAAGGAAAATCTATGGATGCTGGCCATGAAAGCCTTCCACTTCACAGACCGCAATGTGTTCCTCAATTCTACTCTCTCCCCATAGGAAGAACAACAGTGGTATTTCTCCCTACAGTTGAAATGTGCTATAGTAATGCCTCCACTTCAGAATTTGATTTGTAAACCTTGATCTCATAGCAACCATCACTTCTTGGCAGTGATGAAAATGGAACAAACATTTGGCAGGAGCTTTTGCAGTCATGGTTTCATTCTTTAAAAATAAACTGGGAAATGTCATGTCCATTGATAGCAGTTATCAACATGAAGAGAAGTTGCAGAAGTTTATGATTTGAAAAATGTGGATGTGACTGCTAATCAAACTCTTGCATAAAGGTTCCTCTTAGCAACAGCTATAATTGTGGATTTGCCACAATATTGACCAATATTTGGATAAATGAGCAACATTGTCTTTGCATTGATGCAGTGAAAGCAGAGCATCAGCGAAGATTAAACATTGACACATCTTGTGGTCACTTCCATGACTAACCCCAAAATCAGAGCTACTTCAGGCAGCTTTGTCAAACAAAGTCCTTAAACCCATGCATCGATTTCTGGGAAATACTGTGTGGAATTTTGTGAGGTTGGTACCGTTTTTATGTACAGGTTATCCCCATCCCCCCCCCTGCATCCACAAGGGATCCGTTCTAAGGCTTTCCGTTTATAAACGAAACTATGGATAATAGCAAGCCCTAATAAAATAAAGGACTTCCATTACAAACATACCATACAATTGTATTGGAGGACCTAGTGATTACTAGAGAGGGCACCCCTCTAGGCATTTTCCAACATGACTCTATGGTATGTGTCCCTAACTGAAACTGCAGTTATTGGTTCCACGGTGGTGGGGAGGACCTGTACTTTTAAAAAGTGCCTATTAAAAATTAGGAATAGCATGACAAAGAAGTGGTTGTCTTGAACCCGGTGCCCTCCAAATGTCTGTTGAGACAACAGCATCACATTGCCCTATCTGGGTCGGGTGACATCTGCAGTACCCAGCATAGTCCAACACATCCACAGTGCCCAGCATCAGGAAATGATGGCTCCAGGGTGTTATTTTTTGACTGAGCACAGAGTTCATTGATAGAAGGCAGGAAAGCTAGAAAAGAAGAGGATTTTCAGTGCAGGAAATACCGTCTTCCTCCCTACCTCCATTTAACCCATCATTTATCCCAGTATTCTCCTCTGCTACTGATCATCATACCTGTCCTCAAGCAAAGAGGAGAAAAATTCCTATATGGGCCAATACCATTCTTTTCTAGCATCCTCCTTCAAACCCTAGTCACATTTTCATTCTTGGCTTCTGATCTATGTCAGGGATGATGGGAGTTGTAGCTCTTCACCTCTGACTCAAACTCACCACCTTGTTATGCAGCAGAGCCGACCAGCTTAGATCAGTGGTTAATGCTTTCCTTCAAAGCAGCAGAGTTTCAGAGAATAGGCTGAAGATCCTGACAAACTCTCCAAGCCTTCTCACTCTTCTCCAGGTGTCTCCAAAACGTCTCCAGGATTCACTCAGGCAACTCAGTAGTTTTACATAAAACCTACTTTATTCTTCTATATAAATATACTATATGGTCAACAAATCACAATCTCTACTCACTACTCCACAATATCTCCAAACTACTCCACCTCTACTCAACCACAATACATTGGCAAACATTGCAATTTTATAGCCATTGTTTATCACCACCCACTAGTTAGTTTCCACCCAGTGGGTGTGTACTTCCATTCTGATTGGTCCAGGTAGTTCCACCCATACTTAAGACCAACCCATGTATTTCAACATTTCACCTTGTACACTTAATGATTCTCAGGTGTTTCCATTCTGCATTCAGTACCTCTGTCCTTGGCTCTCAGGACTTCTAGATTGCATTAGCAGTTTCACCTGTGTAGCTTCATAATTGCTCTTGCTTAGTCATTGTGACTTTCACATACATATTTTATTTCTTTCACTGTATGTCCCATGTTGCATTTTCCTTAACAATCCCCTCCGAAATAAAATATTGTATGTGTCTTACAATGTCATTCCAACCATTTGTGTCAGCCTTTCATGTTTTTCTGCTGTCAATGCTTTTGTGAACAAATCTGCTATGTTGTGTTGTGTTTCTATATATCTCAATTCTATTTCACCCTTATGAACCATGTCTCGCACATTTTGATCTCTTACACCAACATATTTTGTTCTGTTCTTCAAACTTTCAGTTTCAGCCATCGCTATGCATGACTGTGAATCTTCCAGAATTTCCACTGGTATCTTGTAACTTTCATTTAAATCATTTAGCAATTGCTTAATCCACTGTACCTCATTTACTATCTCATTCAAAGCAGCAAATTCTGCTTCCGTTGTGCTTAACGTTACATTAGTTTGTTTTCTACTTCTCCAAACTATTGGACTTTCACTATATTTAATTATCATTCCTGTAACTGACTTCTTGTCTCCTAATTCTGATGCAAATGAACTGTCTACATAACAATCTAGATCTGAACTACTGCTTCTTATAATCAATTTCCTATCTAAGGTTCCTTTCAAATATCTCAATAAATGTTTTACTGCTTTCCAGTCTTCAATTTTTGGATCATTAACCCTTCTAGACAATACATTTACAGCATAAGAAATGTCTGGTCTGGTGTGGCAAGATATGAATTGTAAAGATCGTATTATACTTCTGAAGAGAATCTTGTCCTCAAACGCTCTAGTTGTTTCCTCAGACACAAAACCAGTTGTCATTGGAGCTCTTACTATTTTTGCATTCTGTAATCCACACTTTTCAATCATTCTTTCAATTTTATTTCTCTGACTTAATAAACAATGTCCTTCTTCTGTCCATTCAACGCAAATACCTAAATAAGACTTCAATACACCTAAGTCCTTCAAAACAACCTTCTCAGACAATTCTCTTTTTACTGACTCAATTTCCTGTTTTGACTTTGCTGCTACGCACAAATCATCTACATAAATCACTAATACTATGTCTCCTTTTGTATAAACACAAGCATCTGCAATGCTCCTCTTGTAACCTAGCTTAACTAGCTCATCATTGATGCACAGATTCCACGCTCTGGCACTTTGTTTTAAACCATACAACGCTTTCTTTAATTTATATACTCTCTGACTACCATTTTCTTCGAAACCTTGTGGCTGTTCCATAAAAATTTCTTCATCCAAAACCGCATTCAAGTAAGCTGTCTCAAAATCAAAATGTTCTACAACTAAATTCCTTTTTACTGCTACAGCTAGAACCATTCTCAGACTTTCTGGCTTTGCAGTTGGAGAATATGTCTTATCATAGTTCTCATACTGCTGTTGTGCAAAACCCTTAGCCACTAACCTAGCTTTATATTTGATACTTCCATCTGGCATTTCTTTCCTTTTGTATACCCATTTACAACCAATTACTTTCTTGTCTTTGGGTCTGTCAACAATTTCAAAAACATCTTTATTTACCAGGCAACCAAACTCATTATCCATTGCATCAAACCATCTTTCCTGTTCTTCGCTACAATAACTTTCCAATTCTTCAAAACTTTCAGGCTCTTCTACTGCTAAACAAGCTCTTGCCTTTGTCACAACAAACCTATCTGGAGGCTTTCTAACTCTATGACTACGCCTGGGAATAAAATCTGCTGTTCTGTCTCTTTCATCCTCACTTTCTCTGCTAGGAGTTGTAGTTCTATGACTAAATCTCTTGTCTTCAGTCATTCGAGTAGTAGCAGGCCTAGATGCTATCTCATCATCGGAAGAACTACCACTGCTGCTAGGTGATGCTTCCTGCTTAACTGAAACCCCTCCGTTTCCTGAGGTTGGTTCAGTTTGTGCTTCTGGCTCATTTGAACTCCCTAATCTCAAAAACACTTCTTTATTGGCATGCAGTTTGTCCCAACCAGCATGTCTCTCAAAATTTGCAGACCTAGAATACTGCACTTGTTTTCCATCCAAATGAAACTTGTAGCTATTTCCAGAATACCCCAAAAACCTAAGCCTTTTGCTTTTGGGTTCTCCTTTCCTCCTGAAACAAGCAGGTGTGTAAACATGAGCAAATTGTCCAAAAACCCTTAAGTACTTGTAATTTGGCATTCTCCCATACAATACCCTGTAGGGAATGTCTTCAATTTCTGAATGATACAATCTGTTACTGATATGTATTGCAGTCAAAGTTGCTTCTGCCCAAAAACTATCTTTCACCCCTGCATCTGCCATCATACAAGCAGTAATTCTTTTTATATCTTGTATTTTCTTCTCTGCTAACCCATCCTCACTAGGACAAGCAGGGTTTGTAGTTTCATGCCTTATTCCCACCTTTTGAAACCAGTTAAACAATTGATTATTTAAAAATTCTCCTCCTCTATCAGTAATGATGGTGCCTACTCTGCTATCAAATTGTCTTTCCACCATTCTTACCCATGCTTTTAAACTTTGCCCAGCGTCAGATTTGCTTTTCATTATTCTCACAAATGCAAACCTTGTATATCTATCAACAATTACTAGGAAATACTTGCTTCCCCCTAAGGACAAGCAATTAGCTTGGGCGACATCTGCATGTACATACTGAAATGGTCTTTGAGCAATTCTTTTTGTTTTCTTAGCTACTGGAAAAGCTCTGACCTTTACCTGATGACATACCGTACAATCTAAGTGGTTTTTGCATTCAGTAACTTTTAAATCTGGACACATCCTGATTAAATTCTTTAAACATTTGAAGCTCGCATGGCCGAATTTTCTGTGAAGCTCGTGTATGCAGTCTTTGTGGATTGGAATATTTTCTATGTTATTAGCTTCTTCAACCCTGTAGCTATCAATATTGTCCTCCAAATAATAAAGTTTGTCCTTTTTCAAACCTATGCCACGCAATTCCCCATTCAGTTTTATCTTACACATGTTCTTTTCAAAGATGACTGTGTAGTCTCTTTCTGTTAATCTGCTTACTGATAACAAATTATTTTCTAACTCCTTTACATGTAAGACATCATTAAAATTCTCTTTTAGCCCTGGAATGTACACAGTACCCATTTGATTTACAGTACTTAGCTCTTTCCCGTCAGCCAAAACTACAGCATTTACATTAGCTGATTTTCTATTACTTATTAAATTTATATCATTACACATTGAAGATGAGGCTCCTGAATCAACTAGCCATTTAGAATTTGCATTTTGTTTTTACTTAATCATGGTTGCAAACCCCTTTTTATTACCACTGTCCCTCAAAAATGGAGGTCTGGACTGTTTTAGATACTGCCGTGGCTGCCATCTGCTCTCTGCTTGCTTGCGTCTCTCAGCTGCAAAATGTTTACAATGTCTCTGCAGATGACCAATCTTCTTACAATAAAAGCACCTCCGTTTCTCCCTTGTAGAGGCTGCTTCCTCCTGCGTTCGCCAGTCAGGAGTTGTTTGTTGTTTTGGCACAGACTTTAAGCTTGCTGAGTCACCCTGCTCAGACATTCTTCTCTGGTTCTCTTCCAGTATTCTCGCCACAATTAAGTCTCTATTAAGCTCAGCTTCTGGCAAGTTCTGCAAGCTGTTCGTTATGTTGTCCCACGAAGAGTCTAGCGATTCTATTAAAATGTAGCATTGCTGCTCTTTGCTAATTTGCACTCCCCTCAGTTCAGCTTGCACAATCAAATCTTGCATTATTTTTAAATGTTCTATCACACACTGCCCTTTAGCCATCTTTTGCCTGTATATTCTTTTAGACCATAGCATCTTTGCAAAAGCAGTTGAAGGAGTGTGTAATCTCTGCAAGGTATCCCACACATCCTTGGCGGACGTTTTATCTCTGACGTCATTAATTAAGTCTTCTTCAAGCATGAGATAAAGACAGGCTTTTGCTTTACTATCTCTCCCTTGAGTGGCTTCATCAGCATCGGCTGCCAGCCCTGTTTCAACTGTTGACCACAGACCTTCCTTTACTAGTAGAGATTGGGCATAAATCTTCCAGGTAGAGTAGTTGTTTCTATTTAATTTACTAAACTTTAGAATTTCCATCTTGATTTGTGCAGTGACTCAATTCGACACAGTCCTTCTGAGTATGCACAGCCGACCCGTCTGGGCTTAAGCAAAACACAAAATGATTTACTTCCAAGGCTTATCAGTGCAGCACAAACAGCTTGCTCTGATCTATCGTCCTCAAAGCTTTCCTCCACTCTCTGGAACTTTCAGCTTCTGTGGATGCTGGGTGCTCTAGTAACTGGGCCCATAACCCTTGTCAGGGATGATGGGAGTTGTAGCTCTTCACCTCTGGCTCAAACTCACCACCTTGTTATGCAGCAGAGCCGACCAGCTTAGATCAGTGGTTAATGCTTTCCTTCAAAGCAGCAGAGTTTCAGAGAATAGGCTGAAGATCCTGACAAACTCTCCAAGCCTTCTCACTCTTCTCCAGGTGTCTCCAAAACGTCTCCAGGATTCACTCAGGCAACTCAGTAGTTTTATATAAAACCTACTTTATTCTTCTATATAAATATACTATATGGTCAACAAATCACAATTTCTACTCACTACTCCACAATATCTCCAAACTACTCCACCTCTACTCAACCACAATACATTGGCAAACATTGCAATTTTATAGCCATTGTTTATCACCACCCACTAGTTAGTTTCCACCCAGTGGGTGTGTACTTCCATTCTGATTGGTCCAGGTAGTTCCACCCATACTTAAGACCAACCCATGTATTTCAACATTTCACCTTGTACACTTAATGATTCTCAGGTGTTTCCATTCTGCATTCAGTACCTCTGTCCTTGGCTCTCAGGACTTCTAGATTGCATTAGCAGTTTCACCTGTGTAGCTTCATAATTGCTCTTGCTTAGTCATTGTGACTTTCACATACATATTTTATTTCTTTCACTGGTTGTCCCATGTTGCATTTTCCTTAACAATCTACTCCATCTGTCATTGGAGATTTTCACACGGGACCAAAATGCCCTGTTACTGCCCCGCCACCTCCTCTCCCATTCCTGCCACGGAATAACGTAAATCTTTCACGCACTTACCTTAATTCCGCAGCTGGAACAGGCTCCCCCTCCCCTCACTGGCCAGCTGTAAATGCAACCATCATAGGACTGCTTTTACGACTGGCCATCTGAAACATTATTATGTTATCGCGTGATAACGGCCGGGTGGTAAATTTTAAAAATAAAACTCTGCCAAACATAAAATCATTTCACCAAGCACAAAAACACACTTTAAATCACACAATCAAAACAGGGACGGTAAAATAAAGGGTGCCACTTACCTGGATGTCCAGATCATACCAGGAAGTGCTCGGAATGGACCTCCCCTCCGTGGAAGTCATTTCGGAACAGGAATGAGGCTCCTGTTCGCACACCTGTGATTGTGTGATAGCGACAGAATGGGAGGTCTATTCACAATGAAAAATCGTGACTACATTGTTCCAGAACAGTCATGGGAGCAGGATGGATGCAGGACAGAACGGGGTCAACATTGTCCGAAAGGGAAAACCTTTCCAGACATTGTTCTGTTCCTGCCACAGGATATATAGCCTGTGTGACAATCTCCTTACTCTATAGAACTTGGGGAGGGGGATGTGTGGCATCTCCATCATGCTCGAAACATTGTTGTTGTTGTTGTTCCAGGCAGCTGAAGGTGCATTTTTTAAAAGGTATCTGTGTTGATCAAAAGTGCAACCATAACACCAACAGCCATAGGTCCCGTCTACACAATTTAAATAATACATATGGCATGCGGAAGTTCGCGTTTTGGTACACACAGCCATTTGGATTCACACGCATCCAAAAGAGGGGGGGGCGGATTTCCATCCTGAAATATGCACACGCAGTGTTCAGGAGGGAAAGCAGATCGCAAAGAGAAATCCGTACACCGTTCAGATGGCTGATGGGTCTGTACAGTCCGTTCGCACACATACGAACAAGTTGTGTAATCTGATTGGCTGGCCGAGTAGAGGGGGCGGGGCTAGCATGGAGGGGAATTGGGAGCGGCCGCCATGTTGGATTCCCAGCTAGCGAGAGTCCTATACGTCCACGAATTATATATTTATTTATTTTTATTTTATATTGTAAATAGGGAAAACCGACTGTCCACAAAGCAGGAACCTTTAAAAAAAATGGCGGGAGATTTAAAACCGCCACTTGGCTTGCTTGCTCCAGCCAGCTTGAGGAAGAGGGAGTCATACGGAGTTTAGGGGGCTAAAAAATCGTGTGGGCGGTTCATATGCATACGAACGACAGCCTATTCATATTTTTCCCCCAAACGGATTTTTTAATGATCGTATAGACGCACCCATAGTAACCCAAACAGCCATATGTGTGAAAAGGGCAATTTGTGCCCCTGCCCTGGGCTACAGACATTTTTGGCTGAAAATTTACCAAAAATCACAAGTAGAAGTCACTTCTGGTTGGGCTTTCCAGGATCTTCACCTGCATTCTGGAAGTTTGGGGGGTTGAGGTGAGAGTTAAAGGTAGTTCACCATGTGGGTGCCAAAACACCTGGAAAACCCTGTTTGGATGAGATCTGGGGGCTTTGTGTGGGTCTGAGGAATGCTTCAGGATCTGCAAAAATACCTGGGGAGGGGCTCTCATGTTGACCACAAGCCACAAAATTCCTCCCCCTGCTTTAAATTAACAGATCATTATAAAGGCATCATGAGTGTGCTGTACATTCCCTTCAATAGGCAAACATCATGTAAAAAAAATGCCCTACAGATATTTTGGACTACCATGTTCCCTCGCCACTGGCCATGCCAGGCAGGGGTTGTAAGCCAAAACATCTGCACAGCATAAGGTTTCATGCCTGTAGAAAGCTAAGGGAAGAGGAAAGTCAAAATACTTTGAGATTTTGTTGCTGTGTTCAGTTCCCATTCCTGTTGCATGGCAGTCTCTTATAGCTTTACACTGCCCCCAGGGTCCTTAAGCCCACTTGCAACCTATGTTAGGAATGTATATTAGCATGCGCTTTGAAGGATCCATATGTAGGAGCATGTCATTGGAATGATGAAAGTAGCAGTCCCCTGAAAATGCTCCCCAGAGGTTATGGAACTTTACTAAGAACTTTATCAAACCACCCCTATAATTGTTCTTTTTGCTGGCATATTTTTAAATGTTTTTATACCGGCAAAAGAAACCCCCCCCTACCAGAACTTACCTTGAGTTGCTGCCCCGGCTTAAACCAAGCACAAACAAAGCTCCATTTACTTCTGGGTAAAAAAATCTCCCCGATTCTCACAAGAAGATGCGAGCATGGCAAATTTAAAAATTAAAGCAAAATCAACACATAAAAAGTTAACACAAGCACAGAAACACACTTTAAAAGTCCCAAGTACATGGGGGGGTGTCATAAAAAGAGTGTCCCCTACTTGGCTGTCCCGATCTCACCCGGAATTGTTCTGTCATTCACCCTGCATTCACATGAGCACAATGGCATGAGAATTCCAACACCAGCAATGCTGGCAACAAAGCAGAATGGGAGATTGATTGATAGCTTGGGCCATCAATAAAATAGAATGGCGTTTTAACAAGCTATGATCATGAAAGGATGATGCACCCTTTCATGATCATTAGGCATCCTTATGACACCATATTTGCTGCATCTGATAAAGTCCTAAATGTGGTAGGTTATGGTGTGGGAGGAAGCGGTGGATTCTCCCAAAATATGGTGGAGGCACCACCAACTAATGGTTCTGCATCTCAGCATGGAATGTGTTTGAGCTAGTTGTAAAAGTCAGTCTAACAGAAACTAGTCTAGGTGGTAAGGCAAGAAGGGAACTATACCACTGATTGTTTCCAATGCCACTGGCTATGGCCGAGACCAAGGAAATTTTCACATGGGGAAAAGTAACCCCCTGGGAGATCGGGAGAAAAACGTGGCTGTTCTGGTTGCAGCGCTCCGTTTCGCACACCCCCTTCCTTCTCCCGATCTCCCATCATCCTCACTCCATCCTGCTTCCATTTCCCTCCTGCTATGTTCAGCAATTTTTTACTGACGAAGAACTTTTGTTAGTAAAAAATAGTGGGAGGGAAATGGAAGCAGCATGGAGGAAGGACGACGGGAGATCGGGAGAAGGAAGGGGTTGTGCGAAACAGAGTGCTGCAACCAGAACAGCCCCGTTTCTCTCTTGATCTCCCCTGAGGTTACATTTCCCCATGTGAAAATCTCCCAAGAAGCAACTGATGGCACTAGGAACTCAGTACAGTATTGTAATAAGTACCCCAAAGATATGTCCCAGGGATATGTCCTGTGACATTCTTTCCCCTTTCAGTGTTAAGAGCAAAATATCCCAACTCATCTTCTGGGGATTCTTTCTTTCATTCTTTCTCTTTGTGTGCAGAAATACAGGGATGTAACCAAAAAGAATCATTGCAGGAATTAAGCCCTTTGCTGAAGGAAATTTAAGCAAAGAAGCCAAACTTTCATTTCTCCTTTTCCTGGGAGGGGAAAAACTGATGCATTTCCTGAAAGAAACAGATGGTTTTCATTGTTCTACCCACAATGAGGTCAGCTTTAGAGTTACATCAAGCTTTTTAAAGATTTTACTTTTGCTGTGCCAGTTGCAGTTCTAGAAGTGGGATGTACAACTCTGGGGAGGGGGGGAGCTACCTTCCTCTCTCCTGTGCATTTTTCTCACCTGTTCATAGCTGCTGCTTCCCCCAATCAGCTACAGCTTCTTTAGTGCCATGTTTGTTTGTTTTTATTTGATAGGGATTTTTCTCTATGTGAAATTTGGTAGTGAACGTGGTTTCATTGTAGCCACTCATATCTGTCTAAGTGCTGAGCATAACCAAATTAAAATGTCTTGCATTTTCCATGTGTCTGCTTTTATTGTCCACAAGCACTGGGATGCAAGACTTTTGCCTTGATTTAGCTCCAGGGACAACTGGTGCATTTGCTATTGTAGGGATGACAAATCCACTCTTGATTTTTCTGCTGCTCCAAGTTGAACAGGAACTCTTCCAGTCCTGGATTAGTGGGTCAACTTCAGCAGTGGTCCCATTTTACTGGGATCAACTGCAGGAGTAGGAACAATATAGAAGCTGATTGGCAGTGGCCACCCTGCACTGCTTTTATCTGTGTTGTTACCCATAGTTATTGAGGAATGGTTGGAGCATCATGTGAATAGCCATGTGCATTTGACTTGAATGTGGGTCCTGCACAATATTCTCCTTCCCCAGCTGGCTAATTGGAGTCATGATCCTATTCGCCAGCTGTGTAGCATAAAATTATTCCAGTATAACTGTACTGGAGTTACATTGGATCACACCCACTGCAGAAAAAAATTAGCAGGTACTTGCAGGGATTTGTACAGGGAATGCCTTTATCCTAAACAATCCTAAACAGCACAACCACTTGTGCAACTGTTAGGCCAGTATAATAATGCTTGCACAATCCTCTTCCCTTGAGTTTCTACAGGTAAGAAACCTTGTGCCCTACAGGCATGAATAACACTGCTTGCACAATGTCATAAAAACACAGCCACTTACTCAGCAGTACTTATGCCAGCAGACTAGATCCAGGAGAATGTGTGACTGGCTTGGGCCAAGGGATCATCACCCAGGAACTGAGCAGCGGGGATGAATTGTAGAATTTTACTAATTGCAAGGGAGCCTAAAGATCATCTATTATCTTTCATAAGATTTTAGCAAAGGCTGGCTGGCCATGTTTTGGAGATGCTATAGGTTTACCACATTGGCAGGCATTTGAACTTGATGGCATCTGAGATTCTAAGGACTTTATATCACTTGAAGCTGGTAAAAATCACAATTGCATCAGGATAACATCATCTTTGGCTGGAACTTAATGCATGACATCACGTCTATCCCATTGTTGCATTGTATTTTGATCGTTATTGGATCACATCTTTTCATTGACTGGGAAATTGCATCAACAGCTGAAATATTACTACTGTTGGACTATTGTTTCTGATGCAATTGTCTGTTCTGCTGCAGCTGTGATACTGCAGCAGCCATGCAGTGTTAGTGGGCATGGTTTTCGTCGCCCCCTCTGGTTTCACTGATCTGAGGCCCATTTCCTTGTGCCTGAAATTAAGTGGTTTAAAAGTGACTTATCTGGCAGGTTTGGGTGGGCTGTGCAATCCTGGCCTGAAAGGCCTTTCCTGCAGATGATGGCAACATAGGCATGACCCGTAACTCGCATGGATGTCAGTGGGGCTGACTCTGTCAGATATTCATAGGATTTCAGCCACAGAGGTCTGGGCAGGCAAGGCAAGAGCGCTAAGTACACATCCCAGGAGAGCTAGGGGGAAATGACTTTTGGGAGGACTACAACTGGCTGGAGGTTTCTGGGAGTTGCAGTCCTCCAAAAAGTCTCTTTCCCCAAGCTCTGCTTCCATAAGCCTAGCTCCCTTGAACACCATGGGATTTGCATCTGAGGAAACAGAGCAGTGGAAGAAAGAGGTTTCGGTAGCAGCAGTGGCTGGGTGGGTGGTCCATCCCTTCAGGTCACTCCAACATTTTGAGGAGTGTCTTCCTTGCTGCCTTTGGGCCAGACTTCCACCTTGGCTATATATATGCTATGCCAATGGTGCAAGACGGGGCTTCAGGTGGTGCCAGGATATGAGAATCCACCATGACTGCCCTGCAGTAGATCAGAAGGGCAAAGACAAATCCCATGGAGGAAATCAAATAAATAAAATCAAATCATGGAAGGCCATGAGCAGCTCCAACATTCTGAAGAGTACCTTGCTTGTTGCTTGGGCCAGACTTGCACCTTGGCTACCTGTGGCTGTACAAGTGCCTGCCAAGGTGGGCAGTAGGCCTTTCCTTCCCTTTGCCCACCACTCCAGCTGCCAGGGTCTCTGCAGCTCCCACCAGCCCTTTCCCCCATGCTTCCCACCTGCCTTCCCTCCCAAGTGCAAGGATATACAGTAGTTTTATGAAACCAATTTGTATTGTCCCACATGGATATTGTGTTTCAGCGGTGGCTCTGTTTTAAAATAAATAAATAATAACAAAAGCAACATCAGTCCAATTAAACAAATAAACAGTGCACATCGGTAGGACACAGATGGACATGGGTAGGAAGGTAGGGTCATTGAGTCAGTACAGAAGACTGATAGCAGGACCATGGATGACCAAAGCAGCACCATAGCACAATTGCAGGGAAGTGTGATAGTGGTTGTTTCCATATTGGTATGTCTCCATTTCCTTAAACAACATTATTGCTGCAAGACAACAGGCTGGTGTGATAAAACTCTAAGTCAGTGGTTCTTAACCTGGGATCCTTGGACCCCAAAGGTCTGCAATGTCCTCACAGGGGGCCCATGAAGGTTTGAAAGGGGGTCCATGAAGGTCCTCACCGGGGGTCCATGAAGGTCCATGCTTAGCCTGCCTCCTCCCTGCAGTGGAGTGGCCACATGATAGAAGCCAAGGCAAAGGCCGGCTAGCCAGCTGGCTTGGCCTGGGCATTGCCATTCAATCCACTCCAGCCACAAACCTGCAGGAAGAAGCAGGAGAAAAGTCTTCCCTCCCCCTCCAGTGTCTCTGAAGGGAGTTTTAATGGATGGTGTAACTGTTTTGTTGTTGTTGTTGTTGTTTTAAATCTTGAGTTAAGTTTTGGGGGTTCCGTGGCAACAAAAGAAATTTAAAGGGGCTCCCTGGTATTGTGCATGAGCAACATTTGAATGCTGAGTACATGTAACTGTCCTATATTATATCAGCCCATTGGCCCTTCTCTCTAGAGATTTCGAAACATACTTTTTTCAACTGTCCCCCAAATGGAATGGCCCATGTCCATTGTGGATGGGCAATTCTGGGAGTTGTAATCCAAATCTTACTTTTCCAAGCTTTGATCTAGCACAAGGTTGATGGATGGCAGTACTTATAGAGGTCACAGAGGAAGGGCTTTCCTAGCCCACAGATCTATTGTCTTCGGGGATGAGATACTTATGGTGTTGGACTCCAGCTCTGTATCAGAGCTTGGAAATTTACCTTTTGGGCTACAACTCCCAAAATTCCCCTGCCAGCAGAGCCACTGGTCCAGAAAGTTACTTTTCTAAACTCTCTACAGTCTCAAGCAGCATGGACGATGGAAGAAAATACTGGGAATGTCAGTCCAACAACACCTGGAGAGAAAAGTTCTCTTACCCCTGCCTTACCTGGATATATTTCATAGGGTCAACAGAATGCAAAGTATGTGCTCTGTCCCTAAGGAATGGTTCTCTCACACCCTAGCTGAGCCTCATCTCTAATACATTTATGACAGAAAGTCCTAAACTTGCCACCTGGAGAATATCAGGCAGAGGAGATGCACAAACATATCCAAACTTTTGCCATGACTACCCTGGCACTCATCTTCTACTTTAGTTCAGTTCAGTCACATACAGAAGATGGAATTTTAAAAAGAAGGCAAAAGTCAGTTATAGCGTTTCCCACTTCTAAAGAAGTATTTTGTTGCCTCCTTTGTCTTGCTCAGTCATTTCCTGGTGGGTGATGTGATGGACAGTTTTTTTGTGGACTATCCTAGTAGCCAAAGGACTGCTAGGGAACTCGGAGAAACTGAGAAAGACAAAGCTGCACATGCCTTTGTTTGAATCTAAAGGGGGAAAGTGGGAGTTTTTTTGCTGAGGGGAAAAGCCAGACAATTCTCCTCTTTGGCCAGAGTTAGGACTATTCCTTCAGCTCTGGCAGCAGAAATTACTGTTTACTAAAAGGAGATTTAGAAAACAGACGTATCCAACTGGATTTAGTCAAAGGCCCATCCAGTCCAGCTTTCTCTAGACCCAGCCTTGGTTCTCCTGATACAGCACCCATCATGTCTGGCCACTGCCATGCTTCTTTGGGATGATGGAAGTTGTGATCTAACAAAATCTGAGAACAATATCTGTTCAGCTTGTGTCCATCACTGTAGCTTTGTTCTAGTTATTTGTCATAAAGTTGACTTCAAATTATGATGACCCTGTGAATGAGATCTCCACCCTGCTATTAATAGCCCTGCTAAGGTTTTGCAAACTCAGGGCTGTGGGCTTCCTTGATTGAGACCACCTGTAATGTGGTCTTCCTCTTTTCCTACTACCTTTCACTTTGCCGAGCATTGTCTCGTGGTATGTCCAAAGTACAACAGCTTCAACTTTACATGTCAAAGCCTCATTTCTGGCATTTCCAATTGCAAGGTTAGAAGCATTCTTCTGTTTGACAAATACTGAAGAGTGGGTGCTGTTCAGAGTACAACAATACAGGAATAAGTGGACCCACACAGTCTGGCTTTTTTATGTTTAAAAAATAAAGAATTTGAAATATCATTTGAAAAAAAGTGGTTAGCTACTCTTTGTTTATTTTATTTTATATTATTGTTTGGTCCCTTGATACCCGTGGCACATTAGTACTTCTTGTTGTATGCCTTCAAGTCATTTCTGACTTATGGCAACCCTAGCACTGGCTCATCATGGCAAGATTTGTTCAGAGGGAGGTTCCCTTTGCCTTCCTCTGAAGCTGAGAGAGTGTGACTTGCCCAAAGTCACCCAGTGGGAGTCCATGGCTGAGCAGGGATTTGGACCCTGGTCTCCTAGGTTCATAGGGCTTTATCAGATGTGGCAAAAATTGTGGGATTACAATGTCATGGTAGCATGAATGGGCACGGCTATCATATGACATCATCATCTTCGTGTGTTTACTCTGTGCCCCAGCCACAAACAAGGCATTGCTTCTAATTGACAGGACAAGCAATCAATAGATGGTCAATTTAACTTTTTCCACAGTATTGAGGGCGTGCAAAAACACATCCTATTGTAATAGCAAGATCACAGCATGAATGGGTGGTCCTCAGCAAGAAAATGTCCAGGTGAGAACACAAAAACGAAGCACAGGACGCTCTTTTTATGAACTGTCCCATTTAGTTTCAACATTTTTATGTTTGTTTCAGTGCTTGTGTGTTCATTTACTTTGTTAATTAAGGTGTTTTTGGAGTTTTAGTGCACTCACATCTCATGATAACTGCCAAAATCTCACACATGCTAAATCATGGACGAAAACTCCTATTCTTAAAGCACTAGTGGTGGTCATGCAATAATTCCGTGGTGATTCTTCTGTGTGATTACAGTGATGTGATTCCGCTTTCCTCACTCAAGGAATTACAGCATTCTTGTAATTACAGCTAGTCTGATAACATCCACAGTCCAGCACTCAGCTGTCTCGACATTAGTAATTACTTTTCAATTATTGTTGTATAAAATGCGTTCTAAAAAATAACCCAAATCTTGCCCAAAGACCTCTCCAAAGCAATGTTTTAAGATAAATAATTACATAGGTTTTTAAAAATAATGTTGTCCTCTAGTTACCCTGAAAAGTAACATGTTCTAGGTTTGGCCATTACTTGTAAGATGTTACTTCCAGACTATGTTCCAGTGTTTTTCACGTATCAAGGAAGGATTGCTATCTAGAGAACATTACTGAAGTAAGAACAAAACTTCTCATCTCATCATCTCAGACATCTTTGCTTTCATTGACAGGGATCCTACAGTATAGCAGTAGGGAGCCCATGGCCTTCCAAATCTTGTTGAATTACAGCTTACATCATCCCTAAATATACAACATGCTGGCAGAAACCAAAGTCTATTAACATCTAGAGAATCACAAATTCCTCATGCTTGTTACACTGGGTTGTACCTCAGTAGATACATCTCTCTCTCCCTCTGGCTTTTCTTCGCAAACAAAGATTCAGGAAGGACTCATCCCACACTTTCTGAAGCACACTGATGACTGAAAAGGCCAATCCAAGATAATCAAGTCTGGTTGCAGAAATCACAGCAGAGGGTCTCCTTGGGTGATGTTTCCAGGTTGTGATTCTTTCTGCATTGCTGTTTCTCTTCAAGACTTGTTCGGTGTGAGTTCTCAAATAAGGCTGCAGCATTGTGAATAGTGTGTCTCCATGCCTCCCGATGTGAAGCCAGGGCGGACCATTGTTGGTGATCAATTTGGCCAAGCCTGAGGTGTTGTTTCAGGGAATCCTCGTATCGCTTTTTTGGAGCGCCCCTCTTACTCTGACCCATGGTGAGTTCACCGTAGAGTACTATTTATGAGAGGCGATGGTCCTCCATCCTAGAAACATGCCCTGCCCAGCGCAGCTGTGTTCTCAATATCATGGCCTCAATGCTGGTGATCCCTGCTTGCTCAAGGACAGCAACATTCATCATATAGTCAGACAAGTGTATATTTAGGATTGTACATATACAACGCTGATGAAAGCGTTCGAGAAGTCGTAAGTGTTGGCAATAGGTGACCCATGTTTCAGACCCATAAAGGAGAATAGACAGTACAATGGCTCTATACACACTGACTTTTGTGCTTTGCCTCAGGTGTTTGTTACTCCAGACTCTTTTGTAAAGTCTTCCAAATGCGCTATATGCCTTTGCTAATCTGTGATCAATCTCTTTGACAATCTTGGCATCTGAGGAGATGATTTATTTTTTTATTTAGTTAGTTATTTATACCCCGCTCTTCAGCCACAAGGCTATCAGAGCAGCTTACAAATTGTTTTAAGCAATAGCTATTTACACTTCTACACTGCATTAAACAGTTTCCAATGTGCGTTAGCTAATTGACCTCCACAAACTGGGTCCTGATTTTACTGACCTACAAAAGGATGGAAGGCTGAGTGAACCTTGGAGCCCGCTGGAATCGAACTTGCAACGTGGTGGCTTGCAGTACTGGCATTTAACCACTCTGCCACCAGGGCTTCCCAGGTAGGTGAACTGCTGAACGGAGTTAAGCATAGATTTGACTACGTTAATATGGGAATGGTAGTGTTCATCCTGTGGTGTAGGCTGGCAGAGAACTTCCATTTTTTTCAGGTTGACTTCCAGCCCAAACAGCTCTGCAGCTATTGCGAAGCAGGATGTTAGGCGCTGCAGAGCTGCTTCTGTATGGGCAACAAGGGCAGCAGCAGCAGCGAAGAGCAGCTCACGGACTAGATAGTTTAGAGTCTTAGTGCAAGCCCTCAGACGGCTTAAGTTAAACAAGCTACCATCAGTACAGTAATGTATATAGATGCCATCTTCTTCTTCGAGCTCTGCTGTAGCCCTTTGGAGCATCATGCTGAAGAAGATTGTAAATAAAGTTGGAGCAAGAACACAACCTTGCTTCACTCCATTAGTTATTAGAAAGGGTTCTGAAAGAGCATCGCCATATCTGACTTGACCGTGTGGCCCTCATGTAGCAAGATAGTACTTGCCATAACACTGGATGTTTTGCTCCTGCATCAGAAAAAGTGCTTCTGGTTACAAGCAATGGTTTTAATTGCTTCACCTCACCTACCCACCCCCCCCCCACATTTCTTGAATTAGGAGGCTGGAGCTTTGAGCTGTCTGACCCACCTGTGACAGCAAGACACTATGTGAGGATGTAGAACCCCAGCAGTGGACTGTCTTTCTTCCGTGGAGGTCTAATTGACACTGATGTTGATTCATTCTAGTACCAAGTTAAGATTTGGGCCAAGATACTGCGTCAGGAGACATAGCTACGACAATGGAGCTCCATCATTGTAGCTATGTCTCCCAATGCTACCACCCAAAACCTACCATGGGAACCTGGCAACCCCTTTCCACAGAAGGATTTTTGAGGCACCGAAGAGTGGGGCAGTGACTGATGATGCATCCAGCTCTCTTCTGGAAGCAAGGCGGAATGTGACAAGCAGCTGCAATAGGACCCCATGGTATTCCTGCCACAATAGATGGTGCACCCTGTGACTAGAAGTGACCTGCAGTGCACCCTATGACTAGAAGAGGGCTGGATGCCCCACCCTCCAGCACCCCAGAAATCCTTCTGTAGTGGGCGCTCCTTGGCCTCAAAGGTTGGTTTTCGAGAACACTTCCAGTTGTTGCAATAATGCAACAATTGCAAGTGCGAATTTCAATAATTACAATGTTATCAGTTTATGATATCATAAATACTGAACAGGATGCCAACATTGGCTTTTTATTTAAGCCTTTGGAGCATAATAATTTCACCTAGATCTGTAAGTATATAATATACATAGAATCATAGAATCATAGAATTGTAGAGTTGGAAGAGACCACGAGGGCCATCCAGTCCAACCCCCTGCCACGCAGGAAATCTTGATCAAAGCATCCCCGACAGATGGCAATCCAGCCTCTGTTTAAAGACCTCCAAGGAAGGAGACCCCACCATGCTCTGAGGGAGTGCATTCCACTGCCGAACAGCTCTTACTGTCCAAAAGTTCCTCCTAATGTTGAGGTGGAATCTCTGTTCCTAGAGCTTGCATCCATTGCCCCGTGTTCCAGTCTCTGGAGCAGCAGAAAACAAGCTCGCTCCATCCTCAGCATGACACCCCTTCAAATACTTAAACAGGGCTATCATATCGCCTCTTAACCATCTTTTTTCCAGGCTAAACATACCCAGCTCCCTAAGTCTCTCCTCATGGTTTTAAACTGTTTTGCCTTTTAAAGCTTTTCCAATTGTTTAGGGTTGAAAAAAGGACTCCTCTCCCTTTAATTGTTGTGTAGAAGAGGGCATTTCAGCAGGTGACGCTTGCATGACAGTAAGGAGCCCTGTCCCTTATTTCAACATATTTCAACCCTACAATTGCTTAACATGCTTTCAGAAGTTTTCCATTATTTTTATATATTTTTAAAAAGTTATTGTTTAAATAAATTTTATTGTAAATCACCCAGATATCTTATGATATAGGGTGGTATGTAAATATGTCAATGAATTTAATTAATAAATAAGAATATATGACTCTGCAACAGGGTTGTGCCTGGGTGCTTGTTTTAGAAATTTGAACCCTGAATATGAGCCACACCACAGAAAAGAAAATATATGAACTGGGATTGTACAGAGTACAGCAGTTGAGACAGTAGTGAATAAGAGCACATCCAATAGGCACATCTGTCACACACACATGTGCGCATGCACACAAACACTTTTTAAATTAAACTAACAAGTTTTAACCATTTCAGTGCAATCATCTTGTAGGAATAATCTCAAATTTAAAATGAAATTGCTTGAAGAAAACAGTTTATACCTACAATGTACCAAAAGGTTAAAATGCTGGAGTGCACTTTTGAAAGCAACCAGGCAAACTGAATTAAAGAAGCCACAGATGTAAAGGTGATCACTTTTCTTCTGTTCCACTTTTAAAATCAGTGACAACCAGCCTGTTCTCTAACACAGTAACACTAGCACAGCACTTCCTCCAGCATTTCAAAGATGAAAACTGGGACCCTTGTGTCCAAGGAGCCACACATTATCAATGAGGAACAACAGACACACTAGGAAAGGCTGCAGCAGCAGTTTGCTTTTGCTGGAGCCTACTGAGAAGGATAAGATTCTGCCCCTTTCTCTCCTCTTCCTCTTGCTAAGTTGAGTACAAACTATTTCTGCACTTGAATTCAGTCTGCAGAAAGTAAAGTAAGTTGAGGACAAAGGGGGAAACTGGGACGAGAAGAAAGAAACTGGAACATTTTAAAAACAGCTGAAAAAGTGGGATATCAAGAAGATTAATCAGGACTGTCCCTATCTGTGTGGGACAGCTGGGGGGTATGCTGTAGATCAGCCTTTCTCAACCTTTTTACCCTGGAGGAACCCTTGAAATAATTTTCAGGTCTCAGGGAACCTCTATGTAAAAATTATACCTACAGCTCCCCCCTTTTTTTAAATTACAGAAACAGTAATTAGATTCTTCGCATATTCCACATTGCTAGCAATACATATTTGATACTTGAAAGTAACAGGCCTGAAAGAGCATACCAGCAGAGAAGTATTTATAGTATTTAGAATCTTAGAACCATAGAGTTGGAAGAGACCACAAGGGCCATCCAGTCCAACCCCCTGCCATACAGGAATACACAATCAAATCATTGCCGACAGATGGCCATCCAGCCTCTGTTTAAAAATCTCCAAAGAAGGAGACTCCATCACACTCCAAGGCAGTGCATTCCACTTCCGAACAGCGCTTACCATCAGGAAATTCTTCCTAATGTTTAGGTGGAATCTCTTTTCCTGTAGTTTGAACCCATTGCTCTGTGTCCTAGTCTCTGGAGCAGCAGCAAACAAGCTTGCTCCATCCTCAGTATGACATCCCTTCAAATATTTAAATATGGCTACATCACTGACTCTGACCCAAAGATTGAGCTCTGAGCTAACAGACCTTGCAAAAAGTAGCAACTAAGCAGCTAGGTGCAAGCTGAGAGGGAGGCTGTAACTTCCTGCCAAGCCAACATCATGGTAAACTGAAGGATTTTTTCAATAATATGGGAGTTGGTCAATCTATTCCTGACCCCCACATTCAGTTACCAGACCCACAGTTTTCTCTATAATGACTCCTTTACTGTAACGGCTCTGGCCTCTCCAAATCTGGTTTAAAAAGAATAAGCCCTAAGTCACTTTTATCAGACTTCTCCCATCCACAGCTGGCACCTGAGTAGCTGACTGACCAGGGGGTTACTTAGATTACTTGGTCAGTTTCCCCTAATTGGCTAAGAGCTGTACAGTATTGCAATTCAATTTCCATTGTTCTGAATTTTAAAAAAAAAACTCATTTTGCATTTGTACCTTTAAATCAGTTTTATGCAAACCAGAATCCTCTTTTGTCCTCAATTCTGGCAAGTGATAAGGGTCCATGGCTGCTTGCAGGAGGCAAACTCACTCACACACTCTCTCTCATTCCTCGCCTCCTCCCCTTTAGCTGCCAGGCTGACATGAGGAGCTTGATTAGCATATCTAAGGCAGATCAAAAACTGGGAGGAAGAGCAAGGTATTTGGCATGTAAACATCTTTTCCCCCAATTGACCCATAAGAGGCCTCTTTGGAGGCTCCATTGGTGTGAAAACATTCACACACTAATTCCTCGCTCAGCTTTCTCTATCATGGAGGGGAGAGATGAGCCATTTCAGCTCACCACTTCTCTGTGATTTATTACTATTTTCTCGCAGAAC
Source organism: Gambelia wislizenii (assembly GCA_030847615.1). Taxonomy (NCBI): domain Eukaryota; kingdom Metazoa; phylum Chordata; class Lepidosauria; order Squamata; family Crotaphytidae; genus Gambelia; species Gambelia wislizenii. Next base: position 35,037,641 of record JAUMIR010000003.1, read on the forward strand.
CCCTGGCAATCTCTGATGGAACCCTGGGGTTCCGTGGAACTCCGGTTGAGAAACGCTGTTGCAGATGGTAGCAGCAATGTAGGCAGTGGTGAGGCAATGGGGGAAGTAGCCAAGGGCAGTGTGACAATAGAGGGAATGGCAGCAAAAGTCATCTTTTTCAGCAGAGAGAACTGACTGGCTGGTTCCTGAATGGTGGCTAATCTGGCTTCTAGGACTGTCCTGCTGCTTACCACTAAGCCCTGCTCCAAAATAATGTCTTGGGTCAGCATAAACCACAAGTAAGATTCTGGCGTTTGTGTTACCTGTCAGTACTAATAAATAAACAATATTCAATAAATATTGAAAAGAAAGAAAATAAAACTAAATAATAAGTGTTTAGCAACAAAAATAAATCAGTAACGATTCTACAGTTGTACTTTGGCAATGTGTAAATTCTGGACTTTATCAGATATGGGGAAATGCAGCAAAAAACTACATCCAAAATCATAAAGACAGGATGATAGCCCAAAGGGCAAAATTATCAGACACCCACATCCTCACCCGTGGTGTGGGTGTGAATAATGTGTCACTTTTTTATTGACGGGCTAAGCTGTCAATAAAAAGTGACATCTTATTCAAGCCTCCACTATGGCCCCGGAACATCTGAATGACTATGACATCTGATTATTTCGCCTTTGTGTGTCATCGTCGTGTCCTTATGATGCTGTTTTTCCCATGTTTGATAAAGTCGTCTATGATTCCACAAATCTCTCCTATTTCTCAAGAAAGCTGTGGTCAGACTCAAAAGTGTAGTGTCTCCAAGAACAAAACTGTAACCAGAACAGAATTATTTCACAATTGCATTAGAACAGTCATTAGTCATTGCTTTCAGGAAACATTTTCAAGAAAACAACATAAAAAGAACAACAAATAAGCTGAAGCCAGAGTTCAGTTTTGTAATTCTTGGCACTGTAGAAATGAAGAAAGATTCTGAGAGGAAATGAAAGCAGCTGTGACATTCTTGTTTGTTCTAAGCACTGTTTACTTGGGAAAACGTCTTCTCCATTGTGACATCAAGGCTCTGTCCAGTTTTAATCACCTCATGGATCTTTAGTTTTTGTTCCTATATTGCTTGTTTCAGTCCAGTTTATTATTATTTTTTAGCTTTCCTATCTGATTGTTAGACATTTTCATACCCTCTAACTGTTCTGATTTTGGCAGGGAGAGTCTTAAATTACTCCTCTGTCATCCCACTTTTTGGGCTGCTTTTAAAATGTCCAGGTTTTTCTCTCCTCCTCTCACTTTCTCCCCTTTGTCCTTAGCTTACTTCAGTTGCTTCAAACCAAATTCAAAGTGAAAAAGTCGTTTGTACTCTATTAACTCAGCATGGGGAAGAGGAGAGGAGAAGGCAAAACCTGCCCTTGCCTGCGCCACCAGGCAAAAGGAGCCCTGGTGGCACAGTGGTTAAATGCCAGTACTGCAAGTCACCACGTTGCAAGTTTGATTCCAGAGGGCTCCAGGGTTCACTCAGCCTTCCATCCTTTCGTAGGTCGGTAAAATGAGTACCCAGCTTGTGGGGGCAATTAGCTAACACACATTGGAAGCTGTTTAATGCAGTTAGATGTGTAAATAGCTATTGCACCCTGTAAGTCGCTCTGATAGCCTTGTGGCTGAAGAGCGGGGTATAAATAAATAAATAAAGGAAACAGATGCAGCCTATCCTACCTTGTGTGTTCTATTCCATTAATAACTTTTGCCATGTTGTTCACACTCTGATGTTGCTTGCCTATATATGTCTCCATATTCATCTGTGAAATGCTGGAGGGTCTGTACATCTTGGAATGTGGCTGCTTGTGGCCCAGAAACTAACCATTCAATTACACAATTACATATTCTCCCCAACAGGGGTTCACAGCATATAAACTCCACATACACTCCTACCCAACCAATCTCTGAAGATGCCAGCCACAGATGGAGGCGAAACGTCAGAAATAAACTCTTCCAGAACACGGCCTCACAGCCCAGAAAAAAACCCAAGGAAAATCTAAAGTCTAGAATAGTGCACCTCAAAGAGGTGGTCCATGGGCAGCTACAACCCCCAAGCTTTTGGCTGCCATTCCCTGGCAAGTTTCTAGGGAAGAAATAAACAATTGTAGCTAATGGGCACAAACATGGTACTGGTCCCTGACATGTTGGGGGGGAGCGGGAATTGGCAGTCCCTCACCTCAGATAGCAGTCTAAAATACAGAGCATATGTTTCAAATTATGGCCCATAGGATTTCACCCCATTTGAGTTTCTAATCAGAAAGACAGGTGAAAAGATATATAGTGATAAGGTTGCCAGATTGAAAATTTGAGAGGATTCCTGTTAACTGTAATGGTTGTGTAGAAAGGGGTATTTCAGCAGGTGTTGGTGTCACACAATCAGCACCACCTGCTGAAATTCCCACTTCTAGACAACCATTAAAGGGACAGAAGTGATCTTCTGTCTTCACTCTGGCAACACTAGATGCTGGGTATTAAGCTTTAGGCATTTTGCTTATAAGATTTGTCACATTCAGACAACAGAGAAATAAAAATAAAATACCTTCTCTGGCAATTAGCAGTTTGTTGCTAAGGGGCCAGGGTTTGTTTTTGTCAGACCGGGAGAACAATCACAGCACTTGCCTCCCTTCCTTCTATTGCTGCATCAATAGATACCTCACAGCAAAGCTTGCTGACAGTTGCTTCTCCATTTCCTTTTGCAAAGGTTGGCCTTGGCCAAGGAGACACTGTGCCCCACTGCCCATGTGAATGCATTCTAACACCAGGTTCTTCTTTCACTCTTCAGCAGCCTTTCTCTCCTACCTGGCAGGCGTCCCTTCCAAGCATTGTCTTATCACCAACACAACACAGCTCATTCATTAGCAAAATGCCTTTCAGAGCCAACAATGGGTCCTGACAAATTGTGGCTGCCATGTCTATAAATAAACTTGAAATGTCAAGGGCCAAGGGATTTGCCTACCATCCAGAGCCTTTAAAAGCAGGGGTGGGGAGTGTTGAGGCAAAAACAGCAGGGCCCAAATTCATATTTTTTGAGTGCAGAGATGCAAATTTGATGTTGAAAACTGGCAGAATCCTTGTTTCCCAAGCCGATGCAAACACTGGAACAATGGCTGTCTGTATCTTGATGTGGGCTCTTAAGATTTTGATCAGGGACTCTGCCAAACCATCTGCAAAGTGAGACATTTGAGTCATGTCTGAAGATGTTTTACAAAGTCTCATAATAGCCACCTTCCCACTCCTTTTCAAAGTAATGGTGCTTAACAAAATACTTCTGTGGGAATGAGCTTAGGTTTTACATGGATTATTTTTTAATGGTTTTAATACCCAAATGAGCATGCCTGTAGTGCTTACAAATTATTCCATTTTCTAATCTGTATCTTATATGCAATAGAGGGGGCTTGGCTGGATATCTACCACAGAATGGCCCCATTATTTGTCTCTGTCACCTGTCATGTTAAATTCTCACCCTCTGTACAGTGAGTTCAAGAGTGGCGCACATATGAGAACTAGGGGTTATTTAGATGACAAAAAAATCCTCAAAGAATGTGGGCAGAATACCTTTTGTCCAGATGAGCTCCTGCCGAGATTCAGCATTTTGGGAAGAAGGGGGACTGAAAACTCCAAGTAGTTCGCAATAACACCTTTAGCTGTTTCTCGAGATCTTTTTTTAAAAGTACGTGAAAATGCACATAACAGGCCATCTGAACAACCAATTTGAATTGGGGCACATCCAGGAAGTCAAAACATGATTGGTGGGATGTGCGTAGGGGCTGGCTTGCTGGCAACAAAAACATTGTTGTTTTCAGGGACACAATTGAGCACTATTTTCAAGTGGCAGAGCAAAAAAAAAGTTTTTAAGCAGAAGATTGCTCTTCCGCATCTGTCATTTAATGGGAAAAAGATGGGGGGAATGGAGGGAGCTTTTCAGGAGATAATAAGGCAGGTAATTCACTCGCGGCCACCATTTTTTTTTCACGGGCATGCTCTGTGTGAACTGCAAACTCAGATAGCTTTCCATGCCAGTGATCTTGTGAATGAATCGTGCAGACAAATTAACACTGCTGCGATAGTGAGGTAATGCACTATTTTCCGCAATTAATTCTTCCGTCTAACTGAACCCCAAGTCTATTTATTTTTACAGTAACAATAACGGTGCGAGATATGTTAGATCTACAGTGTATGACAAGCCCAAGATCATCCCAAATATTCTGGAAACAGGAAGGGGGAAAGGCTGAAATAACAATGCATTGAAATAACAATGGAACACCATCTCCTCAATTCGTGAGCAAGGTAGAATTGGAAAAGGAACTTGAGAAAAACAACTGTAGTTGAAGACTCCAATGTAATTGGTTTTCTTTCTTTCTTTCTTTCTTTCTTTCTTTCTTTCTTTCTTTCTTGGGAAGGAAAGTATGGTGTGGATTTGGTCTTGGTGGGGCAAGTAGGAGGTAAACTCAATGCCATAGCCCAAATCTATGGGGGAGAGTGTTTTCCAGAGATGGTATTAGCCATAGACAGAGTAACACCAGGCTCAATTTTTTAAAGAACTGAGCATGCTGTTTGACATTGGACTCTGGGGCTTCTTCTGTTTCTTTCTAAAGGTCATTTCAGCTGCACTCATTTAAAATAGTGCCATCAAGACAGCACTTTGAGGCAGATGTCCAAACCTCACTCGGCAGAATGAGGAAGAAAGCCTCAAATGCAGAAGGGACAGCTTACTATATTTCGAAATAACTGTTGGAATATATCTCAGGAAAGGTGGGAGGCCTAAAAGCATAAGGTCCAAGTAGCTAACTACACCACCATTCCCGTTCATGTGATTATCCAAGCTCCATAGAGATAACCCACATGACTGCTCATCCCTTAATATGGTCTAGATGTGACCAGTAAACACATCACTCAAAAGTCCATGTCACTGTAAAGAGTTCAGTGCCAAAGCAAACCACATCTAGGGCCATCATCTTCCATGATATTGGATCCCAGTCATCTCATTGCTATGTGCCCAGGGCTGCCCACTAAACCATTCACTCCAAGGACTAACTCACACAGAGTCATAGAACTGGAAGGTATCCCAACAGCTATCTAGTCTAACCCTTTGCAAGTGCAGGAATCCTTCACTAAAGGGATCTTAGTGATGGGCTATGAGGGTCATCCACCTATCCCATCACTATCACCAAATGTGAGAACATCCTCCTGTTCCACCACTGTGGTATCAAATATTGGGACCTTCTAGGTTTCCTTATGATCTTAGGGGATAGTTGGACTACAGCTACCATCATCCTCAAACAGTATGGTAAGTTTCTATTTTGGCTGGTAATAATGGGATCTGTAATACAACACATCTGCAGGGCAATACATTTAATGCAGTTAAGGCATTTTGCCATTACAGTTGTGTTCTCCCCTACATTGCAAGGAATCCAATTGCAATGTTTCAGTCTTACTACAATTCTTGGAAGTAAGTTAGGCTAAGGTGAACACTTTGGACTTGAATTTCCTGCAGCCACATGTCATACCACAGCCTCTGCAGTGCACTGGCCTTGATACATACAAAACTCATGCATGTATAAGGAGTCAGTTATGAAGGAAGCCCACATGTATTAATCACAACTTCTCCATTAAATCCATAATAAGAGGGGGACGAACTCCCTGCTCCTTTCATAGTTTCTGCTTACAGGAATATTAATAGAAACATGGTAATTCATAAATTCATGCACCATTCATAACAGATATAATCATTGCATGACCTAGTATCTGTACAAAATGTCTCAGAAAGTGAACTCAGATATTGTGGGATTGTGCCTGTAGAAGTACAATCAAGATATTCCTGTGTCAAGTTTCTATTTGAGTGGTTGACTAAGAATCGACTTCTCTTTCTTGGAACTATGCAATTTAAAGATCTCAGACCATCAGACTAAAAGTTTCAAACTTCCTCTGCCCTCAATCCATATTATTAGGTAAAGGGTATATTTCTCAGTGTTTTGCTCAACAGCACACCCCCAAATCACCCAGTCACCATGCTGTTTCTCTACCACAATAAATAAAGAGGATAATTCCTCATGTTTTACTGCAGAAGACCATGGAAACCTGCATATGGGACAGCTCTTCCAGAAACTTCTTCTTCTTATGGTTAACTGTAATCAGATGATATTCTGATAAATACACAATTTTCAAACACAGCGTTAGAGAGGAGGAGTGCACAACCTTGATTCACCGGAAGTCAATGGTGGTGACAGAGGTGACTGTGGCATGGGAGGAAGCAACCTCCCGTCCCCAGGCCTGCCTCCAAGGTCTCACTGCTTTAGGCAAAAGACAAGATGGTGCCTGTTAGTGTGCCCTACTACCCCTCCCTGTAATATCTCATAATTGGAAATACTGGACACTTTGAAGGGGCCAGGTAGACTGTGGTGATCCAAAAAGGAGGTCAGGTGGAGGTCACAAGGACCTGGAGTGTGTCTTAGAAATATTTTAGCAAGAAAGCCCAAACTGGGATTGAGCGGACAAAGCCATTAAGGAGCTATGTGCCAATTCCTTCTTGGGCACCTCAGCAATGAGTCACCCAACCTAAACAATCAAGTGACCTTTCCAACCCCATTCCCAAGGAACTATCCCCTCGAAACCTCCTCTTATCCTGCAATGTGAGGTTGTCATAAACCAATCAAATCCAATCGCTCAGCCATTAAGAGCAACCAGCTAAGTTTCAGTTTCCTTTGTTTATATGGTGGGAAACCCATCTAAGCTTTGTCCTAGCTACCCATCAGGATATGAAGCAGGGTATAAATATTAGTCCTCTAACAATAGGGAGGTGTTCCACTGTGGACGAGACCAGCCACTCTCTTTCTCGGCATGCCCCCTGGGTCATAACTTCCAATGCCACCATCAGGCTTCTAAGTACTTCAAAACTCTGTTCTTCAAGACTGGTAACTAACGCTCTATTTCCCAAATCTATCCCTCTATCCAACCTTTCTGCTTCACTCTTTGACAGTTTTGTGTGGTCCTTGTGAGTGTGTGCTGCGTGTACGGATGCTTTTTGTGCTATTTTGAATAAAAACATTTTATTTCACTTTAACCTGGAGTTCTCTGCAGTTAGTCCTGGTATACATAGATGAAAAGATCCCAAAGTTACCTGCTTCTTGCAACCTTCCATTTGAGCTAATAATAATTCTCCCATCTATATTTTTGGTTTCACGAGTGGGACTCAAAGCATGCCCCACTTCTTAGGACAACATGCCATCACCACTAATTCTATGAGCAGAATTGTACCAAACCTGCAACTGAAATCTGACTTCAACCAAGGAATGGCTACTTCCACCATATCTGAAGGCAGCAAGTTAGGAGGCTCAGGGGAGATGGGAAAGAAGCTCTGAGCTCTGCTCCTACCTCATGTGTCAGAAAGCCAGGCATCTTGGAAACTGGAGCTCAAAAAAGTATCCTCTACTGGAGGCAAAGTACTGGAAAATGACTCTATTCCCTAGTCTTCTTTTAACTGTATCGTGCCAGTGACAGTAGACTCAAAATTTGAGCTACCAGGCGTAGTACAGCACACACTAAAGTGTAGGCAACGTGCTGCCTAGGGTTCACATGCAGCCCCCATGTCCGGCTGTCCCACTCCCCAAGTATTTGTTGTCTTTGTTGAATTTGCTGCTGCTGTGACTGTAATGGTAAGTAGCAAATATGTTGTTGCTTTTCCTTTAAAACAAAGTCTGTGTTTTCTACCCACCTCGTTTATAAGTGATATTGCATTCCCAGGGCTAGTCTATACAAGGCGGGGGAGCAGTACCTCGCAGTAATGGCATTTTGCAGCAGCAGTTACTTGTTTTGATGATGTTTTGGGCCCCAGAAACACCCATAAGCTTTGAATGCCAGATGGCGGCTATGAGTGATTTACTCGCATTAGTACTTTGCCGCCACCAAAAATGTTTCTAAGGTGCGCTGGAGCAATAAGAGTGATTTTTCAAGTAAAAAGTACGGGGGGAACACCCTTGCTCACTATGGCAAAAAATTCAACATGGTGGCAGCAGGCACTTGCCCTGTTAGCAAGTCCTGGCCCCCGCACTTGCCCAGACAATCAGCTTTGCACATCCTCTTCAAAGTGAATTGCTTGTGCTAACAAGCAAGAATGCACACACCCCTCCCTGTTTAAAAAAAAAATAAGAAAAACTATGGGAAAAACTGTGAAGGCTTTTCCAACGTTGTTTTTGCCATTTTGGGTCCCCCTCCTTCCGAATACTGCGGATTGATGTGGGATCCCATTTAGATAGGTCATATCCCCAGAGAATTCCACGAGGTTTATTTTCACCATTTAAATAGTGTCCCAGAAACCACCCTAAAGCATGGCTGTACCTATTGACAAGCTGCATGGGGAGCACATACCTTGTTTACAGGGAAAGTGGAACTTCTTTTACTATGGTGGTAGTAGCAGAGAAGAGGGCTGGTAGAGGGTTGCCAAAACAGACTCTCAACCCCCAGAAATTGCCACCCATGCACTGCAGTATTGCACAAGAAAAGTGAAACTAACTCCAAAGATATCTTTCTGCTGAGCCAGGAGCCTATGCAACTCAACCCACGAAAACTCCCTTGCATAAGCAATTCAAGAGGAGCTCGGGTGGTTATTTTCCTTCCATTCATGACTTTTTGGATTAAACTCTCTTTTCATAAGTAGCCAGCCAGGTGCTTCTGGAAAATTAACAAGCAGGACATGAAGGCAAATAGCTATGCCTGATTATTTATTCCCAGAATTGTATATTTAGAAGTATACTCTCACTGAATATTGAACCTCGACTGAGCTATTAGCCATCATATTTCCAATATCTATGTATGGTTGTGAAAGCTGGACAGTGAAGAAAAATGACAGGGAAAGAATCAATTCATTTGAAATGCAGTGCTGGAGGAGAGCTGTACAGATATCATAGAATGCGAAAAAGACAAATAAATGGATTACAGATGGAATCAAGGCTCAACTCTCCTAGTGCAACGCAGTCATTTTACCTTCTGTTCTGCCTTATCACATGACATCATCATTCCTCAGTAGTTCTTCAGTTCTGGTCTCGTGGGAGATGGTTGTATATTTTACAATCTGGTTGCACTCCCACTTTACTTCCCCATCAAATGAGCCTCTAAACTGAGGCTATTGTAATTTGGCCATTTCATGAGATGACATGACTCAGTAGAAAAGACAATGGTACTTAGTAAACTGGAAGGCAGTTGGAAATAACAAAGACCACATGACAGGCAGGTAGACTCAATCAAGGAAGCCACAGCCCTGAGTTTGCATGACCTGAGCAGGCCTGCTGATGATAGGGTGTCCTGCAGATCTTTCATTCATAAAAATCGCCATACATTAAAACAGACTTCACAGCAATTAGCAACAATAAGTGAGCTATCATGGTTAGTGCCCATTAATAGACATATACACCTTTAACATGTTGGAGGAACATGCCTTGTTTGTGATAAATGGAAAGAAAAATAATTATCTTAGGGATTAGAAAAAAAGTTATGAATAAGTTTTCTTTTTAAAAATAGAATAAGAAAACTATGTACATAGGTCAGAGGAAGGTTCAGAAACTTGTTCCATAAAATGAAGTTGTGAAATGCCAGAAATAGGACAAAAAAATGCTGAATTTTGTCCAAATTAATTCCAAAACATTGTAAAACATATGTTAATAATTATGATGAGTTGGGTGACTGTTACCAAAAAAAAAAGTTCAATTTTGGGGGGAAGGAAAAGATACAGGCTTTTAAGATATGATCTGAAGTAATTTACTTGCTGAATAGCTAGGAAATAAGGTATGTAAAAAAGTTCATCATTAAAAGGCCATAAATTTATAGTCCAACATGATATTTTAAAACTGTAGCAATTCTCCCTCTCCATGTCAAGTGAATGTTTAAAATCCTAAGGCAAGATGACCAATTAGTTGATCACAGAGTTTTTCATCTGGAAATAGTTCATTATTTTTATATCACAACTGTTCCAGAAAAGTAAATGACCATTTCCAATCTGAAGGCTTGTCTATACAGCAAAAATACTCCTCATAGAATTCAAGGAGAATACGTTTGGGATCCTGCATTAATCTGCCATATTTGGAAGGAGGTGGGCAAAAAACTCCTGCCTTTGCAGCTTCTCCTGTATTTTTAAAATAATGCATGGGAATGTGCACTATTGCTCAGTAGGACAACTAATCTGCATCACTGTGCATTCTCAGCATGAACAGCTGATTGGTCAGATGTGCACAAGGGGTGGAGCTTGCTGGCAAGGCAGTGCTCAGAACTGCCATGTTGGATTTTCACTATAGCAATTGTGCACTGAGGTGACAAAACAGCCTTCTTTTTCCTTTATTTCTATTTTTTAAATGGAAGATCGCACTTCTGCACCATGGATTTGCTTTAAAAATAAAACTGCTCGGCGGTGGCAACTGGCAACAATAAAAACCTGAGTAATTCACTTGCACCTGCCATCTTGACTTGCATGTATGCCTGTTTGAACAACAGACGTGTCTGGCTTCACTTGCCTGAGATCTTGAAAAAAATGTGGAGACAAATGAAAGCTGCTGCGAATTGGCGTTACTGCATATCAATGCACATTGTATTGCCTCATACAGACGAGCCCTGACTCCTAATAATATCTTTTGGGAAGCAGATTCACTGCTCAGATCAACAGCATAAGTGATCTCACATTGTCCAAGTATGCCTTTTTTGGGAATAGAGATTGGAAAAGTTACTTTTTAAGACTGCCATTTCCAGAATCTCCCAGCAGCACAGCCATTACCATTAGGCAAACTGGATCAAGAGTTCACCTGGTAGCTAAGTTGGTCTGGTGCCAAGATGTTTTGATTGCTTTGGAAACAGAACAGTAAACACTGTAACTTTTGTGAGGGAAGTAATAGTCGGCTAAGGACCAATCTATATAGTAATTGGCACCAATAAGAGCAGCCATAGAGAGGAGGTTTTGTCACAACTGACTGGTGGCTCATCTACATGAATCAGGATACACCAGCGCCCTACTGGCGTATCCTGGCTGCAGGTCTGGCTGTTCCTCCCCCATTCTCTCCACGAAATGGGAGGACGTCCAGATGGGTGCACCAGTCCATTGCTGCAGCCACCACTGGTGTCTCGCTCTCTCTGAAAGCAGGAAGCTGGCCCGCAACATGTGACCAAGGCCCCTACATGTGACCAGCCTTGAACACATGCTGTGGCCCTGCTTCCTGCTTTGGAGAGAGCAAGAGGGACCAGTAGCTGCAGCAATGAACCGGCCTGCTGAAATGGGCTCCTGTGGTCATGTGGGGCCTAATCCATTCTTTCCCAGCAGGAATGGATTTAAAGCAGCAATGTTTAAAAAATGCAGTAAAGGGCCCTACCCTATTCCTCCCATCTTTGCCCCAGTGGTGGTGAGGACTGCCCAGGGGCAGAACATGGCAAATGCCCTGTATCATCAGGACTGCAGGTTTCTAAGACTGGGGTCAGATGGGGTATATTGCCCATGTAGACAAGCCCTGGGTGAGAACAAGTTAAATTTTCACTGTCCAACCTCATGCCACAAGGGTTGCCCAGGAATTCCCAGCTGCTATTCACATAACAAAAATTGTATTCAGCCAGTAACCATCAGATGTAAAATTAACATCTTACCGTGGTGTTAGGACAGATATATTGTTATGGGGTGGGTTGAGGGTTGCTCTTTGGGAAGGCAGGGCTGAGTTCTTAAGTTACCTTGGCAATGTGGGGGAACAGCATAAGTGCCCCCACTTTCCAGTACTGACAATATACTGCTTTCCCCTAAATTGGAGCACAGGAAACTTTATTTTTGGGAGTACAGTTTCCAGAATCCCTCAGCCAACATGGCCATTGGCTACCCTGGTGAGAGGGGGATTAAGAGAGTTGTAGCCCCATAAGTAGTTTTTCCAAGGTCTCCCCAGTAAGAGGTTTATTATACAAAGGAAGGAAAGCAGAAGTGCAGCCTGATAATAGTACCTTCCATTCTGCCTTATCGCATGATGTTGCCATTCTTCAGATGTTCTTCCATTCCAGTCCCATGGGAGACAGTGGTAAACACAAGTCTTTATTCTAACAGATTTTCAAGTTACAAAAAAGACTTGCGTTTACCACCATTTCCCATGGAACCGAAATGGAAGAACAACTGAAGAACGCTGATGTCATGCAGAAAGGCAGAATGGAAAGCGAAACGTTCTAGTTGCTCTGCCGCTTTACTTCCTCATGTGATAAGGGTCTGAGAGTTGACACCACTGTTAAGTTCTTACTTTCTCATGCAATAATGTGCATTTATTACACTAAATGTAGAGTAATAATTCCTTGATATATTTGCTTTGCAAATTTGTAATGTTTGCTAAGGGATGATGAAGACTGCAATAAGGTCTTTTAAAAGAAATATTGTTGTTAGTTATTAAGAATGTTGCATATAGAAAATGGAAAATAACTGAATGAGGAAATAATAAAATCTGAATAACTGCACCTAAATATAAAATACATTTAAAGCAACTACTGTACAAAGTTCTAGTCCAAATATAAATCAGAACATAATGTAAATAACAGAAGTGTGACTCTAAGCACACAAAAAAAGAACACATGTTTTATGAATTTAAAAGTTTCCAGCATAAATAGAATGAATCATGAGGTTTATATGAAAGCAGAGAAGTGTCTGTTCTTTATAAATGTTTGGAACAATAATTTTGCATATAAAGTAAGTTGTTTTGCTTAAAAAAAGTAGGCGACTTAAATTGAAAGCTCTAGTTTAATACACACATTTTCTAACAGGTGTCCAAATCCTTTTAAAAACAGTTGAGAAAAAATACAACTGTAGTCATAAAAATCTAAAGGTAATATGTAATACAAATAGCACTTTTATTAAAACATCAACCAGGCAGTATCTCCAGGATGTGAGCAAGCTTTCAAGTTCTGCAGAATTTTTCTGTGGTCTTTATGTTAAACAAATTAGTGGTGGAGCAAGCAAGAAATATTAGTCATAGTGGAAAGGCCCCTAATTTGTAACAGATTGGAGAGCAGAAGGATTTAGACTGGAATCCTATGCATGTCTACTTGGAAGTAACTGATTGTACATATTTCCCTGAGAGAGTACATTCCACTGAACTCAGTGGGGAACATACAGGATTGCTGTATGATCAATGACTTGGATGAGGGAATCGAGGGCGTTCTTAACAAGCTTGCAGATGACACCAAATTGGGAGGGGTAGCTAATACCCCAGAAGACAGGATCAGAATTTAAAATGACCGTAACAGATTAGAAAGCTGGGCCAAAACTGACAAAATGAATAACCCCATATCCACAGATTTGAAAATATTCTTAAAAAAATAATAATCCAAAAAGCAAACCTTGATTTTGCCATCTTATATAAGGGACACCATTGTGCTATGCCATTGCATATAATGGAATTTGAGAATTCAAGGATTTTGGTATCCATGCAGGGTCCTGGAACCAAACCCCAGCGAATATGAATATGAATATGAAGGAGCCCTGGTGGCGCAGTGGTTAAATGCCAGTCCTGCAAGTCACCACATTGTAAGTTCGATTCCAGCAGGCTCCAAGGTTCACTCAGCCGTCCATCCTTTTGTAGGTCGGTAAAATGAGTACCCAGCTTGTGGGGGGCAATTAGCTAACACACATTGGAAACTGCTTAACGCAGTGTAGATGTGTAAACTGCTATTGCTTAAAAACAATTTGTAAGCCGCTCTGATAGCCTTGAGGCTGAAGAGCGGGATATAAATAATAATAATAATAATAATAATAACAACTATTTGTTTAAAAAGCTAAATAGGTCTCAGTCTTTAGATACTCTTGGTGTAAACTTCAACTTCACATACTCTCCAACTGTCCTGATTTGGCAGGGGCAGTTCTGATGAACCCTCTGGTATCCCACCTTTTCAGCTGCTTCTAAAATGTCCCCGTTGCCCTCTCCTCCCCTTCCTCCCTTTGTTCTCAGCTTTCTTATATTGCTGCAAACTGATAGCCTGACCTCACTCAGAGGGGAAAACGGCAAAGCAGCAAGCACGTTCCCTCTTGCTTATTCACAACTCTGAATTCACCCCAGCTGGCTTTGTTTTTAACCACTTCGGACTGAGGCGAAAAGTGATCATTAAAAACAAAGCCAGTTGAGGTAAATTCAGACCGTGGAAGCGAAGAAGCTTCCATTTCTGAACCATTTTAAAGGTTGTGGGGAATTGGGACAGGAACTCAGGGCCGGTTTAAGGCACCCGCGATGCCAGCATCCACAGGGGGCCCCCTCATTGTGGGGGGACCCTTCCTAACCTTCCTGCCTGCAAAAACATTAGTAATAATCTGAATATCCTGTACTGTGAATAGCTTAGGTTGAGTGAGGTTACATTGATCTGAGATAAACATATGGGCCCGCCAAAATAAAGCATTGCAGGGGGTCCCCAAATTCCTTAAACCAGTCCTGCCTGCAAAAATACTATTAGTAATAATCTGAATATCTTGTACTGTGAATAGCTTAGGTTGAGTTGGGTTACATTGACCTGAGATAAACATATGGGGCCCTCAAAATAAAGCTTTGCAGCACCCCCAATTCCTTAAACTGGTCCTGGACCTGAGATAAACATATGGGGCCCCCAAAATAAAGCATTGCAGGGGGCCCCAAAATTCCTTAAACCGCTCCTGCAGGTACTGTTCCTTTTCGAAATGCCTCCCCATAATAAAATGTTTTGTGTGGGGAGGATGCTTCGGGGAAATGTTAGGGGGCGGGCAGCCTCTCCCCCGGGGGTCTGGTTCTCTCCTCCCAGAAGTGGCCGAAAGCGGGTGGGCGCCAGTGCGGCCGCCTCAAGCTGACCCGAGGTCACTGACTGGACCGCTGGGCGCGGGAAAAGCGGAAGGAAGGGAGCGGGCGCCGCTGAGGAGGAGGAGGAGGAGGAGAAGCGCCTTTCCTCCTGCTGCTGCTGCTGCGGGCTGGGGCTGGAGCCAGGCCGGGGGAGGGCCGTCGAGGGCGGCCTGAGGGCGCTATTTGTACTCGGCCGGCCGCCTCCGCCCGCTCCGTCTCATTCCGCAGGCTGCCCTCCAGGATGCAGCGGCTGACGGCTGGGCTCTTGCTTTGGCTGGCGCTCTCCTCGCCCTCCTCCTCCTCCTCCGCCGCCACCCGCGACGAGGGCGGCGAAGACGACCCCCGCCAGCCGCCCAAACTGAGCTGGAAGGAGCCGCTGCTGCCCCCTTCCCGGCGGGGGGCGCTCGGCCCCTCCAGCTTGCCCGTGGCGCGCGCCGCCCAGACGGCCATCCACTACCTCAATTACCACCTCGGCTCGCCCCGCTCCCTCCGGGCGCCTGAGCAGGTCAAGAAGGCGTCGGTCAAGGTAAGGAAGGAGGAGGAGGAGGAAGAGGAGAGCGCGGCGTCCGAGCCCCCAGTCACCCAGCCATCAGCCCCAGTGATCGGGCTACTTGGGGGTGGGGAGTCTGGAAGGTGCAGTCCAAAAAAGATAACGTCCTCAAGCTCTGAAGGGTGGAGCTGGAGAGGAAATGCAGTCTACACATGATCGCAGGTGGAGCTCCATTCACAACAATGGCACTAAAATTGCGTGGTGGCTTGGAGGACACCCTGGATGAGTGGCTCTCCCTCCCACCCCCCTTGCTTTGCTCTTTTCTCTAGATTCCTTGGCTGCCAGTAGCCCTTGTTTTGCCTCAGTGTTGCCAACACCTTTTTTTTTTTTTTTTTTGCCTGGCTGAGACGCGTTACCTTTTGTAGGGCCTGAAATGCTGGTGGGCGGGGGGGGGCTTTACCATGTACCTTAATTTCAGTTTTGGGTGGAAGTTTCAGCCTCATTGCTGCTGTTTCAATGGAAGAGGAGTGTTGCCCGAAAATAATTGGCAACTCAGCTCTTTCTGTGGACTGTGGCGCACACTGTGCATGTTGAATGGTGTGACAAATTCGTCTTTTTTGGCACTTCACCAAAGAGTCTGTGCAGAAGAATACAAGCTCTCTCCTTGCAAGCTGGCACTGGGCATGTGATAAAATTCTGCTTAAGTTTTGCTAGTATAATTAGCTAACACACATTGGAAACTGTTTAATGCAGTGTAGATGTGTAAATAGCTATTGCTTAAAACAATTTGTAAGCCGCTCTGATAGCCTTGTGGCTGAAGAGCGGGGTATAAATAACTAATAATAATAATAATACCCGCAAACTACATCAAACCAAGCTGGAGTGAGAGAGTTCCAAAGAAGTTGGGGCATCATTAGAGTTAGTGGCACCAAATGGCCCACTGTTAATATGCATGTGTGGCTATCCTTGGGTTTCCTTTTTCTCAAAGCTTGGACAAGTTATCTTTTTTGGACTGCACCTCCCAGATTCTCCCAACCAACAGTCACTGGCCATTATGTCTGGGACATTCTGGGTGCTGCAGTACAAAAGAACTACAGTAAGCTGTCTAGGGTTCTGACTTCCAGCAATGTTAAGCTGCTGCTTCCCTTTTGCAAACAACTCTTTGTTTCAGAGAATGGGCAGCCTGGGATGTTTGGATTCACCTGTAATGCTCCCCCTCTCCTGATCTCTTGACTCATCAAAGGAGAGGCTAAATTGGAAATGTCTTCAAGGTGGCAGTTGTGAACCACTGACAGAGACATACAGTAAAGGGAGCTGAAGCAGCTCATACAAAGTGGCCTGATAGGTATTGCATCCTAGTGGCCTGTACGGCCTTGTAAGCAGTGAAATATTTGGATCCCTTTGCTTGACTCCAAACACCTCTTTCTCTCTCTCTCTGGCTTTTCTTCATGAACAAAGGTTCAGGAAGGACTCATCCTGCGCTTTCTGCAAGCGTGCTGATGACTGAAAAGGCCAATCCAAGATACACATGTCCGGTTGCAGAAAGTACAGCAGAAGGTCTCCTTGGGTCTCAAACACCTAGAATTTTATGAAATGCACTCAGGGGTAGCCATGTTGTCCATGCAGCAAAACAAAATCCAAAATCCAGTAAAAGTAATACCTTTATTAGCAACCAAATGCAAAACACATGATGCAAGCTTTCGAAGCTCTACTGGCTTCTTCATCAGGCAAAAGATTTTAAAAAAGAAAGAAAGAAAAGTGAGGATGTTGGAGTCACAGACCTACATGCCCATTCAGATGTTACGTGTGCTGGTCGGAATTTTATGGCTGTTCGGAATAGAAGCAGTCAGGCCAGAGCGAAGCTTTTATGCCATTGGTGAATACTTGTGTATGCATGGAGAGTGGGCAAAATACTTCATCTGCTTAATTCAAATAACTTGAGCTTTTATGTAGAGAAACACTGTGACCTCCTTTCTTTCACTAAGCTGTATTTTGCAAACACAAGACAACAAAGCATAACAGTCTTTGAAATGTTTACATTGATCCCTGAGATTGCATATTATTTAGAATCTGAGCCCCTTTACTCTCTGCTAAAGAAGAGCTAAGCTGACTAATCACATAATCAACAATAGTCAATGTCAAAATAACAATGAATATGACATCAATACAAATATAGGGGCATAAACCTAATCATGAAAAGGTAAGCAATTTCTAGGTGGGAAAACATGGGACTCAAATGTATGTACTGCAATGTATGTAACTGATGCTGCAGTAGATAACACTGCAAATCCAGAGTGTACTAGACATGCTAGTGGAAAGATGTGTTGGTTATTCAGAACTCTGGTGTCATTAAGAACTGATGAGCTTGGAAAAGTTGTACAGTACTGTATTTTTTTCCAAGTATAGTGCTAGAATCCCCCGTTGACCATGCTAGCCAAAGGATTCTGGGATTTGTCCTCCAAGAAGAATAACCTTTCTGGTTCTAGATTCTGTCTTAAATGTATGACTTTGGTCACTTGTAACAATCTCTCACCCTTTTTATCCAACCTTGTAACATTTGTCGACCTCAGCAAAGCCTTTGATACCGTGAGTAGAAAAGGTCTGTGGCAGATCCTGGAAAGGCTAGGATGTCCCCCCAAATTCCTTAAAATGATTATCTTGCTACACGAGGGCCAGCATGGCCAAGTCAGATATGGCGATGCTCTTTCAGAGCCCTTTCTAATAACTAATGGAGTGAAGCAGGGTTGTGTTCTTGAGCCAACTTTATTTACAATCTTCTTCAGCATGATGCTCCAAAGGGCTACAACAGAGCTCAAAGAAGAAGACGGCATCTATATACGATACCGTACTGATGGTAGCTTGTTTAACTTAAGCCGTCTGAGGGCTCGCACTAAGACTCTAAACTATCGAGTCCGTGAGCTGCTCTTCGCTGATGCTGATGCCCTTGTTGCCCACACAGAAGTAGCTCTGCAGCGCCTAACATCCTGCTTCGCAACAGCTGCAGAGCTGTTTGGGCTGGAAGTCAACCTGAAGAAAACAGAAGTTCTTTACCAGCCTACACCACAGGACGAACACCACCATCCCCACATTGCCGTCGGCAACTCTGTGCTTAAGTCCGTGCAGCAGTTCACCTACCTGGGAAGCATCATCTCCTCAGATGCCAAGATTGACAAAGAGATCGATCACAGATTAGCAAAGGCATGTACCACATTTGGAAGACTTTACAAAAGAGTCTGGAGTAACAAACACCTGAGGTGAAGCACAAAAATCAATGTGTACTGTCTATTCTCCTTTACGGGTCTGAAACGTGGGTCACCTATCGCCAACACTTATGACTCCTTGAACGCTTTCATCAGTGCTGTATACGCATAATCCTAAATATACACTGGACTATGTGACGAATGTTGCTGTCCTTGAGCAAGCAGGGATCACCAGCATTGAGGCCATGATATTGAGAACACAGCTGCGCTGGGCAGGGCACGTTTCTAGGATGGAGGACCATCGCCTCCCCAAAATAGTACTCTACGGTGAACTTGCCATGGGTCAGCGTAAGAAGGGCGCTCCAAAAAAGCGATACAAGGACTCCCTGAAACAACATCTCAGGCTCAGCCAAATTGATCACTGACAATGGTCTGCCCTGGCCTCACATCGGGAGGCATGGAGATGCACTATCCACAATGCTGCAGCCTTATTTGAGTACTCAGGCCGAACAAGTCTTGAAGAGAAACGACAACACAGAAAGAATCACAACCCAGAAACATCACCCAAAGAGACCTTCTGCTGTGCTTTCTGCAACCAGACTTGTTTATCTCAGATTGGCCTTTTTCGTCATCAGCATACTTGCAGAAAGTGCGGGATGAGTCCTTCCTGAATCTTCGTTTGAGAAGAAAAGCCAGAGAGAGAGACTTGTGACAACTCCAAAAACCATCTTCCAAAATAGTTCAAAACTGAAGCTGTCAGCATCCAGTGTTCTAAGATCTTCAGTGAGCTCTAATCTTCATTTGAGTGTTCACTCTTGTATTGCATTACTGCTTCTGAAAATCTGAAGAAATATATTTTAAGTAGTCAACAAAGTGCCTGGGGCAACATTCTCTTCCTGCCCCCCCTCGCCTTGTATTACAAAGGTGTTTGCAGGAGAGGGGGAAAAAAGACAAGAGTAAGCAATATCTGTAATGTTTTACAAAATAAACCAGCTGGTTGGCTGGGATTGAAGGAGAGTGTTTGTTAACATTTTCAGCCTTTGGACTTCTTCAGAAGTATGTTTTTGGATGCTATTTGATCCAAAGCTATTCTTGAAAGGAAAAATCCACTGCTTTGGGGAGAAAAAACATAAACGCAGCAGCACAATTGTGTGTGTTCAAAGAGCCTATTCAATCCTGGCTGTGTTTTTGATGCCAGCTTGGTATAAAGCATTGCCAGCTACGGGGGCTGCTGTATCTGTTTGGCATGGGAAAAGCATGGTAAATACTATACAGCTTTGCCAAGCCATACCTACCAGCCATCTCCTTCCTACAGGCAGAGAAATCCTTTGGGTTAGGATCTGACAGTTCCTAGCCTTTATAGATAAATTTAACCCATGGGTATTCTAAGTCTTGAGCCATATTGAAAGCTTTTCTTATTTTTTTTAAACAAAATCTGCTTCTTATACTAACTTTGTCCAAATGTGTGTGCATGTTCATGGTTTTAAACTTCAAAATGTTAGCTTCTTTAAATATGGTTTCAGTATATTGGTAGTCTTTATTGTTTTAAATTTTGAATGGTTTGAAATCATGGGTAGACAACTGTGGAAGGCTAAGGGACTGCATTAGCCCACTAGGAGACCTTGGAGTGCATTAGCCCACTAGGAGACCTTGGAGGGCCACATCTGCTCTTGCAAAAATAAACAAAATAAAGCCCCCCCCCCCCTGCAAAGCCTCTAGGGGTATGGGAGCATTTAAACCAAGTTTTGGCTTTCAAAAAAGGTCTGTTCTGGGCCTAAATTGGCTCTCTGAACCAGCAAAATGTTGTACCCCATGCCCCCTAGTGGACATTTTGCAGCATTTCAGGGCAAACAAAATTTTAAGAAAATCTTTGTAACAATTGTTTTTAACCCCTGGGGGCTCAGGGGGCTCCAAATGTGGCAGAAATGCCCTCCACATCCCCTAGAATGCATTTGGGGAAATTCTGGAGCAAAACAAATAGATTTTTTTTTACCCCTGGAGGCTGCATGCAGACTGAGGGACACACTTTGCCCACCACCTCTGCTTTAAAAGGTTTAAATTTACTTTGATTGTGCACCACCCTGAGGTCCTATGATATATGGTGGTTTATAAATTCTTTAATAAATAATGAAGTAAACGAACACCTTCTAACACCTTTAAGGCTAACAAACTTCACATGAGAAAGCTGACATCAGAATAAATGTGCTTATCTTGAAGATGCTACAAGGCTCTTGGTTGTTTCTGCCAGAGTAGTCTAATGCCACTACCCTTTTGAGAATGGCTGCATTGAATCAAGAGAACATTCTCACAGGTAGAGTTTCCATTACAGGGAAGTCACCTTTTACAAAACAATCACACAAGGTTGTAATTTTTTAAAAGCTTGCCAAGTGTAACTATCTTTTTAAATTGCAGGAGTGCTATGCACACCTGTAAAGAGCACAATAAGAGCTAGGATGGGTCACACCAGAACTGTGTCTGGTCCAGCATTTTGTTCTGACAGCAGCCAAGCAGATGCCAGTAGGAATCCCACAAGTAGGGTGTGAGACAAGCAGGGTGTGAGGCAAGCAGCTGATGACATTTAAAGCCCTAAACAGCTTGAGACCTCCATACCTGAAGGAGTTCCTCTCCCTATATATACCGGTACTTTCTTGAGGCCTGCAGGAGAAGTCTTCCTCTGTGCCCCACCATTGAGAGCAACGTAGCCTGGAAGGAGGTGAGGGAGGGCCGTTTTGGTTGTAACACCCCAATTGTGGAATGCCCTCCTCTTAGAGTTCTGATTGACATCAAATTTGGTTTCTTTCTGGCACCAAGTCAAAATATGGCTTTTTTTTAATTAAAGCTTTGGGGGCCTAATTGTATTGTAGCCTTTTAAACTCATTTAATATGTTGGCTTCTTTAATATGTTTTTATCCTCATTAAACTATTCTGTTTTAATCTGCAATTGTTTTAAAATTGTTTGCTTTGTTTTATTTGTATGCTGACCTGAGATACCACAATAAAGGGCAGGATATGTGTGTGTGTGTGTAATCTCACTCACCATCTCATGTTCTCCAGCAGCTGGTATTGAGGCATATGGCATATTCCTTTAAGTAATGCATACTGCCTCTGATACAGAAGGTAACATACTATATAGCCATCCTGACTATTGTTGTGGGTTGCAATACTGTACATTCCATACCAAGCTTGGAGTTAAAAGAAACAAGTTACTCATTACTTTTTTGGTTAACAAGAGTGTAACAATGTTACATTTCAAAAGCAATCCAAGAGCAAGGTGACTTTGTTAGTTTCACAAATAAGCATTTCTACTTGTTTTCAAAAGTTACTTTTAAGGGGCTTTTAAGAATCATTTTGACAGAAAGTTTTCAAATTTTATGCCATTCTGTTATTATCCTAAACCCTTCCATCCAAAAAGTAACAGAAAATAATGGGAAAATAAGTAACAGTGGAACAAGTAATATAGCAAGTTACCGTTTTTCATCGTTTTGATGTGTAGTAGGAATTGGTTGTTTTTAAAAACAGGCTAATGAGCAACCAGGAAAATTATGGCACTTTTGAAAAACAACTTCCAAACCTCTGCCTCCAAAATGGGCATCAGTATGACAAGTGTGTCTCATTTTGTTAATCTACACATTTTGTGATACAGCCTCTAAAAAGCTCTGTCTCCTTCCCTGCCTCCCATTTTACCTTCACTGAAATAACAGTGTGAAAGTAGATTAACTACAGCATGTTGTTCTATCATGCAGGAAATAACTAGGGTTTTGTGTTTTTTTTTGCTGGGGGGGCGCACAAGCCTATTGCTAACTTTCTTGTTCTTGTATGCCATCAAGTTGACTTTGACTTAGAGTGACCCTGGGAATAGGAGACCTACAAAAGACCTTGTTATTGTAATGTCTTCTTTTTCCTCCTACTGCCTCCATCTTTACCAAACATCATTCTCTTTCATAATACATCCTGTCGATTCACATGCCCAAATTATGATAGCCTCAGCTGAGTCATTTTGGCTATACCCTTATACCCAACCCTTATTCAGCTGCATGGAAAGAGTTGTGTGAATCATTTCTTGATAGATTCCATTGCTTACAGTCTTATGCTTCTTCTGGAAAAATAGGAATAAATGTTGGGGGATATTGGGAGAGTTTCATTCTAACTATAAACCTGTTTAAAGTCAGAAGAAATAATGAATTACAGTAATAAGATCCCTCCCCCCTTTACAGGTACCTTTGCACTGGTGAAACTAGTATTGCCTTTCTATATTTGCCAGACCTCTCTTGAACAAGGGTTCCATTCTGTAAGTGCTCTGATGGAATGATAGGAAAACTTGAACTTGTCAGGCTTTTCCTTGGCGTGTAATCTAATGTAGTGTAGAATTTGGCTGTCTTTTGATTCCCCTACTTTCATCTCACTTCTCACACCTAATGTTCCTACATGCTGGATGCCGCCCAACACAAAGTTGAAAAAGCTTAAACCCATTATTTCCACTGGACATAAACTGTGATCCCAAACATGGAGAGTAAGTCTCCATGAGTAAATTTGCATAGGTTTCTGATCTCAAAACAAGCTTAATGTGTTGGCTTTGGATCCTGAACTAGTCATCTTAGCAGACCATTTAATTAAGACCGGGGTGGAGAATCTTTGGTCCTCCAAGTGTTTGGACTTCAGCTTCCAATAGCCATGCCCTGAGTGACCAGTAGTAAGTCCAATGCTAGAAGGCCAGAGGTTTCCCACTCTGGCCCATAAAGTGGATGGCTGCTTTTCCTTTTCTTGCTTGGCGGCAGAGCATAGAAACATTAATTTTTGAACTACAACTCCAAGAATTCTCCAGCCAGCATGGTCACTGGGTATTTGGAGAGTTGTAAACCATAATAGAAACTCTGTCAAATAAACTAGTACAATATTCAGTTGGGATTTTTTAAAGCTGTGTGTGTTGTGTAGAGATTTAGTGGACAGTGGCTGCAAGGAATATTAACACTAGGTAAATTTGCTAAGCAGCCTTGGCAAAAAGGACGTTAATAGCTTGTGCTATCATTTCAGCTAATTAATTTTTTAACTGTGCATGAGCCAGGCCAAACTATTGTATCATATTAGCTACAGTTAAGCAACCTTTCCCAACCTGTCTCTCCAACATTGGGCTACAGTTCACATAATCTACAGCTAGCCAGTCTGCAGATGGGTTGATGGGCATTGTAGCCCATCAACATCAGAGGATCTTGATCGAAAAAAACTATAGTTTAATGGAACAAGCCAACTTCAAACCATATTTTCTAATCTTGCCTTGTTTCCCTAATGCACAGCTTAGGGTTAGGCCTTGACCCAGCCATGTCTTGTTTTAGTATCATTCCTTGATGTTATGGCACCTATGCAAGAATTCAAATAAATGTTAAAAACCTGGTATTTGTTAGCCAGCAATAATAATTAGGAGTATGTCAGAAGCAAGAAGTCTCCAAAAGGTTTTTGCTCTGCAGTGAAAGATTAATCTGAGGAAGGTAAAATGAGCCCTCAATGCATTTCTTTCCTGGTGAAGAGGCTATAGAACAAGCAGCACATTGTCAGACTTGAAATTCAGTCTTGCAAGCAGATTTGGCATTTCCTCCACACCTTCCTTATCCATCAGACTGTATCCTTTCAAGTGGGGGATGGAAAAGACTCTAAAAAATGTACTTGCCATGTTGGGTAACAGTTCAGGAACCAGAGCACTGCTGTTCACACATGGCTATCATCAAATGACTAGGCATTTAAAGTTCATGCCAATTAAAATGTGTGCACACTGTTAGTTATAGAATCATAGAACTGGAAGAGACCACAAGGACCATCTAGTCAAATCCCTTGCCATGCAGGAATACTCAATGAAAGCATTCCCGACAGATGGTGATCCAGCCTCTGTCTAAAAACCCACATAAAGCTAAGTAACTAAGGGCTCCAACCTATCAGGAAGTAACTGGCCTGGCTTGCACTTGTAATTTTAACAGCAGTCTACTCTGCAGCAGCAGAGTAACAGAGTAGCAACAGCAGTCTACTCTTCTATCATAGAATGATAGAATTGGAAGAAACCATAAAGGCCATCTAGTCCAACCCCCTGCCATGCACAATTAAAGCATGCCCAAAAGATGGCCATCCAGCTTCTGTTTAAAAACCTCCAAAGAAGGAGACTCCACCACACTCCTAGGCAGCAGGTTCCACTGCTGAACAGCTCTTAGTGGTAGGAAATTCTTCCTAATGTTTAGATGGAATCTCTTTTCCTATAGTTTGAACGCATTGTTCTGTGTCCTAGTCTTTCACAGCATGTAAATAATATTGTCACTTGGGCAAACTTGGGCATTGCACAGCTGCTAAAGCCAAAAGCTACAGAGACTGGGGCCCATCTATACGGGGGGGGGGGCGTAGTGCCCTGCAGTAGTAGCAGATCTCAGCAGCTGCAACTGGTTTTTCTTCCAGCAGCCCCCATAAACATCGCACCCAGGATGACAGCTGAGGAAGGGAGAAGAGGCAGCAGCACGAGGGGGGGGGACTGGGAAAGGGAGAAGAGGGTGAGAAAGCCCTCCTCCCTTCCTTGGTCCCTGTGGGGGTGGGCAGCAGTGTGTGTGTGGGGAGGAAACAGGGAAGGGAGAAGAGGGTGAGAGAGCCCTCCTCCCTTTATCGGTCCCCACAGGGCCAGCAGCCAAGATGGGTGGGTGGGAATGACAGCCACCCTCCTTCCTTTCCCATCCCTGATGGCTGGGGGTGGGAATGGTGATTGCAGACACTTGCTTTGTCAGTAGGCCCCGCCCCCATGCTTGTCCAGCCAATTAGGGGCGCACTTCCAGTTCTTTCGGACAATGATTCCTATCAAATCGCTGTTCTAATGAGGCAGAATGCGCACCCCCTCACTGTTTTCCAAAAAGCTACAGGAAAAGCCGTGATGGCTTTTCTCACACAGTTTTTGCCGATTTTGGCCCCCTTCCTTCACAATATGGCAAAATCACACAGAATGCCATTAAGACAGGTAGGATTCCCCATGCATTCCATGAGGAGTTTTTTCACCTTTTAGACAACTTCCCTGTGAGTATCTGGCAACACACAGCTTATTCATGGGCTTGACTTAGTCCAGTGTTTGCAGAATGGCAACCTATGGTTTATTTGGATGTTTCTCTGTTTCTATCATGAAAACTGGGAACATGAAATGGAAAATCAGAGGCAGAAAGATCTCAACAATTCTGTATAAACTACAAGTTTCATCTCACTCTGATCGACTTCAGGCCGCCAGATGAATACGCTTCCAGATGAATACAATCAGCCTGGAAGAGAAGTTAATTTATTACAAGGTAGCAAGAGTGGAAGAAAGTTTTCAGCATGGCTGGCGATGTTTTGAAAAGAGGCTGTCTCTTTTAATAGTTTGTGATTAATTCATTGGTTAGTTAGTAGAGTCTGGTAATGCTTCCTACCCACCCAGAATGTCTTGCCTTAAATATGTTCAGTCCAAATTATTTTGCAGCCTCAGCCAAAGAACAAGGTGACTTCCTGTAGGAGTAATGAGTCTAAAAAATAAAATTGTATTAAAAAATTCCAGGATCTAGTCCTTTTAAAAGCAACAAGAATTATCTCCTTTAAAAAGGGAGTTAAAAATCATTCATTTACTTTTAACTTCATGCAGAGTGCAACTTAAGAAGGCTGACTTAAGCTCAATTAACATTTAAAAAGTGTATTCAGAGGTCTGAGATGACTCAGTTAAATTAGACTCATTACAAAATAAACGAGTCAGTTCAAAATGCAAATCAAAGTTTAAAAACCTCTCTGGTTATGTAGACCATATGTCTTGTTTTACAGGAGGTATATTTGCTCAGGTGAGCAATCTTGAAATTCAGGATACACATGAAAGGACATACTGTAAGCAAAATCATTTACTTCAAGACCTCAGTGCCCTCGATTTCCAAAAGCAAAACCCAGTAGACACTTGCGGTAGATATTAGGCATAGCTTATTTCTTCCTTACATGGGAAAATGATTTCCATGTTGTTTGGCCAACAAGACTCTAAATATTCATAATTCAAACAAAAATGGCCTGATTGTTTGTATCTTAGATGATAAAGTGGGTGTTCAAATACACACACACACCAGCTTGGATGCTTGGATGTGTATACACGTGGTATACACATTTCTACAACTAATGCAAAATATGAACAAACACTTTATCTAATATCACACCTTGCCCCAGTTTATTCTTCTATGTTTCAAAGCAGGCTTTAATTTGCTGGCTGGGGTCAAACATTTGGCTGATGCTATACAACCCAGAGTTTATGGAAGTCAGGAATGAGCACTCGAGTCGAGTGTTCCTCTTGACTTTTACTGGCATCTGCAGGACTAAATGCTAACATATAGTGCCAGTCTTATTTTATTGGTTTGTTATTCTTCCAGTCAAAAATTGCGATTAAGTGTCTGTCAGTAGTAACATTCAGATGAAAGCAGAAATGCAACTACAACGTAAAACCAAAGTCACAACATAATCAAAGCATATCAGTAAAAAGAAAGGGAAAGTTCCTTGTCTGAGACTTAAGGAAGCGGAAAGTCTAAGGGGTTGTCTAAATGGTTAAAATAACCCTCATGGAATTTGTTGGGAATATGGCCTGTCTAAATGGAATACTGCATCAATCCACTGCATTTTGAAGGAAGGGGGCCCAAAATGGCAAAAAAACTGCAGGAAAAGCCTTGCCAGCTTTCCCCAGAGTTTTTAAAAAACAGCAAGGGGTGTGTGCATTCCTGCTCAATGAGACAAGAGATCCGATATGAATCACTTTCCCAAAAGAGAGGAAGCACAAAGCTGATTGGCTGGGTGAGTGTGGGAGTCGGGGCTTGCTAACAGGGGAAATGCCTGCTGCCGCCATGTTGGATTTTTGTCGTTAAGGTGATAAAATGGGGTGGGGTTTTTTGTTTTGCTTTCCTGTTAAGTCGAAAAATCGCTCTAGTACACCTTGGACATCATTAAAAAAAATTTCTTTGGTGGCAATCACTCACAGCTGCCATTTTTGCATGCAAAGCTTATGGGGGCAAAAATACTATTAAGACAAGTCACTACTGCTGCGAAATGCCATTACTGTAAGGAACTCCAAGGGGGGGTTGCCTCCTATAGATGGGCCCTTAGACATCTGGAGGGCCAAAGATTTCTTAGTCCTGATGTGAAAGGAACACAGTGAACTTGCAGCAGAACACTATGTACATGCTGTGCATTGTTACTATTTGAACTGATCTTTTACAGTTATTTATTGTTTGTTTACTTTAAAAAATGCACTAAAATGCAGCTATTTTAAAAATTCTCTTTCAGAGTATTCCAGGTGTTGGGCAGAAATATTTCCTTCAGTTTTCTACAAAAGATCTTCAGACTGGGGTAAGTTCATGCCGTGAAATGGAACTTCCTACAATTTTATTTCATTTACTTTTCCATAGGATGAAAAACTATGATAGTAGTAGCCATACTAACTGGAGGATTCTATGGGTTGCATCCAAAAAATTAACTTTTCCAAGCTCTGGCTCCCTATAGCAATGGACAGCTGGCTCTCCCACGTGCAGCTGTGGGCCAGATGTTTGATATGTAATCACCTTTCTTGAATGTTAATGGGTTGGTTTTTTAAAAGGCAACCCTTGGGTGGGGCAAGTGGTTCTGGATTAAAACTGCCTGTCTGCACTGCAAAAATACAGCAGTTTGACACCACTTTATCCACCATAGTTCTAAGCTATGGACTCCAGATATTTGTAGTTTGGTGAGGCACCATAGTTCTCTGATAGAAAAGACTAAATACCTCACCAAACTACAAATACCAGGATTCCATAGGATAGAACTATGGCAGATAAAGTTGTGTCATACTGCTGTATTTCTGCAGTGCAGACCAGCCCTAAGGTATATAGGGAGAATGAGCACATACGTTTTCTGCTTTCCTGGTGAAAACAGCAGGAAGGGTGAGTTGATCTTTTTTTTCCTGATGAAAATCCCCATTCTACTCACTTTTTATTCCCATACACATCACTAATTGCTTGTAAAGCATTTATATTTGGAATGTGCTCGTGGGGCCCTTTCATACTACATAATTAGAACACTATGATTCCACTTTACTTGGCACAGCATCATCTTTTGGAATCTTGGGATTTGCAGTTTAGGAAGGGTATTCAGAATCCTGAGCCAGAGAGCTCTAGTGCCTCAGCAACCTACAAACCCCAGGATTCCATAGGATATTGCTATGACAGTTAAAGTGGCATCATAGTGCTATAATTGTATAGAAATATTTAGAATTGTTTAGAAATAAAGTGCCACATTCTACATTTTGTTTGATTTCTTAAGCAAAAACTAGGCACATGCCTCGCGTCTGTGTTCTACCTGAAGAAAAAACCCAAGCCAACAGTTGAGATAAGTTGCACCCACAACAAAGACCCAGATCAACGTTTGCGGGAGGACTACAGCTTGTACCTAAGCATTAGAGGTATATCTATTGCAAAGAATCTCTTCCTGATATTTCCTTTTACAATTTGTTAACTTTAATTGACTGAATGAAATAAGCAATTGTTTGCAACTATTAAAAAGTCCAGCCTGATAAGAGATGCTAGGCAGATTCTCTTGGATAGTGAATTCAGGATTGTGCTGTGTATTTATGCATACAAAGGGATATACAAGACTTTCTAATAAACAGAAGCAATTTCCGCCACATCTTTTTTCCCATGTGGGAGAGGAAAGGATAAACCTTAGGTGGAGTTTAATTAGGGATGGAGAAGAAATTTGTTGGATTCTCACCAAAAGTCTCCATTTTGTACCTCTTAAGACTCCTTGCAAGATGAGGAGGAGCTTTCACAGAAAACCACCCGTTTTAATATGCTTTTAGTATACTTAACTTATTCTTATAATACATTTCAGAGAAATAAGAAACACCCCAAACCATGCATAGCTTTACAAAAGGCAAACAGCTAAAAATGCATTATTACCAATAATGAAATCAATTTTCCTTGGGTTTTTTCCGGGCTGTGGAACTGTGTTCTGGAATAGTTTCTTTCTGACATTTCACTTGCATCTGTGGCTGGCATCTTCACAGCCTGGAAAAAACCCAAGGAAAGTCTATGGATGCTGGCCGTGAAAGCCTTTGACTTCACAATAATGAAATATATTAAAATATGAAGGTGAATAAGAATTCCTATTTCGTACAGTAGGAAAAATGCACATTGAAGATGTGTGCAAACTTCCAAGTAGGGAGGAAGAAAACCTCTTGTAACCTGATACAACCAAAGGATGGGGCAGGAATGCAGACGAGACTGGAAGAAAGGCAACACGATTGAGACTGAAGAATTTTTCATGTCTCTAACTTGATCCCCCCACCACCCCCGTTCTCAATGGATATGAGACTAGGCCTTCCTCTATAAAGACAATCAATACCAAAGTGCAGCCTTATTCTCCATTTATAACAAAGGCCAAGATCCTACAGCAGGAGACATAGTTAAAACAACAGAACTCTGTTGCTTTAGCTACCTCTCCTAATGTGACCTCCAAAAACGCACCTTAGAAGCCAGGCAGCTTCATCAACATAAGGATTTCCGAAGTTGCTGAAGAAGCAAATGGCCAGCCCCTCTCCCAGCATCAGGGAGCTCTGTGACAGGCAGCTACAGGGACCCTTGCAGAGTCTTGTCACAACAACTTGTCACAAAGCACCATACTGCAGGGAAAGGGCTGGCTGTTTATTCATTCTCCATCCCACTCCCCAGTGCATCAGTTGATGTGGCTGCCTGGCTTCTAAAGTGGGTTTTGGGGTCACTTTCGGTTGTTACACTCATGTAACAACTATAAATGTGAATTACAAAACTTACAATGTTGTATGGCTGGCTTATGACATCATAAATACAGTGGGCCTTGCCCATACATGGTGGTTCAGTTCTGGGACCCCTGCAGATAGGGAAAAGCACAGGAGCTCAAGTGCCATATGAATCAATGGCAGTGTGTGCACACAGCCACATCCTGACTAACTGAATAATATGGGACATGGCAATGTGCAGGAACTCCAATCAGTGGATCGCAAGCCCACTGATACATTGGGTGCACTGTACCAAACAAGATGCCAGCCAGAATTTGGAAAGTTACTTTTAAAAATTAATTTGTTCCTGTTACTTGTTACATACCATGCCATTACTTCTTACCATGTTACAAAAGTAACTCATTGCATTCCTTGCTGAACTTTTCTATAATTCTCTGTTACTTTTATTGAGAGAAATAAACCTTCAGATTGATAAAAGATGAGGATGTGTAAAATTTGAACAGTTCCCCTCAAAATACTTCAGTTGTTGTTATGTGCCTTCAAATTATTTCTGACTTATGGCAACCCTAAAGCGAACCTGTCACAGGGTTTTCATGGAAGAATGTGTTCAGGGGAGATTTTCCTTTGCTTCCCTCTGAGGCTGAGAGAGTGTGACTTGCCCAAGGTCACCCAATGGGTTTCCATGGCTGAGCAGGGATTCGAACCCTAGTCTCCAGAGTTGTAGTCCAGCACTCAAACCACTGCCCTACACTGGCTGTCTAGACTCAAAATGCTTCTAAAATGCCCTTAAACATTTTTTGTGTGTGTGAAGTCGAAGGCTTTCATGGCCAGCATCCATAGATTTTCCTTGGTTTTTTTCCGGGCTGTGAGGCTGTGTTCTGGAATAGTTTCTTTCTGATGTTTTGCCTGCATCTGTGGCTGGCATCTTCAAATAATGGTTGGGTAGGAGTGTGTGTGGAGTTTATATGCTGTGAACCCCTGTTGGGGAGTATATGTAGGACAAACTCCCACATAGGACAAACCCCTCACTACCTCAAAGACTCAGCTCACTTCACAGAAAAAATCAACAACATCGAACTGAAACCTGGAGACAGACTGATCAGTTTTGATGTTGTCTCCTTGTTCACCAAAGTCCCCATAATGGACACCATGGCACTCATAGAACAAATATTTCCTGAGGACATCACAGCCTTGTTCAAGCTCTGCCTCACCACAAACTACTTCCAGTGGGATAACAATTCTACGAACAGATAGATGGGGTAGCCATGGGCAGCCTCTTGAGCCCAGTGATAACAAACTTTTGGAAACAGCACCAAAACAGCCGACAACATGGTTCCAATATGTGGATGACACTTTCACCATTTGGAACCACAGAGAAGAAGATTTGGTCTCATTCCTGAACCACCTGAACAGCATCCACCCTAATATCCAATTCATGATGGAAAAAGAGAAGGAAGGAAAACTGCCATTCTTGGATGTCCTAGTCATCTGCAAACCAAACCAATGGTTAGGCCACAAGGTATACAGAAAACCCCCACACATGGACAGATACCTACACAAGAACTCCAATCATCATCCAGGACAAAAAAAAAAAAAAGCACAATTGGTAGACTGTGCAAAAAGGATCTGCAAACCCCACTACCTGGAGGACGAACTGAGGCACCTAAACTGGCCCCTACAGGCTAATGGTTACTCCAGATCAGACATCACAAGAGCAGCCAAACCCAGAAAAAAAAACAGGAATGAAGAAGAAAAACAGCCACCTAAAGGGAAGGTATTTTTACCATACATCAAAGGAGTCACAGACAGAATAGGGAAATGGATGAGGAAACACAACCTCCAAACCATCTACAGACCAACCAAGAAAATCCAAGACATGCTATGCTCAGAGAAGGACAAAAGAGACCCTCTCACAGATGTAGGAGTTTACCGCACACCATGCAGCTTTGGACAAGTTTACATAGGGACCACTAAGCGCAGTGTGCAAACATGAATCAAGGAACACGAGAGACACTGAAGACTGGGCCAGCCAGAAAAATCAGCAGCAGCAGAACATGTTATAAACCAACCTGGACACAAAATGCTATTTAAAAACACAGAAATTCTGGACCAAGCCAACAGCTAACATGTCAGAATGCACAGAGAAGCTATTGAAATCCATAAACACCTGGACAACTTCAACAGGAAAGAAGAAACCCTAAAAGTAAACAAAATCTGGCTTCCAGTTTTGAAAAGCAATAGAATAAAAACTCAACACTTACAAAGGAGTTCCACCCAGGGGCAAGAGGATTCCCAGCAGATAATGGCCCATCAACCAACCATTAGCCAAACAGACATTAATCATCCTTGCATTTCTATACCCAGAAACTAACCATTCAATTACACAAATTTACATATACTCCCCAACAGGGGTTCACAATATATAAACTCCACACACACTCCTACCCAGCCATAATCTGAAGATGCCAGCCACAGATGCAGGCGAAACATCAGAAAGAAACTATTCCAGAACACGGCCTCACAGCTCAGAAAAAAACCCAAGGAAAATCCTTTTTTTTTTTCCATATACAGTCCTCCCTTCTAATTTGTGGGGGTTAGGGGCGGAGCACCACTGCAAATTTGAAAAAAAAACTGCAGATAACCTTAGGCTCCACCTCCAATGTGTGCCCGCCCCCCAGTGACCCTCCAAAAGCAGCAGTGGGGCTTGGGCAGCCTCGCTGGTGGAACTCCCGCCCCCCACACCTCTCCAAAAGCGGCAGTGGGGCTTGGGCAGCCTCACCGCCAGCCCTTCCATCCCCCACACCCCTCCAAAAGCTTCCCAAGTGGAGCCAAGCCCCAGGAGAGCAGAGAGTTTGGGGCAAAGGTGCCAAACTCCCCGCTCTCCTGGGGCTTGGCTCCATTTGGGGTGGGGAGCCAAACCCCGGGAGAGCATGGAGTTGGGCTCTTTAGACCCAAACTCCCCACTCTCCTGGGGCTTGACTCTCCACCCCAAACAGAGCCAAGCCCCAGGAGAACAGGGAGTTTAGCGCAAAGGTACCAAACTCCCTGCTCTCTTGGGGCTTGGCTCCCTTTGTGGTGGGGAGCCAAGCCCCAAGAGAGCAGGGAGTTGGCCGCTTTAGACCCTAACTCCGCTTTCCTGGGGCATGGCTCCCCACCCCAAACAGAGCCAAGCCCTAGGAGAGCAGGTAGTTAGGCACTTTAGACCCAAACTCCCTACTCTCGTGGGGCTTGGCTCCCTTTGGAGTGGGGAGCCAAGCCCCAGGAGAGAGGGCAGTTGGGCTCCTTGGCTCCCCACCCCAAATGGAGCCAAGCCCCTGAGGTGGCTGGAGTTCCCTCGCTTCCCTTCCTTCCCTACCACCACCAACGCCTCCGAGTCAAAGAGGCAGCCAAGGCGGCAGCTGCTGCTGCTCCTCTTGCAGCACCCCTCATTGCTGCAGTCCCTGTGGATGAGGAGGGGGAGGACAAGGACAAACTGCGAATACTTAAAACCACAAAATTCAAAGCCGCGAATATGAAGGGACGACTGTAACTGGAAACTGTTACTCATTGAACAATTAAAGATTATTCTCATTCCTTTTATTAACTTTTAAGTGTAGATTTGTTACACCCTTGTTACTCACAAGCTATCAATAACTTCCAAGTTCTGTCTTACAGTCCCCTGCAGTGGTTTGCCAGAGCTTTTTTTTTTTAATATGAAAACAGGATCTTAAGAATGATCAGTGCAGGTTCTTTACCTGTGGGTGCACTTGGTCTTCCAGTTTACAAGACAGCTGTAGACAAATAGAACACTGGATTGATCATTAATCTGATGAGTGGTCCATCTTTTCTTTAAAAAGCCATATATGTTTAATTTTTATATAGATTCATTCCTACCCTTCCTCACACCCAAACCACAAAACATCTAAACACTAATGCCCAGGATCCTGTTGGGAGTTTACATCTTCCTAAGTGGACTGATGTCTACAAGAATTAAAATTGTGCAGTTGTGCAATGTCCGTATCCAGTAGAGGGCTGCTGTTAACATTACAGTGCAGGGAAGCCAGCATAGTGACCAATTGGCAACAGGACTGATGCGCATTGGTCCTATTGTACATCAGGACAACAACTAGGGATTGCTGATGCGCATTGGGACACTCTTGGTGTTGTCTCGTTATGCATCTTTGCATTTCACTAACAGCTTCTTAGCACCTCTGCTACATAACTAAGTATATTATATATAAATTTACGCAACATAGTGTTAGAGAATTCTGGCCAAAAGGTTGCAAATCTGTTCCAGACATTTGGAAAGGGGTGGATGTGTTAGTGATGGCAGGGGTGTCCATTGGAGACTTCTGCATCTAATTTTTCCCCATCCAAGTTGCAGTGTGGGTGTGGGTGTGCACTTTCAAGTTGCCTGTCGACTTCTAGCAACCCCATGAATTTCATAGGGTTTCCTTAGGTAAGGAATACTGAGAGGTGGTTGTGCCAGTTCCTTCCTTTGAAATATAGCCTACAGCGCCTGGAATTCATTGGTAGTCTCCCATCCAAGTACTAACCAAGGCTGACCCTGCTTAGCTTCCAAGATCAGACTGGAACTGGTGCCTTACGGTATTTAGGCAGAAGTTGTATACCAAGAGAAAAAAAGAAAAAACCAAACCAGGTTTATGAGAGTTTACCATAGGCAAATGGGTATGTGAGCACAGTCAATCCACCTACATCCATCTTTACCTAATTTTTAAAATTCCTATTCGAATAAAACACCCACTTGCATGGTCAGCAAAGGGCATATGTAATAAGGCTCTAAAGCTGGTATCGGCTTACTGTAAGAGGTCATAATGATCATATTTCACAATTTCAAAACCATTCTCTTTTTGTCCTTTTCAGATGATAATGAGCCCTCTCTAGACCATCTGTGGGCTTTGGGCACAGTTGGCAGCAGTTACATTGCATGGGAGAAGTCAACCGAAGATTTGACTTACATGATGACACAAATCAAGAATGTAAAGCAGTGGGTAGGTAAAGCTGAAAAAAAAGTAAAGCATGAAAACTCAAGACCCTGTAAAAGTTTAGTATGACAAGGAGTTTGGCTTACCCATTGTATATCTGAACTCCGTGAGTGTTCCTCCCCCTCCAATGCCAGATATACCATTATTAGGAATCTCAGTGGAGACATGCGGGACCCTTCCACACTATATAATTATAGCACTATGATTCCACTATAACTGCTGTGGTCCTATCCAACAGAATCTTGAGATTTGCAATTGAAGGAGAAGTATTTAGAATGTATAGCCAGTGCCTCACCAAACTACAAAGCCCAGGATTCCATAGGATGCCACTATGGCGATTGAAGTAGAATCATAGTACTATACTGTAATTGTGTAGTCTGAAAGAACCCCTGGCTTTTCTGTAAAGGATTTCGCAGGCCATAGAATAAGAGTGGGGAACTGCAGATGGGGACCAGTTTTCTACCCAGAACACTTGCATTTGAGGGGGAGCAGGCAGGTAGCTATGTGGGGGGACAAAATGAGGACATTGTCCCCCATTAAAAATTCTGCCCCCTAAATGAAATTTTCCTTCAGTCGCTAAATTTCTAGCATTGCGGTAACTTAAAGCTTCAGCTGAGCATTTAGAAATACAGTTTAGGCATCCGAATAAATGGTGCCAGCAAAGTGCCCACGGGAATGTGGACACAGCAAATGTAAGACTTCTAGTTGTGAATGGTTTTCAGTGTCTCAGTCTTTGCAATCCTATAAATTAAAGGACTGAAGGAAAATTTGATTGGGGGAAGGGCAGAATTCTTTTTTGAAGGTGGGCATTGCCTTTGTCCCACCCCCCAGGGCAGGGAGGGCTAGAAGTATGCT
The DNA here is from genome assembly GCA_030847615.1 of Gambelia wislizenii. NCBI lineage: Eukaryota > Metazoa > Chordata > Lepidosauria > Squamata > Crotaphytidae > Gambelia > Gambelia wislizenii. Next base: position 35,073,745 of record JAUMIR010000003.1, read on the forward strand.
GGCAGAGTGTATGCTAACATTTCACGAAGCAGATGTGGGGTTTCAGCCTGTGTACATGACCTCAACTCCAGCATGGAAGAAAGCCAGACAACAACTGTGGCAAAATAAATACAAATAAAATGGGCGAGGGTGATAGCCCAATTTAAAAAAAAAAAAACTTTTTAAAATTCTGATCTAATGTTAGTCACAGCATGAATTGCAACTCTTTTATACCAACAAGCTGTTATTTCCAAATGTGGTTTTAATTTTGACTGATCATGTTCTTTTTAACTGGTTTTTCCCTGTTCAGAGAAGAGCTGATGAGTCACTTGAATTTGATTACAGTGTTCTGCTTACAAGTAGTGTTTCAGAGGTAAGAAAAACCAACAGTACTTAAGATGGCTTCTTGTGCATAAAGTAAGATTGGGTCCCATACTAGGAGAAAGGCAGGATACAAATAAAATAAATAAAGGAAATAAGAGACGTTATGCTGTTATAATGTAATTTCTGTAGCTCTGTTCAAAAAGGAAGCATTGTGAAGGAGCTGAGACCCTGTGCTGAAATTAGAAACAGCTCCCACATCTCCTGCTGTGAGTTCACTTAAGTGGCCTTTATTCGAGTAATTGCCTCTCTCAACACATGCAGAGATGGGGCCATCCTGGCCTCTCTAGGAAGGGAGTTACAAAGCCTAGGCGCAGCCACCAAGAAGGCCCTCTCCCTAGTTCCCACCAAACAAGCCTGAGATGGTGGTAGGACAGAGAGAAGGGCCTCTCCAGATGATCTAAGGGCTGTAATGGGCTCATAAAGGGAGATACAGTCCTTCAAATAACCTGGACCAAAGCTGGGAAATGTATTAAAATTGTGTCTAGTAGGCATGGGGGAAATGTTTAATTTCCCATGTCTTGGTTAGAAAAAAATGGTATAAAACAGCAAAGAGGAGCATCAAAACATAGCAAAATTGAGCTCTGCACTCCATAGAGGGCATTGGGGGGCATTTTTTTTTTTTTAAAAAACCACTTTGGGGGGGGCCTTTAGGCCACAAAAATGGCAAAAGGCACTTTTCCCCACCCCTGCTTTACAGCACCAGCAAGGTAGCTTGCTGTTATTATGCCCAGATTATTGAATGGGCAACTGGTGTTGACAGAGGCAATTCCTTTAAATTAAATATGGTTTGCTCTCTAGAAAGCAGATTTAGGATTTCGGCCTTATATGCAATGCATATCTACCATTGAACTCAAATGTTCTTAACATTCAACACTGCTGCCCAAATTCTGATTATAATTTTTATATATTTCTCCAGTCTCTTTCCTGCCATATGCGCATTGTCTGGAAGCTTGGACAGCCTATGAAAGTGAAGTACGACTGCTCTACTGAAGATGAATCTTCAGGGTTCGGTGATGGATCTGGAACAGAACTGGGATCTACAAGTGGTTTTTTTATTGAGCCAGAAAGTAATTTTTAATTAGGGTGAATGGCTGTATTTATAAAGATGTAAACATTTTTGCGAAGGTGTAGAGCACCTACCATTAATCTCAAAACAGTATTATGATTATTCTTCTACATAAATAATTGCAGTATACTTGGAAGTTTTGCAGTACCCTGTAGTTGCTTTTTCCCCACCACAAATATATTCTTTTTCTAGGTAGTTTCATATGAGGAGAGAGTATTTTTATGTATCTTCCTAAACCATTTTTTCCAGATTGTTTTAATATATGTAAGAACTACTGATTTGTCTCCAAGTTTCTGGCACTAGTGGGGTAACTCAGTGTGAGAAAAACATTAATATATATGAACAAAAGTTTTGACATTTTAAAAATTGCCATTTTAAAGAAGTATGTGTTGAGATACTTCAAGTTCTGAAAATAAACATTTGATGCTTACTTTTAACTTATATCGAATAAAATCAATAGTGGTCATTTTTCTTTTTCTATCTTGTCTTGTTTACATTGGTTGGATCATTCAAAATTATTTTTCTGTTGCAGAAAAGATACTTCAAATAGATCATGGGAAATAAAAACTGATGATTAACTGGATGGAATATTTTCTGAGTTATATACCTACATCTTTGAAAGTGGCTCTTTCCATCAGTCTTATAACTATCTAATCTAATTTTGCTCAGATATAAGTATATATGTGTAGTTGTGAAGTTTTTTTCTTAACAATACTGGGGATGGGTGGACTTGCTAGCAGAGTTGTAGAACCAAGGCCTTTTCACACTACAGAATTGTAGCACTATGATTCCACTTTAACTGTCATGGCAACATGCTGTGGAATCCTGGGATTTGCAGTTTAGGGAGGGGCATTTAGAATTCTCAGCCAGAATGCTCCAGTTCCTCACCAAACTACAGACCACAGGATTCCATAGGATGCAGCCATGACAGTTAAAGTGAAATTGCACTGCTATAAATGGGCCCTTACATAAAGCAATGATACTTGCATTACACATTCCATCAATACATGTACAATAAAATTACATGGTCATATACTAGCTGCTGTTCATGATTCTTCCTAGCCCTTCATTTCCAAATAATCAGACTCTACGTAAGGTGTGTTATTCTCATTCAGTGTTTACACTTATGTCCAAGATTAATATGTTTAGAATATTGGAGAAGTTTCTGACTTTATACCAACATGAGCAACTTTAATATCTTCAGTCTCTACTACTCAGTGAAGAGTGCTTGCCTTTGACTAACACAGCAGGGAAGTATATGCTACTGCTTATATGCTCCCCCTCTTGAGCTAGTTGTTACGAAATGTGTTGTCTAATAAACCAAGGAGACTATCACACCAGGCTTCTGACTTGCAGCAACTGCATTACTGAAGCAAACAGAAACATACTGGTATTGAAGCAATCCTTATTGCACATCCACTTCAATAGCAGTATGTTTCCGTTTGCTTCACTAACAGGATTGCTGTGCAATACCAGCAGGAGAGTGGGAGGAAGAGAAGAGACAGATTGGCTGGTGGAAGGATGTGGGGAAGAAATAGATGGGGTGGGAGGGAATAGTCAGAATGGGCAGTCAGGGAGAGAAGACCAGGAGTCAGAAGTGTGGGAGGAAAGAGACAGGTTGTGGTGGGGAGAACACCAGGTGGCAGGAGAGGGGAAGAGACAGATCAGGTGGGAGGGGGAATACTCAGTGCAGGCAGGAGGACAAAGAAACAACGGGAAGAGAGAGAGGACAAAGCCACCCACCCACCCACATGACTGCTGGTATGGGAACTGAAGTGGAAGAGGACTTATCACATGGAGGCAATAATGGAAACACCACAATATTGAGGGCCTATTGACGGGTTTTCCCCATCAATGAAAAGGTGCCCTCCAGTAACAGTTTGAATGCAGACTGGCAACAGAACAGAAACAACATCAAGCGATAAGGAACGGCTGCATACACTATTATCCTGCTCTAGTAGCACAGGTAAAGCCTTATGAGATAATCTCTCAGGTGATACATGAATATTTATGGTGCTGTCTCTTTCAATGAATCTAATGACATATAACAAAGATCTTATCAGTAAACATCAAAGGTGAAGTGACTCTGAAATAAATCATTGGGAAGTCTTGGAGGTTTGAAGAAGCCTGCTTTAATAAATTTCTGTGCCTGCGTATTATTCAGAGACTCATTGTGATGGATCCCCCTATCAGACTGACCCTGCGGTTCTAGCCCTGGGGCTTCTGTCACTCACCTTGCTCTTCCACCCTTTAAAATCCCTCTCTGGCTCTGGTCCTTGGGTCGCAAGGTGATACTTAAAATGGACATGTGAATGTTTTGATTGTTAGATTCAGTGTGGTAATGTGTGACCAGTCCTCAATTATTGTATTATTAATCAAAACATCCAAAGTGAAACATAGAAAAAAAACTAGTAAAAATTCATTTTATAACAAGTTAAACATACAGCCTTGTGCTGTTGCCATACACAGTGAGTGCATTGTTAGTGTCTCAGTTTAAAACTAACACTTCTCCCTAAACTCTTTCCGCACTCTCACCAATCCCTATTCAGATTTCATGAATTTCTCTAACCCTAACTGGCACTGCCTGATCTTTTGACAGAAAAGCCTTTGGTTTCATATGCTCATGCCATTGGCCCTGCTGCACAGCATTCCATGAGCTGTGATTCGCACACAGCTTTCTACATTTCATGTCCATATTCTACATTTGCTTCTAATTTTTCTTCCTTGCTCTGGTTCCTGTAGCCATTTCCTCTTCTTGTGTGTTTCTTCAGACATTGTTGGATTCCCCAATTCCCATCATCCCCAGCCTAATCAGTGGAATGGGGTGATTGGAGTAGTGGTTCAACAAGATCTGAACAGCCAAATGGCATTTCCCTGCTCTAGAACTGAAGTGTTGTCATTTCAAATCCAAGCCAATGGGTAACTCTTTATGAGAAGGTAGAAAATCCAGCAGTTCTTTTATGTTTATTTGTTCTTAGCAATATACCGCTGCACACTTGGAAAGGGAGTATTTAATTTTTGGAGGAAAGAATGTATAACTTTTTTCCCCACGTGAGGGAGCTTTCATAAAATTAGTGAACAAGAACACAAGAAATTTCTTATTATGTGGTAGAAACAACGTAAGAGCCCTGTGGCACCAAAAATTTATTATGGCCTAAGCTTTCATGGACTAGAATCTACTTTGGCAGATACATGAAGTATCCAAAATTTCAGGTATGTACTGTATACTGTAGTATACATGAAGCAGAAAGGGAGGGAGATCATGCATAGTGAACTTGGAGGGACATTAAATACAGAAAGTACTGTCAGGGACAATTACTTTAATGCTCTTGTCATTCACAAAGCTGTTCCTGCTGATAACACATACATGTTGGTACCAAGGAAGGCAATTAGCACACCCAGGTTGATGATAAGAAACCATTATTCAGTTCACACCCCTGGAGGCATACTGTAACCACTTGATGAATTATAACTCACCCCTCTTTTGCTTTAATCTTCCTTTGCAATTTCTTTGTTCTATAATGGCTGCTTTAGAATCAGTGACAAAGCAGCTCTGTGAAAGTGATGTGTTCTTCTGTTTTTTCAATATTTTATGATGTCAGGTTTGGATCCATTTATTATTTTGCATAGAAACTGTCTGCCTTAAATTGAACAGAGAAGGACATTGCTGATAAAATGGTGGCATATATAAAAAATGGAAGATGAGCAAGCAAATTATCCTCCATTGTCATGGGTGATATAGCAAAGTCCAGGAACAGTACTGGTAGAATAGAAACAGGGCCAGCAGTAACCTGGTTTTGCCTTAGTCATGGACCTGGAACAGAGTGCTTATGAATTTTCTTTGAAAGACCCAACTGTGACCATGATTTCTAGTGACACAGAAATCTCTTCCGGAGCTCTTCCGGAACTGGCTATTTAAGAAGATATGCAAACAGGGCTCTCTGACAAAGCCACAGTTTTCTTGTAAAATGGTTTTAGCTCTGTGGCTTCAGTAGAATGAAGTAAGTGATTTTCAGCAGTCAGATTTTCAGTGATGGGGTAGCTTGCAAGCAGGTCATTATTGAAACTGCAATGAGCTTAAGTGCACACAGATTTCAGGTACAACTGATGGCAAGACTGGAATAGGGCAATACTGGCAGACTCCTGCCAACTCAGGTCTCCACAACATTATTTCCAAGACTTACGTGGATGTATGAGCTGATGTTCAAATTGTTTGTAAAATATAGAACCTTCTGGGATGACTGGCCATGTGGGCCAGTCTTCCAAGGCAGATAAGAGCAATTAGCACACTTCAGTTCAGTGGTGGGACAATTGTGACCACAAACATCCCCATCCACAGCAAGTGGTGAGGGATTATGGGAGCTGGAGTCCCTAGTTGCCCATCTCTGTTTTAGTCATTTCCATCTTGCCAAGAAAACCCCATAATTTTGCCTTAGGGTCACCATTAAGTTGGAATTGACTTGAAGGCACACCACCACTGCCACCACCACAACAGACCCACGCTAAAACGTTGTAGTGTTCAGATGCTGCACAAGGTCACAGTATTTCTCCATTTAGCTCAGTGATGTTTAATCTGATTAGCAGATGCTCTCCATTATCTCAGGCAGGGGATTTCCACTTTACCTCCTACCTGATTCTTGAAGCACAGCCAGGCCTCAGGGAAGACAAAGGAAAAATATGGAGGGAATTTCAGGAAGAGCAGAGGGGGAAAGAAGAACACATAAGATCAGCATAATGTTAATATCCAGCACATAAAACAATGCCAAATACTTTATTAAATTAAGACAATGATTAATTAATAGAATTTTTTATAGTTTCAACAACAGTCTCTTAGTGACTTAATAATGAAGTCAAAGTATTGATCCAGGATGAAATTCAGCAACCTGTTCTGAATTTTTTTTTGGAGTTTTTAAACCAATACAGCTTTGCAGCAGTAGAAGCTCATCAGCAGGTCCTTACAATCTGCTCACATGGGGAGGAATCAGCTCTTGGCTTTGCCTTTCTTCCCATGAAGTTGTCCTGTTGCTTCTAGGTGCCGGTTAATTAGCTCTTCCTGTACACTGGGTAAACAGGGATGGTATCTGCTGTATTCCATTGTGTATTCACCTTTTCCCTGAGGAGAGAATCTCCACATTAAGACAGTTTAAGCAAATTCATAATTATTACATTCTAGTTAAAAAATTTAAATGGTACAGTTTTTATGTAACATACTATGGTAGATAAGCACAATAGTAATGTAGCAATAAATTGTGTCTACAACTGAAAAGGACATGACATTAGAGCTTACAATTCCAAAAGAAAAAAAACAGATGCTTATTAACACACATAGAAACAACAACCTCAAGTTCTGCTCTTCCATGCAATCCAAAAATCTGGCTATTTCAGAAGCATAAGAATTTCAAACTACAATTTTCTACAATTCCACAGGTAACTTTCTTGCCCACATTCCTATCTATCATAGAATCATAGAGTTGGAAGAGACCACAAGGGCCATCCAGTCCAACCCCCTGCCATGCAGAAATACATAATCAAATCATTCCTGACAGATAGCCATCCAACCTCTGCTTAAAAACCTCCAAAGAAGCAGTGTATTCCACTTCCAAACAGCTCTGTCAGGAAGTTCTTCCTAATGTTTAGATGGAATCTCTTTTCCTGTAGTTTGAACTCATTGCTCCGTGTCTTAGTCTCTAGAGCAGCAGAAACAAGCTTGCTTCATCCTCAGTATGACCTCCCTTCAAATATTTTAACACAGCTATCATATCCTCTTCTTAACCTTCTCTTCCCCAGGCTAAACATACCCAGCTCCCTAAACCGCTCCTCATAGGGCATGGCTTCCAGACCACCCACCATCCTGGTCGCCCTCCTCTGGACACATTCCAACTTCTCAATATCTTTCCTGAATTGTGGTGCCCAGAACTGGACACAGTATTCCAGGTGAGGTCTGACCAAAGCAGAATAGAGTGGCACTATTACTTCCCTTGATCTAGACACTATACTCCTATCAATGCAGCCTAGAATCGCATTGGCTTTTTTAGCTGCCGCATCACATTGCTGACTCATGTTCAGTTTGTGGTCCACTAAGACTCCTAGATTCCTTTCGCATGTACTGCCCTCAAGCCACGTGTCACCCATCCTATATCTGTGCATTTTATTTTTACTGCCCAAGTGTAGTACCCTACATTTCTTCCTGTTAACATTCATTTTGTTATCACAGATGGGAAACTTGTTGCTCTCCAAGAATTTCAGATGACAAATCCTATAATACATGACAATAATGGATGGGTCTTATGGGAACTGCAATCTACAGTATCAGGGTGAAACATAGTTGCAAATCCCCTGGCTCGAAACTTCACAAATCTGATTTTCCTAAACTTCCCTTGTTTTCATTGACAGCCCTCTCTGGACTCCTTTCTAGGCATGTATTCAGTCCACTCCTTCTAGTCTAGAACTTTCTAAATGGTTTACCACTTTCTAAGAACAGCCGATAACTGTCAGAAACATTTACAATTGCCTTGTTGCTCTGCAACTTTAAGAAAGCTCAGACAACCATTTAAAGAGGTTGTATCACCACCACCACCACCACCACAAAAGCAGCCTTAGTGTGTTGCAGTAGAGCATAGGTTACGGTAGACACACATTCCTGATTATTTCTGTAAGGGGAATTAAAAAAACAACACGCTCAGAAATTGTCTAATCACTTACCTCTGTGCATGACCTTAGTTCTGTAGCATATCCAAACATACTATTCAATGGAACCTGAGGATAAATTGATAGCATATTTTATATCAATTTTAATGGTAAGGAAATTATTTAGCTTTTTGGAAAATCTACAGTGAAGAGGTCTTTATGTCTAAATATAATCTTTTAGATCATCAATACCAATAAAATACTAACCAATTATTTCTGGCTGTTTTGAAAGAAAAGCAATCTTCAAAATGTGGGCAATGAGAAAACTGGATTGGATTAAGCCAAAGGGCAAATTCCTTTCAGAAGTAACTGCTGTGACTGCAGCCCCACCATGTGGACAACATACACACTCCTATTATCTATCCACACAATGGCAGGGAGGAACGGGGCACATTATGATGAACAGGCTCAAAGTACACAAGATAGAAATGATTTGCACACTGACCTACACACTGTTAACTCTACAACAGCAATTAACTTCTTGCCATATATAGTTCCTCCATCACTTAGATCTAGTTATTTTTAATTACAATTTTCATATTTTAGACAGAACACAAACTAAGATTAAAAATCAGAGTTCAGTTTCTTTTCATTCACTGGTAAAGAAAGAATGGGTTGAATAAGGTCTGCACCACATACATCAGCATAAAGAGTGAAATAGCCTTCAGTTCCATCTTGCCCTGTGATGATGCCATGACGTCGATTCACACCAGAAATCACTGCTCCTTGAAATTCAATGGGTGCTACAATTTCCACAGACATAATGGGCTCAAGAATACACACTGTTGCATCGTCCATAGCTGCATCATACAGAGTAGAAAAGAAAATATGTTAGAACCTATCTTCCTGCATCACTTTTACAATTATTTTAAATTAAAGAAAAAATGCAGTAGAATTAGAAGGAAAATATCCAATAGGGACCCTTCCACCAATGTAAGAGGCACTGTAGTGCACCATGTTTATCCTGTGGATATGTGCCCCCTTCAGGACAGATTTGAGGGCAGGCGGAGGTGGGGACGGTGGAAGAGAAAGGAAAAGGGAACTCCTGTTGCATAAAGATACAATCAATCATGTAACACAGGAGTTAGCACATACAGGTCACACTCACACACACATATCCACAGGGGATATGTTCATGGACTTACCGTGTGTAAGTGAAACCGCAGATAATATCAAACCCTATTAAAATAAAGGACTTCCTCTACAAACATACCAGAGTTGCACTGGAGGACCTAGCGATTCCTAGAAAGGGAACATCTCTAGGCATTTTCCAGCACAACTCTACAGTATGTGTCCCCTATTTTGTATCCCTTGGATAACAGAAACCACGGATATTGGTTCCGCAGATGCAGGGATCAATGTATATACATCAGAATTTTGTAACTATACAATACAATTAACAGGACTACTTGGGCATACCATAAGATTAGAATGTTTATTTCATCCATTGACTGTAGCAAGGATTACTTTTGGAAACATTTGGAAAAGACTGAATGAAATCAAGAAACCAGAGCAGCAATGGATTTTTTAAAAAAGAATTATAAACATTGTTTAAGCCAAGTGATTATCAAAATGCTGACTTGACCTATCAGCAAATTTGTAAAACAGCAAGGCTGATGACACACTATACTTCTAAAGCTTTTGACAAAATTAGACTGAAAAGTGATTGGATTGCTCTGTTCTGGATTGCTCAGCCAGAACTACCAGCTTGGTAGATGAAGGGAACGCTGTGGATATCGCATACCTTGATTTCAGTAAGGCCTTTGACAAGGTTCCCCATGACATTCTTGCAAACAAGCTTGTAAAATGTGGGCTAGACAAGTTAACTGTTAAATGGATTTGTAAACGGTTGACCAGCTGAACCCAAAGGGTGCTCAGCAGTGGCTCCTCTTTGTCTTGGAAAGATGTGACCAGTGGGGTGCCACAGGTTCTGTCCTGGGCCCAGTGCTATTCAACATCTTTATCAATGACTTGGATGAGGGAATTGAGGGCATACTTATCAAACTTGTAGATGACACCAAATTAGGAGGAGTAGCTAATACCCTAGAGGACAGGACCAAAATTCAAAATGACCTGGATAGACTGGAGAGCTGGGCCAAAGCTAACAAAATGAAATTCAATACGGAGAAATGTAAGGTACTGCACTTAGGGCGGAATAATGACATGCATAGATATAGGATGGGAGAGACCTGGCTGAATGAGACTACGTGCGAAAGGGATCTAGGAGTCCTAGTAGACCACAAGTTGAACATGAGTCAACAGTGTGATGCGGCAGCTAAAAAGGCCAATGCGATTTTGGGCTGCATCAATAGAAGTATAGTGTCTAGATCAAGGGAAGTAATAGTGCCGCTCTATTCCGTCTTGGTCAGACCTCACCTAGAATACTGTGTCGAGTTCTGGGCACCACAATTCAAAAAGGATATTGACAAATTGGAGCATGTCCAGAGAAGGGCAACTAAAATGATGAAATGTCTGGAAACCATGCCTTATGAGGAAAGACTTAGGGAGCTGGGTATGTTTAGCCTGGAAAAAAGACAGTTGAGAGGCGATATGATAGCCCTGTTCAAGTATTTGAAGGGGTGTCACGTTGAGGATGGAGCAGGCTTGTTTTCTGCTGCTCCAGAGACTGGAACACGAAGCAATGGATGCAAGGTCCAGGAACAGATTCCACCTCAACATTAGGAGGAACTTTTTGACAGTAAGAGCTGTTCGGCATTGGAACACACTCCCTCGGAGCGTGGTGGGGTCTCCTTCCTTGGAGGTCTTTAAACAGAGGCTGGATGGCCAACTGTCGGGGATGCTTTGATCGTGATTTCCTGCGTGGCAGGGGGTTGGACTGGATGGCCCTCGTGGTCTCTTCCAACTCTACAATTCTATGATTCTAACTGTGTTTTAACATATGTATTCTGGATAACTATAGGAGGAAGTGTAGAAAAGAGAGGAAGCCTTTGTGGATAAGTCATACCTTGCTTCAGAGCTCCTTCAGCAGCTCGGATAAAAGAGATTTCATTAGAATCCACCAAGTGACTAGCACCATCTTCTAGGACAAATCGTACACCTGAAATCTTGTGACCTGTCAAGGGGCCTTTCTCACATGCATCACGAAACCCCTGCAAAGAACAGTCTATGCATTAGTTACTTCAGTTCCAAGTGGTGGGACTCTAAAATGCTATTAGAAATGTGCAGACAAGAAATACGAAGTAAAATAACAATTTGCAGCCAAAATATGGGACTAAAAAGATCATGCCTAATTTGAAAATAAAGAACTCCTTGAGAAAGCAATGCATTGTTATGCTGTCATGGAGGAAATGCAACATTTTAAGTGCCACAATTCTAAAGTCCCTATGTACAGCTGCAACAAACTGCGAACCAACGTCAACATACTGGGGGTAAATGGGTGGAATCTAACCCATGTTAACACTCTCCAAAAGAAGTCGCAGCTTTCAAATGTTGCTGTTGCTTATTTAGAAGTTTGGAACCCAATTCCTAAACATGCTGACTTTTCAGTGATTGTCCCAATGAACACGGTACCTTAGTAGGTGGGCATGGATGCTACAATAGAAAATCAGCAAAATCTACACATGCACAGGGAAGATTACATTTGAATGTCAGCCATATATACAACATGCGATGTGTCTACTGGTATTACGTGTTGAAAATGAAATGTTAATTGAATTACTGAGAGGGCAGTGGAAAGGACAGGTTGCATACCTGTAATTCTTCGAGCAGTCATACTGCAGATTTGGTTTGTAATAAACTGCCTAAATTGTAGTGAAGTAACTAGTTTGGCCTGAATGGTGTCTCTAAGGCCAAAGAGTTGCTAACTGTGTACACAATCTAGCACAGGTTCACTTTAGACAAAATATTCATTATTTCCAAACTGTCATTTGGAAATCTAGAGAACATGGAGAAAGGACACAGTTATACTCACCTGCTTCCTCTTCATCTGTGCAAAGAAGTCTTGTTCCCTTCCACTATCAAAGAGTTGCCAGTGGTTTAGCATTATATGTCCATATAATTCTAGCCATGTTGTAACCATTGTTTGCTAACCCACTTTAAATTCTGCTCCCAAACTTTAGCTCAATCAACACTGCTACATTTATAGCATGAAACCAATTCAAAATCTATAACTACCCACAGTACTATTTATTTGTTGGATTTATATCCAACCTTTCTCCCAAAATGGGATTCAAGGCAGCTTACAATAACTTTAAAAAGATACAATGAAAACATTTACAAAAGTTAAAAAAGAATTAAATACAGTATTACTATTATTAAAACATAATTATAACAGTTAAAAACACAACATAGTTAAAAGCAAAGTTTCAATTAAAAAAACATTTTTAAAAAGCACACCAAGTTAATCTTTTTAAAGCACTCGTGTTTACTTGTTCTTACTCTGTTCCATCATGAAAAAGAGTTCCTGTGGTAAGTGGCTCTATTACTTTTTAAAAGGAAGGAAACCATCACTATAGCTTTCTTTCACCATATAAGAATGTTTTTTAAAGAGTAAGTCAACATGAAGGGCAGGGTGGGTTTCTTACTTTGTGTGACTGTGAAAGCCACCAGGAGATCATCTCTATTTCAAGTATATAAAATGCACAGTATTTATGTTATTCTCTTTGGAAAGACACATTTTGACTATGTTTTCCAGTAACTCAGAAACACAAGCAGCTGCCAAAGGATCCACTTCTACTTTGTGGCCCAAGAAAGAGGTGCCAGAAATCTCCAGTGGCAATCATATGACTTCACATTCTGCAATCAACTATGCATTAAGAGTCAGGAGAGATATTTACGGTATTTTTAAAAAATGTTATATACAGGTCACACATCCCCATATGCGTGGGATTGTTACTGGTGGTTTCAATTATCTGTTGTCATCTAGAGAGGCAGATGCGCGATTCTATGGGGTTCGCTATTACCCACAGTTTCAAGTATTCACAGTAAGTCTGGGAATGTATCCCTGCAGATACATCAGGGACCAGTAACTCTACAGACTTTTGTTATGTGAATGTTTCCTTTGCATTATTGTTTTTATTCACCATTGCCCTATTTATTTGTTTTGATGTAATATGGTTTCCTAACTGTCATGCTGCTTCAGAGAAGGTCCTTTTCCAGATTGGTGTTTTATTCTAATTGCATTATCTTAAGGTACAGCAAGAATGGAATAAATGCTCAGTTTCATAAGGTACAAAACACGGTGGGGGGGAAAGTCACCTTTTCAATAGCTGGTACAAACTGCTTTGGGATATTTGTTCCAACTGTTCTGTCCTCAAATTCCAGTTTGGTGTAGTTCTCTGGCTCCAGAGGTTCTAGAAATCCAATCACTTTACCATACTGGCCTGCTCCGCCAGACTGCCTTTTATGAGTAAAATCAAACCTGCAGAAGACATTTAAAAAGATGACTCAGTGTGGAATGTACCAACCATTCACTTTGTGCAAAGAGAGGTTGACAGTGCTGGTTTTATACACAGAAAACCCATTTAAAAGAGAACCCCCTTTAAAATTATATAATAGGGGTGGATAATGTGTGGACTGCCAGAAATTGCTAGGCTGCAGCTCCCAACAGCCCCAGTCCTCACAGACAACGATAAAGGACTGTGGGAACTTCAGTCCAGCAACATCACGATGATCCACATTTTCTTTGCCACATAGAAAATTTGCTTGCAGCTTCCTCCCACAAAAGAAAAATGATAAAACTTGTCTGCTACTCTGTAAAACATAATAAATTAGAATTGCATTCCAGGGAATTAACTAGTGAACAATGTTCTCAAAATGGGTAGCAGTAGTTTGTATAGTAGAGGACTTTGTAAGAGGGAGGAAGAGCAGCAATTACAGATGGACCCCCTTATCCATGGAACCAATATCCGCGGTTTCAGTTATTCATGGGACACAAAATAAAGACACATACCATAGTCATGTTGGAAAATACCTAGAGAAGCATGCTCTCTAGGAATCTTCTAGGTCCTCCAACACAACTCTATGGTATGTTTTACAAGAAGTCTTTTGTTTTAATAGAGTTCACTGTTATCCATGGTTTCCAGTATCTGTGGTAAGTCCGAGAAGCAAACCCTGCTGATTCGGGGGTCTAACTGTACTCTGTTCCCTCCTCCTCACTTTCCTAAAATTATGCACAACCCATGGGGAGGATAGGGGAGCAAAAACTAAGCATTAACAATTCATTTTTATTTTCTTTTTAAAAATCCAGTCAGTTATTGGTATTAAAACATAACAGACAAGGCTTGTGCATGTGTGGGAGAAATTGTGTATTATCCGTATCTGTATTGCAATTGAAAAAATTGTGCTACAGTTAAATTTTCAAATACACACAACATAAATGAACAAGTAGCAATTTCCATTAGAGTTGTACTATAGCTGTTTTGCACCCAAGCAAGGGACTGAACTACATGGCCTATCAATTCTTTATCATCACAGACCTAGACGGGGAAAAAAATCCTAATAGAATTCACAGGGAATACCTTTTGTCCCAATGAGATCCCACGGTGATTCCCCTTATTCAGAAGGAGGGGGCGGGCAAAACTTCCAAAATCTACCAGGGGGGAAGCCTTTGCGGCATTTCCTGAAGTTTTTAAAATAATGCAATGGAAATGAGCATTTCCGCTCATCTGGACAACCAAATCACAGCGCAGCACATTCTTGGCAAAGGCAGAAGTGGAAAGCTGTTTGGTCGGACATTCCTGGGAGGCAGGCTTGCTGGCAATGAAGTGGCCAGAAGTGCCATTTTGGTGTTTTGCGCTGCCAATCATGCACTTTTCCACTGCGCTGAGGCAATTAAATAGCTTCGTTAAGTGGAAGGTTGCACTTGTGCACCTTTGATTTTCAGTTGAAAAAAATACTGTGCAGTGGCAACAACTTGTTGAGAATAATAACGTGGGTAATTCACTCTCAGCCACCATCTTGATTTGTAGGCATGGCTGCATGTGAACATCAAACACAGATAGCTTTGCATACTAGTGATTTTGCCAAAGGACTATGGAGACAAAAAGAACACTGCTGCGATTTTGCATTAATGCACAGCAAACAGCATGATATCTTCTTGTCTAGACAAGCCCCTAGACAAATAATAAACAATAACAGCTTAAAAGTTATGGGAAAGCAATACAATAATCTGGTCACAAACACACCACTGCCAGAGAGAAGCTCTGCAAAGCTGCATTCTTTAATTTTGCTCACTTGCTATTTTCTTCACAATCCTGTTTTCAGAAACTGTCCCTACTCACAGTTACACAGAATACTGTATTGTTGTGTGCCTCCATGTCGTTTCTGATTTACGGTAACCCAATCATGGAGTTTCTTGGCAAGGTTAGATCGGGAGGGGTTGCCTTTGCCCTCCTTTGAGGCTGAGAGAGTGTGACTTGCCCAAGGTCACCCAGTGGGCTTCCATGGCTGAGCTGGGATTCAAACCCTGGTCTCCTGACTCACAGTCCAATGTTCAAACCTCTACATCATGCTGGCTGAACAAACAACACTATGGATTCTGTTTATTTCCAAACACTACAGCTACAGACTTCATAGTCCAAAAAAGGGCTGTACCACAAAGGCAGTAAATGAAAAGTTGTCCCTCCATATTCACAGATTTGGTATCCACGGATTTAAGTATTCACAGCTTGAAAATATTTTTTAAAAAATAATAAACCAAAAAGCAAACCTTGATTTTGCCATCTTATATAAGGGACACCATTTTGCTATGCCACTGCGTATAACGGGACTTGAGTATTCACAGATTTTGGTATCCACAGGTGGTGGTGGTGGTCCTGGAAACAACCCCCAGCAAATATAAACGAAAAACTGCATGGTCATATTCAAGAAAAGACTGCGCCCATGTTTTATTATGTTTTTAGCCTACCTACCCTCCAAGAAATTCATAGCAGCTTATAGAATTGACTTCCCTGCATCTGTCGTTACAGTAAATGCAAGATAAACTAACAGACTTGCAAACCCGACCTGGCTGAGGTCACCCAAGGAATGTCACCTGGTCGGGATATGAACCTGGCTCTCCTTAAGTCTTAAACCAGTCAGGGCATTTAATAGAACAGTAGTTCTTAACCTGGAGTACAGGGACCCCCAGGGGTCCATGATGTCCTCACAGGGGGTTTGCAAAGGCTTGAAGGTTGCTCCCCTGCAGTGGAGCAAGCCATGTGACAGGAGCCAAGGTAGAGGCAGGCTGGGTGGCTGGCTCAGCTTGTGCATTGCCATTCAATCCACTCCAGCCACAAACTTGCAGGAAGAAGCAGGAGAAAAGTCTTCTCTCCCACTCCAGTGCATCTGAGGGAAAGTTTCATAGATGGCGTGATTGTATTCTTTATTATTATTAAGGTTTTAAATTGTAAGTTCTGGGGGCCTGCAGCAACAAAAGATATTGAAAAGGGGGTCCCTGGTAAAGGGGAGGTTCAGAACCACTGGACTAGTAGCCTTGGAATCACCCAAGGAATGGGTGTCACCCAAGGAATGTCATCTGGTTGGGAGACGAACCTGGCTCTCCTTTAAGTCTGAAGGCAGTCAGGGCATTCGCTGGAAGAAAGTCCCCTCAAGTTCAGCGGGACCTCCTTTCCGTAAAGTACAGTTGTCCCTCCATATCTACGGATTTGGTATCCACGAATTTAAGTATTCACGGCTTGAAAACATTATTTAAAAATAATAATCCAAAAAGCAAACCTTGATTTTGCCATCTTATACAAGGGACACCATTTTGCTATGCCACTGCATATAACGGGACTTGAGTATTCACGGATTTGGGTATCCAGGGGGGTCCTGGAACCAAACCCCAGCGAATATGAAGGGACAACAGTAGCGTCCAGCTTTAGAAGCACGCGGCTTGGGCGCCGACTTCAGCCAGCCTGCGTTCGTTCCAAACTCTGTTTGGATCTTCGCCTCGGCCGGACGTCGCTCCAAAGCATGCCAAAGTTGCCAAGCTGGCCTCGGCCGCCGTCCCTTGGCAATCCAACCCCGGCAGAGGCACTTTGCCGAGCCACAGGGCGCAGTTTTGGCCCGACTCTCCGGCGCCCCGGCTGAGCGCCCCAACCCGGCGGGCAGAGGAAGACACGGGCATGGCTGCTGCGCGCAGGCGGCTCGGCTCGGCCCCCGCTGCCCCGAGGGAGCGCGGAGCAGCCCGGCGCCGTCCGGCCCCGGCCCAGAAGGGGCTTCTCGGCGGGCAAAGCCCCGGCGCCCCAGCAGCCCCCGCTCCGCCCGCGCTCCTCCTCCTCCTCCTGCCGGCGCTGCTGCTTCCTGCTCCCCTCTCGGCGGCTCCAGGCAGCCTCTTGCGCGCCACCGAACCCGCCCTCCTCGCCGCCGCCGCCGCCGCCTCCCCGCAGCCCAGCCCGGCCGGCCTTCCCGCTGCTTCCGCGGGGCCCCGTCTCCTTCCCTCGGCGCGGCTGCCCATGGAGCTCCCGCCCTCCCATTACCCGGCCACCCGGGCGGCGGCGGCGGTGGAGAACTACATCAACTACCAGCACGGC
Organism: Gambelia wislizenii; assembly: GCA_030847615.1. Classification (NCBI taxonomy): domain Eukaryota; kingdom Metazoa; phylum Chordata; class Lepidosauria; order Squamata; family Crotaphytidae; genus Gambelia; species Gambelia wislizenii. Next base: position 35,091,337 of record JAUMIR010000003.1, read on the forward strand.
AGCCCCGGGCGGATCTTCGGGGTGCGGGAAGTGCGCCAAGCCAGCCGAGAGGTGAGCGGGGGGCCAGAGGGACCCTTCCCAGGAGGAGTCGGGGTGGAGAGGAGGAGGCGGAGGACCCCCGCGCCAGCCTGGAAAGGCGCAGAAAGCCCGCCTTAAGCGCCCAGCCGGGCTGCAGGGTGGCCCGGGCAGAAGCCCACCGAGTAGCCCCGGCGGATTCTCCGGACTCCTGGCCGCCCAGAGCAGCCGCCTCCCAACCAAGGCGGGAAAAGCGCCCCCTTTGCCTCCAGGCGCGGAGAGAGGGGGCCCGCTCAGACCCCTGGGGCCCTCCTGTTTTAAAGCGCTTCGGAAGTCAACTCCACTACACGCACACTAATCGCCCCCACCCCAAAAGGGAGACAGGACACCCTTCCCCCCTGAAAAAAAAATCCTCCATTGTTCAACCCATCGCCCTTTTCGGGGTGAAAGCAAGGCGCGCTGTAGTTCCCAAGCTTTGTTCTCTTTGTTTGGCGGGGGGGGGGGTTCGCTGCCGCCATGCGGTGCCTGAAGCTGAGGTTGCCAGAGGGGAAACTGGAGAGGGCTTCCGGGCCTTGAACGGTCGGTTGTGTGAAGAAGACAGGCAGGGATTTCAGCAGGTGTCGGTTATGGTTCCAAGATAAGCCACACCTGCTGAAATTCCTTCTTCTACCCTAGTGGCTCTTCACCTTTCCTTTACCAGGGACCCCCTGTAAATGTCTTTTGTTACCAGCGTCCCACAGGACCTAACGCAAGATTTAAAAGCATAATAATAATAATAATAATAACATTAACAATTATACCATCCATTAAATTTTCCCTCTTGAGCAGATGTCTAAACGGTTAAAAAAAAACACTTCATGGTATTGGCTGGGAATCCCACCTGTCTAAATGGGATCCTGCACCAATCCACACTATTCAGAAGGAGGGGGGCTCCAAACAGCAAAACCAACACACTTTTCCCATACTTTAAAAAAAAACTGTGAGGGGGTGTGTGTTCCTGCTTGTTCGGCAAGTGTTTCAAAGGGAAGCACAAGGCTGATTGGCCAGGCCAGAACATTGGGCAGGGCTAGCTAACAGGGCAAGCGCCTGCTGCTGCCATCTTGGATTTTTGCCATAGTGAACAATTGCTAAGGCAATAAAACAGGGTGGGGTTTTTTTCTTTTGCTTTTTAAATCAAAAAATCACTACAGTATATCACTCTAGTACATAATAAAAAAAAGGATGACATTTTTTTTTAAAAAAAGTCAGCAGTGGTGAAGAACTAATGTAAGTAAATCACTTGCAGCTGTCATCTGGAATATGAGGCTTATGGGGGCTTCTGAAGCCAAAAACTCCATTAAGACGTGTCGCTGCTGCTGCAAAATGCCATGAGGGGCCCTGAGTCATCAGAGGGAAAGACTTTTCTCCTGCTTCTTCATGCCAGTTTGTGGCTGGAGCAGATTGAATGGCAATGCACAGGCCTAACCAGCCAGCCTGGGCTGAACAGCCTTCAAGCCTTTGCAGACCCCCTGTGAAGACATTGCAGCCCCCTGGAGGTCCCCGGACCACAGGTTAAGAATCACTGGTCTACCCAACCATTCAACGTAAAGAAGACCTCTCCAGTTTTCTCGCTGGCAGCCCTACTGACCTGTGGAATTACACTTCCCCCATCTAGCCTTCCATGTTCTCGACTTAACCACAGTGTGGACATATGGCCACCCCTGTATCTGGCTTGTGGGTTTAACTTGTGAGGTCCCCTGCTGGTCCCTGTTGCTATCTCCACCTAGGTAGAAACAAAACCAATTGCAACAATCTATGGATACATTTCTAACATCTACCCAGCCTGTTAAAAGCACAAAATAAAAATTAGAAGGTTGGTTATTGGAAGCAATTCCTTTTTACACCTGCTGCTGGCAACTTGTGGCAGCTCTCAATGCTGGACTGCAACACCCATCAGCTCCAGTCATTACAGCCAGCCACTGTTGAGGGGCGGTGTCTTTGGAGTTGCAGTCCAACAACAACTGGAGAGCCTACTCCTGCTCTACTCAAAGGGATCTATTCATCAGAACAGATTCCTTGATCAAATTGCAGCCAATACAGAAATAGCCTGATCATACCTGTGGTCATTATTTTACACATGGCAAGATTTATCACAGCTTCCTAAGCAAGTTTTGTCTCCTCATTTCTCACCACTACTTAGTATAAGTTACCACTACCCCAGCAGCACCCTCTCATGCTACCAACAATGGGTTACTAAGAGACAGCTGGTTGCTGTTTTTAAACACAGGAAGCTGTCTAGTTAAATTGTAGCCTTTTAAATACCAGTGGTTTCATCAGGAGGGAGTTAACCAAATACAGTTGGGCCCTCAAATTTTGCAAAGTTTGGGGGCACAGCAGCCCCTCAAAAGTGGAAAAAATGCAAATATCAGCCACTATTATTATTTTTGACCTGAAAGAACACTTCCCTAGGCATTTGAAGGTCCTCTAGCACAATTCTATGGTCAACTTCTGTCAGAAGTTGTAAACATATTAATCAATCTGAAAATAATCAAATCTGCAAATGCTTAACCTGTAAATGTGGAGGGACAACTATATGTGACTTTCTTACAGGAATCAAGGGAATATTAGATGTTCTCTTTTGGTCTCCTCCGCAATCATAAGACCTCCTGCTTTTCAACAATACCACCTGAGTCTGGGAATATATTTATAATAAGCAAAACAATTCTTTTTTAAAGGACATTCCAGGTGTTGGACATAAATACCGCCTGAAGTTTGTAATGGAAGAAATCCTTCAGAAAGTAAGTTCTGCTTGCTCATATATTTCCAGTTGGGGTCTTAAGGCCTTGTGCGTGTTTTCCAGCTGGGATTTTCTCTAACAGAGTCCATCAGAAGTCATTTAAAATGAAGCAAGAGTGGACTCTTAAGAAAAGACCACAGCACACATTTGTACTCTTACTTCATACTTATAGCCCTACTAAGCACTCCTCAGTGAATATATTTTTATTATATTGCAGTGGGGAATCTAAACATAGCACACTATGGAGAAGTGGGGCAAGTAAATCATTCTACTCTCTCCAATTTTCCTAACAAACCTGGGATCATTATATGAAAGCTGAATTCTGATTAAAATCTGTGTATCTGTTTGCTGGCTCAAACATATGTTCATATGTTTAAAATGTGCATGCAGCTAATTACTTTTTAATGCAAGCATCCCTGTCAATTATATATATATATTTTAAACTGAATATACTTTAATACTAATTTTCAAAATCAAAACACTTGACCTTACCCTACATCCACTAATTTCATATATAGCTCTTGAATACTTGAACTACATCCACAGAAGACCAGACAAGAGTCACACCAGACTTTCTCAGATGAGCAATTAAGCTGTGATATTAGCTCTAGAAAAGCTCCTGCCATTTCTACAAGTATTTGTCATACTCATGGAGCAGTCAGTCCTGCAGCACACACCACCCATCACAGGATGACTCCATAACAGGAGAAGGTTATGGTGCTATCCATCTGTATAATTACAGCCATCATGAGAGCTAGTGTGGTGTAATGGCTACAGTGCTGGACTAGGAATTTGGACACAGAGTTTCAAGTCTCCACTGAGTACTAAAACTCACTGGGCAACCATGGGCCATTAATTTCCTCTCATACTGACCTACATTGCAGGGTGGTTATGAGGATAAGGGGGAGGAGAAGAGCCATATCTGCTGCCTTGAGCAAACTGATGGATAAGTTATAAACATAACTAATAATAATATAATAATCAGAGCAGCTGAGGAAAAGGAGGTGGCAGGTAGAGAATCTGGATGAAATTTTTAGTTGAATTCAGAGTAGTCTCCAGTTAATGTGAGTATTCAGGGTTCACAGTAAGATGTGGGTAAAGGGAAATGCATGAACATTTTAACAGAAAGAATGGCTTTGACATACCTTATTTAAGTAGTATTGAGCCCAGGAATAAAGAAATTAATGTATTTCAAATTAGAGCATTCTAGCATATCCGGGTGAAGTTTTTAACCTGTTAAATTATTTTTTTCAACAGAACAGTCCTGTGAACTGCACAGCTGAGATTCTTTATCATCATGGGGACTCACATGTTGCTCCAGAAGTGCATTATACTGTGGAAGGGGAGTTTGGGACTAATACAGACCAAGCAGATAACAAATTTTACAACAGGATCAAGAATCTCTCTGAACCACTAGAGGCACAAAATATTCCAGGTTTTTTTTTAAAAAAAGAGTTTTATGATTTGAAATGTTGCTTTCTGAATGTCAAACAGAAGTTTTGAAATATCAAAAGTGGAACCTGCAACAAAATAGTGCAGTGTATTCTCCTTCCTCACTGATGCACTCCTGCTATGAGTCCCAGCCATTTCCTCCAAGCAGGGATGTAGCGGGTTTTCCAGCTTTTCCTCTATATATGTCTGTTTGTTTCATATGCTGCTGTGTAAGAATATTATTACAGCAAAAACAACGGGCTAACCAATTTATTGTAGCATAATAATAATTTACTATGATATATCATTCTATAGACCAGAGTGTATGTCATCAGATGGATTGAATGTCACCATGAGCTGGCAGGAAAAAAGTTAGCAGTGAGGTTATGGAGAAATGTGATCTAGTAAGTATGTTTTGTACATCTTATTTCCAACTGATCTTGCTGCTAACATTTTTCTCTTCCGTACACCAAAGTGTATCTAATACCTGCCAATTTAAATTGACATTCTGTGCATCTGAGGAAGTGGACCCTAGTCCACAAATGCCATAAAAAATTATGCCAGAATAAATTGGGTAAAGCACCACAAGAGTTCATTTGAAATGTGATGCTGGAGGAGTTTTATGGATACCATGGGCTGCCACAAAGACTAATAAATGGACCCGAGAGCAAATCAAGCCCAAACTCCCTAGAAGCCAAAACTGTTGAGCTGAGCCAAAGTGTTGTTTGGATGTATCATAAGACATGACTTATTAAAAAAGATGATAATGCTCAGCAAAATGGGATGCAGTAGAAAAAAGGAAAGCCACATTACAGATGGATAGACTCACAGAAGCCATCGCCTTGAGTTTGCAAGACCATAGCAGGGCTTTTAATAACAGGGTGTCTTGGAGTCTCTCTCAAGGGGTCACCAACTTACAATAAATAACAATCACCACCTGATTCTTTGGTGGTGGTGGGGTGTTCCTGCAAGAAACTAACATAGCTACTTGTTCTGAAAAAATACTGTTATATTTACTTATAGTAAGTTATCCTACATGGGCAAAGCTGGTTTCCAGTGCAAAATTTGGATAATGTTTATATTCAGTTTTAATGCTATCTTTACGTAGTTAACAATAGGGTTTAGTATCTATGGTTACAGTATAGATGAATGGAAACAAGTACATAGTGTATACAAGAGGTATTTTGATAGGATGGATACCCCTTCTACATGAATCCTGGTCATAATACCCTCACTTTTTCTAAACTGCTTTTTCTAAACTGTCTTGCTTTTTCTAAACTGAGCTCTTTACCCAACACAAGTCTAGGGTATGTATGAAGAGTAAAGCACACAAGCTGTGCAAAATGATAAAGGGCCTATGTATTTTTATACAATTTACTAAAGTGCAGAGGGTTTGGGGAGGGAGCGTAATGAGGCATAGAATGCAAATTTCTATACAATATCTAGATAATAATCTGTGAAGACTTTCCACATTTCAACATTAACTTTGTTTCTGTTGCCAGACAGTTACGGAAATGTGGGTGCAGAAATGGAGCCTGTTCGGCATTTAGCCCAGGTTGCCTGCGGGTATGTAATATGGCAGAATTCCACAGAAGAGACCTGGTACAAAATGGTACAAATTGAAAGCGTCAAGCAAATGGTAAGCCAGCTTCACTCTCAAGTGATTTAAAAGTAGTTCTCTTCCAGGGACGCTTCCACTTCCAAGCAGAAAGCAGTGGTTTGTAAGATAATCTCTCTGATAACAGCCCAATGTGGCCATCTACCTACTTACCTACCTAATTTGTATCCTGCCTTCCTCCCAATACAGGATTCATTGTGGCTTACTACAAGTTAAAATGTTCTGCATAACACAGTTCTAATAATTGCATGTTCTGGGGGCATGGTGGGCTGTTTAGGGCAAAAAAATCAGCCCCCCCCATAAAAAAAGCAGTCTGTGGGGGCCATGGGTGGGTGGGTTATAGGAGCAAGTGCCACAATCCATGGTTCTAGGTAGGCAGGGACAGCCTTGCATTTCTGGAGGTGGCCCACCCCACTTCAAGAATGCCTTCCATATTACTGCATATATATATATATACCTATATAAATCTACCGGTTTAAACCAGCATTTTACAGCAAAAAAGCTATATTGTTTACAACTGCTTTTATCACATTTAATGACACCATATAGAGAAGTTATTTTTACTACACATTCTTTGTTGTTATGTGCCTTCAAGTTGACTCCTCTACTTCTGGTGACACTATCCTAGGGTTCTCTTGGCAAGATTTATTCCTCTGAGAAGTATGACTTACCTAGGGTCACCTAGTGGGTTTTCATGGTTGAGCAGGGATTTAAAATCTAGTCCAAGACTCACACAGCTATGCTACGCTGGCTCACCACCATTATTACTACTGCTATTACTAAAATTCCGTTTGTTGGGAACAGCACCATTCTGGTTAACAATTAGGATTGAGAATTAAAAAAAAAAAACCCTTGGCACTAAAAACAGTTGTGTTAGTAAATGGCAAACATTGGATTTTGCTATGAGATAGTTTTACACATGTGCTTTAAATTATATCAGGGAACAGGACATCCTGTTGCATATTGCCCTTTTGAAGATGTGCAGTTTTGACCAAAAGACCCGAGAGCATAAACATCAAGAAGAATCCAGGCCAAGGAAGGATTCTCCAGAGTGTTTTAATATTAAGACAAGAACACCCATGAGTCAGTTCTGATCCTATTCAGTTGTTTACGGGGAAAGGAGCATTGGTCCTTAAGATAATATCATCATTCATTTTTTAAAAAAGAAAAAACCAAATGAAATGGCATTTGTGGGGTTTTGCCTCCCAGATTTTATGTAGTTAAAATGACAAAAACAAAACAAACTCCTTGTTTATTTATTCAGCTCCAGCATTTCATGTTCAATGAAGATATTTGAAATTAGAGCTGTGCTTACTAAAGTGAAGTATTTCCCCCACCTTATTTATTTTTTATTTATTTGTTTGTGCGTTTGTTTTTGCTGGTTTCAGAAGAGAAATGATGACTATCTTGAATTTTCTTATGTGGTTTTAATCCATGATATTGTCTCCCAGGTAAGTAACATTCTTAGTTAGAATTTTGTTTGGGGAGGGTGGTTAAGAGCATCCCATGCAAAAAGGTAATGTGAATAGCTAGTGCTGCAACAGGAGTCCAGAACACATAACAGAATGGTAGGAAAGGAATCAACACTCAAGCATTTCCTGGCTGAGAGCAAGGACGTTAGAAGCCTGATGGGCTTGCTGTGCAGTAGAACACAGGATCAAAATGGTCTGAAAATTAATCTGTTTGGAGGCAATATTGGTTCAAGATAAAGTGCAGACCCACAGGCCATGATTTATTGGGAGTGCAGAAGAAAAATTAGAAAGTTATGTGGAGCAACAGAATTTTGTTTCCTCTCTATTTTTTTTTATTTCAAAAGAAAGCTCCTAATGTTAAGTACTGTAGGACCCCTGTATCCACGGGGGATTGGTTCCAGGGGGCTCCGCGGATAATGAATTCCACAGATAATAGCAATGCCCCCCATTGCCATTGCCGCCATGGGAGCCATCCAGTGGGAGAAGGGAGATGAGACCTCTCCTCCCCCCCTTTGCCCCCCCCCCATCACCATTGCTGCCACTGGAGTCATCCTGCCTGGCGAAGAGAAGCAAGACCTCTCCTCTCCTCGACCCCCCCCATTACCATTTCCATCACAGAAGCCATAAGGAAGCCTCCTCCCCTCCCTCCCCCATCCACCACCACCCTGCTGTAGTGTATTGACTCCTATAGCTGCAAATCTGTCTTGGAAAGCAAGCTATTAATGACTGCTACAATCTCAGAAACTAAAGGAAGGGCTGAAGAAATCAAGGGTGTTGAACAAACCAGAATACTTTTAAGCAAGCTTAATAAGCAAGCAGAATTACATGAAATTAGTTTTAGGGTTGTTGTTTTTTACTAATAATTTGAGTTTGCCATTTGAAGGTTGCCCTGTTTTGAATCTATTGCTCTAGGTCCTCTTTCAACAGGAATTGGATTATTAGTTTTTAGGAGGTAACACTCCCTGCCCATGAAAAGCTTCACTCACTTATTTGGACTCAACCTTTTACTAAAGACAATGGAAAAGCCATGGCTGTGTTGTCTTTTTCCAGGCCAGTTGGCAATGCTAGCTAATTAGGTGCAGTAGCATTATTTTTTCTGTGTGGAGTATGCACACCTGTAACTGGACCTTTACTGAAAATATAGCAGCCTTGGGTTACATTTTCATTATAAGCTAAGGACACAAATAACTGAACAGAAGGGGAAATTTCCATGGCATGTCTTCTGAACCAGCTCCTTATACATAAAAGGTCTTTTGTATTATTCTGTGGAATCACAGTATTGTAAGGGACCAAAAATTTATCATAAAGTGCAGCTCCCCCTCCCTTAAGGTAGAATCTTCTTTCCATAGGTTCTCTACCTCTGTTACAGGAAGAGTATTTTTGTTAGAGGAAGAGAACCTTTGGATTCAGCTCACAGCATTTCCAATATTAACCCACATTGTGCCAATGGAATAGATCACTCCACAGTTCAGTTTTTTCACTTGAAGCTACAGCATTGAAGGAAGGCTACACATAGCCTGTGGGCCATGCTTTGCCCACACCAATCTGTAATTATGCAGATAGCCTATTTGTATATTAGAGGTTTGAAAAGTTAACCTTAAGCCAACAGTATGTGGAATTATTTGCCATTATTTTAGAAAATGTTCTTTATTTTATTTATTTTCTGGATTGTTCTCATCTATACCTCACTATATTTTATGAGCATACAAATGGGAAAAGAGAGAGAGAGAAGAAAAGAAATGTGACCTGACATAAACTTACTAGATCAGGAAATGATTTTTGCCAGAAGAACAGAGCTGAAATACAGTTCCCTGGGTTTCCTAATATTTAGATTTTCTTAACATCTGGTGCTCTTTTATCTACAGGAAATTATTCCTTGGCATATGCAAGTTCTATGGCATCCACAGCATGGAGTGAAAGTGACACGGAACAGCCGCCAGCCAAAACGTGCAGCTCAAGATTAGCTATACCCCTTCTATGCTACTCTTAGAAGTGTTTAAACTAGCTTTTCAAAGCAGCTATGTACAGATAGAACAAGGGCTACACAATAGGATTATTCAGGTCCAAAAACTCCTCCAATACTATGTGTGTTATGAGAACCAAAGCAAACATCTCCTGACCTTGGTTTGGCAGGTCTTGTATGCAACAGTGAATACTTACGGTACAGTTGCCACAATGCTCTCTCTAAAGGCGACTTTAGGCTTTCCAGTAACGCAAGGACAACCATATTCTCTTTCCATTCTCTGGGTTAAAAAAAAACCACAATTATATACTGACTTATATATGCTGCCAAATATATTTAACCCAGCTAAAGAAATCAACAAATGAATATTTAACGCTATTTACAATCATATATCAAATAGAAGGCAAAATTTGATTTCCGTTGAGGTTTTTCTCTATAACAAACTAGAATGCCTTATATAATATACACATGACATACACAAGCCCCCACACTCCTTCCCAAGAGATACTTTTCGGGAAAGTATTGTTTTTAATCCATATCTTGTAGTTGTGAAAGAAGAATCTTGAATCTCAAGAAATACTTCATAAATTGTGGCCACAAGAAATTGTTAGCTTAGGTCCAACTGCAGAAGTTGAACCAGTACATTATAATTTAGAACATTCTTATGCACAGAACCAGTAAACACAGCTAGGCTATAATATGCTGAATTAAAGAAACACTTTCTGTAACAAAAGTGAGATTCCGCAGCGCAGTTCACGAAAGCAGTCCTATTCCTCACCTGAGCATAGATTTCCAGATGTAGTTCTCCCATTCCTGAAACAATGGTCTCTTTGCTCTCAGTGTCAAAATGAACTCGGAATGTGGGATCTTCCCTTGTGAAGCGATTAATACCTTTTGAAAACTTATCCAAATCATTCTAGAGTGGAAGAGTATCCACAAGTGTAAATTAATGTCTTCAAGTTTTAATCATTTCATAACCAATAACCCAAGTGGTTGGCCATCCAATAAAAATATTGTTTTAATATTTATTTTTATATCCTGCCCCTTTCCCAGTTTGTGCGTGGTTTACAACAGGTAAAGCAAACATGGCTAAAAAAATCACTTCATAGAAAACTTTACTTTTTAATTAAACTATCAATAAAATAAAAACAACTGTTAAAAAGAAAACAACAAATATATAATACATCACATTATGCAAGGCCCATTCCCCTTGAGTAGTTTTCAAAGGCATTCGAAAACAAAGAAGTCTAAAACTCAGCAACACAGAGTGGGGCAATTTCAATACATTGCTGGAGGCTCATGAAATATGCTGGCTTCACAATCTTTAACGTCTCTCATTTAAGGCAATGTTGACATTAGCCAGGATGTGAACAACACTGAACACACAAATGCATACTTTCTGCTAAGGCATAAAACCTTAGCAAGGTTTAGCAAAAACTTTAGCAAAAACTTTAACATTTGGTAGTAGAAAGGAGCATGCCCATCAAAAGTTGTGGTTTAGTTACTCCTGAACAGACCTGATAAATGCCGTTAAACCTTTATATGTTTTCCTCTGAAATCAGATCACAGCATTTCCCTTGAACTCTAGAAATAATATCATTTGCATTTTTATTTTATTTTTTGCTTCAGACTCCTACCTTGTTGGACGGCTTCATTGCTACTGAAATGACAGGATCAGGAACATGAATAGATTCCTATACAAAACAAAAGAGAATAATTAGTATGAAATAACTTTGTCAGTATAAATCTTCTGGAAATGTTCTTTGCAGTAACCATTTCCATAGTAATGTGTGCTCAAAACTAAACTTGTATACACATTCCATTAAAAAAACATTTCTAGTAGATGATCTTCAGATTTTTTCCTTATCTAATGAATTTATTTCCCTATAAAATTAAGGCTTGTTAAAGCATAACAATTTTGATATAATAAATCAAGGTTTATTAAAAGAATACTCTCATCTCTCTTCTGTCATTGTCCATAATTCAGACCTTCCAGGTTTTGTTAAACCACAGTTTCACATTAGACGATCAGTTTTTAGTTTGATAATCTGGTTTGTAATCAGAGATTTAAGCCACAGGTTTCCAGTTTGGAGTAAAAGAAAGCTGTAGGTTTAATAAATCACAGAAGTTTTGTATTATGCAAGAGTGAAATGTGTTTAAGGCAGATGCTTAGATTGCTGGTCTGACATTGATTGTTTGTTATACCTGAACTGGGCCTTGCTCCTCCTAGAAATATTTTGACCACTTGAAGATATGAGTGAATCCACCTCACTTTGGGCCTGTTCAGGTGATATTTGGTATCTTAATGGGGGCAGGCATGAGATATTGGTAGCTGGCTTACACATTCTTCCCGTCTTTTCTCACATTGGGAATATACCATGCTCAGAGAAACCCTGTGTTCAGTTAAGTGCAGGGTTTCCCTGTTTCATTCATTCATTCATGTCAGTATGGTGAGGTGGACAGAGGCCAAGAGACTTCAAGCCTGCTTTGTGTCCCAGCTTCTTCTGAAGAACCTCAACCTCCTCTCTTGAAGAATCTTACATAGGTTTCTAAACAATATTGTATACCTTTTGAAAACTTATCCAAATCATTCTAGAGTGGAAGAGTATCCCCAAGTGTAAATTAATGTCTTCAGTTTTAATCATTTAATCAAAAACAAAATGAAGTGATATCCATTGCACTGCATATTCCTTGACCATGCCCTTTCATGCCACAAGATTGTAGAATTTTCATTAGTATAATCTTAAAATGTCATGCTTCTAGTTTTTAAATGTTTGTAACAGCTGTAAACAAAGTCTTAAAAATAAATACCATTTTCCTAAAAGACTTTAAAAAGTTTCTTTTGTAAAGATGACATTTTGATTCAGGAGGAGAACAGAGTAACTTTTTAAAAATTAAGGGTGAAAAGTAGTGAGAGCTTTACATTAATTGAACTGCTTCTGTCACAGGAACAGAAAGGGGGTGAGCCCCCCTGCACTTCACCCACAGGATGTCAAAATCTGTTCTGGACTCTTTAGAGCAGAAACCGTATGCAGGAAGCTACTGAAGACAGAAGAGAGAGACAAAGTCCCATTGAATGAGTAGTCTCCCATCTGTACAACTTTGGATACCATCCTAAATCTAAATAAAGCTTCAGCAGTTCAACTAAGGGGGAAAAAAACTTACCATGGAAAGGTCAGTGCTAGATTTATCTGTAAATGTATCACCACTAGCACAATCAATGCCAAACAATGCACAGATATCGCCTGCATAAACCTCTTCCACATCCTAGCAAAACAAACAGTATATTAGGTACTCTTTATAATATTACAGAAGATTATTAAAGAAATGGCAAGAAAGATCCAATGCTGTAGCTTCAAGTGAAGCCTGCTTGCACTATACACTGAAGATAGGTTGGTAACCATTCTATAGCAGCAGTAAGGGCTGCCTATCAAGTTTATCCTGGGTTGATTATCGGGGCGGGGGGGGGGGCGGAGATTCAGCCAAACAAGTATAAAAAGGACCCAGAACTTAAAACTAATAAACTAAGCATGCTTATTATGCACGTTATAAAACACATGGCACTCATATTTACAGAATTCTCAACATAGATGCATAAAGGAAACTGGCTTAGCATTTCCCAGCTACAGTCTTCAGTAGTACTAGAGCCTTGTAACAGCATTAAATTCAGTCTTAAACAGCAACATGTGCAAATGACTGTGGATTTAGAATTCCATTTTCCAGGTTGGTTAAAAGCACGGGTGAACTAACTGCACCTTTTGGCAAAAACCATGAATGGCCTTTCCTGGAATTCTCTGGGAGAAGTGATTCACCTTTGAAACAGTTTGCAGAACCCCTGCACTATTCAACATTAAAAAATGCATTTTTTCCCCAAAACCAGAAGTGGGCTTGTTGTCACTTCCAGTTTTGTTTTGCTTTCAATTTGGGGACATTGAGACTGTCCCTTAGCTCCCAGAGTGTCCCAGAAGCAGAAAACACCTCCAGACACTGCACATTTGCCCACCTCTGGTAGAAGCACAGCCCCCATTTGTACCTGAACCAAAACCCACTGCTAAACTGTCCAGTTTGTACTGGAATCTGCTAGTATGCCAGCAAAGCCATCTGTCAAAGTTAGACAGTTATCTTCCCTGCCAAGTCAGCCAGTGTGTAAGATTGGCCATTTAGATTATTAAAAGGGGAAGGAGTGGCATGAGATGAGCGACTCTCAGAGGGGATAAGTAGATAAGCCTACTGATACAGGAGACAACATTTTTTAAAAAAAGTATACTGTCTGCAATTCCTGAAATGAAGTTCACTTTTGGAACTGAAGCAGAATAAATTTAAGAGATAGGCCTGCCTCACTGACAAATCAGTGAAGAAGCACAAGGATCTTTACAGGCTGAATATCAAATGTCACAGGCTAAAGATCCAAAGCTAACTATGCAGAAGGAAACTGATCCCAATGCCCATCTGTGATACTGAGGTCTTTTCCAATTTATTCATTTTGCTAAGCAAATGGTTAGTATGAGCCAGCAGGCAGACAGGTGAGTAAAATACTGCTAATTTCTCTAGCCTACAGATTTGGCTGACAACTGCTTTTTAAGAGGACCATAATTTAAACAAAGAACAGCCTGTCTCAGAAGGTGGTGGGCTCCCCTTAGTTAGAGTTTTTTTCTGGATGGCCAATGATCAGGGATGCTGCAATAGTGGATTTCTTGTCTTGGTAGGAGTTTGGATTAGATGACCTTCAGGTCATTTCCTACTCTATGAGGGATCACCAATCATGATTCCTTCTATGGATTCATTCCTATATGAGCTGAGACACAAACAAAAGCCTCCTTAGCACATTGTTCCCCAGCATGAATAACAACCAAAGCACTTGTAAAAGAGATCAGCCCACTCACTTCAAATAAAGGGTAACAGTGTCTTACTCCCCCACAGTGTCAAAATAATTTTTTTCTTTTTTCTCTTCATCTTTTCTGAATCCTATTTGCCTAAAGTGTATAAAGAGTGAAATCCTGACAGAGCTTTGCTCTTTGCACAGAATAGCTCTTTGCACAGAACAGCACTGTGCAGGATGGATCAAATAGCCCTCTGCCTGTATCCTAGTGCACATGGTGGAAAGTGGCTAAAGCAATATGTTCTCAGACTCAATAGCTAAACTGAGGGGTCAGATGGCACTGAATCCATGGGGCTCCAGTTGTTTGATACGCTAGTGAAGGAAAAAATAGGTTATATGCTAAAAGCAAAATGTTATCTTTTTAAAGAGAAAAAATTAGGAACAATGTTCATGTGGAAATAAAGGTCCATTGTGCATACAAGGAATTTACCATTCCCAACACCTCATTTGACTAGAAGGGCCTTATCTTTGACACAGATGATTGGATACAGACTTTATCCAAAGATAGTCTGAAGAGACTAAAAGGGAGTTCATTTACAGTAAAAATGTCTCACAGATCAGAAGTACATCTCACTTACCTCCATCATGTCTGCATGCAGGCGGACAAGTCTCTGCACCCGCACCCTTTTACCAGTCCTGGTGTTGTAGATATAATCAGTTTTCTTCAACATCCCTTGATAAACACGAACATATGTGAGCTGCCCAAACCGTCCAGCCTGTAAGTGGCACAAAACAGCAGCTTTTAAATAAAATGAGACAACAAGTTGGAAGAACTAGAGATGTCAAGAGAAAATCAGTACAAAACATAACCTGCAAAAAATGGTCAATTGTCACTACAAGCAACCTCTTCCTGGGTTTTTAGGGAGACAATGCCTCTTAATTAAATTGGAAACCCCCCACACATACCTCCAAATCCCCAAAATAAACTTACCTCAAGTTTAAATGCCAGGCCCACAAAAGGCAGGGAATTGTCTCTCACAGAACCCAGTAATATCCTGGATTTTTCCTGAGAATCCCTTGAAGAAAATTAAAATTTAGTTCAAATTCCAATATTTTAACATTTTTTATCTACCTGCACTTCTTCTGGTGTTCTGTAATACCTTAATTAATTTTCTCAAAAAGACCATGGGAACTGTAGAATCCTCAGTCAGTCCATTGCTTTTTTTTTTAATGGCTTCTGTCCCACCTTTCTCCCAAAACTTGGCCTTGAGGTGGCTGACATCAAGCTTAATATGAGTAGTACAGCTAAAAACCACAAATGTTATAATATTTTTTAAAAACCCAACTGGATTAAAAGAAATTTTAACAAGAAAGTACAGTAGCCCGCCATTAAAAGCTGTTTCCTCAGCAGTCTTGCACTACTGCATTCTGGAGAC
Organism: Gambelia wislizenii; assembly: GCA_030847615.1. Classification (NCBI taxonomy): domain Eukaryota; kingdom Metazoa; phylum Chordata; class Lepidosauria; order Squamata; family Crotaphytidae; genus Gambelia; species Gambelia wislizenii. The sequence goes on from JAUMIR010000003.1 coordinate 35,106,867, forward strand.
CAAGGAGAGAACATGCAGCCCTCCAGTTGTTGGACTGCAACTCTAATCATCCCTTACTTTTCCATTGGCCATGCTGGCTATGGCTCAAGGGAGTAGCAGTCCAGCAATATCTGGAAGGTCACACATTCCTCACCACTGTTGTACTGACAGACAATAGTTTTTTAAGACGGTTGAATATGATATGACAGAATTGTTCATAGAATCATAGAGTTGGAAGAGACTACAAGGGCCATCCAGTCCAACTCTCTGCCATGCAGGAACACACAGTCAAAGCACTCCCGACAGATGGCCATCCAGACTCTTTAAAAAAACCTCCAAAAAAAGAGACTCCACCACACTCTGAAGCAGTGCATTCTACTGCCAAACAGCTTTGTCAGGAAGTTTTTCCTAATGTTTAGGTGGAATCTCTTTTCCTGTAGTTTGAATTCATTTTTCCATGTCCTAGCAGAAAACAAGCTTGCTCCATCCTCAATATGACATCCCTTTGGGGATGTCATATTGAGGATGGAGCAAGCTTGTTATAGGACACATGCCCATTTCTTTGTCCCACTGTCACCTCTCTTCAATCAGAGCTTGCAAGTTTTTAAAACCCTATAAAAGCTTGCAAAGTTAATTCATTGGAGATGACAGTGGAGTGCAGGAGGGGATCCTCTTTTATTATATCACCATCACCACTTCAAAAGAATGTCCTTGTCCATCTTCAGCCATCCCTATGCATCTGACGAGAGATTCAATGGGACCTTTCCCATTGGCCAAACAATCTTGGAAACTGAGATCTATGAATATAGGGCAATATATAAATAGTCAAATAAATAAATAAGGATATTTATATACCACCCTATCTATTACTTAGTTATGTGAGCTTCCCACTCTATCCATTACTTAGTTATGTGAGCTTCATGCTTTAAATCAATTGCTGCAAAAACTAGCTAATGTTTAAACTGTAGCTAAAAACTACTGTCAGGTTAATAATTGGGGATGATAAGAATGGAAAAGACCCAAAGCTTTTGATTTTGTAATTGCCTGCCACCTACAGGTCACACAGATGCATCCAGCAGCTTCACTGAGGGCTACATGCATATGGCAAAATGGGCTTTATTTTGCAAAAGTCTGTGACACAATAAATTAGTTTTTAAGATGCTACAGCAGTCTCTCTGGAGTTTACTTCAATAGACTAACAATGCTTCCCTTCTGAAACTTGCCCTGTACCAAGTTTCATGAAAAAGTAACTAATCTTTCCAGTTGGTATACTGAACTAGCACAAGGTGCTGCTTATAACTATGTGGACTTTCTAGATTGCCTTCCTTTCAGCAGCCATCACAGACAACTGAAGGTGACAGACGATGCTTTAAGTGGGCCTTGATGTCTTTTTTTCTTTGAAGTTAACTTGGTTCTAATATGTTATTACAACAAGGAATATTATGAATTCTCAAACTTAATATAAAAGAAAGTTCTGAAGAATAAATAACAGCATTTGTTTCTGAAAGTATTGTCTTATTTATTACAATTAATCTGGCACCACTTGCCTCTTTTGCTGACAAACTGTTTTGACTTTAAAAAAACTTGTCTGCTTTACAGCACAAATATAAAAGAATACAGAATAAATAGAATTCTTATGCAATGCAGAACAAAGACCCAATGGCTTCAGTGAAGCTTACTTCCAAGCAAATTCATGTAGTTAGGACAGTAGTCCTAGGAAGGTTCATGCCTGTCTTCATTTTAGCCTTTCCTTTCCCAAGAAAGAGTAAAACTGGATATAAAACATTTATCCCAGGGCGGGGGGGGGGGGGAGTCTGCATAAATCTTAGATGCTTTCCCCACTTTCATTATGATACTCACTCTTGATTGCAAAGGGCATAGTTTTGCACTTCTGAAGGGTTTGGCAAGTATTCAAGAACAGCATCCAATAGAGGTTGCACACCTTTGTTCTTCAGAGCACTTCCAACCAGCACAGGTGTGAAAGATTTACTAAGTGTTGTTCTTCTGATTGCAGACTAGGGAGAAATAAAACATTCATGCATTTGTGATTAAGAATATGTACAGTACATATACTCTGAAGGATAACAATTACAGTATAAGAAGAATATTAATAACAACACAGACAGAGTGGTTGCTTCTCTTTCCACTACGGTGGGGAAAAGATCCAATAATCTAATAATTGACAAGAACGAAAGTTTTCTTGAAATCTTTTGCTCTATGTAACTAAGGAGCTGGCCAAAAGTCACTTGGAAAACAACACTTGGGTGTCTCAGCAGTAGTCTTCACATCAAGTTAGTGCAAAAGCCATGAGAGTGCAAGACAAAAACAGTGGAATGAACTGCCTCATAGTGTGGTGGGTTCTCCTTCTTTGGAGGTTTTTAAACAGGCTGAATGGCCATCTGTCAGGCATGCTTTGATTGTGTATTTCTGGCGTGGCAGGGGGTTGGACTGGATGGCCCTTGTGGTCTCCTCCAGCTCTTATGATTCTACACTTTAAATAATGCCAATATTATTTTATTAGATACATGAGAAAGCAACTATTAAAAGGAACCCACATTATGCATGAGCATATACTCTTCTATGTTTTCTCTGCATTTTTGCAGCCACAGAATGAATTTGCAGAGAAGATCTTCTCACACCTTCATAATGACTGAGTATATAGGGAAAAGGGGAACTGCGTGGTTTGGAAACTGCCACTGCTAACTGCCTTCACTGCATTGCTCAGATTTTTGTTTTTTTACATGCTCGTTGTCACCAGCACTCTACATGAAGCTGCCTCCCACCACAAGACAGGAAGCTCAGCTGAAGATACAGGAGAAGCCACGTCTGCTTCTGGGAAGTGAAAATGGGAGACTCCCTTCCAGCCCAGGCAGTAAGGACTTTCTTAAACTAGCTGGTCTCCTGTACCTTTAATGGTGCAGCAGCTACAGCTTCATCTCTAGCCCCAAATACCTCCATCAAGACCAGTACGAGTTGTTCAGAGCTATTATACTTCACTCTAACCCTGGAAAATACGTATGTTTTCCAACTCAGATCCTTTGAGGTCATGGCTTAAGCTACAAGAGGAGCCAAAGTCAGAAGGTCCTACTATTGACCCCAGGCTTGGCTTATTCCAAGGCTTCAATACCACTTACTAATCACAAGTGTCAGTGTTGTCCATCTACTTCCCCTTCCAGGCTGAATAAGCACTCTTGAGCTCAGACTTGGAATAAGAACCTTGGGTTTGCAAATCCCAAATTCCCCCACTGGTGTTACCACTGGCTATGCTGGCTAAGGATTCTGGAAATTACAGTCTAAAGAGCAATTATTCTTATTATTTTGCAAGCTGGGTTCTTGAGTGCATGTTAACTTGTAAGGCGAAGTCTTTAAGGCTTCTGAGCCTTAAGTTCCCAGTTAAGTCCTGAAGTACTACACACTCCCCTTCCACTATGAGAAAAGGGAACAGCGTGTCATAGCCGGGAAGGAGACACATTGCATGGGCTGAAAATGCCTCTCTTCTTCTTAAAGCAATTGCAACTTCAGCTCTCTTTTTTGGAATTTTTGTTTTCTGCCTTCTGCAGCTGTGGTATATCAGTCTTTTACCCTGGCAGTAACATTTTGATATCAGCAAATGAGAAGCTTATTTAAGCGCTTGATACTCAATGAGCACTGGCTGCTGAAACCATGATCTTTACAACCAATACCCAACGCGTTCTCCATGAAAAATTATTTTAAACCAGAATTTGTACTTCTGCATGCTGACCAAGAAATACCCTTTGTTTATAGAAACTGCTACCTTATTTTTGGATGGTCCCATTTTGCTTCCAAACCAACACACGCTCAACCACCTGCACTTGCTATTAGAAGAAATGCAGAACAGAACCTCCAGGAACCTGCAAAATCCACAGATCCCCAAATAGCTGGATGTCCCCTGAACAGTCAGGGTAATGGATAACACCATTAGTCTGCCAGCAGAATGGCTGGTGCATTTTGACCCTTGGGAGCAAGAAAGCATTCAGCAGCACTTAAAATGGGTCTGCTCCTCTCATGTGTTGTGTAAGAGGTGGAATAAAGTATAAAACTATTGCATAACCCCCATGCAGCATTTCTCCAGATCACAAAGTCATCAAAGGCTAATGAGGGTAACAGGAGGTTTATTTCCAGATTCAAAGCTGTTATTTTCCATGGTCATCAAGTCCTCAAGCAAACTTCAGTTCTTATCTAAGTGGGTTCAGCTACGGTGAAACAGTGTCTGCTTACACCATCTGCCCCTGAATTTAGATACAAGGGGATGCAGGGGGCGGGGGAGAGGATATACTGCCAAGGATTTTTAGTTGGAAGTAACCCTGAATTAAAATAGAGCATCCACAAACATTAAGGTTTTGCTTAGGAAGAAATGTAGAAATGCAAGCACAAATCTCACATTTATAAATCCAGAAAGAAAGAGATAACATGCCCCCCAAGATCTGTCATAACTCTGGCCATCACACTTAGCAGCTGGTCTCCTTCAACTAGTGATCATCCTCTACAGTCATTTGTGGTCATTAATGCCTCATAGTGAAAGGCTGCTGCTTCCCTGGATAGCAGCAAAGTGTCATGCCAAAGATATTGCAGACACATGCAGTATAGCGCACACTGCAAATGAGTTCAGCTCCTAAAAGCAAAGAAATGTGATGCCTCAACACACAAAGCTATCTCTGAATGATACCAGGACATATAAGCATCCCATTAAAAAAACCCACAAAACTAGCAGTCAAAACAACTGTGCTAAAATTTTCCTGCCCATTAATTTTGATTTGTTTACCCATTTACAATCATCATCCAATAGTATTTTGAGTTATTTACTCATTTACAGTTATAATCCAACCGTGCTTTTGTGTGATTGATCATCCTCTATAGCTTTTGTGTTATTGGCCAGATTTTTCTTTTTAAGTCTCTGTTACAATCCACCCTTTCAATAATCCTGGGAGGTAGGGGATAAACTAAAAATCTTTACCTTCAAATCTCAGCTTGCTCATATTTCCTCTTGTTGTGATTGGGCCACTAACAGTACTTCACGGCAAGGCTATTTTATATTTGAAGTCATGGTGCACATTAATTGGCACAATCTGAGCAAGCAGAACCATGGCTGCGCTGAGATTTGAGGGTAGACATTTTTGATTCAACACCAATCTGCTGATTCCACTGTGAACAGAGACAGCAAATGGAGGCTCCCAGCGGCTAAATTAGAGGCACATGAGAGGCAGAGAAGATAGGATATGACTAACCCATGCTATTTTAAGGACGCTTTGCCCACTGGGAGTCATCAATGTTGGTGCAACCATATACTCTAACTCAGAGAGCGGTAAATTTCCATTTTTGGCTTAAAACCCCCAGAATCCTCCAGCCAGCATAGCAAAGAGGATATTCTGGGAATCGTAGTTCAAAAAAATAATCTTTCCAAAGCTCTGACCTAACCACGGTATCATGGGCTGTCTGAATGGTTACATCACTGACAGGCAGTAAAGCAGAAGAGGCCTGCACACATTCACATATGTTCACATTGCCCAAAACACTACTGCACTCACGCGTCATTTGGATTGGTTGTTACCTATATCTAAGGTCAGAGACAGTGTAAAAGGTTTACTATGTATTTTTTTAAAAAATGAACTAGTCCTCATGAAAATGCTAGAAGGCCTTCTGCATGCCTTCGTACCAGAGCTTGGAAAGATTGCTTTTTGGGCAGTAACTTCCAGAAACCCACAGCCTGCATGGTTACACAGAGATTCTAGGAGCACTAATCTTTACCAAACTTCACTTCCTACCATGTATGTACAAAGCAGAAACAAAAGCTCTGCTCCAAAACATATAAATATATGAATTTTTTATACCAAACATGACCACTGGTTCACAGTGTCCAGTCCTGTCTCCTCTAGCCACGTATGTCGTCCATCTGGTCCAGAGACATCAAACAGCTCTTTAGAGCCATAGGCAGATGTCTCTAAGCCCTGCTACCTGAGATTCTGGAGATGTCAAGGGGTGGATCTTGGATCTGCTGCAGGCAATGTGTAATTTCTGGCACTGGGAAGGAAGGGAATGTTTCCCTAGTGTGCAGCGACAGCAGTTGGCAATGTGAGTCCTGAAAGTGACTCACACTTGGAAACAGAGCTTAAGTGGCTACAAAGACTGAACTGAGGATCAGTTCAAATCTCATTTTGTCTATGAATTTACCAGGTAACCACCAGTAAAGTATACCTTTTCAACTCATTTCTGCACCTTTACAGGAAGAGCTTTAGAGGGTGCTGTATTGTTTTTATTGAACTGCTTTTTATCCTTTTTCAATATATTTTAAATTGTTTTAATACTGTGAATTGTTTCCTTCTACTTTAATGTTGAACTTTGTATATTTTTAGCTATATCAGTAGTTCTTAACCTGTGGTCTGGGGACTCCCAGGGGGCCGCAATGTCCTCACAGGGGGTTCAGGAAGGCTTGAAGGTTGCTCAGTCCACCTCCTGCCAGCAGTGGAGTGGCCACATGACAGGAGCCAAGGCAAAGGCTGGATGGCCTGGCCTGCACATTGCCATTCAATCTGCTCCAGCCACAAAGTTGCAGGAAAAAGCAGGAGTCTTCCCAGCTCCTCCAGTGCCTCTGAGAGAAGGTTTAATGGATAGTGTAACTGTATTATTATTATTATTATTATTATTATTATTATTTAAGTCTTGGGGGTCCACAGCAACAAAAGATATTTACAGGGCTTCCCTGGGAAAGAAAAGGTTAAGAGCCACTGAGCTACATTGTAATTGTTTTAAATTGTAAGCTGCCTTGAGCCCCAATTTTGAGGAAAAGTGGGGCATAAATAAAGTTTTTATTTAGGTATTTTTTTATACCCCGCTCTTCAGCCACAAAGGCTATCAGAGCGGCTTACAAATTGTTAAGCAATAGCAATTTACACATCTACACTGCATTAAGCAGTTTCCAACACGTATTAGCTAATAGTTGTGAATAATACTAATAATACCACCACTACTTGAAATAAAATACTTGCAATACAGGGGCAAACAAATATTGACCGGGTTGTCTTAATGGTTACTAGAGTTATGTATCTAAAATACTTGAAACACCCAAACCAATACATTCCAAGCATTATTCTTATTTTAGAAAGCATAAGGACTCAACGTTGATTTAAGGGGGTAACTAACTTCTTAGGGTTGGGGGGGCTGCACTGCCCCTCCCCAAACTAGCTGAGGACTGCCCCTTCCTGATACCGCCTATTTCTGCCACCAGAAAAAAAATCTCAGTTCTACTGGGAAATTATGGTGCTGTTTCATGGGAAAATCAAATGCCCCTAGCAGCTCATGGAAGCGTGATTCTGCATGATATATTTGCTAGCAGAATTGGTGGGATTTTTGTGGTAGTACTTGGGGCAGTAACAAGAATCCAGGCTAGTGACAGAGAAATAACCATGGGGGGGGGGGCACAAGTGTTGCCCATCTCTAATCTAAAATTCTTACTCCTGAGCAGAAACATCAAATTGAAGGTATCCCAAGGACCATCTCGCCTAGGCAAAGTGTAGCCTCAGGGCCTGACAGAGTAAAAGAAATTGTCCCCAAATTTCCTCTGGAAGAGAAAAGGGGCATCTTCACCACATTTTCACCCTCCACTTTCTGTTGTTGAGGCCTCTCCTGGGCATAAAATGGTATAGGGGGTGCTAAAACATGGTGGAAATGCCCCCAAACCCTCTAGTTGGTGTTTGGGAACATCTGTGGACAAAGCATTTTTTTTTGTGGCAAGCAGTGCACCGGGGAGGGAGTGATCCTCCAAGGTCCCATGGGGGAGGGGGCTAGTGAGCTTCCCTAACTTTTCACTGTTGCCCAACCCTGATCTGGTCCAACACCCTGCCAGTGCAGGAATCTACCTCTAAAGTACTCCAAGAGATGGCTATCTAACCTGTTTACAAATCTCCAACAAAGGAGGAATTATGTCCTACAAACTGTCAAACATTGTTTGCTTCTGTATAGGAGAAGAAAGCTATACAAAAAGCTTAGTGGAAGCCACACATTCTAGTAGATCAAATATCCTTGAGAATTATTAACAAAACAAAAGTGATATTTAGCTCTTTTACCTTCAGGTCAGCCACTGTTGGGATCTTTTCTTCAAGAAAAAGTTCCCCAAGCTGTTCATCTATATTTGCAACACATTCAATCAGTTCCTGGCGACGATCCACTGACTCTGCTCTGAACTCAGGAGGAATTTCATCATATTTAACAGTCTGGCTAAAGAAACAGAGAAAACAAATGGCCCATCAGTATTCACTATACAACCAGATATTTAAGAAATTTAGCTATCCTCAATATAATAATAATAACTTTATTTTTGTATCCCATCTTTTGCCTATTAGGCAATCAAGGCAGCTCACAACAATTGGATATAAAAACAAATCCATAACAATAGTAATAACTTAAAATAATTTACCCCCCTTAAAATTACATATAATAGTGCATACATTTAAAATAACTGGCAAATTCACCAGTGATATAAAATAACTACCCTAAAACTTTAAAACTATAGAATCAAAACATAAAAACATAAAAAGAGGGAGAAGCATCCATTAAAATGGTCTGTTCTATTCAGGGAAGGCCTGTCAGAAGAGATCCATTTTGATGACTTTTTTGAAATTCTCCAAGCTACTTGCTTGACAGATCTCCTCCGGCAGGGCATTCCATAGTCTGGGAGCAGCGACAGAAAAAGATTAGCTAACACACATTGGAAACTGTTTAACGCAGTGTAGATGTGTAAATAGCTGTTGCTTAAAACAATTTGTAAGCCGCTCTGATAGCCTTGTGGCTGAAGAGCGGGGTATAAATAAATTAATTAATTAAAAAAAAATCTTTGGGAGGTTGATGTTAATCTAGATCTCATTGGTTGCAATAAACCCCTCCCAGAAGATCTAAGGGTGTAGACCGGATTATATGGGAGGCGGCGATCCCTTAGGTAGGCTGGACTTAGGCCATGTAGGGTTTTATAGGTCATTACCAACACCTTATACTATGCTTGGAAACTGATAGGCAGCCAGTGAAGGGATTTCAAGATTGGAGTAATATGCTCCCTTCTCGATTTCCCGGTGACTATCCTGGCTGCCATATTTTGCACCAGTTGTAGTTTCCGAACTAGATATAAGGGTAGCCCCATGCAGACAGCATTGCAGAAATCAAGTCATCAGGTTACCAGTGCATGCACTACAGTTTCTAGGTCCTTTGTCTCGAGATAAGGGCGCAGTTGGCATATCTGCCGAAGCTGATAACAGGTGCTCCTGACTGTTGCGTTCACCCAAGCAGTCATGTGAAGCAACGAGTCTAGGAGCACCCCCAAACTGTGAAGACAGTCCTTAGCAGAAAGCGTGACCCCACCCAGAACTGGCAGTTGCAACCCAATACCAGGTTTAGGGGCCCCCACCGTAAGCACCTCCGTTTTTTCTGGATTCAGTTTGAGTCGATTTTTCCTCATCCAGTCCATTACCGCTACAAGACAGTGACTGAGGGGAGAAATACCATCTGTCATCATGGCTGATGACCGAGACATGGAGAAATATATTTGGGTATCATCAGTGTACTGATAACACCCCGCCCCATGTCTCCGGATGATTTCTCCCAGTGGCTTCATATAGATATTAAAAAGCATCGGGGACAGGATGGCGCCCTGAGGGACGCCACAGTTAAGCTCTATTTTTGATGAGTAACTGTCCCTGAGCATCACCCTCTGGAATCTACCTGATAGGAAGGAATGGAACCACTGAAGTGCAGTGCCTCCAGTCCCCAACTCTTCCAGGCGTTCCAAGAGGATGCCGTGATCTATCATATCAAAAGCCGCTGAGAGATCCGGAAGCACCAACTGGGTCACGCTTCCCGTCGATGTTTTGGCAAAGGTCATCTACCAGAGCAACCATGGCAGCCCGGTCTGAAGCTGGTTTGAAATGGATCTAGAAAATTGGTTTCATCCAAGATCACTTAGAGTTGAGAAGCAATGGCCTGCTCGATCACCTTGCTCAAAAATGGCAGATGGGAAACCAATCTATAATTTTTCAAGTTCAGGGGGTCCAAGGAAGGTTTCTTTAGGAGCGGTCTCACAACCTCTTCCTTTAAACAAGATGGCATAATTCCTTCCCTAAGGGACACACTGATGGTCTCCTTGAGAAAGGCCATCAATGCATCACCCCCCTGGACGAACAGCCGTGATGGGCAAGGTTCAAGAGGGCACGTAGTCTTCCTCACTTTTCCAAGGATCTTAACTACATAATATAAACTACAGCAGCAAATTTAGACTGTTCTCACAAGTAATATACTTTCAGTTAATTTTGCATCTGTTAACTGAATGAAGTATTTAGGCTGACTAGCATATACATTTGATTTAAAACTGTTTAAACAAGCCAGTCATTATGGAATAAAGCTGCCGTGTTTAAAACTAAACAGAGTTAATATTCACCACAGTTCATTGGTGCTGACAACATGACAACTGTAGCTAAGTGAAAGTTTCCATACTGCTCCTCCCAACATATGGGATTAGGCCAGTGGGGAGCACATGGCCGTGAAACATGCTATGACTTGTTCCTGCTCATTCATGTCACACTAAACTATGGGGAACATTACACTGGAATTGGTGTTAACTGTGATTAACACAAACTAGGGGTCACTAGCATGGTGGCTAAGAGAGTTTGTTTTACTTAAGATACCAGGGTTGTAACAGCTATTCTAATCCTTGCTTAGTAAGAAAAATATTAACCACTAGGGGGAAATCTGCCTAAATAGCATAAACCAGAGCTAAAAGCTCTTCCTATTAAAAAAAAAAGTGCTCACACCCCTTACCCAAAGTCACCATCAAAGTATATCGCTTTTTCTTCAATCAGATCAATGACCCCCTTGAAATTTCCCTCGAGTCCCATAGGAATCTGAATGAAAGCAGCATTGTGATTCAACTTGGATCTGTGAAATTAAAAATGAATACAATTATCCCATAAAATCACAACTACACATAGCATTTCTTGAAGGGCCACTTCCTTTAATACAAGCTCACCTATCTTCCCTTACTAAGGTTCCAACTCAAATTCTTCCAGTTTGGAAGAATTTGTTACCCCTATGGAAAGAAATAGGGGGAGAAAAAGTAGTGTTAAGCATAGAATAACAAATGATAGACACATTTCAAGGAAAATAAACAGAAACAACTTAAAGAAGTGAAGAGAAGGGAAGAGAAGAAATATGTAATAATACACTTGAAAAAGAAGATAATAAAGGAAGTCAATTTATTTGAGTGATTGGATAGATATGAAGATATATATGTGTTGGTTTGTAATTTATGTACATGTTATTTATGTTGTATGTTTGTATGTTAATTTTGTTGTATGTCAACTGTGTTGTAATGTCTAATATAATATGTATTGTACGTTTTTATAAGAGGAATTTGCAAATAAAAATATTAAAAAAAAACAACTAAGGTTCCAACTCAAGAGGTGAGAATGGCAGGACACCAAACAAGAGCTCCTCCAAACTCAATCCAAGATTTTGCTTGTTTAAGGAGATGTCACAATCTCCATTGTGTTAGCAACTGTGCCTGAAAAGTAAATTCTACACAAGGGACAATATCAAAAGTCTATGGCTCAAGCAATACTATAGAAGATGAAAAGGCTCATGTGGTGAGGTATAGTCTCTCTCATGACTCTTATAACAGCATCATAAGAATTAAAAGGATCAATTAGCAGGGATTCTTCAACCCATTTCACAAACGGCACGCACTGCTAAACCAGAACACTCCACCAAAGATGTATGCATTTTGTCAGAGGATTTTAAAAATGTTTAGTCCAGTTTTCTCTTGGATTTCTGGCAGGGGTTGGAATTTTCTAATTTCAGAGTTCATACCTGAGTTGTTGCAGAGCTCTGCTTGGACTTGAACCCATTCGATCCAGTTTGTTGATGAAGGTCAAAAATGGTACACTGTACCGCTTCATTTGCCTGTTCACTGTCATTGTTTGGCACTGAACTCCTCCAACAGCACACAACACCAAGATGGCACCATCAAGAACTCTCAGTGCCCTCTCCACTTCTATAGTAAAATCAACATGCCCTGAAAGTGAGGTAAACATTTCCATGATTATTTAAAAGCTTCTAATTAACATAGAATTCCTTGTGGTATTAAATTTGGGTCTGTTTCCCGTTGTTCTATATGACCTTCAGAAATGGAGAGAAGCACATCCAGGTGCATATCAACATTGTGCGATGCTTAAGGTCATTAAGTATTTTTCCAGTAAATTTTCTTTGAAAGACACTCTGCATTAGAAAGTGTTTTTAATTTTGAGACAATTATTCTAGCATTGCCTCAAAGCGAGACAGCAGGAAATTTGTTTCTTGTAAACAAATACAGCAATAAAAATAAAACTAAACAGTTTAATTTGAAAGCTGAGAAAAGCACGATTTAAACAAAGCTTATGTCAATTTATTACATTAACAACCTGCATTTCCTTCATGGAGTTAAACACTTGCATACATGCTTCTCTCACACACACTTTATTTTCACAACAATCCTGAGAGGCAGGTTAAGCTGAAAAAATGAGTAACGGGCACAAGTTCATAGAATCACAGAATCATAGCGTTGGAAGAGACCAAAAGGGCCATCTAGTCCAAACCCCTACCATGCAGGAGTACCCAGTCAAACATTCCTGGCAGATGGCCATCCAGCCTCTGTTTAAAAACCTCCAAAGAAGGAGACTCCACCACACACCACCAGTGCATTCCACTTCATAGCTGGCAGAGAATTTGAAATTAGTCTCTCCAGTCCTAGTCTATCTACTGTACCTCAATGCAGCTGGCAACTTTTCCCAACTGTTATCATGTAGCAACTAACTTTTTGAGTACGAGCAAACTGCTATAGTTAACCCACATCCAGACAGAGAAAAAAATGTGCACTAACTTTACCTGGGATATTTTCCAACTCCCCAATGAGAAACCCAAAGTACAGCGTGGTATGAAAACGCCCATGTTCACAGGAAAGTTAGTAGGTGCAGAATCAAGTGTATTTTACAATACTCAAACATTAACAACGAGAAATTAATACTCCATATGAGATGGAACATTTGAGTAACTATGAGCCCCGCCCCCAATTGTAACCAATGCTATTTCTGTACCATATAAATACAGTAGTACCCCCCGTATCTGTGGGGGATTGGTTCCGGGGGTCCCTGCGGATACTGAAAACCACGGACAGTAGCAAACATCCTGTGATGGGGAGGAGGAAGAGTTATGGAGGAGGAAAAGGAAGGAAGGAAGGAAGGAAGGAAGGAAGGAAGGAAGGAAGAGGAAGGAAGAGGGAGGCACTGGTGCTGCTCTTCGCCACCTTGCTCCTCAACGCTATTGCCACAGAGCCAAGTGGGGTCTGGCCTGGCCGGGCTCTGGGCGTCCCTCCTCCAGCATGTGGGCTCGGCCTGCTGGGGCTCCCAGATTGGAGGCAGGGGTGTCAGAGGCGAGGCACCACGCTATAGTCTGCAACCAGCAGGCCTGGTGCCATGGGGTAAGGCTGACAGTAGGGAAGGGAACCGGGCTGGAGAGGGGTGGGGGGCAGGTGAGTTCTCTCTTCCTTCTCTCCCTTTACCCCAACTACCCGTCACCACCGCAGCCCTCCTGGGGAAAGGAGACGAGTTCTCTCCTCCTCCTCTCCCTCCCCCCTTGTCGCTGCTGCAGTCCTCATAGGGAAGGGAGGCGAGTTCTCTCCTCCTCCTCCTCCTCACCAGTTGCTGCCACAGCCCTCATAGGGAAGGGAAGCGAGTTCTGTCCTCCTGCTCTCCCGTCCCCCTTCACCCCTGCTGCCCATCACCAACCGCGAATAACTGAATCAGTGGATGGTGAATCAGCGGATGCGGGGGTCCTACTGTACTACTATTGTGTTTTTTAAAAAGGTACATGACAGGTAGCTGAAATTAAAAAACGCTGCTTACAACTCTTCAGATAAGCCCAAAGCCCAAATCTTCACTCAGCATTAAGTTCACCATATAGTCATCAGTAAGTCATTCACTCTGAGCCCAATATACAGGTTGAGTCTCCCTTATCTTAAATGCTTGGGACCCAAAATGCTTAGGTATTTTGGATTTTGGAATACTTGCATATACATAATGAGGCATCTTGGAGATGGGACCCAAGTCTAAGCACAAAATTCATTTATGTTTCATATACAGTCAGACCCCCCATATCTGCAGAATCAATATCCATGGGACACAAAATAGGGACACATACCATAGAGTCACACTGGAAAATATCTAAAGAGGTATCCTCTCAAGGTATCTTCTATGTCCTCCAACACAACTCTATGGTATGTTTTTACCAGAGGTCCTTTATTTTAATAGGGTTCACTGTTATCTGTGGTTTCTGGTTTCCATGGTAAGTCTGGGCACCAAACCCACACAGATACAGGGGTCAGACTGTACACCTCATACACACAGACTGAAGGTAATTTTATATACAATATTTTAATACTTCTGTGCATGAAATAAAATTTGTGTACATTGAAACCCCAGAAAGCAAATGTGTCATTATCACTGCCACTCCTGTGGACAATTTTGGAATATTTTGGATTTCAGAATTCCAGATAAGGGAGCTCAACCTGTACCTCAAATCATTTGTTGGTTGGATAAAATAGGTCCCTGTAGGTCCCTCTGGCCTCTTGGAGGAAGAGCATGCTGCATATCAAACAAGTAAATAATAAGTACTACTAACAAAAAGGTACGCCTGAGTATTGTTGTGAGACGATACCTAATTTTCAGTGTAAAAAGTATTATTAATACCAGTAGTAGTACTGGGAAAAGTCAATACTGACAGTCCCCCATGTCTTTTAACATACACCTAGGATGGGAACTTCTGCCCCTCCAGATGTTGTTACACTAGTGTCCATCATCCATCATCATAGGCCATGGTGACTAGGGAATTGCAGTCCAACATCTGGAGGGTCACATGTTCTCCATCCCTCCCACAAAACCTTATCTCTACAGCATTAAGCTCTGCTCCATATCTGGATGGACAATATGTGACTGGTGATCTTAAGCACAAAGATTTCAAATCTAGTCCAGGATGTAGTTCAGACATTTACTTTGGAGAACTTTACATAATATTGGAGTTACAGAGTCACCAGCCTTTGTAGCAAAACAATTAAGAGCAAGCTACGAAATGGACTTATGAAACAGATGCAATTTTGGCCATGTGTAAAAATCATGCACTCTTAACTCCAGATGAATCTCACAGGCCAAGTATAAACAAGCTTAGGAGTTCACATACCTGGGGTGTCAATTATGTTGATGTTTGTATCTTTCCACATAGTATATGTTGCTGCAGACTGAATAGTGATCCCTCGCTGTCGTTCCAACTCCATCGAATCCATAACAGCACCAACCCCATCTTTCCCTTTTACCTAAGAAGAAAAGTGTATTATCACTGCTGCAAGTCAATCTGTTTTTCCCTGTACACATATGCCTCTTTGCACAAAGCAAGGATCTTCTCCAAGATAGTTTGCTTCTTTCAGAATTGTCCCATCAGTATCTAAAGCCTAACTCCAGACAAGAGCTACTAAGATTTACCATTAGAACAAAATAAAATGTCAAACCAGTGAGCGAGCTATAGAGTTCTTCCTTTCATCTACAAAGGAGAAACATGCAGGAATAATCATTATTACTTGCTTATCTCACCATGCTGTGACATTTCCTTAAAACGATTTTGCATGTCCAAAAACTAACCAAGTTACGGTTGGAATTCTACACATTCTTATCTTGCAGTAAGTCCCACTGAATTCACATATCTTAGAAGATATGTATTCATATATAAGATATGAATTCACATATCTTAGAAGGTATGTATTAGAATTGCAGTGTACATCTGCATCACACTTCCTGTATTCCATTTTAAGTTTTATGCACAAGGCAATGAATTTAGATTCTAAAGTCTTTACTTTCTTCTGCTCCTACCTCCCATGTTGCTTAACATCCAGCTTAAAGAAAAGTTCTGAGAATCTGAAAGTTTGTTCACTGTCTGGTATTGCTCTAAAGTATTATGATTTCTAGATATTCAGTAACCTTGACTAGAAGATGTTCCACTAAAACTTTAAGTTGATCCTTTAAAATAGATAAATAGATGGAAACATAACCATCTGAAGTACCTCATGCATTTGTGCTATCCTTCCTGTGTAAAAAAGAATGCGCTCAGTTAATGTTGTCTTTCCAGAATCGATGTGTGCTGAAATCCCAATGTTGCGGATCTTTTCATTGGGAATAATTCCTGAAGAGCACCATCTGCAACTGTTCAAGTATAGCTGAAATACAAAAGTGTAACAACATTGCAACACATGATAATATTGAGCATAAAAATACATACCATAAAGAGTTTACAGTGTTATATTTTCACTCTAAGGAAAATGCGGCTATAAAAACTCTCTGCAGTTCACTGGGTTGGAGTTCAATTGTGTTAGTTTTGCATATATCACAACAAAAGCAGTGGGATCCATCACAATCTAACAGTCAAGTACCATTGATTTAAAAGGGAACTGAGTTCAACTAAATTGTCTGGTTCAAACACAATGTGTTTTCTCATAAATATTTAAGCAGCAATGTTGAAAAGAACCATGAAGGACCTCGCATTTTATGTGTAACACATATGAATACCAAAGTCCTTTCAGGACCTCATCCTTGTTTCTGAACTTCACAGCCTCACCAACAATCTGTTCTATGACTGAGACTGCAAAGATTCTCAAATACAAGATATGAAATTTAATGCTACATGGAAGGCTTTACAGGCTGAGATACTAATCCAACAACGGTTTGACAACAGGACATCTCCAACATGAATGAGGAACAAAGCAGCAGCTCTTCTTCCCCAAACAGGTGGAAACAGTAGAACAGTAGGGACACATTCAGTGTACAAATCTGAGGCCCCGACTACACGAGGGGCAAAAAATACAAACAGAGGGTAAAAAATCTGAAAAGGCAGGTGTTAGAATGTGAACAATCTACCTAGATGATTTTTTACCCCCCCCCCAAAGTCCGCGGCGGCAGTAGGGCTGGGAAGGGAGGATGGAGGAGGGCAGCAGCAGCAGCGGGGCCAGGGCCGGAGGAAGAGGAGGGTGGAGGAGGGCAGCGGTGGCAGTGGGGCCAAGGACAGAGGAAGAGGAGTGTGGAGGAGGTCAGCAATAAAGATGAAGGCTCACATCCTTATGTATCCTATTCCTTCTTGGAGCTATAACATGAGGAGTGGGAATCTTGGCAATCCCAACAGTATGAACTTTAACTCCCAGAAGCACCAACCAGCATGGCCAATGGTAATCCAAATCACCCAGAAAGCTAAGGGTTCCCCACCAAATGACACACACTCTCAGATTTGTGAATTACATGTCAAAGTTTGGGATCACTGTCAGAAAATTTCCCTTAAATTCATTCTATCTCAATTGTATCTAACCCTAAAACATTTTTTTGTTATTCTAGCAGTATTTCAATTACTAGAAGAGCTGCTTTCCTTTTTAATTTTGAAGCCTCATGCTTCTGATAAAATAGCCTGAATATTAACATCCTGAAAATCATAACATTTTGCTCTGGAATTATATGAAATCCCCAAATTTGTGATAACTATATATTACCACTTCAGGGGGGTAGTTGTGTTCAGTTTGTTGCAGGAAAAATAACAGTGTGTTATAACACTTTATAGACAATTAATTGTATTATGGCTTAAGCAATTGTGGACATTTCAGCAGGTGCATACTGTGCATACCTAGACTTATGTCCATATATTTGCATGGCTCAGGATTGTACAAAGTACATTAAGGGGCAACTAAACTCCTGTTAGTACACACACTGATAATTACCTTAACAATGCAATTTAACAAAATATAAATTATGTATTTTTAACATGGACTGGGAAGCATATATTCTGACTCCCCAAATCTATATACAGAGTGTTATGAATGCCACAGTGGAAGGCAGCAGGAAAAGAGAATGACCACATTATAGGTGGATTGACTGGCTCAAAGAAACCACCTGAGCAGGGCAGCTGGGGATTGGGGCGCTTGGAGGTCTCTCATTCATAGGGCCAATACAAGTTGAAACTGACTTGATTGCAATTACAGTTGTCCCTCTGTATCCACGGATTTGGTATCCATGGATTTAAATATTCACGGCTTGAAAACATTCTTAAAAAAACAATAATCCAAAAAGCAAACCTTAATTTTGCCATCTTATATAAGGGACACCATTTTGCTATGCCTTTGTATATACAGTTGTCCCTCCACATTCACGGATTTGGCATTCACGGATTTGAGTACTCACGGCTTGAAAATATTCTTAAAAAAATAATAATCCTAACAGCAAACCTTGATTTTGCCATCTTATATAAGGGACACCATTTTGCCATGCCATTGCATATAATGAGACTTGAGTATTCACGGATTTTGGTATCCACGGGGATCCTGGATCCAAACCCCAGCAAATATGAAGAGACAACTGTAACAACAAATGGATGCAGTCCCATCATTTAACATCCTTCCCCAGTACAAATTACAGCTATTTAATAATTGGACTGATAGGACTGGAGGCTGAAACATGTGCGTATACCTTTTCCAATATGAACCATTCCGTGTAAATGGGAGTGTAACAGGCAGAAAGGGGTGGGGGAGGCTTTTGCCCATCACTGAGAAACCTCACCTGTTGAGTTTCTGCCTGTCACGCAACTCTCCAAAGCAGAAAGCCTTTAAAGTTTACAAGCCCTCCAGTCCTTCTAAGAACCACCACAAGCCCACGGAGCTAAGCTTTGGGTACCCTCCCCTGAAAAGATTCCTCCTCCTTCCCCCATCCCAACCCAGTCCTTGTACCACCTTGCTCCATCCACATGGAAACCACCCCGCTTTCGCTGCCCTGCCTACCTGTTGCCTGGGCAACGCAGAGCCCAACAGCCGTCTGCACCTCAACATGATGCGCAACACAACCCCGCTTCTAGTCAAAGTCACGCCGTCCACGGCTCTTTGAGCATCACTTCCGGCTTTGAACCGGCAAGTACTTCCGGGGTACTCAGCTGGAGCATAGAAACGAGCGGAGAGGCAACCTTTCCTCCTATATAGATATTTATAGCGCCACCTTTTGCCAGGAGGAGGGAAGTGCTGGTCCCTGGCTGTCCTGAGGAGGGAGGAAAGGCTGGCTGGTTGGATTTGGGCTTCCTTTTGTGCCAAAGCCACAGGGCTCTTCGCTTATTAGGGTGCATCCACACTACACAAATAATCCAGTTTGGTCTGGAGTAACAAACACCTGAGGCGAAGCACAAAAATCAGTGTGTATAGAGCCATTGTACTGTCTATTCTCCTTTACGGGTCTGAAACATGGGTCACCTATTGCCAACACTTACGACTCCTCGGACGCTTTCATCAGTGCTATATACGCACAATCCTAAATATACACTGGACTGACTATGTGACGAATGTTGCTGTCCTTGAGCAAGCAGGGATCACCAGCATTGAGGCCATGATATTAAGAACACAGCTGCGCTGGGCAGGGCACATTTCTAGGATGGAGGACCATCACCTCCGCAAAATAGGACTCTACGATGAACTTCCCACAGGTGAGCTTAAAAGGGGTGCTCCAAAAAAGTGATACAAGGACTCCCTGAAACACCATCTCAGGCTCAGCCAAATTGATCACCAACAATGGTCCGCCCTGGCTTCAGATCGGGAGGCATGGAGACGCACTATCCACAATGCTGCAGCCTTATTTGAGAACTCACGCCGAACAAGTCTTGAAGAGAAATGACAACGCAGAAAGAATCACAACCCAGAAACATCACCCAAGGAGACCTTCTGCTGTGCTTTCTGCAACCAGACCTGTTTATCTCAGATTGGCCTTTTCAGTCATCAGTGCACTTGCAGAAAGCGCAGGATGAGTCCTTCCTGAATCATTGTTTACGAAGAAAGGCCAGAGAGAGGAGAGAGAGAGAGAGAGAGAGAGAGATATTTCCCATGGTTTCTTCCTATCGAATCTTGGGATTTGTAGTTTGGTAAGGCACCAGCACTCTTTGGCAGAGAAGGCTAAAAACCTTGTACAACTACAAATCACAGAATTCCATAGGAAGGAGCCATGACAAATTATCCAGTTTCAAAACGGATTATTTATGTAGTGTGGATACATTTGCTTTATAGTGTGGAGAAGATGTCAAGTCAGTTGTTCTTAAATAGAGGGACTGCTTAAGAGATGTTGAGTTGAATGTTTTGGTTCTTGCCTTGCATATACCGTTCCTACACACAAACTCTAATTCTCCCTTCCATCCATACAATGGACTGAGGGAGTACTGCTCAGGCTATCTGGGGTGGGTGTGCCTTCAAGTCATTTGTTGACTTACGGTGACCCCATTGATTTCATATGGTTTTCTTAGGCAAGGAATACTCAGAAGTGGCTTTGCTAGTGCCTTCCTTTGAAATACAGCCTACAGCACATGGTATTAGTTGGTGTATTATGCTTTAGGTGTAAGCCACAAACCAACCAGTCCTGTTAAGTAAGGCTGATTCAGCACAACCAGAGACAGGTGGAGATGATTTAGAAAGCCGAATAGAGGCCCACAGGTTAAAAGGACCCTGCCAGGTGGTGACTTGTGGGGTTTTATTGGTGCATGGTGTATTTTTTATGGTACTTTGTGTTACTCATCAAGAAGACAGCTTGCCATATTAAGTTCCCTGTGTGCATTAACTAGGAGGGGAAGGTTTGTGTGGAGCTCTTGAATTTAGCTCTTGTGTGGAGCTCTTGTGTGGAGCTCTTGAATTTGTGTGGAGTCATGAATTTAAATCTCCAGGACCAGATGAACTACATCCAAGAGTATTAAAAGAGCTGGCAAATATTATCTCAGAGCCATTGGCAATAATATTTGAGAAGTCCTGGAGAACAGGAGAAGTCCCAGCAGACTGGAGGAGGGCAAACGTTGTTCCCATCTTCAAAAAGGGGAAAAAAGAGGATCCCAACAATTATTGTCCAGTTAGTCTGACATCAATACCAGGGAAGATTCTAGAGCAGATCATTAAACAAAGAGTCTGTGAACATTTAGAAGGCAATGCCATAATCACAAAAAGTCAACATGGGTTTCAGAGAAACAAGTCATGCCAGACTACTCTGATCTCTTTTTTTGATAAAGTTACCAGCTTGGTAGATGAAGGGAATGCTGTGGACATTGCATACCTTGATTTCAGTAAGGCCTTTGACAAGGTTCCCCATGACATTCTTGCAAACAAGCTTGTAAAATGTGGGCTAGACAAGTTAACTGTTCAATGGATTTGTAATTGGTTGACCGGCCGAACCCAAAGGGTGCTCAGCAGTGGCTCCTCTTCGTCTTGGAAAGATGTGACCAGTGGGGTGCCACAGGGTTCTGTCCTGGGCCCAGTGCTATTCAACATCTTTATCAATGACTTGGATGAGGGAATTAGGGGCATACTTATCAAATTTGCAGATGACACCAAATTGGGAGGAGTAGCTAATACTCTAGAGGACAGGATCAAAATTCAGAATGACCTGGATAGACTGGAGAGCTGGGCCAAAGCGAACAAAATGAAATTCAATACGGAGAAATGTAAAGTACTGCACTTAGGGCGGAAAAATGAAATGCATAAATATAGGATGGGAGAGACCTGGCTGAATGAGACTACGTGCGAAAGGGATCTAGGAGTCCTAGTAGACCACAAGTTGAACATGAGCCAACAGTGTGATGCGGCAGCTAAAAAGGCCAATGCGATCTTGGGCTGTATCAATAGAAGTATAGTGTCTAGATCAAGGGAAGTAATAGTGCCACTCTATTCTGCCTTGGTCAGACCTCACTTAGAATACTGTGTCCAGTTCTGGGCACCACAGTTCAGAAAGGATATTGACAAATTGGAGCGTGTCCAGAGAAGGGCAACTAAAATGGTGAAAGGTCTGGAAACGATGCCTTATGAGGAGAGACTTAGGGAGCTGGGTATGTTTAGCCTGGAAAAAGACGGTTAAGAGGCGATATGATAGCCCTGTTTAAGTATTTGAAGGGATGTCACTCTGAGGATGGAGCAGGCTTGTTTTCTGCTGCTCCAGAGACTGGAACACGGAGCAATGGGTGCAAGCTCCAGGAACAGAGATTCCACCTCAACATGAGGAGGAACTTTTTGACAGTCAGAGCCGTTCGGCAGTGGAACACACTCCCTCAGAGTGTGGTGGGGTCTCCTTCCTTGGAGATCTTTAAACAGAGGCTGGATGGCCATCTGTCGGGGATGCTTTAATCAAGATTTCCTGCGTGGCAGGGGGGTTGGACTGGATGGCCCTCGTGGTCTCTTCCAACTCTGCAATTCTATGATTCTATGATTCTTCAACTAAGAGTTTGGAATTGTCAGAAAACTGTCACCAGTTACTTGTAAACTGAAGAGAACATTATGTATCTTGTAAATAGTTAAACAATCTGAAACTGTTTTTCCTGCACTGCTGGCACCATTATTGAGTGCTCAAACAGAGGAAGACATTTGTCTCTGGTGCTAGAATGTTTCCTGGTACATGCACTATAAATCCCCACACTCGCACTGCATTTGTTGGCCATCTCTCATCCAAGTACTAACCAGGACTGACTCTGCTTAGCTTCCAAGATCAGTTGGGATCTGGCATCTTTAGGGTATTGTGGGGTGGCAATTATTTTTTCCAGTGTGCCAGGGGCCAGCACTAAATCTGTGTCCATTGGATACAACTGTTTCTTTACTGGAAACCAGGATCAGCAGCCAATGGCTCAGGGACCACCACCACTTGCGAAACCACCACTTCTACATTGGACTAGGATGTAGTGAAATGCTTTATTGGATTCAGTACACAAAAATCTGCCTTCCAGGCTGATCCCATTTCAGGTGGAACAGTAAAGGAAACTCAGCAGCCCTAAACATAAATTTGCATTAATTCATTTGTCAGTTTAAGGTTTCTATTCTATGCACATTTATAGGGAAGTAATCCTCATTGAACAGCAGGACTTCTGAGTAAATGCATTTAAGACTGTGGTATCAAAAGCTTTTCCTTGGAATTCTGAGGATACCTTTAAAATTGGGGTGGGGTTGTTGGGTGCAGGAGCTGGACCCCATCCAACCTTAAGCCTTTCTCTGCTCCATTTATTTTAATGGTGACCTTGGGTGAATAAAGGCTTCTTGTGTGCCATACAGGGCGAAATGGATGGAAAAGTCTGTTAGGAATGTTTTGGATATAAAGCATGTCCTGTCATAAGAAAGTATTCTATAATTCAGAATTGCCTTGACAGGGAATGGGCCACAAGGTTATTTCTTGGCTGTAGTTTTAATGTCTAATTATAAAGCAGGATCATAAGCAATAAGCAGATGAAGACCAGGACATTTCTGCCAGGAGGGGAAAAAAAGGAGTGGACAAGTACTGAGTTCCTGTGAAGTGTTTCATTCTTATTTCTCACTGAAAATCAGTTCTGCTATTTAGCCTCTGCCTTCCCAATCTACTCCAGATGTGAACACTGTTTTGTGTAGAAATGTATCACTTAGGTCTGGGGTGGAGAATGCATTTTAGGCTCCAATTTTTAAAAGGTGTAAGAAAAGCATCCTCCATTTGAAAAGGGAAAGGGAAATTGAATAATCCAATCAGACGTTTTGACATGCAAACAGTGATGTCCTCACAAACCCTGCACATTTTAATTCATAGTTATTGGAGGGTATCCAAGACTAAATATTATGTGCTGTTAGGTCAAGTAAGGCACTGAATCCCAAATTCATCTAGAGATGGTACTTCCTCTTCTTTTTATTGAATTAGAAAGCTGTAAATTGTGGGGCACACATAGCTTGCAAAGGTGCAGAGTAGCCTGCAACTGTGTAGCTAGAGCAGCACTGTGAACTTCTGTCCTGTATATGGTTACAGATGAAGAATGGTTAACTTAAAATGTTTTTCCTCAAACTATTTCCTCAAAACGAACGTGAGAAAGAATTCTCACTATATATACAGTTGTGCCTCCGCATTCACAGATGTAAGTATTCACGGCTAGAAAATATTCTTTAAAAAATAATAATCCAAAAAGCAAACCCTGATTTTGCCATCTTATATAGGGGACACCATTTTGCTATGCCATTGCATATAATGAGACTTGAGTATTCACAGATTTGGATATTCACGGGGAGTCCTGGAACCAAACTCCAGCGAATGTGAAGGGACAACTGTAGTAGTTTAATTTATTTTGTTCAAGCTTACATTCTTGAATATTGTGGGAC
The DNA here is from genome assembly GCA_030847615.1 of Gambelia wislizenii. Classification (NCBI taxonomy): domain Eukaryota; kingdom Metazoa; phylum Chordata; class Lepidosauria; order Squamata; family Crotaphytidae; genus Gambelia; species Gambelia wislizenii. The sequence goes on from JAUMIR010000003.1 coordinate 35,131,063, forward strand.
CCTAGCGTTAACTAAGCAATTCATGCCAGCCAGGGACTCATCAGTCACACTACTCTATGTTTGGCACCTCTAAATTAAGAATTTAAAGGGTGGAGAGAATATGGAATGCTGCAAGCACATGCAGCACAGATAGAACTTTTGAGCATCTTTCTTGTTGGGGAGGGGTGATCCTCTTCTAATTGAAGCTTTTGCCAGCAGCCCAATTCCTGTTGAAAAATGAGTTCATAATTTTAAGACATTGCTATAAAAAAATATGTTCTCTTGAAGTCAGTATGTTTTGCAGATATTTTATATAAAATGGTATTTTATATAAACCTCCCAGTACATGCCTGATCAGCTAACTGCTTATGCTTTAAGCCTTAAAGAATAGTTAATTAAAATCTTGACGAGATAGTACCAACTACAGCTCCTACAAAGAGACAGAAAACACTGAGACCTGAAAATTGCCAGCTGTGGGCACTAGATCGAGTCATAGTTCAGGTGGCCCAAGCAAAAATTTGAATGAGAGAAGTTTGCTACATCCCCAGTTAGAAACAGCATTAGCTTTCATTTACACACAATTCATTTGGTTTTAAGAGACTGAATAAAATACCCTAAAAACCTTTCTGTATACATATGGCCCAAAGTTCTTGATGAATGTTAATTGTGTTACTATTTCATGGCAATAGCAATTGGAAAATTACTTTAGATTTTGTTCATATTCATAGCCTGGCCCAAATCAGAGTAACAGTGATATATGTAAAACACCTGTTGCCTGATAAACGTGCTTTAAGCACTGTTGGCGTTCCCTACATAAGAACAGGGAAGTGCACTGAACAGGTGGCAATTTCACAAACTATGCCTACTGCAATACTTGGCTTGATCAAATGACAGCTGTAATCTTAGTGGTAGATGTGAATAAATCATAGGATTTATGCACCAACACTGAGCTTTCCACATCTAGAGTACAGAATCATGTTTCCTGGTAGCAGCTATTAGAATATACGAAGCCTAAAGGGTCTTCACTGGTTCACAGTCTAGGGGGCTGATAGGTCATGGCCTACAATCTCAGCTGAAAGATGGAATGCCTCCCACCTCTGCACTTCAAAATACCATGCACATATGTGTACACACACACACAGACACTTCTGTGTCTTGAACAAAGACAAGATTCGTTGCTGTTTGAAGGAAGTGTTAGATTCAGGAAACTAAGACTACTATTGCTGAAATACAGTCACTCTGCTTCCTAGAATATCTGCATTAAATGTCTTGTTTTTTAAAGGCTTAAAGGAAAACACAAATTAGCAGGATTACAACAGATGCAGTATTCTGTTGAACAGTTCTTTATTAACAAAAAAGTGGCAAGTGTTACTCATGAACTCTTAATTAACAATAATTGATGTATTAACATTGTCATACAGTGTTAGTCTATAGTTTGCAGCATCAAGAATAATAAACAAATATACATTTCTGCCCTGCATAACTTTAAAGAACACAGAAACTATAACTTTCCTTTATTGGAAAGATTTAACTATACAGATCCTCTACTTTTTATATACTAGATATTATGCTAGCCATCCTAATATATGTTGAGGTGCCAAATGTTCAAACTTTTCCAAGCTTGTTTCTATAGAAAGACAACATTTGAACTGACAAGCCTTGAGTTAACTTGCAGAATCCACTAATTCATTTAATCTGGTGCATTTATAGGTAAAACAAATACAGGTTGCATTTGATCTTGCTTTAAAAATACTTTGTAATGGCCATCTCTTTAAAAATGGGAGCACCATGAAGACTTTACAGTGAAGGCAGACATCCAGCAAATTTGCATTTTTACTATGAAAGCATTTTTATTTTTATTGCAAATATTTTTGGGATTTGCAAGAGGAAATGCCTCCCAGATCACAACAGACCCTGTATTTTGAACCGACAACTTTCTAATGAACCAGCCAACCAATGGAAGAAAAACAAAACAGTCACGAGGAAACTGAAATCTTAAAGATGGAGAGAGAAACTAACATTGAGGAACAGTAAAGATAATCTCAGTGTACCCTGTTAAATAATGCTAAAAGGAATCTGTCAACGCAAATGCATTTTGTGCATTTGCATTGTATTTGTTCTTTTTTGCTTTCTTATCTCTTTCTTTTTGGGGGTTGGGTATGATTGTGATTTGTTTGTTGTATTTTTCTTTTTCCAATTCTTTTCTGTTAATATAAGTGTTAAGTGTAATTTTGAAATTAATAAAAAACTATTTTAATAAAAATCACTAAATTTGTTCAGTAGAAATACATTTTTAATAAACTAAAATAGCTTATTAACATTAAACATTGAAATGTAATCGTTTGGAGGGAAACATACTTTGTTAAAAATAGATCTAAGTGGGGCATGCTAAAAATAAGTATTAGAATAAATCATGCTTTGGAGAACACACAAAGAAATCAGAATTACAGACCTTTTATGGGAATTCACAATTGGTTTAGCAATGCAGTTCAGATTTTTGGTAGTTTTTGCTCCCTAGAAGATATGTTAGGTTTTTAGTTATGTTTATGCCATGTGTGTTGGAAATTTATTCAGAAAAACCATCAGATGCAACATGGAAATTGAGTGAGCTACTAGAATGTTATGTAATAACTTGTTAATGACTTTTCATCTTAAAAGCCCATGACATCTAATTATTAATGTAGAATATCTGGGAAAAAAGCTTTTTTTCACTAGGATGTCTATGAATTATTCTTCTGGTTGTTCACTAGCTCTAATAGGATTTTTGACACTAACCTGCAAAAACAGTCACAGGTTGTTATTGGGTAGGACAATGGTTGATTGTTATAGGAAAGGTACTGGCAACATGCTCCTTATACTCAACAAGGAGAACAGCAGAGCTGAAATACAAGATGATATTCAACAGCAACAGAATAACCAACAGCTTAGAAGACGTAACTTGTTAAGAGATACACAAAACTGAGAGACTGGTGACAAAATGTAATTTTATTTATGCAATTTATCTGACTTTTTTGTAAGTCTCTTTATCAATATTGGCTGTTAAACAAAAGTGTAGTCCACATGCTACTCAGTAAAATATTGTTTTAAAGTGATTTTTTTTCTTTATAATGTTTTAGACTTTAATTGGCTCTTCATCAAAACAAAACCCATATTGCTTGAGTTACAAACAGCAGTTTACTACCTGTACTCCTTTGAAACTTGGCATATATTTTTGCAATTATAACTTTGTCTTCAAACATAATAGAGCTGTTGTTGTCAGTAAATACTATGTGCTTTAACTATCTACAAACTACCAGAGAGAGAGAGAGAGAGAGAGAGAGAGAGAGAGAGAGAGGGAGAGAGAAGTCCATAAAGTGCTTTTCATTATCAGTGTTTTTCCTTTACTGGTCAAAACCAAGTGTTATCAAGGAGTTGGAGCTGTCATGAACATTCAGTAGTCAAAGAGCAAAATCACTACTGTGAAGAAGAAAAAGCTTGGTCTTATTCATTGATCCAGAATTATTGTGTCCTCCCAAAAAACAGCCAGATTAATAATATAAAGAGCAACACAGCAATTTATTTTTTGCTGGCTTTGAGAGGAACATGTGATCCCTTGATGTTGAGCTTCTCCACAGAAGATTTAGGTCTCCTGGGTCCCTCTATGGCTGTTCTTGGGTGAGTCTTCTCCCTAAAATAGTATTTAAATAAATGGAATGTTTATGTAAAACATTCTGCACAATATTAGTTAGCTAGATAGGTTAGAAGGAAAAAGGTGTTAACAAACAAGCAAGGGTGTTGACCATCAGTAGGCAAACAGGAATACAGGATTGTCTTATACTGCATCAGATGACCAGTCCGCCTAACCTAAGACTGTCAACCCTGACTCGCAGTGGCTTTCAAGGGTTTCAAGCAGTGTTCTTTCATAGCCCTACCTAGAATTCCCTGGTCATTTCCCATCCCAGTACTAACCAGCCTCCACTGAACTTTGTTTCTTGGACCAGATGAGATTTGATGTTTAGGGTGGTATCTTCCTAAAGAAGCCACAATTCAAGCCTATAATGTTTTCCATAGAAATGAACAGAGGCCTTCAGATTTGGTGTACTTTCCCCAAACCACATTTATTTTATAAATTACAAAACTACTGTGCAAATCAGTCTGCATCCATGAATTAACTCTTAAGAGTTTCTTTAAGCAAGCTGGATGAAATGGGCAAGTATGGTCTGCCCTTCTCTTCTCCAGGAGAAGAACACAAATGTCTGTTGATTAAAGATGCTGGGACCATTACAGTATATTTGTTTCCCCTCAAGCTGCCACCTTGCCAAGCCTTTCTCATGTACAGAGTTAAACTGAAGTTGGACAGAAACATGTATTAGACCCAAGACTCCAATCCAACTGCAACATAAGCATGCTTACTTGCATGTGTGGTACCCACATATGTCACCACTGTTTTCTTGAAAAAATAATATAATTGCAAACCAGTGTCATAAAGAATGTTTCACATATTTGAGAATGTTCACCATCATTCTCTTCTTAAGAAAAGAAAGGTGGAAAGTAGTAGCATAACAATTATTTATACCTTCTTACTGCATCTTCCCTGCCTACATGCTGGATACTTTGGTGTCTTGGAACATCTATGTTCTTTCTTCCTAGAGAGGGCTTGAACTTCTGAATCTCCTTCTGCCATTGTTCATCAAATGCTTGAGCTTCAGCTGTTCAAAAAGTTAAGATAAGAGTGTCTTTAACTTGAATCATTCCATACAGAACATGTTAAAGCCTCACCAAGGCAGACAGTGCATTTTAGACCTCCGAAGTCACAATCTCTTGCAGAGGTCACTCAGACCCCGAGCAAAAAAGTGGGCACTTTTCAACATGAAGAGTCATAAACTATGTTCTCAAGTTTCAGTCTTCTATTGTATGCAGGGTTTTTTTTAAGCCAAAACCCATAGTATTTTAACACCACAACTGTGTTGGTTATGCATTTTGCAAAATGAAGAGCAGAAACCTATTCAAAATAATGTTTCATCCTTGAATCTGCACCCACAAATACTCCTGTGGGAATGGGGTATTTTTACACCCAATGGTACACTGGAATTCTCACTGGGGAACAGAAAACACCCATTTATTAAGAAACTCAATTCACTTTTTTTTTAAACTGCCTGGAGGAGGGTTAAAGCTGCTATATCTCAATAAAAAAATTAAATTACAAAATAATATGGAAAAACCTATAAGCATATTTTTTCTGTGTGTGCATGTGCACAGACATAAACCTCTAAAATACTGAGAAACGTATAGAACAAAAAGAAAAAAAAACATGTCAGCCACAAGGTTTCTTACTTTCATCTAAATTGACAAATTCTTGATTCAGTTCTTCATCACCAGTTTTGTTGTTCTTTGCTTTTTGAATTACATGAGCCCGATTCTGAATGTGATGACCAACAGCCATTTTTTCCAGCCCACTTTCAGAATCTTTAAGTGCTTTTCTGGTTTCTTTAATCTGTATACATACATAAAGTAAGTTAGCATTAAGAATTATTGCTCCTGGTTAGTGGATTTGATTCTCCATTTTTACAAGACTATGGGAAAAAGTATATGTACACCAATAGCTTGCCTTAGCTGGGAAAAGGGTGTGTGGAAAGAAGGAAAACAGTACAGTGAAGACAAAAAAAAAAAAAAATCTAAATCCTGAGGACAAATCAGAATATCCGGAACTGTACCTATAATTTATACTGCAGCATTTCCCACTTTTGAAGAGATAAGCAACTATCCCATTTAGGAGGCAGTCAGTCTACTCATGAGCAAAAACTGCTAAAACAAAACCAGCAAATGACAACCAGTTGTGTGAATGATTCTCTCCCTTACATCAATTATCACTTCTCAGAATTGAGGCCATAACATGCGTATTTATGATTCACAAAGATAGGAACAATTTCTACCAGCTTATAGTCACAATATTATTCTATCAGAATTGTTTCAAAAACCATCTAAGTCTACTCTAAATATAGGCTGTGAATGGACCGTTAGAGATAAGTATGTGCTGGTATGTACTACATGAAAGAGACACCAACTATTAGCATGTCATGCTAACCTACTTGAAAACATTGGCTACTGCTTATCATCATGCTCATAGTTATATTATTAGAAGTTTTCTGATAACCAAGTACTGGCTTTAGCTCTAAAGTGAACTGCTGTGGGTTATTTTACAAGTCTTTTTCTTCTTACATATAATCTTTCATGAACCTTCATGGTTCAAATTCAAATTTCTTAGGAAAAACATGCAACAGCTGTGTGGAAGCCACAAAAGAGCATCTTAAGACTTTAAAGTCAACAACTTTTTTTCATTTAAATCTCACCAATCAAGGTTTGAAAAGCATGGGGCCAATGTACACACGAGACTGTGGCATGGTACTATGGGATCAGCCCTTGCTGGTACACTCACTGTTTCCTTTGTGCATTTTATTTTGTTACTTACTTCCTGCAACACAGCAAACCACAGCATCCACATCACAGCAAACAATAATTATGAACTGCCTCTGTGAACCTCGATTACAAACTGGCACTTGAACTATACATAGTTTCTAAATCGCAACTATTCCCTAGAACTGACACACAAAAATGTAGGGTATTAGACTCTCTGTGCATATTTGTTTTAAAATAAAAAACGGGAGGGAACCCAAATATTAACTTACTCCTCCTGGAGCCATACGAGTCTGAGCTGAAGCCTGGAAAATCTTTGGAGGTTCATCACCCTTCTTTGTATAGGTCATCACTGAAGAAGAACTAAAAGTGTGGGCATTTGGATTAAGTGCCATTTTATCCTGAAGTTTAAGCATAACAAATTATTCAAAACAGAAGGAAAAGTGGGAAGAGAATATATAGTAGAAAGCAAGGTTTAATACTGCTCAAGGTTCCATTTAGACAATAAAAGATGGAAGGCTTAGGGGAACACAACTCTCCATGCATCATGGCTGTCTCAAGCACTAGATCTGCAAAATTTTTCAAATGATGACTGAAGAACAGAATTTAGGATGGATTTTAACACATGCAAGAGCAGGCTTGTAAATAGCCGCTGGCCTGTGACTGGCAGCTAGGAAAACACACTCAAGACCATTACAAAGATAGGCTTATACAAAAGTAAATTCAGTCCTTCTTGGAACCCACCAATGTGTAACAAGGTCAGGCATGCACAGGCCAGCCAATATCATTTGTGGACTTATTTCCCTGGCTATGACGCCTACTTCTATATATTATTTCTGCAGTGTTTTAAGACCAGCTGTAGGACCAGAGGTGAGGATGAGAGAATATACAATTTATCTTTCACATATGAAAATAATTTCAGCAGAAAGTGTGAAAAAATGCTACTGCTTTTTCCTTTAAAGCAGGTGTGGGACTCAGATACTGTTGGACTACAGGTCTAATTATCCCAATCTAGCATAGTTAATGGTGAAGGATGAAAGGAGTTGCAGTCTCGCAATATCTAGAAGGCCCACCTTTCCTCATCCAATCTCTTGAAAAGCCCTTGTAATCCATGAATAATATCCATGAATAATTGCAAGAATTTTTTTAAAATATGAAATCATCTCCAAATTCAAGCTACAAAAATACTGAGGCCATAACATACTGCTAAAACATATTTCCACCCTGAATCCCAACATTTAGCTTCTGTTAGTACATATTCTATTATTTTTTCCTCCCCATATTATTTCAGTTAGGAATACTGGTACAGTTTTTCATTTGGCATTTACAATAATATGAACTTACAAAATTTCTTTGCAATTCCATCATGCTGTTCCTCATATTTGACATCATTCTATCCATTGCAGAGAAAGGATCCCTGAAACCCATGTTCTGCGAGAAAAGAAGGTAAGAAATAGTAAGAGAAAAAAACCCAGTATTTACAACTCAGGGCTCCTTTTTACAGTTTTGCAAGGAAGACCAGAAGATGGAGAAGAAAGCAGCTCCAATAATCCCCTTTACAACTGAAAGCAAACAAGAGCACCAGGTAAAAATACAGAAACCGCAAGGTGTAGCAACACAAAGTTTCAAAGTGTGGAAGGTGGTGGTTGATTTTTTTATAGACCAAGCATATTTGTTTGCTATTATTCTTTTATGTTCTCATTGTGCTGATCTGAAGTCTAAATTAGAATTTTGTCTTGTCTTTTTTGTATTGCAGAGCTAAAAGTAGCTGGGGAGATATAAGTTTAGTTTGAAGGAAAAGGTTAAGATTTTCTATTCGAAAGTGATACTTCCCAGTTTTGCAAAAAACAAAAACCTTTAGTTACCAATTATTGAAAGCAAAACTGTGGGAGATTGTAGACCATATTTTGTTTGGCTGTTAGTCTACTAGAAGAAGAATGTGATAGGTCACAGAAATAAAGCACTCTCAGAAAGGCTTTCCTCATTAACATCAAGTGATGAAAATATGTCCCACTGACTAGGAGTGGGAGTTCTGAACACCTGGAGGTGACCAGGCTGGGGAAGGCCAGACTGATTTCATGTATGAATGTTTACACAATGTCTCAGAGATTGGTAAATTTTCAAATTCTACACCATAGTAACAACTACAGGTTGTCATCAGAAATGTAACAAAAGCAATGAGATAGTGATAAAAATCAGTTTATAAATTTATGTGAAAGAAAGCATGAATGTGCCTTCCCCAATTAAAAGTGTTACAAGAAATTAAATTGTATTTTTCCCCTTCTGTGTCAAATTATTATTCCACGAAGAGGTATAAAAATAAGTCCTGTCTTTTACAGTATAGGCCTAGGTCACCAATTTATGAGCTGAGGAAAGTATCTATAATTCAGATTCCCTTCTGTGATTTATGATTTGTAAGTTAGGAATAAATTTCACTAGCTGTGAAGGGAGACATAGTTTGATGAGACAGCATAAGAAACGGGCTTGTATGACAGGCTGTTGACTTGGCTCCAATGTCTATTATGACTTCTCAGTAACCAAGGCTTCCGTTTACATAGATACCATTTGTTACAAGCATTCCAACCGATGGATTACCACCACAAGACACACAAGGAACATCAGCAGAAGCATGCAAAAGCCTTTATAGGAAACCCAACACTCATTGATGGGATTAGCATTAGCTATAACTGTGACTTTATGTACCATGTACCAAAAAAGACCAAACCATTGACAATGCAATCCTTTGCAGGATAGAACAAATCATACTGTTATTTTCTTCACACACTGTATTCTTCTGTGCTAGATTGTCAAAGAAATTAGAATTTCTGTAGGAAGGAATATTGGCAGCAAGAAGAAAGGAAGCATAAGAAAGGGATAGTCAGAAAGCTTGGAGGTCAAAAACAGGACTGGGGCAAGAAATTTTGTTGCCTGAGACAGATAAGACAAATGAAGGTGAACAGTACCAAGACCGATCAAAGGGCTGAGATACCTAACCTCCAATTCATAATTTCTCCAATTTCACCAAGCAGTAATTACCCCCTATCCCCTGCAACTATGAAAGTGAGGTAATTAAAGCATGAATTAAGATTTTCATCCTACACTTGCTGCATTTCACAACTAATGAATACACAGCCCTGTGGAATACAAGGAGACATACACATAATGGAGCCAATTTACTGAGTTGTGACCATAAGAATTAAGAATCACTGATAGAAACCATATCTATGCTTTCAAGGTGAGCATTAAGTTAGAAATAGAATTTCAAAGAAACAAAGATCAAAGATGTAAGTAGATAAAGTTGTGCACTCAATCACTTTACAAAGCACATCCTGACTTCATTTAGCTAGACTGTCTCATTGTGCCAGTTGAAATGTGCAGTACTCCAGCAATTCTACATGTAGGAGGGGAGAGAGCTGTACTGCTATCTGTCACTTTGGTGTGGTTAAGAAACAGGTCACAGATGCAACTTTGCACTGAAAATAGAACATGCATTTGCATGGAATCAGCATTCAGAGAACTATGGTGGTAGTGGTGTGCCTTCAAGTCATTTCCGACCTATGGCAATCCTAAAGTGAACCTATCACAGGATTTTCTTGGAAAGGTTTCTTCAGAGGGGTTTGCCATTGCCTTCCTCTGAGGCTGAGAGAGTATGACTTGTCCGTGAGTACAGATTCGAACCCTTGTCTCCAGAGTTGTAGTTCAGTGCTCAAATCACTATGCCACACTGGCTCTCTCCAGAGAACTATATTAACAGTGTATGTTTTAAAAGTCAGAACTGTTTGTATCTTTGTAATAGACTGGTGGTAATATACATGGAGTACTCCTGCACTGGAATTATAGAAGAGCATTTGCTTTAGGCCATAGAACAGTGTGAGCAGATGGAAGAAGAAATGTCTTGGCTAATCTCTTAAGAGTATCACAGTCACTACTATAACTTTTGTAACAAGCTACATTCTCACAGTACTTGCAATAGCGGTCATGCTAAATGGGGTGTGTGATGGTGACTTCAAATTAGGGGAAAGGTACATGTAAATAAATACAAACAGATTTTCTCAGCAACAAATATGGTATTTCAAATGCTGGGAAAATTCAGTATCTCCATAGCAGAATAATTCATAGCAAACGAATAAAAAACTCAGAAGAGGTGAAACAGTTACTATGTATCACCCATATTTTTCAGACAGATTTTTAAATAGGTTTTTTTTTTTTTTTGCTAAAATACAATAATGTTGCAATACATATTCTACAGGAGGCCCTGTTTTTCAAAATTCAAAAGAGAAGACCCAAGTCATTAGCCCAGTAGACCAAAACTTAGAGAACTATTGGTTTTTTTCCGGGCTGTGTTCTGGAAGAGTTTATTCCTGTTTCGCCTGCATCTGTGGCTGGCATCTTCAGAGAATGGTTGGGTAGGAGTTTGTGTGGGGTTTATATACTGTGAGTCCCTACTGGAGAAGATATGTACCTTGGTGTATTTGGATGGCTAGTTCCTGAGGGAAGATATGCAAGGACGATTAGTATCTGTTTAGCTAATGGTTCATTGTCTGCTGGAAATGGAGAAGGTACATATCTTCTCCAACAGGGACTCACATTATATAAACCCACCACACACCAACAGGGGTTCACAGCATATAAACTCCACATATGCTCCTACCCAACCATTCTCTGAAGATGCCAGCCACAGATGCAGGCGAAACATCAGGAATAAACTCTTTCAGAACACAGCCTCACAGCCCAGAAAAAAACCCATGAAAAATCTATGGACACCAGCCATGAAAGCCTTCGACTTCACTTAGAGAACTACTCCTCACTACAGTGCAATGCTTTAGTAACATAATGCAGTACTTTGCAATGGTATTCACCTCCTATCTCTTTGGACTGTTCTACATTTTATTATGCTACACCCTGGAACTGAAATACATTTAATTGGCATTATTACCTCTTTATGTACTCAAGATACTCACATTGCAAAGGTGCAAAATACTTTTATTGTAGCACAAAAGTAACCAAAAACAAAATGGCACTTGTTTGATGCCTAAGTATTTACCCCCTTGAGTTAACATTTCATAGAAGCAATTTTGGCAGCAATTTCAGCTGAGTCTTTTTGAGTGTCAGCTCTGGATCCTGCAGTTTTTGCTGATTCTTTGTGGCAAAATTGCTCCAGCTCTGTCAGGTTGGATGGGGACTGCTGCTGGTGAAGAGCAACTTTCAAGTCTTGCCAGATTCTTAATCAGATTGAGAGGTTTTTTTTGTTTTTTTTTTGGTAGAGCTGCCCTGTATTTGGCTCCATTCACTTTGTCCTCAATCCTTACCAGTTTTCCAGGCTCTGTTGAGGAAAACCATCCCTACAACATGAAGATGCTAACACCATGCTTACAATGGGGATAGTGTTTTCAGGGTAATTAGCACTTTTGTCTGTGCCACACACAGTGTTTTGGATAATGGTCTCATCATACCAGAGAATCTTTTCCCACATATGTCTCCTCAATGCCTTTTTGCAATCTTCAAATGGGCTATGATATGGTGGTTGGTTTTTTTTTTTTTATCAATCACTTTATTCTTGCCAGTCTTCTATAAAGTCCAACTTTGTAGAGTGTTTGGTTTTCCATGGAGAGTATCTCCCATCTCACCTGTGGAGCTCTCTGGTTCTTTCAGTTACTACTAGACTCTTGGTTGCCTCTCTGACTAATGCCCTAAGTTTTGGTAGACATGTTCACCAGGCACAGATATGTTTGAGTTGTATGCTTTCCATTTTGTAATAATGGACTTAAGGTGGTCTAGGGAATATTCATAGTTGGGTTGTTGTTTTTTAATAACCCACCCCTGACTAGTGGTTGTACACAACTTTATCCCAGACTTGTTTTGATAGCTTCTTGGTCTTCATGATGTTGTTTGTTTAGATATGCTCTCTCCTATGGAGCCTTCCAGCAATTTATTTCATCTGACATCATGGAACTGCACACAGGTAGAATCCACTCTCATATGTGACTTCTGGAAGCAATGGGTTGTACTTGAGCTTTAGGCATGTCACAGCAAAGGGGGTGATTATCTATGCAAGCAGGGAGTGCCAGTTCCTTTTTAATTAGCCTTTGTGCTATAATAAAAACATACCTTCACAGTATTGGGTATCAAGCAGTAGCAATGCCAATGAAATCCATTTCAGTCACTGTTGTAACATAACAAAATGTGAAAAGTGAAATGAGGAGAGGTAAAGACTTCTGCAATGCACTGTATACAGTAAGTTGTTGTTTCAGGTACTGGAATAAATATTTTTTAAAAAATCACATGCACCAAATAATCAACATTATAAACCTCTCTACAGAAAAGATGCAACTGCACAGGGCTAAATGATATAATCAGAGTTTACAGATTAATAGAAATAATAGTTGCAGACATTATAGGGTTATTAACCGAGTTTTTACTTTTGTGGCAGCTTATTAAACTGTCAGAGGAAAAGAAAAGAGATGTCTTTGGGTATTTTTATAATTTCTATCTTCCCAATAAGTAAGTACTTTAAAAATTGTTCCATAAAATGACAACAACAACAACGTTTATTTGGATAAGGCACAACGACCATTACAAAATGTTACAAAGAACAATCATACATTTCACTGGACGACATCTAATGTTGATTCACAGAAAGAGCTTATCAGCTTTTAAAAAAAGGTGGGGGGGAAGAACCCTAAAATGCACTTCAGAAAGCATACCACAAAAAGCTTAGCTTTAGTTAAAAAGAGAGACATGCTCGTATCACCAAAAATTTGAAACATCTCTGTGTTTAGTATACTAACCATGCCACCAAAACAGCCAAAAGGGATAAGGGGACAATTCATGGCCTGAAAAAGAAATATCAACTCATGTAAATTGCTTCAGTAATACAATGGCACAAATGCATGCAGGGTGCATACAGATTGCAGTGTTTAGATTTTTAAAAAACAAAATCTGCTGTTTGCATGACAGAGAAGCGCCACCAAGATCACTTCCTGTACTTTATGTGGTATTTTCTCCTCAAGGAAGTGGCATAAGATTTTGTCCTACTGGAATGGAAAACATTTTGCACTATCTCTCTTTTTCCCCCCTTAAAGCCTTGCCACACTGCAGGTTTTTAAACCTGATCACCAATAAATGTCTATACACAGTTTTATTTCAGTATATATTAAGTTAGCAACAAGTTTATTATTGCATTTATATCCTTAACCTCATTTCTTCCAATGAACTCAAAATCTGGCTCCTTTGCTACTCAATTTGTCCTGACAACCATCCTGTGATGTGGGACAGGCTTAAAGTGAATGCTTAGCACAAGTTTCTTGGCTCAGTGGGAACAAGAACCTGGATCTCCCAAGCCTGAGTCCAACATTATAATCACTACACCACAATGGCTCTCCCAGAACCCACCAACTTCAGGATACTGTCTCAAGTATCCTCATATAGCTCAAAGAGGACCAATCTGAGGAGGGGGGAGTAGTACTAGATCAGTTGTGTCAATTCAGCTTTGCTAGCCCACAGGTAGATTGGAACTGAAAATAGATTGGCAAGAGTTTCTCTCTTGTAACAACTACAAAATTGTCTTAACAATTGCAAAAGCAAAAACAAAAAGCTTTATTAAGTTCTTAAAAGGGTTTGCACGTGCGGGGGGGGGGTGATGCTTGGGGGAAAAAAACCAAGATGAGATTTTTCAAGTGAAAGGATTTGCAATCTGGATTCTGGTACCTATCAAAAATTCCTGGTCTGAGGATGTGCCCAGAAGCACCTCTTCCTTAACTGTTACCATATTTTTACCTGACTGAGCCATTCTTTTACTACAAGCTTCTGTTGGTAGACTTGAGTTCTGGTCAAAAACAAGGGATAACTTGCATGCCTTGCCTCTGCCTACCTCTGAATTAACAACACATTTTCAACTAAATGCATGCCTATGCTTCTATCAACCAACAGAAGGCATGTAAGCAGGAGAAACATGTTATGGTTTCTTCCCAGACAAAGATAGGCCAAAACCAGAAATGAAATATGACAAAATATTAGTCTGCACTGGGCCTAAAAAACAACAACATGCCAGTATCATAAAACATTAGTGCTTTGAGTTTCTTTAGTATACTGACCATGCCATAAGAACTGCCAAAAGGCATAAGTGGAAAACTTGCTTCCTGAAAAAGAACCATTGAGTCATGTAAAATTGTTGAACTAATAACATGATCTAAAAATTAAATGTGGAAAGAAGACATGCCCAGATCACCAGCTGTTAGAGTTTTGTGTTGTGTATACTAACCATGCCACCGAAACTGCCAAAAGGCATAAGGGAACAACAGCTCATCGCCTGAAAGAAAAATACCAGCTTTATATGAATTGTTGCAATACTGCTGTGGGTGAAGGGTTGTTATTTAATAGAAGAGATCTGGAGCGGGGGGGAAACCTAGCTCAAACTCCAAGGACAAAATAACCAAGGACCAAACCAGATTATAGCAGCCATAGCTGGTTGCTTATGTATCAGTCCATAGATAAAAAGTGGATACTATCTACATGTGTGTCTATCTTTAACTAGGATAGAGATAAGATGAAATTAACCCTCTCTCCCTGTGGCCCATTCACCACCACTACTTCTTTATGGTCCACTGACCAAGTTCATCGACCCCCCCCCCATGTAGTTTTGGCACTTGGAATATAGTACCTTGACTTGGGCAACAAGTTGTGAACAGTCAAAATATGCTAGGGAGGAGGAATCAGCTTCCATCATCCATGTACCCCTTTTAAGCCTGCAGTTAAAATCCAACCACCAGATATGTGAACATGGAGGGAGAAATGTGAATAAACATGGCTGAAACTGTTCCATCTTAGCTGGCCTTGAAATTGGCATTTTTAAATAGCATGGTTTACCATGTATTTGAATAAATATGTTTTAGTGCACTAAAAATATTGTCCTGTACCTTCAACTTAACAGAGTTCTGTATTTTACACTTCTACTGCTTTCTCAGACATTCAAATTCTGTGTATCTGCAACCAAGATTAGCCAGCTCAGATGGAGAGATGTTGATTAAAACCAACAAATCTGTTTCTATTCAACATATAAATTCTAGTAACTAAATTTCAAAGGAATAAATTGCAGGCTATAAAAAATTAAAATAAGTGATGCAGCTAGTCTGTATACAAGCAATCATTTTATGCAGAAGCAAGAGATTATGTAGAGTTAGCAATGAAATATATACATATTCTCTAAAATATTCATAGAACTCTGGTGATAAACTAAGTCATCTCTCCCATGTCAGCAGTTTCAAAGGTCATTGCAAAGAAGTCTTGAGTAAATCTATCACCATATACAGAATGGTTTAACTTATAAATTTACAGTGAAGAAATTATATGCTAGTATACACATATAAATAGATGATGCTTTAAACACCATCTAACACAGTTACTTTCAGAACTCAGCCAACAGAGCTTGAATATCTCTGTATAGAAAAAAATTACTGGAGAGTCTGTATATAAATCTGAATTTCCAAAACCTTGGTTGAAGGGTGCAAGTTAAATCAAACTATTCTATGGAAATGCATTTTAATACAATGGTCTTTTTTTCTTATTTGGTAAACAGATCCTTCTTACAGTGCAACTGCAGGACTAGGGTGCATGTAAAACCAACTCAACTCATTTTTAGCCTGCAACCACGGTCTTGTTTCAATCCCATGGCTCATTCATTTCTTTCTAAACCTTTGCAATCCCAACTTTTCTTATCCCCATTTCTTTGTCTTCCTGTTTTACATATTCATCCCTTCCCAAGGAGTAAGAATCACATTTGATGCTTCCAGGAATGACCACATTATAACAATTTGGAATGCTAAAGGAATTCAACCACACATATGAAGAATCCTCCCTGCACTCAGTCAGTATAAATGATTACTTGGTAATGCACTGGTGCTGTGAAAGCACTTTTACAATACCTAGTTTTGAAATAAACTGCTTAGCCTTAAAATGCTTTAAAAATGTTCACCAGAAACTTAAAAACACTAACAATCTGCTGCTGAGTACTCTAGCTTGTTTTACTTGGTGCCTGGCTGCAGAATACTAAGATTTAATCTCTTAATTGAAAGTACATTTTAACAGTATGCATGACCAAGCCCAACTGGCGTATTAACTACTTCACATATTCTAAGGAAGAGGGTTGTCCTGTATTAACAGGCCCTGCTCTTTCTAAGAGGTAACGATGACAGGTGACAGAAAAAAACACACCACAGCCATTCTTAGTAGCAAAGTTTGCCTTTGTTTCAGGATTTGGGGAATCAGCATAAACATTACTCTTAATGAACTTGTTTGTTTCTAGGTATTATCTCCTAAAATGAATTCAGTAAGTACTCAGATTGTGTAACTCCATGAACTAATAATATCTTGAGGTGCAGAGCCAATCCACATTATAGCAGCCTGCTTCCTAAAAGCTGGGTAATTCTGCCTTCTAGTCAGCGGTTTCCCTGCTTAGCTCATCCCTGACTAAAGATACATTTAGACACTGGAAATTATTTTAGATCCTGAAAAAAGCTTGCCTCTCTGGATATGAACTACAGCCTCAATGCAGAGTCCCCAACCTTTCAGAGCAGAATCTGAGGGTGCAAAAGGGTAAAGTAATCAGAACAGCATTCAAAGCTGTTCTGTCAGTGAGACAGATTAACTGACTACAGCTTCATAGGACAGACAGTATCTCTACTTTCTACCAACAGAATGATTAAAAAAATACAACCATTTCATATCAAAGGAAAATTGCATAAATACATTTAGAAGAATTAAAAATGGCACTAGGGATAATATTCTGGGCACTTTCCAATTAAAAGTCAAGTCAGAGTAAGCCCAAATTTCTGTCTGATATAAGATATGGAATGCAATAGTAAAAAATATTTTTATCCTCTTGCATTCCCCAGTGAATTATGCATGTGATATAAGGCAGCTTAATAAATTTCAGTGTACTTATGTTGACATACATTATGTCTGAGGAAAAACTGCTTTGTGCTTCCTTTCTTTTTAAGTACAGGTTGAATATCCCTTATCTAGAAATCAGAAAAACTCCAAAATCCAAACGTTTCCACATGGTTGAGATAGTGACAGCTTTGCTTTCTGATGGTTCAATGCACATAAACTTTGTTTCATGCACAAAATTATTAAAAATATTGTGTATAAAATTACCTTCAGGATATATGTATAAGGTATATATTAAACATAAATGAATTTCATGTTTAGACTTGGGTCCCATCTCCAAGATATCTCATTATGTATACGAAAGTATTTTAAAATCAAAAAATCAAAATAAAAATAAAATCCCAAATCCCAAACAATTCTGGTCCCAAACATTAGATAAGAAAAATCAACCTGTAATATACACTGAGGGCCAGGACAAAGTGCATGTGTTTTTTTTAAAAAATGACTGGCTGTTAAACTGAACAGGCAAGCATAAAATTAAAGGAAAGGTGGCTGAAAAAGTAGAAATACGAATGTCTATAATATGCTATAGGTAAATCACTCTTTCTTCCCTTTATCAAATAGAAGCTTCAAGGCTTGTAACTCACAAAAGGTTATGAAACCCACCTGCACAATGATTTTTTTTGCTTCAGATTAAATGTAAATATGTGCCTAAAAGCCTGATACTGCTCATATTCACAAAAGTAGATCTGAAATCAGTCTAACTCTATTTCTGTTTGAAAGTTGCTGAAAAGAGGACAAGCACAAGAGGATTTACATCTATACTGACAGTTACCCTTCTGACCAGCAAACAACAGTTTCTGTTGGTGCTAGGTAAATGAAAGCATTGGTTCCAAATGTCTAGATTACTGATCATGGCCCAATTCCACAGCCCACTGTAGTTGCATTAGCCTTGAACACAAATTTCTGAAGCTCAGTTCTAATCCTAGAGAAGAACCTTCAAAGGTTAAAAGAAATGTTTAAATGCCTACAGCCTTTCAAAACTGAGAAACCAGGTTTTCATAATATTCTGCATCAGAAATATTGATTTCTCACTACACATGTACATATCTAATACTGCACCTCAATTAATGTGTAAGAAAAACCCAAAATTATTGCAGTTCCTACCAACTTACTTTATCTTCTTTATACAAAATTTCTAGAACTGACTGTGTCAGCAAATTAGTGATTTACAAGACAATCTTCTCTGTGTCTACTCAGAAGTGGGCCCAGCGATTTCAACTGGTATTATTTTGAAGTATGTGCTACATGGCTATATCTCAGAGGAAATATACAGTAGTGCCAATTAATCAAGATGGTGGTAGGCATGATGTCACAATATTAATACACTATATCAGATACAGCAGTATAAGTGTAAATTGGTCAAAATATGTCATCTTTCTAGAAAAGATAGGATTTATACAAAAATTTAGTCTTTTTGTTCTATCACTTAAATTCTAGTATATGGTAGGTAACTGCCAAAGAACTTAAACATAATTACTTCTGATTTGCATGTGAGAAACCAAACTAAATTGCTCAACAAACAATCAGGAGAGTGGCAACTAAAACAATGGAAAGGCAAAGCATCTTATTTTGCCAGTGATTATAGGTTATAATATATTCTGCAAAACAAAGGCAAGGTATACCTTGTGATTGTCCCTTAAAGCAACCTGAGAGTCTGGACGTCCTCTTTGATCTATACTTCTTTCTCCACCTTCTTTAATAGCAAAAAATGGATCATGCCCAAAAGGTTCAGAAAAGAAACGACGTACGTGCTCATTATGTGCAGCAAATGGGTCCCTGAAAATGAGATTGGGGGGAGAGAGAGAGCTTATATCTAAATATACATTTAGAAAACCAGTAATCTTCTAAATTGTAACACTTAACAGAAGTAGATACCACAGTTTACCAGATTCCCAATAAAGACATGCTTTTTTCTGTCTTAAAATTGATACATTGTTCATTGTTATACCCCAACAATTGGGACTGCCTTCCAAACTTTTGGGGTATAACAATGAACAATGTATCACACTCAGAAAAATAATTCATACAAAGGCACAGATTCAGAATTCATCCTCAGAGCCCAGGTGTGATGAGCTCATTCAATCAATCACTCCAGATGCAGATAGACAGCAGAATTACTTACATCAAAAACAAAACCCCCAAATCAAAACACCAACAGGCAAAAAGGCGTTTAGAGCTTTACAAAATAGTCATTTATTTCTCCCATGCTAATTGTTATACCCTCATTTTATATGGTACATTCTGGTATGCCGTCTGGAAATGGCCATAAAAGCATATATTGACATTTTATCCCTGAACAACTGAACAAACATTGTTACACAAGGGAAACAGCAGCTATTCTGCTACACTGTATTTGTTCCTATATATGCTTTTTCCTTGAAATGAGCTTAGCCTCCATAATTCATATTTCTACAAAAACTTTTATTAAAACAAAATGATTCAGTACAAGACACCTGTTTATTCTTGGCATCTGAACTCACATTGTTACAAAGGACAATAGTAGCAATTTTGCTAAGTTTGTATCAAATATATGTTTGCTCTTTGAGAACAACTTGGTGCACACTATTAATGTTTTCCATGAAACTCTAATTAGAACTGATTTGGTACAAGGCACCAGTCACAGCAGAAGACAGTATTTAAAAAACAACAGGATCACAGAATCATAGAATCGCAGAGTTGGAAGAGACCACGAGGGCCATCCAGTCCAACCCCCTGCCATGCAGGAAATCACGATCAAAGCATCCCCCGACAGATGGCCATCCAGCCTCTGTTTAAAGACCTCCAAGGAAGGAGACCCTACCATGCTCTGAGGGAGTGTGTTCCACTGCCTAACAGCTCTGACTGTCAAAAAGTTCCTCCTAATGTTGAGGTGGAATCTCTGTTCCTGGAGCTTGCATCCATTGCTCCGTGTTCCAGTCTCTGGAGCAGCAGAAAACAAGCCTGCTC
This sequence comes from Gambelia wislizenii, assembly GCA_030847615.1. NCBI lineage: Eukaryota > Metazoa > Chordata > Lepidosauria > Squamata > Crotaphytidae > Gambelia > Gambelia wislizenii. The sequence continues at coordinate 35,151,328 of JAUMIR010000003.1, forward strand.
CATCCTCAATGTGACACCCCTTCAAATACTTAAACAGGGCTATCACATTGCCTCTTATCCGTCTTTTTTCCAGGCTAAACATACCCAGCTCCCTAAGTCTCTCCCATAAGGCATCATTTCCAGACCTTTCACCTTTTTAGTCGCCCTTCTCTGGACATGCTCCAATTTGTCAATATCCTTTTTGAATTGTGGTGCCCAGAACTGGACAAAGTATTCTAGGTGAGGTCTGACCAAGGCAGAATAGAGCGGCACTATTACTTCCCTTGATCTAGACACAATACTTCTATGGATGCAGCCCAAAATCGCATTGGCCTTTTTAGCTGCCGCATCACACTGTTGACTCATGTTCAACTTGTGGTCTACTAGGACTCCTAGATCCCTTTCGCATGTAGTCTCATTCAGCCAGGTCTCCCCCATCCTATATCTATACATTTCATTTTTTTGCCCTAAGTGCAGTACCTTACATTTCTCCGTATTGAATTTCATTTTGTTAGCTTTGGCCCAGCTCTCCAGTTTATCCAGGTCATTTTGGATTTTGATCCTGTCCTCTAGGGTATTAGCTACTCCTCCTAATTTGGTGTCATCTACAAATTTGATAAGTATGCCCCTAATTCCCTCATCCAAGTCATTGATAAAGATGTTGAATAGCACTGGGCCCAGGACCAAACCTTGTGGCACCCCACTGGTCACATCTTTCCAAGACAAAAAGTAGCCACTGCTGAGCACCCTTTGGGTTCTTACCACTCTTTGGTAAACTAAATGCACAGGACTCCCTTGCAAAAGAAATTGCTTCTGCACCTGTCTGTGATATTCAGGGGGGGAAACTTGGCAGGACCAGGAAAGAGTGTGAGATGTTCTAGAGCTTCCCAGGAACAGCTGCACAGTCAGGGAGACATTTACAAAACCAATTTTATCCTAGACAGTATTTTTGGCTTGCCAGTTCAAGATCTCTCCTTCTGGGGAAGGGAAAGCTTTCATATAACTATGCTATTTTAGAAGTTAATCATAAGGTGAAGTAGTCCTATCTACTTGCAGGATTCAGTCTGCGGCATCTAGAATAAAAGCTGATGTAAGTGAGAACTGCAATTTGATTTTGACTGAACAGCTCCTGTACCAGACAACTGTCAACCACTGTGGCTGCTAGAAGAGACACATGTATGTTTTCTCATCTCAATTTTTTTAAAAAAATGTAAACACTAAGGATGATCATGGCAACTTTCACACATTACCTTAGGCCAGTACTCCTTAACCTATCTGATGTGGAACACTAACAGCATTTTGTCCCCAATGTGCCAGAGAACAATGCCATAATTGTGCCCATTTGGCTATAATTCTTACTTTCTTTCCTGGAAAATCTTCCAGGGAGTAGCGGATAATGGCTCATGAACAAATACCAGTCCATAGACCACCACTTTTGAGTAGTACTACCTTAGGTTATGAACCCAGGTTTATTAAACAATAATATGTATGAGCTACATGGCAGTGCTCACAGCCTGTTTGTTCCTACTTTACTTACACCCCATTGGTGTAAGTGGGTAAACAAGCCAGGCATAGATAACCTACCTTTACTAAACTATTACTGCCTATGTTTATTAATGGATGGGAGGAGCAAAGCAAGAATGAAAGGACTCCATGCATAAGCACACACTTTTTTTTTAAAGCCAGGTTTCCTGGCTTAAAATTACATGTGAATATGGCAAACAACTGCATTCAATAATGAATAGCAGTTTATCATGATGGGAATGAACCAGCTCTTATTCCAGGCTCACACATTCCTATTCCTCCTCCTCCTCCTCCTCCTCCAGCAGAGCTAGGTGTTTAGAAGCTTTCATTTCCCTTATGTACTGCCTGAGGCTTTATGTGTTGTTTAATACTGACAAGGTGTTTAAAACAAGGGTGGGGAATGTGCAGCCCTCCTAATTCTGTTGGGACTGTAGCTCAAGCCAGCATACCCAAGGGTGAAGAATCAGAAGAGCTGCTATCCATCAACACCTGGACAACCACACTTTGCCTGCTCTTGGTTTAAAACAAGCAATGGGTTGACACTGGCTTACAAAGCTGGTTTCTTTCAGTTCATACTTAAGGTTAACCATGATTTGTTGAGTTTGGATGACACAGCTGGCAGTTAATAAAAATGGAGCTGAAAGTGTCTGAATCCTCATTGCTGTCATGCCAAAGGAGAAAAGTGGAGGGGAGAGAGTGCAAACTTAGGTGGAGGGAGGCCAGGTACATTTCCCATCATAATAAACCATGGTTTACTGTGATGTCCAAATACAGGCAGCACAAATTGTTGTGCAGTACCTCAAAAATTTCTTGTAACTACAGGAGCCTGAGAATATTCTAATGGGCACATATTATGTGAAACTACTAGCTATATACCCGGTGTAGCATACACCGTTCCCCCTGCTGCCCTCCCCAAGCCCCCTGTGTGAGCGCACACACACGGGGGCACGCGCTGCTTCCTCCCCACCCCACGCCACCTCCCTACCCCTGCGGCCCTCCCTGAGCCCCCTCCCGTATGCACACACACATGCGTGTGCGCCGCTCCCTCCCTCCCCACCCCCACGGCCCTCCCCGAGTCCCCTCCCATGCACGTGCATGCACACACACACACACGTGCACTGCTTCCTCCCCACCCCCATCGCCTCCCACCCCCACAGCCCTCCCCGAGACCCCTCCCATGCACGCACACACAAACACATGCTCCTATGCTGCTCCCTCCCTCCCCACCCCCTGCTGCCTCCCTCCCCCCGCAGCCCTCTCCACCCACCCCACGTGTGCTCACACACACACACCCCACGTCCTCCCTACGTCCAACACCTCCCCCCGCGGCCCTCGCCAAGCCCCCTCCCACGTGCCCATACACAAACACGCGTGCCCATGCCGCTCCCTCCCCACCCCCCGTGGCCCTCCCCGAGCCCCCTCCCACATGCACACACACACACATGCCACTACCTCCCTCCCCACCCCCGCTGCCTCCCTCCCCCGCATCCCTCTCCAATCCCCTCGCACACATACACACGCGCACAGCTTCCTCCCCACCCCTGCTGCCTCCCCCCCTGCGGTCTTCCCCAAGCCTCCTCCCATGCACACACACACAAACACACCCACCCACGCCGCTCCCACCCCATCCCCCCGTGGCCCTCCCCGAGTCTCCGCCCATACACACAAACACACGCACGCCTCTCCCTCCCTCCCCCCTGCTGCCTCCCTCCCCCCGTAGCCCTCTCCAACCCCCCCGTGTGCGCGCACACACACATGCGCCACTTCCTCCTCACCCCCCGCAGCTTCCCTCCCCCAACATGGCACCTCACCCCCCACCGTGGCCCTCGCTGCCCCCTGCCACCCTCCCTGAGACCCCCACACCATCCCACACACACCCCTTCTACTTAATATAATAATAATAATAATAATAATAATAATAAAATTTATTTATATCCCCCCCTCTGCGAGCAATCGGGGCGGCTTACAACAATAAAATAGTACACAGTATAAAACAACTCAAAATCCCTCCCCCCCATAAAACATTATTAAATTAATACAAATTAAAATCAATATATGATACAATTTATTAAAAACCCTTTCGAGCAAGCAGCATCAGTTTGGAGGTCCAGAAGCAACCTCCAGAGGGGGTTCCTGAGGCCGGGGTTAGCTATTCTGGAAAAGCCTGCCTGAAGAGAACCGTCTTGACAGCCTTTTTAAAGCTGTCTAATGATGTCAATAGGCGGATCTCATCCGGCAGGCCGTTCCACAATTTGGGAGCGACAGCCGAGAAAGCCCTCTGGGAGGTGGTCGCCAGCCTAGGTCTTTGTGGCTGCAACAAATTCCTCCCAGAGGACCGGAGAGCGCGGGGAGGATTATAAGGGAGAAGGTGGTCCCTGAGATAGCTTGGGCCCAAGCCATTTAGGGCTTTAAAGGTGATAACCAACACCTTGTACTGGGCCCGGAAGCTGATAGGCAGCTACTTACTCACTGTAGCCATGTTTACACTGGAGGTAAAATTCCACATGCCTCGGCAACATACCCAAGAGAATTATATATATAGATTATGCATTATATTATGCAATATGGTTCTTATGTTCACTTTTATGAATAGATTTTCTATGGAAGTCTTATGCATGCATCTTGGTTTGTTCATTTTGCAATTCTCATTATTGTTGTATACTTTAGAAAAAGGGAGTTCATGTGGATGGTGTAATCTGTGTCATAGACTTTCTGTTTCAATACTTAGGAGTTGTCTCAATGGCAAAAATACTCCTCATGGAATTCGACAATACGACCTGTCTTAATGGCATCCTGCATCATATTGCCATAATCGGAAGGAGGGGGGCCATATACTCTGCAGGAGAAAAACCTTTGTGGCTTTCCCCGGAGTTTTTTTTTAAACAGCAGGGGGGATGCACATTCCTGCTCATTGGGACAAGTGGTACAAATTGATTCGCTTTCCCAAAGGAGCAGAAGCTGAAAGCTAATGGGCCAGATGAGCGTGCGGGTGGGGTGGCTTGCTTAACAAGGCAAGCACCCGGAATCGCCATGGTTTTTTTCACCTTAGTAAGTGAGCACTAAAGCAATAAAACAGTTTTTTGTTTTTCTGTTAAGGTGAAATATCACACTTTTGCACCTGAAATACGCTTTTTTTAAAAAAATACTGTTCAGCAGCAACTGGTGAGAATAAAAAGGTGAATAATTCACTCGCTGCCACTATCTTGATTCACAGGCATGCCCATTTGCATAGCAAACACGAATAGCTTTGCACACCTGTGATCTACCTAACCCCCCCCCCAAAAAAAAACATTAAGATAAATCGCAGCTGCTGTGAGTTATCTTTACTGCAGAGCAATCCATTTCTTTTTGTCTCATATAGACAACCCCTTAAGTCTCCTTGCTTCAATACTGCATAAGATCCACTAGCAGGAATTTTTGTTTAGCACATCGCCATTATGTTGCCAGTTCCTGTACAAAGCAACTCACCTTTGTGAATTCATGCTTGCATCAGGAATTCTTCTGACTCCATAAATATTTTTCTTCTTCTTCACATAATAAAGTATGGACTCTAATAACAGTCATTCTATCACATTTACTGCTGGGCTTTGGGCATGATAAGTCTGTCCTCTATGCAATGTATTTTCACTTCAAACATGAACAGAGAATTCAAAGTCAAAGCAAACACTCTATAGAAGATTTTCCCCACAGTGCTACAGGAGATGCTTACTATGCATTTTTAATCTTTGCGCCTCTTAAATTATGACAGAAAACGGAAAACTAGTGAAGAACCAGCTACAGTATAATTGATGATTCAGAACTCTTTGGTCCTGATCTAGTAACTCCAACATGGGAGAAACCCAAAACTGTGTGAGTGGACTTCTGCCTGCACAACAGACTTCCCCTCTTCTCTTTCCCACTGCACTCCAGGCCTCCAAATCTCCTCTAAAGGCTCCCACAACCTTAAAAAACATATTTGGAGAGTGCCTCAAAAGCTATGGGAAGAGGGGATTACCCCCTCCCTTTTCTGCTGGCAGAAGCCAATCTATTTGGTGGAAGGGGTTAATTGAAAATGGCCCTACAAAACTGAGCTTTTGTTTCATTTGCATTGCATTTCATCCACTTTTTCTTAGAAGAAGCAAGTCACTTCCAGACTTTTACACAATTACAGAGAAGACAAGATTGGAAGACTGAATGCAAATAAAAGAACTTGCTTGTGTGTGCATGTTTTTTGAAGCAATGCCACTAGATTTCAATAAAGTGGGAGGTGGATGGCAATGTAAGAGCTGAAAACTTTGTCAAAAGAGCAGCCTATACAGCTGCTGACACAGCACAAAATCATCAACAAATGCCATTCTGATTTCAAAGAACTTGTGAGCAAGCATAATTTTAGCATAAGGGAGCCAGAGTAGACAGGGTGTGTACTAATTACGGTAATTCACAAACACACAAACACACATGGGTATAAAGCTGCTAAGAAAAGGTTAGACCTAATTCAGTTCAACAATCAAAGCATATGATGGCAACATTCAAGTATGCAGACAAGCATGAAACTGGTCCACACAGTTATATAAGTACTGTATCTCCTGCCTGGACACTCTTCAGACAAATGCTAAATCAAATACAGTTTGTAAAACCTATCCTGGATTTAAAAAGGAAATAAAAGACCAGCAAAAAGGAAGTTTATATCTCTATGCCAGTCTTGTCTGACATACTGAAATTTCCTCAGGACTGTATATAAATACTGCATTTAATAAAAGAAACACCATAAAGACGTGGTATTGTCTAATTATTAGTATTTGCTAACATCATAATGTTCTGTAGTAAAACAGTCTTTTTAAATTTAAGGTTATCCTCCTCAAATAAGTAAGATTTGTCAATGTTCACTAATATGGACATGTCATTGGAATCTACTTTCCAGTAAATGTAAGTGTAATTCATATACTATACTAAAATGATGTATTTACAGCCTGAACCTATACATGATTATATGGGAGTAGGTTCTGCTTGAACTCTCAAGTAAAGGGTACATAGAAAAGGAAGCAGAATCCTATAAAGGTTTAAATCTCATAGTACTTAATTCCTAATAAGTTTCCTACCCACCCACCCAGCCTGATAGAGGGACTAAAGAAAACTAAAGGTGTTGGCATTTATCCAACTTAAACCAAATAAGCTGTTTTAAGAAAACCCATTAGTTCTCTGACTATTTTTTAAAATTCTTGCTTACTAGTAACCCTTAAAAGCTAAAATTCTTGCTTACTAGTAACTCTTAAAAGCTATCATTTTAGTACGGTATACACAACATAAACTTATAGCTTTTCAGAAACAAGGGTAGTTAGGTTTGTGTTTTGGTGCCACCTTCAGCACCTTGGAAACTTTTTACTTTGGCTGGGCTTAAGAACTGAACTGCTTACACCAGTGATTCTTAACCTGTGGTCTGTGACCCCCAGGGGTCTGTGATGTCCTCACAGAGGGTCTGTGAAGGCTTGAACGCTGCACACCTCCTGCCTGCAGTGGAGTGGCCACATGACAGGAGCCAAGGCAAAGGCTGGCTGGCCTGACTTGCACACTGCCATTCAATCCACTTCAGCCACAAAGTTGCAGGAAGAAGCAGGAGAAAAGCCTTCCCTCCCCCTCCAGTGCATCTGAGAGAAGATTTCATGGATGGTGTAATAGTATTGTATTGTAATAATTGTATCATCATATCATCAGGTATTATTATTATTATTATGGTTTTAAATCTTGAGTTAAGTCTTGAAGGTCTGTGGCAACACACAATATTTAAACAGGGTCCCTGGTAAAGAAAGGTTAAGAGCCACTGGCTTACACCACAGTTAACCCAGTGCTCTCAGCATTGGCCCAAAGTACTTAGAAGAATCAAAGAATCATAGAGTTGGAAGAGACCACAAGGATCTCCCTGCCATGTAGGAATACACAATCAAATAATTCCTGTCAGCCATCCAGCCTCTGTTTAAAAATCTCCAAAGAAGGAAACTCAGTGTATTCCACTTCTGAACAGCTCTTACTGTCAGGAAGTTCTTCCTAATGTTTAGGTGGAATCGCTTTTCCTGTAGTTTGAACCCTAGTCTTTGGAGCAGCAGAAAACAAGCTTGCTCCATCCTCAGTATGACATCCCTTCAAATATTTAAACATGGCTATCATGTCCCCCCTTAACCATCTCTTCTCCAGGAGATTTTCACACTACACTGTAATAGTGTTACTATTCCACTTTAACTGCTCTGCCTTCTTCCTGTGGAATTCTGGGGTTTGTAGTTTAGTGAGGCCTAAGAGCTTTCTGGCTGAGAGTTGTAAATGCCCCTCCCTAAACTGCAAATCCCAGGATTCCACAGGAGGCAGCTATAGCAAATAAAGTGGAATAGTAACACTATAACAGTGTAGTGTGAAAATCTCCTAAACATGTCCAGCTCCCTAAGCCGCTTCTCACAGAGCAAGGCTTCCAGAACTCCCACCATCCTGGTCACCCTCCTCTGGACAAGTTCCAGCTTCTCAATATCCTTTCTGAATTGTTGTGCTCAGAACTGGACACAGTATTCCAGATGAGGCCTGACCAAAGCAGAATAAAGTGGCACTATTACTTCCCTTGATATACACACTACACTCCTATTAATGCAGCCTAGAATCGCACTGGCTTTTTTAGTTGCTGCATCACACTGCTGACTCATGTACAGCTTGCAGTCCACTAAGACTCCTAGATCCCTTTCGCATGTACTACTTTCAAGCCAGGTGTCACCCATCTTATATATGTGCTTTTCATTTTTACTCCCCAAGCATAGTATCCTACATTCTCCCTGTTGACATTCATTTTGTCAGCTTTGACCCAGCTTTCTATTCTGGTCAGGTCATTTTGGATTGTGATCCTGTCCTCTGGGATATTAGCTACCCCTCCAAATTTGGTGTCATCTGCAAACTTGATAAGCATACCTTCTATTCCCTCATCCAAATCATTGATAAAGATGTTGATAAAGCACTGGGCCCAGGACAGAACCCTGTGGCACCCCACTAGTCACTTCTCTTCACTATGAAGAGGAGCCATTGGTGAGTACCCTTTGGAGGCCCATGGCACAGTGCCACATGACGGGGAAGGTTCCAGAAAGGTAGTTCGCTACTGTAGATTTTGCTACAGTGAAATGTGCGTGCACTGCTATAATATTACACAACCAGCAAAGAGCCTTATGGCATAGATTTCCCTTGGGTTTTTTCCCGGCTGTGAGAACGGGTTGGCAACTCAATCATCATCATCCTGGTCCTTATGCATGGCATGAACTGTGGTGAACTAAAAAGCACTGCATCAGAGGCACCCTCAGCTGCCAGTCAAAATTGGGGAGGGAGGAGGTGAGTCATTCTCTGGCCGCCCAAATAAACCTCCTCATCTGAGGAGAAGACAACTTCGCGCAGCTAATGCTGCGGCCTCTGTTCCACCCAAGTTTATGCCAGAACAAAACAAAACAAAACAAGTTGGGTTTGTGGGGTTTTGTTTTTTTTAAAGTTGGAAATTGCTTTACGTAAATTCCGCCAAAGCAGAGTAACACTGTTACCCCTCTGGAATAATAATAATAATAATAATAATAACAATAATGGTAATATTCAGTAGGCAACGAAGGGTGGAAGCGACTGAAATCTGCCCAAAGGAATGCGCAACTCTGTCCTTGTTTGGAGCGATAGGGGCGACTACCCCACCCCACCCGACGACGGAGCGAGGCACCCCGAGGCCCCACCGGTTCCCCCCCATAAATCCCTCAGAAAGGGAACTGTGTCCTCCGGTTCTCCTTGCCGACCCCCCTCCCGTCCACTCAGCCGGAGCGCCCAGCTCTCCTCCCCACCCCTCACCGAAAGAAGGGGTCTTCCTCGAAGACCCTGGACATCCCCCCGAACATGGCTCCAGCTCCTGAGGCGCTTCTCCTCCTCCGCCAACCGCGCTTCTCCTCCTCCCTGAGATGTTGCCGTTGGGGCCTCCCTGGCGACGGGCTCTAGAACCAGCCCTCGCCTCGCCCCGCCCACCCCTGGCCACGCCCCCTCTCGCTCCGAAGCGGCGCCTCTCCTTTCCCTATTGGCCCCGGAGGACACCCAAGATGGCGGCGGGAGACAATGAGGCGGAGCTGCTACCATAGCAACCGGCTCCAAGCCAAGGCCTCCGGGCCCGAGTGTTGCAGAGGGGACGGCTGTCCTTGTTTGTTGCTCTGGGTGTCCTTGCTGCTGCTTTCTCGTTCCCTTTCTTCTGGAATGGTTCGACTTTTCCGGGGCTTCAGGCATCAAAGGCTGCTGCTACTGCTGCTGAGCCCAGTCAACGTTAACTTCACCGCTTGGCTGATTCTATTTATTGTTGTGATTGTTTTCTAACCTGATAGAAAATACATAGCGACCTATTGTTTCTTCTTCTGTCTTTCATTCTTGTCTTCTTTCTTTGTAATCACCCTTTAAAATACAGTATATACACACACACACACACACATACATAGGGTGCTTTATGCACAAAAATGGAAAAGCATGAGGACACCATCAAAAGAAAGTTGGCTTTTGAAAGTACAGTACTTAAGATAGCAGAAAGGGACAAAGGTTGAATACTAATAATGGAGGAACATAGGGTGCTTTGTGCATAAAAATGGAAAAGCATAGAGACCACAGACAAAAAAAAGTTGGCTTTTGAAAGTACTTGAGATACCAGAGATAGACAAACTTTCAAATACTAGTAAAGGAGAAACCCAGAGAAAACTTCGTTAGGACTGGAAACCTTTCCTAAGATATAAATATACTAGGAGATATAAATATACTAGGAGATTTTGTAATGTAAGATATTTGGAAAGATGAATGCTGTAAGGATAAGATTTAAAGATTGTATGGAGACATTTCTTTATTACCATAAACAGATCAGATAATATATATATATATATATATGTAATACCAAGGAAGTTTAAAATATTGGCAAAATACAGTAATGATTTTAGCTAAGAGGGGGAAGTCACTTAATTACTACGTTTGTAATGTCTAAAATGTATTTTGTTTGTAGCAGTGTGTAGCTGTTATATGTATGTTGTTTAGTAATATGTTTAGTATAGCGATAGCAATAGCATTTATGTCTCTAAACTGCTTATCAGTTGAAAGCACTCCCTAAGCAGTTTACAGTGTGTTAACTAATTGCCCACCAACAAGCTGTGTGCTAGTATGTAATATAATGTTATATTGTTATATAAGTTGTATGGAAAATAATAAAAATTATATTAAAAACAGTATGTACAGACATATATGTACACACACACGTATTTAAAAACGCCCAAGTTGAGAAAATCAGTATGCGGGGAGATAAACATAGTGTAAATGCAAAGAGAAGGAAAACCAGCAAAATTTAAAATTAACTCTTTATCTACCTTTCTGTCAATGTGTCAGTTAAGAAGGCTCACAAATGATTAAAAATGAAAGTGGACACCAATTACAACAAAATATGTAATGTATCCCCAAGATCTGGTTCTCTACCAGTGAAATGGCAAGCGGCTAACATGTCATTTTAAAAAACTGAACTAGCAGGATCCAGGAAATTGCATATAACTTCGCTTAAATCTTGTTTTCATAGGATCATAGAATCATAGAGTTGGAAGAGACCACAAGGGCCATCCAGTCCAACCCCCTGCCATGCAGGAATAAACAAAGCATTCATGACAGATGACCATCTAGCCTC